>JAOTON010001302.1:0-600000 GCA_034440635.1 Lepas anatifera
TCACTTTTACCGGACCTTTCATACCCATACACAGTAAGATTTGGACACACTAAAGAAACAACAAAACACAACAAACCAAACAAGCAAACCAGTTCCTGACCACCATTTTGTTTTTTATTCGTCGCAAGTCGCCGCAGCGAGCGGGACCCTACCGCACGGCCGCCACCCGGCCGTCCGATTGATATGAATATCTAATAGACAACGCGCCCGCCGCACGAGTAGAGGAGCCGAAACGAGACAGACTACCCTGCCACCACCGGGCATTCGCGCTGGTCTATAGCATGCGTAGATAGCTATGGTATCTGTCTCGCATAGCAGCTACCAGTACGCCGCCCGCAGCCACGCTACGGCCGAACGTAAATGTAATACACAATACATTTAATTAAAGGTACACTGTTGTTGCTATGATATGCAACCTGTTGCGATGGCAAGATATGCCTTTGAACTAGCTTTTTGCCGAATTTCATCCACTTCCATCTATATTAACCATTCGAAATCCTGGTGTGAAGCAAAAATGAACCGATAAAATTACCACTTTGAAATGTATTTTACGGCTGATAGCGCGGAAGCCGTAAGAAATATGTGGGGGGTATGAGTGAGAAAAATGACAGCAACGAAGTTTTCTATTCAGCCGTGTTAAGTTCAATACCGTAGCTATCATGGTCTGGAAACCAGGGGCTGAGAATAAAAATTTTAAAAACTTATATTTTATTTTTGCCTCTAAAATAAAAAGTTTCAGTCTGAAAGTTTTTATCTCTAAATATATAATAAAGGAGGCTCTCTTTTCTCTTGTATTATCTGAAATGGGAACTAATTCATCTTAATTAGATCGGAAGATATAAGGGTTTGACTGATATTTTGGGAAATGCAGACCTTCGCAGAATGGGCCAAAAAGGACCCTTAAATTTCCGTTTTTGTTTTGTTTCTGTGTTTGTGCAGTACTGCACAAACCGGCCTTTAAATTGGTATTTGACTCAGAACCTGAACTGCTGTAGCTTCAGATATTTCGAGCCTGTAGTTTAGACTATGAGTTTTATGCCAAATTTAGGGTGCAAAGTTTAAAAGCTAATTTGGAGCCTTAAATTTATAACTTTTTCTTTCAAACTTTTTGTGTGATCTACAAATTTCCCTGATGTAAAAGGGTGCAAGTTTGAAGACTGTAGATGAAATAGCAAAAAATAGAAAAATAAAAGTTAAAAATCACATAATGCAAAATTCTGGGCAAAATTTTGAAAATTTTGAAAACTGACAACCGTGGTGCTTATTCATTTGGAAGTGCCTTCTATCCACAAAAGTTTTAGGTCTCTGATACCAGCGCTCAGAACAGACAACAACAACAACAACAGACAACGACGAGACCGGAAAAACTGTCAGAATAGAAGCCGTTTCTTACTTCGTTCGTCACCGGCTTCTGACAACCTCGGCCTGCGGCCTCGGCAGGTGCTGCTCTGGCACAGGAGAAGCCGGTGACAATGTACGTTAGCCAAACAGTTCGATTGACAGGCGAGTTTTTTTCAGCAGTTTGATACTTATAACAAAGCAATGTTGGAGTTTTAGGTTTTGTGTTTTTATTATGGCTCCATTCAATCCCCTGTCTGGGCCCATGTTTTCCTAAATTAGCATGTCTCTGCATACTGCACCACGCTTGCCCTCTGTTCATATCATCAAAGAAATAAACACACGCATAATGTTTGTTTTGTTAAGCAAAGACTGGGCATGACGAGAAGAAAGGAGATACAATATAAAATATGATGGGTTTTCCGACGGTATTTCACCTATACCTGCAGATTTTCACCCAATTCAGCCTATTTGTTACCGAGTTATGCCCCAGCTCGAGACCTCAGCCCCACCACCGAACTGATGTCCTGGATCCGCCTATGCTCGAGCTCCTTACCCCACCCCCTTACATATGTCCTGGATCTGCCTATGCTCGGACTCCGTAGCCCCACCTCTATACTGTCCTGGATCCGCCTATGCTCTAACTAGCTAGCCCCACCCTCGTACTGATGTCCTGGATCCGCCTATTCTCTATCTCCCTAGGCCCACCCACGTACTGATGTCTTTGATCAGCCTATACACGAGCTCCTTAGCCCCAGCCCCGTACTGATGTCCTGGATCCGCCTCTGCTCGAGCTCCTTAGCCCGACATCCATACTGATGTCCTGGATCCGCCTATGCTCGAGCTCCTTAGCCCCACCTCCGTACAGATGTCCTGGATCCGCCTATGCTGGATCTCCTTAGCCCCATCCTCGTACCGATATGCTGGATCCGCCTATGCTCAAACTCCTTAGCCTCTAACCCCGTACTGATATCCTGGCTCCGCTTATGCTCGAGCTCCTTAGCCCCACCCCCGTACTGATGTCCTGGATCCGCCTATGCTCGAACTCTTTAGCCCCTACCCCTGTGCTGATGTCCTGGATCCGCTTATGCTTGAGGTCCTTAGCCCCACCTCTGTACTGATGTCCTTTATCCGCCTATAATCGAACCCCTTAGCCCCACCTCCGTACTGATGCCCTGGATCCGCCTCTGCTCGAGCTCCTTAGCCCCACACCCATACCGATGTCCTGGATCCGCCTATGCTCCAGTTCTTTAGCCCCACCTCCGTACAGATGTCCTGGATCCACCTATGCTCGATCTCCCTAGCCCCACACCGTACTGCCCTGGATTCGCCTATACTCGAACTCTTTAGCCCCTACCACCCTACTAATGTCCTGGATCCGCCTATGCTGGAACGCCCGAGCCCCACCACCGTACTGATGTCCTGGATCCACCTATGGTCGAGCTGCTTAGCCCCACCCCCGTACTGATGTCCTGGATCCGCCTATTTTCTATCTCCCTAGGCCCACCCTCGTACTAATATCCTGGATCCGCCTATGCTCGAACTCCTTAGCCCCTACCCCCGTGCTGATGTCCTGGATCCGCTTATGCTCAAGCTCCTTAGCCCCACCCCCTTACTGATGTCCTGGATCCGCCTATGCTCGAACTCCGTGGCCCCACCTCCGTACTGTCATGGATCCGCCTATGCTCGAGCTCCCTAGCCCCATCCCCGTACTGATGTCCTGGATCCGCCTATGCTCGAGCTGCTTAGCCCCACCCCGTACTGATGTACTGGATCCGCCTATGTTCGAGCTCCTTAGCCCCTTCCCCGAACTGATGTCCTGGATCCGCCTATGTTTGAGGTCCCGAGGTCCAACCCCGTACTGATGTCCTGGATCCGCCTATGATCGAGCTCCTTAGCCCCACCCCCGTACTGATGTCCTGGGTCCGCCTGTGCTCGAGCTCTTTAGCCCCACCCCGAACTGATGTCCTGGATCCGCCTATGCTCGAGCTCCTTAGGTCCATCCCCGTACTGATGTCCTGGATCCGCCTATGCTCGAGCTCCCTCGCCCCACTCCGGTACTGATGTCTTGAATCCGCCTATGCTCCAGCTCCTTAGTCCCACCCCCCATACTAATGGCCTGGGGATGAGGTGGCTTAGTGGATAGCACCCTTGTCTTCTAAGCCACCGGTCCCGGGTTCAAGCCCCGGCGGAGCCTCTGAATAAGTCGATCTGATCCCCAAAATCATTTCCAACAGGGTGAGAGTTGGCGACGCCGTATGACCCTGGCAGTTGGTGCGTCGTTAAGCCCCAACAATTATATAATAATGGCCTGGATCCGCCACTGCTTATACAGTTGATTGAAGCAGGCAGTGCAAGGAGTCACGTGTCATGGTATGAGCACAAAGAGGTTTATTCGGCTGGGAAAGAAATTGTGTGCAACGGTGGATCCTTTAACCAGTGTTACCTATGGTTAGAGAATGCATTAACTAGCGGGTAGACAGATAGATAGATGTTAAACTTTTATTGGACGGAAACAATATGACAGGTATAACAAAGAGATGGACGCAAAAGCCCGAAGGCTTAAGTGGTGGGGCCTCTTTTATCTCTCTCATAAAACACATCACTTTTACCGGACGTATCACACACATACATAGTAAGATTCTGACTCACGTAAAGAAACAAAACACAACAAACCAAACAAGCAAATAAGTTCCTGACCACCATTTTGTTTTTTATTCGTCGCAAGTCGCCACAGCGCGGAGAACCCTACCGCACGGCCGCCACCCGGCCGTCCGAATGATATGAATATCTAATAGACAACGCGCCCGCCGCACGAGTAGAGGAGCCGAAACGAGACAGACTACCCTGCCACCACCGGGCATTCGCGCTGGTCTATAGCATGCGTACATAGCTATGGTATCTGTCTCGCATAGCAGCTACCAGTGCGCCGCCCGCAGCGACGCTACGGCCGAACGGCGGGGTGAGGTTTCGAGCTGGAAACATACTAGCATGATGTATTACATTTAAGTAAAGGTAGACTGGTGTTGCAATGATATGCAACCTGTTGCAATGGCAAGATATGTCTCTTACCTAGCTTCATGCAAAATTTCATTTCCCTGCAATGACTCTAACCAGCCTAAACCCCGTTGTGAAGCAAAAATGAACCGATAAAATTACCACTTTGAAATGTATTTTACGACTTATAGCTCGGACGCCGTAAGAGATAAGTGGGGGGTATGAGTGAGAAAAATGACGGCACCGAAGTTTACTATCCAGCCGTGTTAAGTTCAATACCCTAGCTATCATGTTCTGGAAACCAGGGGGCTGAGAATAAAAAGTTTCAAAACTTATAATTTATTTTTGCCTATAAAATAAAAAGTTTCAGTCTGAAAGTTTTTATCTCTAAATATATAACAAAGGAGGCTATTCTCTTTTATTATCTGAAATCGAAACTAAATTTTATTAATTAGATCCGAAGATATAAGGGTTTGAATGATATTTTGGGAAATACAGACCTTCACGGAATAGGCCAAAAAGGACCCTCAAATTTCCGTTTTCATTTTGTTTTTGTGTTTGTGCAGAACTGCACAAACAGGCCTATAAGTGGATATTTGACTTAGAACCTGAACTGCCGTAGCTTCAGATATTTCGAGCCTATAGTTTAGACCATGAGTTTTATGTCAAATTTAGGGTGCAAAGTTTAAAAGTTAATTTAGAGACTTAAATTTAAAACTTTTTCTTTCCAACTTTTTGTGTGAACTACAAATTTCCCTGATGTAAAAGGGTGCAAGTTTGAAGAGTCTAGATGAATTAGCAAAAAATAGAAAAATAAAAGTTAAAAATCACATAATGCAAAATTCTGGGCAAAATTTTGAAAATTTTGAAAATTGACAACCGTGGTGCTTATTCATTTGGAAGTGCCTTCTATCCACAAAAGTCTTAGGTCTCTGATACCAGCGCTCAGAACAGACAACAACAACAACAACAACAACAACAGACAACAACGACGAGACCGGAAAAACTGTCAGAATAGAAGCCGTTTCTTACTTCGTTCGTCACCGGCTTCTGACTACTACCTCGGCCTGCGGCCTCGGCAGGTGCCGCTCCGGCGCAGGAGAAGCCGGTGACAATGTACGTTAGCCAAACAGTTCGATTGACAGGCGAGTGTTTTCAGCAGTTTGATACTTATAAATACGCAATGTTTGAGTTTTAGGTTTTGTGTTCCATTATGGCTCCATTTAATCCCCTGTCTAGGCCCATGTTTTCCTAAATTAGCATGTATCTGCATACTGCACCACGCTTGCCCTCTGTTCATGTCATCACATAAATAAACACACTTAAAATGTTTGTTTTGTTAAGCAAAGACTAAGCATGACCAGAAGAAAGGCGATGCAAGATAAAATATGACGGGTTTTCCGACAGTATTTCACCTAAACCTGCAGATTTTCACCCAATTCAGCCTATTTGTTACCGAGTTATGCCCCAGCTCGAGACCTCAGCCCCACCACCGAACTGATGTCCTGGATCCGCCTATGCTCGAGCTCTTTAGCCCCACCCCCACACTGATGTCCTGGATCCGCCTATGCTCGAACTCTTTACCCCAACCCCCTACTGATGTCCTGGATCTGCCTATGCTCAAACTCCGTAGCCCCACCTCTGTAATGCCCTGGATCCACCTATGCTCGAACTCCATACCCCCTACCCCCTACTGATGTCCTGGATCCGCTTATGCGCAAGCCAACTAGCCCCACCCCCATACTGATTTCCTGGATCCGCCTATGCTCGATTTCCTCAGCACCACCCCGTACTGATGTCCCGGATCCGCTTATGCTCGAGTTCCTTAGCCCCACCCCCGAACTGATGACCTATATCCGCCTATGCTCGAGCTCCTTAGTCCCATCCCCGTACTGATATCCTGGATCCGCTTATGCTGGAACTCCTTAGCCTCTACCCCCGTACTGATGTCCTGGATCCGCTTATGCTCGAGCTCCTTAGCCCCAACCCCGTACTGATGTCCTGGATCCGTCTATGCTCGATTTCCTTAGCCCCACCCCCGTACTGATGTCCTGGATCGGTTTATGCTCTAACTTCTTAGCCCCACCTCCGTACTGATGTCCTGGATCCGCCTATAATCCATCTCCTTAGCCCCACCCCCGTACTGATGTCCTGGATCCGCCTTTACTCGAGCTCCGGAGCCCCACCCCCGCACTGATGTCCTGGATCCGCCTATGCTCGAGGTCCCGAGTTCCAACCCGCTCCTGATGTCCTGGATCCGCCTATGCTCGAGGTCCTTAGCCCCACCCCGTACTGATGTCCTGGATCCACCTATGCTGGAGCTCCTTAGCCCAACCTCCGTGCTGATGTCCTGGATTCGCCTATGCTCGATCTCCTTAGCCCCACCCCCGTACTGATGTCCTGGGTCCGCCTATGCTCAAGCTCCTTAACCCCACCCCCGAACTGATGTCCTGGATCCGCCTATGCTGGAGCTCCTTAGCCCCACCCCCTACTGATGTCCTGGATCCGCCTATGCTCGAGCTCCTTAGCCCCTTCCCCGTACTGATGTCCTGGATCCGCCTATGCTCGAGCTCCCGAGTTCCAACCCGCTCCTGATGTCCTGGATCCGCCTATGCTCGAGCTTCTTAGCCCCACCCCGTACTGATGTCCTGGATCCGCCTATGCTCAAACTCACTAGCCCCACCCCGGTACTGATGTCTTGGATCCGCCTATGCTCGAGCTCCTTAGCCCCACCCCCATACTAACGGCCTGAATCCGCCACTGCTTATTAAGTTAATTTAAGCAGGGAGTGCAAGGAGTCACGTGTCATGGTATCACCACAAAGAGGTTTATTCGGCTGGAAAAGAAATGGTGTGCAACGGTGGATCCTTTGGCCAGTGTTACCTATGGTTAGAGGATGCATTTACTAGTGGGTAGATAGATAGATAGATGATAAACTTTTATTGGAGAGAAACAATATGACAGGTATAACAAATAGATTGACGCAAAAGCGCGAAGGCTTAAGTGGTGGGGCCTCTCTTGTCTCTCTCATAAAACACATCACTTTTACCGGACCTTTCATACCCATACACAGTAAGATTTGGACACACAAAGAAACAAAACACAACAAACCAAACAAGCAAACCAGTTCCTGACCACCATTTTGTTTTTTATTCGTTGCAAGTCGCCGCAGCGAGCGGGACCCTACCGCACGGCCGCCACCCGGCCGTCCGACTGATATGAATATCTAATAGACAAGGCGCCCGCCGCACGAGTAGAGGAGCCGAAACGAGACAGACTACCCTGCCACCACCGGGCATTCGCGCTGGTCTATAGCATGCTATGGCATCTGTCTCGCATAGCAGCTACCAGTGCGCCGCTCGCAGCGACGGTACGGCCGAACGGCGGGGTGAGTTTTAGAGCGGGAAACATACTAGCATTGTGTATTACATTTAATTAAAGGTACACTGTTGTTGCAATGATATGCAACCTGTTGCAATGGCAAGATATGTCTTTGAACTAGCTTTTTGCCGAATTTCATCCACTTCCATCTATATTAACCATTCGAAATCCTGGTGTGAAGCAAAAATGAACCGATAAAATTACCACTTTGAAATGTATTTTACGGCTGTTAGCGCGGAAGCCGTAAGAGCTAAGTGGGGGGTATGAGTGAGAAAAATGACGGCAACGAAGTTTTCTATCCAGCCGTGTTAAGTTCAATACCGTAGCTATCATGGTCTGGAAACCAGGGGGCTGAGAATAAAAATTTTAAAAACTTATATTTTATTTTTGCCTCTAAAATAAAAAGTTTCAGTCTGAAAGTTTTTATCTCTAAATATATAATAAAGGAGGCTATTCTCTTTTATTATTTGAAATGGGAACTAATTTTTATTAATTAGATCGGAAGTTATAGGGGTTTGACTGATATTTTGGGAAATGCAGACCTTCGCAGAATGGGCCAAAAAGGACCCTTAAATTTCCGTTTTTGTTTTGTTTCTGTGTTTGTGCAGTACTGCACAAACCGGCATTTAAAGTTGGTATTTGCCTCAGAACCTGAACTGCTGTAGCTTCAGATATTTCGAGCCTGTAGTTTAGACCATGAGTTTTATGCCAAATTTAGGGTGCAAAGTTTAAAAGCTAATTTAGAGCCTTAAATTTAAACCTTTTTCTTTTCAACTTTTTGTGTGAACTACAAATTTCCCTGATGTAAAAGGGTGCAAGTTTGAAGAGTCTAGATGAATTAGCAAGAAATAGAAAAATAAAAGTTAAAAATCACATAATGCAAAATTCTGGGCAAAATTTTTAAAATTTTGAAAATTGACAACCGTGGTGCTTATTCATTTGGAAGTGCCTTCTATCCACAAAAGTTTTGGGTCTCTGATACCAGCGCTCAGAACAGACAACAACAACAACAGACAACGACGACGAGACCGGAAAAACTGTCAGAATAGAAGCCGTTTCTTACTTCGTTCGTCACCGGCTTCTGACGCTCCGGCGCAGGAGAAGCCGGTGACAATGTACGTTAGCCAAACAGTTCGATTGACAGGCGAGTGTTTTCAGCAGTTTGATACTTATAACAACGCAATGTTGGAGTTTTAGGTTTTGTGTTCTCATTATGGCTCCATTCAATCCCCTGTGTAAGCCCATGTTTTCCTACAATAGCATGTCTCTGCACACTGCGTCACGTTTGCCCTCTGTTCATGTCATCACATAGATAAACACACGTATAATGGTTGTTTTGTTAAGTAAAGACTGGGCATGACCAGAAGGAAGGAGATACAATATAAAATATGATTGGTTTGCCGACCGTATTTCACCTAAACCTGCAGATTTTCACCCAATTCAGCCAATTTGTTACCCATTTAGCTTCGGTTACCCTACTCCCAGTCCGCATGCGCAGTAACGTCTGCAGTGAATGAGAGCAAAGATACCGTTATAGTTGACTGAAGCATGTTAATATGCCGTTTGTTTGTCTCCTGGTCTAAATGATCCCTTAGAGCATATTATTCCTTAGAATTCTTACTGCACATGCGCATAATAGTGCAGCGTCATAATGCCATCAATTAGGATTAGCAGATGGTATTCTGCTTTTACTCGCAAAAGTTTGAGCGAAAACGGTCTATTGGCTCCCGAGATAGCCTCCATGACCATAAGTTCTAATGCGCATGCGCACTGACCTTTGTTGTTACCAAGGGTGACAAAACATTCATGCTAACTTTAAGCATGTTGGCTTTCCCTCTGTTCAGGTCCTCCTCTGAAATATCCTCGCCTTTCAGGCTTATTTTCATAATTTCTGCTGCGCATGCGCAGAGCAGTGCATTTCAATGACATTTTTGGCTTACATTTCGTGATATTCTTCTGTTCACAAAATTTCAAGAAAATCGACCCGTAGGTTGCAGAGATAGCCTCTGTTACCATTAGTCCCAGTGCGCATGCGCAGTGACCTTTTCTTGACCTGAATACCACATTCGAAATCTGCATGGTCGATTGCCTCTCATTGATATTGTTCGTTAATTTGGTACGGAGTGGAACGAAATCTTCAATCTTTCATATGCTTATATAATACATGGTGGCTATTCAAATGGTGGTAGATACAATGGGCGGAGCTAGGGGCTGAACTCCCCCCCAATGTCAGAATATCTATGGTTAATACAAACACAGAAGCTGTTCCGAGGCAATGGCGGGGAAGGCTCCAGTCCCGTACCAGCCCCCATCCTCACTGCTCCCCCGTCCGAAATGTTTCCCATGAGCTATCTCAGCACGCCTCTGGACCCTGCTACCGTTCCCTAGATACCTGAGAGCATCACTGCTCACTTCCTCGGATCTCTAAACATGCCTCGGCACCCTCTGCCCTCTAGTCAGGTTCCCGTCCGCCCCGACCGGCTAGCCACCCGCTGTATGCACTCGAATAAAAATGTTATGCCTTTCTTGCACGCATTTACCGGCTGCAGCCTACTGCCGCAGCGCAGAACGTCCATGCAAGAAGGGCAGAATGACGTCACTACTGCTGCGGGAAAAACGGCACCGAAGTAGTTTGCCCCTCAGTGGCGAACTAGTCGTCGGAGCGTCATGAAACAAAAACGGCAGAGCTCATAATTTCCCATACTAAAAGTTTAGAGAGAGCCATATATCTCAGTTGAGTATAAAGGCACTTTATCACGTGATCAATCTATTACAACCTATGAAAACCGCATCAAACTCAGTCTATCATCATATAGCTCAAAACCTATGGGAGACGCGCGGGTATGGTCAGGCAGACGGTTGTAGAATTTGAGCCGGGCTCTTTTGGTACCAATTTCAAAAAGAAAATTTGGAAATATGTAGTCCTAAATTCCCAAAAACCAAAAAAATGTTGTATTTTTTGCAGAAAACCATTTTCCATTAACTCAGAAATTTGCATCTAGAATATGTTGTTGTAATGACAATACCCATCTCAACAAAGAAAACTGCATTCAAAAATGTCCAGAATTTTGAAAGTTATATGGTTTTAAAGTTTTAGGCCATAGTTGCAATTTTTTGGAAAAAGGGCCAAAACTGACCTTCAAAATTATGTTTTTGGTTCAGTTTAGTGTCTATGCAGTAATGCACAGGCCATTCTGTCTGTAAAAATCCAGTTTGGAACACCTAGCATCATATCTTCAGATATTTCGAACTTATAACTTTGGTAATGCATTTCACTACAAGTTGGAGGTAAAACTTTCAAAAAATCATTTTGGAAGTACAAATTTGGGTTTTTTGCTTCAAACTTTCAGCAACAATTGGTAATTGATTGTGTGTAAAAGAGTGTAAGTTTGAGAGCTGTAGACTAAAAATAGAAAAATAGAAAAATAAAAGTTTATAAAAATTTAATCCAAAATTTTGGAAAAGTTTTTGCAAAATTCGAAAATCTGCAGCCGTCGGAATTTTTTATGGGTTCCTGCCTTTCATCCCTGCAAGTTTCAAGTATCTGATACCAGTCCTCAGAACAGACAACAACTACTACTACCTCGGCCTGCGGCCTCGGCAGGTGCCGCTCTGGCGCAGGAGAAGCCGGTGACAATGTACGTTAGCCAAACAGTTCGATTGACAGGCGAGTGTTTTCAGCAGTTTGATACTTATAACAACGCAATGTTTGAGTTTTAGGTTTTGTGTTCTCATTATGGCTCCATTTAATCCCCTGTCTAGGCCCATGTTTTCCTAAATTAGCATGTATCTGCATACTGCACCACGCTTGCCCTCTGTTCATGTAATCACATAAAAATACACACGTATAATGTTTGGTTTGTTAAGCAAAGACTACGCATGACCAGGAGAAAGGCGATGCAATATAAAATATGACGGGTTTTCCGACAGTATTTCACCTATACCTGCAGATTTTCACCCAATTCAGCCTATTTGTTACCGAGTTATTCCCCAGCTCGAGACCTCAGCCCCACCACCGAACTGATGTCCTGGATCCGCCTATGCTCGAGTTCTTTAGCCCCACCCACGTACTGATGTCCTGGAACCGCCTATGCTCGAGCTCCTTACCCCAACCCCTTACTGATGTCCTGGATCTGCTTATGCTGGAACTCCGTAGCCCCACCTCTGTAATGCCCTGGATCCGCCTATGCTCGAACTCCATAGCCCCTACCCCCTACTGATGTCCTGGATCCGCTTATGCGCGAGCCAACTAGCCCCACCCCCATACTGATTTCCTGGATCCGCCTATGCTCGATTTCCTTAGCACCACCCCCGTACTGATGTCCTGGATCCGCTTATGCTCGAGTTCCTTAGCCCCACCTCCGAACTGATGACCTATATCCGCCTATGCTCGAGCTTCTTAGTCCCATCCCCGTACTGATATCCTGGATCCGCTTATGCTCGAACTCCTTAGCCTCTACCCCCATACTAATTTCCTGGATCCGCCTATGCTCGATTTCCTTAGCACCACCCCGTACTGATGTCCTGGATCCGCTTATGCTCGAGTTCCTTAGCCCCACATCCGAACTGATGACCTATATCCGCCTATGCTCGAGCTTCTTAGTCCCATCCCCGTACTGATATCCTGGATCCGCTTATGCTCGAACTCCTTAGCCTCTACCCCCGTGCTGATGTCCTGGATCCGCTTATGCTCAAGCTCCTTAGCCCCACCCCTCTACTGATGTCCTGGATCCGCCTATGCTCAAACTCCGTAGCCCCACCTCCGTACTGTCTTGGATCCGCCTATGCTCGAGGTCCTTAGCCCCACCCCCGTACTGATGTCCTGGATCCGCCCAGGCTCGAGTTCCTTAGCTCCACCCCGTACTGATGTCCAGGATCCGCCTATGCTCGAGCTCCCTCGCCCCACTCCGGTACTGATGTCTTGGATCCGCCTATGCTCCAGCTCCTTAGTCCCACCCCCCATACTAATGATCCGCCACTGCTTATACAGTTGATTTAAGCAGGCAGTGCAAGGAGTCAAGTGTCAATGTATCACCACAAAGAGGTTTATTCGGCTGGGAAAGAAATTGTATGCAACGGTGGATCCTTTAACCAGTGTTACCTATGGTTAGAGAATGCTTTAACTAGCGGGTAGACAGATAGATAGATGTTAAACTTTTATTGGACGGAAAGAATATGACAGGTAAAACAAAGAGATTGACGCAAAAGCTTGAAGGCTTAAGTGGTGGGGCCTCTCTTATCTCTCTCATAAAACACATCACTTTTACCGGACGTATCACACACATACACAGTAAGATTCGGACACACGTAAAGAAACAAAACACAACAAAACAAACAAGCAAACCAGTTCCTGACCACCATTTTGTTTTTTATTCGTCGCAAGTCGCCACAGCGCGCAGGACCCTACCGCACGGCCGCCACCCGGCCGTCCGACTGATATGAATATCTAATAGACAACGCGCCCGCCGCACGAGTAGAGGAGCCCAAACGAGACAGACTACCCTGCCACCACTGGGCATTCGCGCTGGTCTATAGCATGCGTACATAGCTATAGCATCTGTCTCGCATAGCAGCTACCAGTGCGCCGCCCGCAGCGACGCTACGGCCGAACGGCGGGGTGAGGTTTCGAGCTGGAAACATACTAGCATGATGAATTACATTTAAGTTAAGGTAGACTGGTGTTGCGATGATATGCAACCTGTTGCAATGGCAAGATATGTCTCTTACCTAGCTGCATGCAAAATTTCATTTCCCTGCAATGACTCTAACCACCCTAAACCCCAGTGTGAAGCAAAAATGAACCGATAAAATTACCACTTTGAAATGTATTTTACGACTTATAGCTCGGACGCCGTAAGAGATAAGTGGGGGGTATGGGCGAGAAAAATGACGGCACCGAAGTTTGCTATCCAGCCGTGTTAAGTTCAATACCCTAGCTATCATGTTCTGGAAACCAGGGGTCTGAGAATGAAAAGTTTCAAAACTTATAATTTATTTTTGCCTCTAAAATAAAAAGTTTCAGTCTGAAAGTTTTTATCTCTAAATATATAATAAAGGAGGCTATTTTCTTTTATTATCTGAAATGGAAACTAAATTTTATTAATTAGATCCGAAGATATAAGGGTTTGAATGATATTTTGGGAAATACAGACCTTCACGGAATAGGCCAAAAAGACCCTCAAATTTCCGTTTTCATTTTGTTTTTGTGTTTGTGCAGAACTGCACAAACAGGCCTATAAGTGGATATTTGACTTAGAACCTGAACTGCCGTAGCTTCAGATATTTCGAGCCTATAGTTTAGACCATTAGTTTTATGTCAAATTTAGGGTGCAAAGTTTACAATTTAATTTAGAGACTTAAATTTAAAACTTTTTCTTTCCAACTTTTTGTGTGAACTACAAATTTCCCTGATGTAAAAGGGTGCAAGTTTGAAGAGTCTAGATGAATTAGCAAAAAATACAAAAATAAAAGTTAAAAATCACATAATGCAAAATTCTGGGCGAAATTTTAAAAATTTGGAAAATTGACAACCGTGGTGCTTATTCATTTGGAAGTGCCTTCTATCCACAAAAGTTTTAGGTCTCTGATACCAGCGCTCAGAACAGACAACAACAACAACAACAGACCTCGGCCTGCGGCCTCGGCAGGTGCCGCTCCGGCGCAGGAGAAGCCGGTGACAATGTACGTTAGGCAAGCAGTTCGATTGACAGGCGAGTGTTTTCAGCAGTATGATACATATGCTAACGCGATACTGGGACTTGAGGTCTAATGTTCTCATTCTGACTACATTCAGTCCCATGTGTAAGTCCATGTTTTCCTAAACTAACATGTCTCTGCACACTGCGCCACGTTTGTCGTCTGTTCATGTCATCACATAAATAATCACACGTATAAAGTTTGGTTTGTTAAGTAAAGACTGGCTATGCCCAGAAGAAAGGAAATACAATATAAAATATTATGGGTTTACCGACCATATTTCACCTACACCTGGAGATCTTCACAAAATTCAGCCTATTTGTTGCCGAGTTAGCTTCGGTTATCCTAAGTCCCAGTCCGCATGCGCAGTAACGTCTGCAGTGAATGAGAGCGAAGATACCATTACAATTGACTGAAGCATGTTGGTATGTCGTTTGTTTGTCTCCTGAACAAAACCATCCCTTATAGCCTAATATTCCTTAGAATTCATACTGAGCATGCGCAGCACAATGCAATGTCATAATTCCGTGAATTGGGATTAGCAGATAGTATTCTGCTATTACTCTCAAATTTTTAGCCCAATCGGTCTATTGGCTCCCGAGATAGCCTCCCTGACCATAAGTTCTAATGCGCATGCGCACTTACCTTTGTAGTAAGCAAGGGTGTCAAAACTTTCATACTAAATTTAAGCATGTTCGCTCTCCTCTGTCCATGTCCTCTTCTGAAATATCCTCACCTTTAAGGCTTATCTTTAAGATTTCTACTGCGCATGCGCAGGGCAGTGCAGCTTCACTATGACATTATTTGTGGTTTTCACTCCGTGCCATTTTCTTGTTCACAAAATTTCAAAAAAATCGACCCGTAGGTTGCCAGGATAGCCTCTGTTACCATTAGTTCCACTGCACATGCGCAGTGACCTTTCATTGACCTGAAAACCGGATTCAAAATCTGCATGACCGATTTCCTCTCATTGATATTGTTCGACAATATGGAATAGAGTGCAACGAGATTTATATATTATTTACATGTCTAAATACGATAGCGGATACAAGGGGTGAGGCTAGTGGGCTTAAGTCCCCCCCCCATGTGAAAATGCCTAGAGCTATAGCATGAGCAAAGGATGTTTGGAGGCAATGGCAGAGAGGCTGGAGCTAAAAGGTGAATTCAGGGTAGCGGGGGGGATAGCAGGCACGTGCACCCCCCCCCCCTTGGTCGATCCTCAGCACCCCCTGAAATGGCCACGGCGCCCCTCAAACATTCGATGGCACCCCTGAAATGTCACTTCCCACCCTTTCCCCTAAGATGCAAAAATTGGCGCCCATCGGAAGGATTTTACGGGTCAAAAGTTGCGCTCTATGCTCCGGACTACACCCCTTGCCCTGCGGACGGTGCCTCCTCTATTGGTCATCCTTGATCCGCCTATGCTCAAGCTCCTTAGCCCCACCACCGAACTGATATCCTGGATCCGCTAATGCTCCAACTCCTGAGGCCCATCCCCGTATTGATGTCCTGGATCCGCCTATGCTCGAGTTCCTCAGCCCCACCCCCTTACTGATGTCCTGGATCCGCCTATGCTGGAGCTCCTTAGCCCCACCCCCTACTGATGTCCTGGATCCGCCTATGCTCGAGCTCCTTAGCCCCACCCCCGTATTGATGTTCTGCATCCGCTTATGCTCGAGGTCCCGAGTTCCAACCCGCTCCTGATGTCCTGGATTCGCCTATGCTCGATCTCCTTAGCCCACCCTCGTACTGATGTCCTTGGTCCGCCTATGCTCGAGCTCCTTAACCCGACCCCCGAACTGATGTCCTGGATCCGTCCATGCTGGAGCTCCTTAGCCCCACCCCCTACTGATGTCCTGGATCCGCCTATGCTCGAGCTCCTTAGCCCCACCCCCGTATTGATGTCCTGGATCCGCTTATGCTTGAGCTCCTTAGCCCCACCTCCGTGCTGATGTCCTGGATTCGCCTATGCTCGATCTCCTTAGCCCACCCCCGTATTGATGTCCTGGGTCCGCCTATGCTCGAGCTCCTTAACCCCACCCCCGAACTGATGTCCTGGATCCGCCTATGCTTGAACTCCTTAGCCCCTACCCCTACTGATGTCCTGGATCCGCCTATGCTCGAGCTCCTTAGCCCCACCCCGTATTGATGTTCTGGATCCGCTTATGCTCGAGGTCCCGAGTTCCAACCCGCTCCTGATGTCCTGGATCCGTCTATGCTCGAGCTCCTTAGCCCCACCCCGTACTGATGTCCTGGATCCGCCTATGCTCGAGCTCACTAGCCCCACCCCGGTACTGATGTCTTGGATCCGCCTATGCTCGAGCTCCTTAGCCCCACCCCCATACTAATGGCCTGGATCCGCCACTGCTTATTAAGTTTATTTAAGCAGGGAGTGCAAGGAGTCACGTGTCATGGTATCACCACAAAGAGGTTTATTCGGCTGGGAAAGAAATGGTGTGCAACGGTGGATCCTTTGGCCAGTGCTACCTATGGTTAGAGGATGCATTAACTAGTGGGTAGATAGATAGACAGATGATAAACTTTTATTGGCTGGAAACAATATGACAGGTATAACAAATAGATTGACGCAAAAGCCCGAAGGCTTAAGTGGTGGGGCCTCTCTTATCTCTCTCATAAAACACATCACTTTTACCGGACCTATCACACACATACACAGTAAGATTTGGACACACATAAAGAAACAAAACACAACAAACCAAACAAGCAAACCAGTTCCTGACCACCATTTTGTTTTTTATTCGTCGCAAGTCGCCGCAGCGCGCGGGACCCTACCGCACGGCCGCCACCCGGCCGTCCGACTGATATGAATATCTAATAGACAACGCGCCCGCCGCACGAGTAGAGGAGCCGAAACGAGACAGACTACCCTGCCACCACCGGGCATTCGCGCTGGTCTATAGCATGCGTAGATAGCTATGGTATCTGTCTCGCATAGCAGCTACAAGTGCGCCGCCCGCAGCGACGCTACGGCCGAACGGCGGGGTGAGGTTTCGAGCGGGAAACATACTAGCATTGTGTATTACATTTAATTAAAGGTACACTGTTGTTGCTATGATATGCAACCTGCTGCGATGGCAAGATATGTCTTTGAACTAGCTTTTTGCCGAATTTGATCCACTTCCATCTATATTAACCATTCGAAATCCTGGTGTGAAGCAAAAATGAACCGATAAAATTACCACTTCGAAATGTATTTTACGGCTGTTAGCGCGGAAGCCGTAAGAGATAAGTGGGAGGTATGAGTGAGAAAAATGACGGCAACGAAGTTTTCTATCCAGCCGTGTTAAAGTTCAATACCGTAGCTATCATGGTCTGGAAACCAGGGGGCTCAGAATAAAGATTTTAAAAACTTATATTTTATTTTTGCCTCTAAAATAAAAAGTTTCAGTCTGAAAGTTTTTATCTCTAAATATATAATAAAGGAGGCTATTCTCTTTTATTATCTGAAATGGGAACTAATTTTTATTAATTAGATCGGAAGATATAAGGGTTTGAATGATATTTTGGGAAATGCAGACCTTCACGGAATGGGCCAAAAAGGACCCTTAAATTTCCGTTTTTGTTTTGTTTCTGTGTTTGTGCAGTACTGCACAAACCGAACTTTAAGTTGATATTTGACTCAGAACCTGAACTGCTGTAGCTTCAGATATTTCGAGCCTGTAGTTTAGACCATGAGTTTTATGCCAAATTTAGGGTGCAAAGTTTAAAAGCTAATTTAGAGCCCTAAATTTAAAGCTTTTTCTTTCCAACTTTTTGTGTGAACTACAAATTTCCCTGATGTAAAAGGGTGCAAGTTTGAAGACTCTAGATGAATTAGCAAAAAATACAAAAATAAAAGTTAAAAATCACATAATGCAAAATTCTGGGCAAATTTTTGAAAATTTTGAAAATTGACAACCGTGGTGCTTATTCATTTGGAAGTGCCTTCTATCCACAAAAGTTTTAGGTCTCTGATACCAGCGCTCAGAACATACAACAACAACAACAACAACAACCTCGGCCTGCGGCCTCGGCAGGTGCCGCTCTGGCGCAGGAGAAGCCGGTGACAATGTACGTTAGCCAAACAGTTCGATTGACAGGCGAGTTTTTTCAGCAGTTTGATACTTATAACAACGCAATGTTGGAGTTTTAGGTTTTGTGTTCTCATTATGGCTCCATTCAATCCCCTGTCTAGGCCCATGTTTTCCTAAATTAGCATGTCTTTGCATACTGCACCACGCTTGCCCTCTGTTCATGTCATCAAATAAATAAACACACGCATAATGTTTGTTTTGTTAAGCAAAGACTGGGCATGACGAGAAGAAAGGAGATACAATATAAAATATGATGGGTTTTCCGACGGTATTTCACCTATACCTGCAGATTTTCACCCAATTCAGCCTATTTGTTACCGAGTTATGCCCCAGCTCGAGACCTCAGCCCCACCACCGAACTGATGTCCTGGATCCGCCTATGCTCGAGCTCCTTACCCCACCCCCTTACATATGTCCTGGATCTGCCTATGCTCGAACTCCGTAGCCCCACCTCTATACTGCCCTGGATCCACCTATGCTTGAACTCCTTAGCCCCTACCCCTAATGATGTCCTGGATCCGCCTATGCTCGAGCTCCCGTGCCCCACCCACGTACTGATGTCCTGAATCCGCTTATGCTCGAGCTCCTTAGCCCCACCCCCGTACTGATGTCCTGGATCCGCTTATGTTTTAACTCTTTAGCCCCTACCTGTTTTAACTCTTTAGCCTCTTGATGTCCTGGATCCGCTTATGCTCGAGCTCCTTAGCCCCACCCCCGTACTGATGTCTTTGATCCGCCTATACTCGAGCCCCTAAGCCCCAGCCCCGTACTGATGTCCTGGATCCGCCTCTGCTCGAGCTCCTTAGCCCGACACCCATACTGATGTCCTGGATCCGCCTATGCTCGAGCTCCTTAGCCCCATCCCCGTACCGATATGCTGGATCCGCCTATGCTCAAACCCCTTAGCCTCTAACCCCGTACTGATATCCTGGCTCCGCTTATGCTCGAGCTCCTTAGCCCCAACCCCGTACTGATGTCCTGGATCCGCCTATGCCCGAACTCTTTAGCCCCTACCCCTCTGCTGATGTCCTGGATCCGCTTATGCTTGAGCTCCTTAGCCCCACCTCTGTACTGATGTCCTTTATCCGCCTATACTCGAACCCCTTAGCCCCACCCCCGTACTGATGCCCTGGATCCGCCTCTGCTCGACCTCCTTAGCCCCACACCCATACTGATGTCCTGGATCCGCCTATGCTCCAGCTCTTTAGCCCCACCCCCGTACAGATGTCCTGGATCCACCTATGCTCGACCTCCTTAGCCCCACCCCCGTACTGATGTCCTGGATCCGCCTTTACTCAAGCTCCAGAGCCACACCCCTGCACTGATGTCCTGGATCCGCCTATGCTCAAGCTCCTTAGCCCCACCCCCGAACTGATGTCCTGGATCTGCCTATGCTCGAACTCCGTAGCCCCACCTCCGTACTGCCCTGGATTCGCCTATACTCAAACTCTTTATTCCCTACCAACCTACCAATGTCCTGGATCCGCCTATGCTGGAACGCCCGAGCCCCACCACCGTACTGATGTCCTGGATCCGCCTATGCTCGAGCTCCTTAGCCCCACCGCCGTACTGAGGCCTGGATCCGCCTTTGCTGGAGCTCCTTAGCCCCACCCCCGTACTGATGTCCTGGATCCGCCTATGCTCGAACTTCTTAGCCCCACCTCCGTACTGATGTCCTGGATCCGCATATGCTCGAACTCCTTAGCCCCTACCCCCTACTGATGTCCTGGATCCGCCTATGCTCGAGCTCCTTACCCCACCTTCTTCCTGATGTCCTGGATCCGCCTATGCTCGAACTCCGTAGCCCCTACCCCCCCCCACTGATGTCCTGGATCCGCCTATGCTCGAGCTCCTTAGCCCCACCCCCTTACTGATGTCCTGGATCCGCCTGTGCTCGAACTTCGTAGCCCCACTTCTGTACTGCCCTGGATCCGCCTATGCTCGAACTACTTAGCTCCCACCCCCTACTGATGTCCTGGATCCGACTATGCTCGAGCTCCCGAGCCCCACCCCCGTACTGATCATTTGAATCCGCTTATGCTCGAGCTTCTTAGCCCCACCCCCGTACTGATGTCCTGGATCCGCCTATGCTGGAACTCCCGAGTCTCACCCCGTACTGATGTCCTGAATCCGCTAATGCTCAGCTGCTTAGCCCACTCCCCGTACTAATGTCCTGGATCCGCCTATGCTCTAACTCCCTAGCCCGACCCTCGTACCGATGTCCTGGATCCGCCTATGCTCTAACTCCCTAGCCCGACCCTCGTACCGATGTCCTCGATCCGCCTATGCTCTAACTCCCTAGCCCCACCCTCGTACTGATGTCCTGGGTCCGCCTATGCTCGAACTCTTTGGCCCTTACCCCTATGCTGATGTCCTGGATCCGCTTTTGCTCGAGCTCCTTACCCCCACACCAGTAACGACCCCACCTCCGTGCCCCCTCCCCCGAAACGACATAGGCGGATCCAAGGAGGAAAGGGGACAGGTGCCCCCCATAGAATCTTAGCGCCCCCTGAAATTGTCCCGGAAACCCCTGGAAAGTTCGATGGCACCCCCTGAAATGTCGTTTTCCCCGAGATGCAGGGATCGGGGTCTACTGATAGGTTTTAGCGCCTACTTGATAGGTTTTTCCGGCCAAAAGTGGCGTCCCTGGTGTAGATAGCGCCCACCAGGAAGTTTCCCCTTCCACCTCGCCCCCGATAAGCAATCCTGGATCCGCGTATGGGAAGCGACATTTCAGGGAGCGTCATCGACCTTGAGAGGCGTGTCTTTACAATTTCAGAGGGCGCCGATGGTCGATTGGGGGTTGGGGGAGGGGGATGGGGGGAGAAGGGTGGGGGGGCACCTAGCCTACTTATTCCCTGGATCCACCCATGGTCCAAAAACAGAAACATAATACTCTTATTGTAAACTCAGACTTTTACGGTACTCTAATTACTTGTGATGCATTATGGGTAGTAATGGGTACTTTTTTACCAGACCATAAATAAACAGAAACGGCCGCGCCGATCGCCGGCGTTGCCGCGGCGTGGACGCAGGGGTGACGCGTGGTGATTTGCTACAACGTTGCGTGGAGAAACGGCATGTTTGTAAAGGTAACTTGGTGTTTCATTGATATCTATGCAGATGGAATGTCGACATATGTCTCTTACCTAGCTGCATGCAAAATTTCATTTCCTCCAATGACTCTAACCACCCTAAACCCCGGTGTGAAGCAAAAATGAACTGATAAAATTACCACTTTGAAATGCATTTTACGGCTTATAGCGCGGAAGCCGTAAGAGATAAGTGGGGGGTATGAGTGAGAAAAATGACGGCAACGAAGTTTTCTATCCAGCCGTGTTAAGTTCAATACCGTAGCTATCATGGTCTGGAAACCAAGGGGCTGAGAATAAAAATTTTAAAAACTTATATTTTATTTTTGCCTATAAAATAAAAAGTTTCAGTCTGAAAGTTTTTATCTCTAAATATATAATAAAGGAGGCTATTCTCTCTTATTATCTGAAATGGGAACTAATTTTTATCAATTAGATCGGAAGATATAAGGGTTTGAATGATATTTTGGGAAATGCAGACCTTCACGGAATGTGCCAAAAAGGACCCTTAAATTTCCGTTTTTGTTTTGTTTCTGTGTTTGTGCAGTACTGCACAAACCGGCCTTTAAGTTGATATTTGACTCAGAACCTGAACTGCTGTAGCTTCAGATATTTCGAGCCTGTAGTTTAGACCATGAGTTTTATGCCAAATTTAGGGTGCAAAGTTTAAAAGCTAATTTAGAGCCCTAAATTTAAAGGTTTTTCTTTCCAACTTTTTGTGTGAACTACAAATTTCCCTGATGTAAAAGGGTGCAAGTTTGAAGAGTCTAGATGAATTAGCAAAAAATAGAAAAATAAAAGTTAAAAATCACATAATGCAAAATTCTGGGCCAAATTTTGAAAATTTTGAAAATTGACAACCGTGGTGCTTATTCATTTGGAAGTGCCTTCTATCCACAAAAGTTTTAGGTCTCTGATACCAGCGCTCAGAACAGACAACAACAACAACAACAACAACCTCGGCCTGCGGCCTCGGCAGGTGCCGCTCCGGCGCAGGAGAAGCCGGTGACAATGTACGTTAGCCAAACAGTTCGATTGACAGGCGAGTGTTTTCAGCAGTTTGATACTTATAACAACGCAATGTTGGAGTTTTAGGTTTTGTGTTCTCATTATGGCTCCATTCAATCCCCTGTGTAAGCCCATGTTTTCCTACATTAGCATGTCTCTGCACACTGCGTCACGTTTGCCCTCTGTTCATGTCATCACATAGATAAACACACGTATAATGGTTGTTTTGTTAAGTAAAGACTGGGCATGACCAGAAGAAAGGAGATACATTATAAAATATGATGGGTTTGCCGACCGTATTTC
The DNA here is from genome assembly GCA_034440635.1 of Lepas anatifera. Classification (NCBI taxonomy): domain Eukaryota; kingdom Metazoa; phylum Arthropoda; class Thecostraca; family Lepadidae; genus Lepas; species Lepas anatifera. The sequence continues at coordinate 22,910 of JAOTON010001302.1, forward strand.
ACCTATACCTGCAGATTTTCACCCAATTCAGCCAATTTTTTAACGAGTTAGCTTCGGTTACCCTAACTCCCAGTCCGCATGCGCAGTAACGTCTGCAGTGAATGAGAGCAAAGATACCGTTATAGTTGACTGAAGCATGTTAATATGCCGTTTGTTTGTCTCCTGGTCTAAATGATCCCTTAGAGCCTATTATTCCTTAGAATTCCTACTGCACATGCGCATAATAGTGCAGCGTCATAATGCCATCAATTAGGATTAGCAGATGCTATTCTGCTTTTACTCGCAAAAATTTGAGCGAAATCGGTCTATTGGCTCCCGAGATAGCCTCCATGACCATAAGTTCTAATGCGCATGCGCACTGACTTTTGTTGTTACCAAGGGTGCCAAAACACTCATGCTAACTTTAAGCACGTTGGCTTTCCCTCTGTTCAGGTCCTCCTCTGAAATATCCTCGCCTTTCAGGCTTATTTTCATAATTTCTGCTGCGCATGCGCAGAGCAGTGCAGCTTCAATGACATTTTTGACTTACATTTTGTGATATTCTTCTGTTCACAAAATTTCAAGAAAATCGACCCGTAGGTTGCCGAGATAGCCTCTGTTACCATTAGTTCCAGTGCGCATGCGCAGTGACCTTTTGTTGACCTGAATACCACATTCGAAATCTGCATGGTCGATTGCCTCTCATTGATATTGTTCGGTAATTTGGTACGGAGTGCAACGAAATCTTCAATCTTTCATATGCTTATATACATACATGGTGGCTATTCAAATGGTGGTAGATACAATGGGCGGAGCTAGGGGCTGAACACCCCCCTCCCAATGTCAGAATATCTATGGTTAATACAAACACAGAAGCTGTTCCGAGGCAATGGCGGGGAAGGCTCCAGTCCCGTACCAGCCCCCATCCTCACTGCTCCCCCGTCCGAAATGTTTCCCATGAGCTATCTCAGCACGCCTCTGGACCCTGCTACCGTTCCCTAGATACCTGAGGGCATCACTGCTCACTTCCTCGGATCTCTAAACACGCCTCGGCACCCTCTGCCCTCTAGTCAGGTTCCCGTCCGCCCCGACCGGCTAGCCACCCGCTGTATGCACTCGGATAAAAATGTTATGCCTTTCTTGCACGCATTTACCGGCTGCAGCCTACTGCCGCAGCACAGAAGGTCCATGCAAGAAGGGCAGAATGACGTCACTACTGCTGCGGGAAAAACGGGACCGAAGTATTTTGCCCCTCAGTGGCGAACTAGTCGTCGGAGCGTCATGAAACAAAAACGGCAGAGCTCATAATTTCCCATACTAAAAGTTTTGAGAGAGCCATATATCTCAGTTGAGTATAAAGGCACTTTATCACGTGATGAATCTATTACAACCTATGAAAACCGCATCAAATTCAGTCTTTATCATCATATAGCTCAAAACCTATGGGAGACGCGCGGGTATGGTCAGGCAGACGGTTGTAGAACTTGAGCCGGGCTTTTTTTGGTACCAATTTCGAAAAGAAAATTTGGAAATATGTAGTCCTAAATTCCCAAAAAAACAAAAAAATTTATATTTTTGCAGAAAAATATTTCCCATTAACTCAGAAATTTGCATTTAGAATATGTTGTTGTAATGACAATACCCATCTCAACAAAGAAAACTGCGTTCAAAAATGTCCAGAATTTGGAAAGTTATATGGTTTTAAAGTTTTAGGCCATAATTGCAATGTTTTGGAAAAAGGGCCAAAACTGACCTTCAAAATTATGCTTTTGGTTCAGTTTAGTGTCTATGCAGTAGTGCACAGTCCATTCTGTCTGCAAAAATCCAGTTTGGAACACCTAGCATCATATCTTCAGATATTTCGAACTTATAACTTTGGTAATGCATTTCACTACAAGTTGGAGGTAAAAGTTTCAAAAAATCATTTTGGAAGTACAAATTTGGATTTTTTGCTTCAAACTTTGAGCAACAACTGGTAATTGATTGTGTGTAAAAGAGTGTAAGTTTGAGAGCTGTAGACTAAAAATAGAAAAATAGAAAAATAAAAGTTTATAAAAATATAATCCAAAATTTTGGAAAAGTTTTTGCAAAATTCGAAAATCTGCAGCCGTCGGGATTTTTTATGGGTTCCTGCCTTTCATCCCTGCAAGTTTCAAGTATCTGATACCAGTCCTCAGAACAGACAACAACTACTACTACTACTACTAACTCGGCCTGCGGCCTCGGCAGGTGCCGCTCCGGCGCAGGAGAAGCCGGTGACAATGTACGTTAGTCAAGCAGTTCGATTGACAGGCGAGTGTTTTCAGCAGTATGATACATATACTAACGCGATGTTGGGACTTGAGGTCTAATGTTCTCATTCTGACTACATTCAGTCCCATGTGTAAGTCCATATTTTCCTAAACTAACATGTCTCTGCACACTGCGCCACGTTTGTCGTCTGTTCATGTCATCACATAAATAATCACACGTATAAAGTTTGGTTTGTTAAGTAAAGACTGGCTATGCCCAGAAGAAAGGAGATACAATATAAAATATTATGGGTTTGCCGACCATATTTCACCTATACCTGGAGATCTTCACACAATTCAGCCTATTTGTTGCCCAGTTAGCTTCGTTTATCCTAAGTCCCAGTCCGCATGCGCAGTAAAGTCTGCAGTGAATGAGAGCGAAGATACCGTTATAATTGTCTGAAGCATTTTGGTATGTCGTTTGTTTGTCTCCTGAACTAAACTATCCCTTATAGCCTAATATTCCTTAGAATTCATACTGAGCATGCGCAGCACAATGCAATGTCATAATTCCGTGAATTGGGATTAGCAGATAGTATTCTGCTATTACTCTCAAATTTTTAGCCCAATCGGTCTATTGGCTCCCGAGATAGCCTCCTGACCATAAGTTCTAATGCGCATGCGCACTTACCTTTGTAGTAAGCAAGGGTGTCAAAACTTTCATACTAAATTTAAGCATGTTTGCTCTCCTCTGTCCATGTCCTCTTCTGAAATATCCTCACCTTTAAGGCTTATCTTTAAGATTTCTACTGCGCATGCGCAGGGCAGTGCAGCTTCACTATGACATTATTTGTGGTTTTCACTCCGTGCCATTTTCTTGTTCACAAAATTTCAAAAAAATCGACCCGTAGGTTGCCGGGATAGCCTCTGTTACCATTAGTTCCACTGCACATGCGCAGTGACCTTTCATTGACCTGAAGACCGGATTCAAAATCTGCATGACCGATTTCCTCTCATTGATATTGTTCGACAATATGGAATAGAGTGCAACGAGATTTATATATTATTTACATGTCTAAATACGATAGCGGATACAAGGGGTGAGGCTAGTGGGCTTAAGTCCCCCCCCCATGTGAAAATGCCTAGAGCTATAGCATGAGCAAAGGATGTTTGGAGGCAATGGCAGAGAGGCTGGAGCTAAAAGGTGAATTCAGGGTAGCGGGGGGGATAGCAGGCACGTGCACCCCCCCTCTTGGTCGATCCTCAGCACCCCCTGAAATGGCCACGGCGCCCCTCAAACATTCGATGGCACCCCTGAAATGTCACTTCCCACCCTTTCCCCTAAGATGCAAAAATTGGCGCCCATCGGAAGGATTTTACGTGCCAAAAGTTGCGCTCTATGCTCCGGATTACACCCCTTGCCCTGCGGACGGTGCCTCCTCTATCGGTAATCCTTGATCCGCCTATGCTCAAGCTCCTTAGCCCCACCACCGAACTGATATCCTGGATCCGCTAATGCTCCAACTCCTGAGGCCCATCCCCGTACTGATGTCCTGGATTTGCCTATGCTCGATCTCCTTAGCTCCACCTCCGTGCTGATGTCCTGGATTCGCCTATGCTCGATCTCCTTAGCCCAACCCCGTACTTGATGTCCTGGGTCCGCCTATGCTCGAGCTCCTTAACCCCACCCCCGAACTGATGTCCTGGATCCGCCTATGCTGGAGCTCCTTAGCCCCACCCCCTACTGATGTCCTGGATCCGCCTATGCTCGAGCTCCTTAGCCCCACCCCCGTATTGATGTTCTGGATCCGCTTATGCTCGAGGTCCCGAGTTCCACCCCGCTACTGATGTCCTGGATCCGCCTATGCTCGAGCTCCTTAGCCCCACCCCCATACTAATGGCCTGGATCCGCCACTGCTTATTAAGTTTATTTAAGCAGGGAGTGCAAGGAGTCACGTGTCATGGTATCACCACAAAGAGGTTTATTCGGCTGGGAAAGAAATGGTGTGCAACGGTGGATCCTTTGGCCAGTGCTACCTATGGTTAGAGGATGCATTAACTAGTGGGTAGATAGATAGACAGATGATAAACTTTTATTGGACGGAAACAATATGACAGGTATAACAAATAGATTGACGCAAAAGCCCGAAGGCTTAAGTGGTGGGGCCTCTCTTATCTCTCTCATAAAACACATCACTTTTACCGGACCTATCACACACATACACAGTAAGATTTGGACACACATAAAGAAACAACAAAACACAACAAACCAAACAAGCAAACCAGTTCCTGACCACCATTTTGTTTTTTATTCGTCGCAAGTCGCCGCAGCGAGCGGGACCCTACCGCACGGCCGCCACCCGGCCGTCCGACTGATATGAATATCTAAGAGACAACGCGCCCGCCGCACGAGTAGAGGAGCCGAAACAAGACAGACTACCCTGCCACCACCGGGCATTCGCGCTGGTCTATAGCATGCGTAGATGGCTATGGTATCTGTCTCGCATAGCAGCTACCAGTGCGCCGCCCGCAGCCACGCTACGGCCGAACGGCGGGGTGAGGTTTCGAGCGGAAAACTTACTAGCATTGTGTATTACATTTAATTAAAGGTACACTGTTGTTGCTATGATATGCAACCTGTTGCGATGGCAAGATATGTCTTTCAACTAGCTTTTTGCCGAATTTCATCCACTTCCATCTATATTAACCATTCGAAATCCTGGTGTGAAGCAAAAATGAACCGATAAAATTACCACCTTGAAATGTATTTTACGGCTGATAGCGCGGAAGCCGTAAGAGATAAGTGGGGGGTATGAGTGAGAAAAATGACGGCAACGAAGTTTTCTATCCAGCCGTGTTAAGTTCAATACCGTAGCTATCACGGTCTGGAAACCAGGGGGCTGAGAATAAAAATTTTAAAAACTTATATTTTATTTTTGCCTCTAAAATAAAAAGTTTCAGTCTGAAAGTTTTTATCTCTAAATATATAATAAAGGAGGCTATTCTCTTTTATTATCTGAAATGGGAACTAATTTATCTTAATTAGATCGGAAGATATAAGGGATTGACTGATATTTTGGGAAATGCAGACCTTCGCAGAACGGGCCAAAAAGGACCCTTAAATTTCCGTTTTTGTTTTGTTTCTGTGTTTGTGCAGTACTGCACAAACCGGCCTTTAAATTGGTATTTGACTCAGAACCTGAACTGCTGTAGCTTCAGATATTTCGAACCTGTAGTTTAGACTATGAGTTTTGTGCCAAATTTAGGGTGCAAAGTTTAAAAGCTAATTTGGAGCCTTAAATTTATAACTTTTTCTTTCAAACTTTTTGTGTTATCTACAAATTTCCCTGATGTAAAAGGGTGCAAGTTTGAAGCCTGTAGATGAATTAGGAAAAAATAGAAAAATAAAAGTTAAAAATCACATAATGCAAAATTCTGGGCAAAATTTTAAAAATTTTGAAAATTGACAACCGTAGTGCTTATTCATTTGGAAGTGCCTTCTATCCACAAAAGTTTTAGGTCTCTGATACCAGCGCTCAGAACAGACAACAACAACAACAACCTCGGCCTGCGGCCTCGGCAGGTGCCGCCCGGCGCAGGAGAAGCCGGTGACAATGTACGTTAGCCAAACAGTTCGATTGACAGGCGAGTGTTTTCAGCAGTTTGATACTTATAAATATGCAATGTTTGAGTTTTAGGCTTTGTGTTCTCATTATGGCCCCATTTAATCCCCTGTCTAGGCCCATGTTTTCCTAAATTAGCATGTATCTGCATACTGCACCACGCTTGCCCTCTGTTCATGTCATCACATAAATAAACACACTTATAATGTTTGTTTTGGTAAGCAAAGACTAAGCATGACCAGAAGAAAGGCGATGCAAGATAAAATATGACGGGTTTTCCGACAGTATTTCACCTATACCTGCAGATTTTCACCCAATTCAGCCTATTTGTTACCGAGTTATGCCCCAGCTCGAGACCTCAGCCCCACCACCGAACTGATGTCCTGGATCCGCCTATGCTCGAGCTCTTTAGCCCCACCCCCGTACTGATGTCCTGGATCCGCCTATGCTCGAACTCCTTACCCCAACCGCCTACTGATGTCCTGGATCTGCCTATGCTCGAACTCAGTAGCCCCACCTCTGTAATGCCCTGGATCCGCCTATGCTCGAACTCCATAGCCTCTACCCCCATACTGATTTCCTGAATCCGCCTATTCTCGATTTCCTTAGCACCACCCCGTACTGATGTCCTGGATCCGCTTATGCTCGAGCTCCTTAGCCCCACCCCCGAACTGATGACCTATATCCGCCTATGCTCGAGCTCCTAAGTCCCATCCCTGTACTGATATCCTGGATCCGCTTATGCTCGAACTCCTTAGTCTCTACCCCCCGTACTGATGTCCTGGATTCGCTTATGCTCGAGCTCCGGAGCCCCACCCCCGCACTAATGTCCTGGATCTGCCTATGCTCGAGCTCCCTAGCCCCACCCCCAACTGATGTCATGGATCCGCGTATGCTCGAGCCCCTTAGCCCCACCCCCGTACTGATGTCCTGGATCCGCCTATGCTCTAACTCCCTTGCCCCACACTGAGTTAGACCATGAGTTTTATGCAAAATTTAGGGTGCAAAGTTTAAAAGCTAATTTAGAGCCTTAAATTTAAACCTTTTTCTTTCCAACTTTTTGTGTGAACTACAAATTTCCCTGATGTAAAAGGATGCAAGTTTGAAGAGTCTAGATGAATTAGCAAAAAATAGAAAAATAAAAGTTAAAAATCACATAATGCAAAATTCTGGGCAGAATTTTGAAAATTTTGAAAATTGACAACCGTGGTGCTTATTCATTTGGAAGTGCCTTCTATCCACAAAAGTTTTAGGTCTCTGATACCAGCGCTCAGAACAGACAACAACAACAACAGACCTCGGCCTGCGGCCTCGGTAGGTGCCGCTCCGGCGCAGGAGAAGCCGGTGACAATGTACGTTAGCCAAACAGTTCGATTGACAGGCGAGTGTTTTCAGCAGTTTGAAACTCATAACAACGCAATGTTGGAGTTTTAGGTTTTTTTTCTCATTATGGCTCCATTCAATCCCCTGTCTAGGCCCATGTTTTCCTAATTTAGCATGTCTCTGCATACTGCACCACGCTTGCCCTCTGTTCATGTCTTCACATAAATAAACACACGTTTAATGTTTGTTTTGTTAAGGAAAGACTGGGCATGACCAGAAGAAAAGAGATACAATATAAAATATGATGGGTTTTCCGACGGGATTTCACCTATACCTGCAGATTTTCACCCAATTCAGCCTAATTGTTACCGAGTTATGCCCCAGCTCGAGACCTCAGCCCCACAACCGTACTGATGTCCTGGATCCGCCTATGCTCAAACTCCTTACCCCATCCCCTTACTGATGTCCTGGATCCGCCTATGCTCTAACTCCGAAGCCCCACCCCCGTGCTGATGTTCTGGATCCGCTTATGCTCGAGCTCCTTAGCCCCACCCCCGTACTGATGTCCTTGATCCGCCTATACTCGAGGCCCCTTAGCCCCACACCCGTACTGATGTCCTGGATCCGCCTCTGCTCGAGCTCCTTAGCCCCACACCCATACTTATGTCCTGGATCCGCCTATGCTGCAGCCCCTTAGCCCCACCCCCGTATTGATGTCCTGGATCCGCCTTTACTCGAGCTCCGGAGCCCCACCCCCGCACTGATGTCCTGGATCCGCCTATGCTCGAGCTCCCGAGCCCCATCCCCGTACTGATGAGCTGAATCCGCTTATGCTCGAGCTCCTTAACACCACCCCCGTACTGATGTCCTGGATCCGCCTATGCTCGAACTCTTTAGCCCCTACCCCCAGCAGAGGTGCTGCTGTCCTGGATCAACTTATGCTGGAGCTCCTTAGCCCCACCCCCTACTGATGTCCTGGATCCGCCTATGCTCGAGCTCCTTAGCCCCACCCCCGTATTGATGTTCTGGATCCGCTTATGCTCGAGGTCCCGAGTTCCAACCCGCTCCTGATGTCCTGGATCCGCCTATGCTCGAGCTCCTTAGCCCCACCCCCATACTAATGGCCTGGATCCGCCACTGCTTATTAAGTTTATTTAAGCAGGGAGTGCAAGGAGTCACGTGTCATGGTATCACCACAAAGAGGTTTATTCGGCTGGGAAAGAAATGGTGTGCAACGGTGGATTCTTTGGCCAGTGCTACCTATGGTTAGAGGATGCATTAACTAGTGGGTAGAGAGATAGACAGATGATAAACTTTTATTGGACGGAAACAATATGACAGGTATAACAAATAGATTAACGCAAAAGCCCGAAGGCTTAACCCTCGCCCCACCGGGGGGGCCATCGATGGCCCCCCCTAAGGATTTTCCGGGATAGCAGAAAAACGACGAGGCGCAGCACCGCGGTTAAGGGCTCTACCTCTCACTGCATCATTTTCCCATCATCCCTGAAATTTTTTACCCCGGGTCACCCAAGGTCAGGTCACCAGACGAGGTCAACCAAGGTCACCTCACTTCACCTTTAGAGCTCTGTAAGAGCTACATTTCAAAGTCGATCGATTTGAAACTTCCTACACTTCATGACCCCTCCAGGGTCTACAAGGTGTACATCCGGGATTTTTCGATTTCGTGCCCTGAGGTCAGGTCACGAGGCGACCCTCTCCCATTGGAAAAGCATGGGGAAAATCTATTTCATGATATAAAAGCCACAAAAATGATTGCAAATACTCAGACTGCTCAGAACAAGGTTTTTGGACACCCTTTCACGGATCCCAGGGGGTCATATTTGCCCTTTGACTTTTCCAAGGTCATCCAAGGTCACCAGAGGTCAAAAACAGTATTTTGACAATAACTTTTGACCTAATTGAGCTAGAGCGGTGAAACAAACACCATCGTGTTTGTCTTGTCACTGGCTTTCATTTGATATACGGCAAGGTCACTTTTTGACCTTTCGTGACCTCAGGTCATATTAGGTCACGAGGTGACCTCTGGCGGTCAAACCACTGGCGGGAGGTCTTTACGTTCCACATAGCGGAAAAAGTACTGGCAATTTGCTATCAAATGTACTTTACCAGGTCTCAATAGCTCTAATGGCATAAGAGTTATGCCCAGTTTGCTTAATCATTGCATATTTGAGTGAAAATAGCCGATCTTGACCTAATTTGGCCTCTGGAGGTCAAACCATTGACCTGAGCACTAAAACATGCGAAGTAATTTCTTACTGAATTCACGCGAGCTTTCTATTGCACTTTGCAGATTTGCGCTAACGCCCATATTTTCGGAGTTAGAGGGGGGCCATCGATGGCCCCCCGGTGGGGCGAAGGTGGCGCCGGACCCCCGGTGGGGCGCGGGTTAAGTGGTGGGGCCTCTCTTATCTCTCTCATAAAACACATCACTTTTACCGGACCTATCACACACATACACAGTAAGATTTGAACACACATAAAGAAACAACAAAACACAACAAACCAAACAAGCAAACCAGTTCCTGACCACCATTTTGTTTTTTATTCGTCGCAAGTCGCCGCAGCGAGCGGGACCCTACCGCACGGCCGCCACCCGGCCGTCCGACTGATATGAATATCTAATAGACAACGCGCCCGCCGCACGAGTAGAGGAGCCGAAACAAGACAGACTACCCTGCCACCACCGGGCATTCGCGCTGGTCTATAGCATGCGTACATAGCTATGGTATCTGTCTCGCATAGCAGCTACCAGTGCGCCGCCCGCAGCCAAGCTACGGCCGAACGGCGGGTGAGGTTTCGAGCGGAAAACTTACTAGCATTGTGTATTACATTTAATTAAAGGTACACTGTTGTTGCTATGATATGCAACCTGTTGCGATGGCAAGATATGTCTTTCAACTAGCTTTTTGCCGAATTTTATCCACTTCCATCTATATTAACCATTCGAAATCCTGGTGTGAAGCAAAAATGAACCGATAAAATTACCACCTTGAAATGTATTTTACGGCTGATAGCGCGGAAGCCGTAAGAGATAAGTGGGGGGTATGAGTGAGAAAAATGACGGCAACGAAGTTTTCTATCCAGCCGTGTTAAGTTCAATACCGTAGCTATCACGGTCTGGAAACCAGGGGGCTGAGAATAAAAATTTTAAAAACTTATATTTTATTTTTGCCTCTAAAATAAAAAGTTTCAGTCTGAAAGTTTTTATCTCTAAATATATAATAAAGGAGGCTATTCTCCTTTATTATCTGAAATGGGAACTAATTTATCTTAATTAGATCGGAAGATATAAAGGGTTTGACTGATATTTTGGGAAATGCAGACCTTCGCAGAATGGGCCAAAAAGGACCCTTAAATTTCCGTTTTTGTTTTGTTTCTGTGTTTGTGCAGTACTGCACAAGCCGGCCTTTAAATTGGTATTTGACTCAGAACCTGAACTGCTGTAGCTTAGGTTATTTCGAGCCTGTAGTTTAGACTATGAGTTTTATGCCAAATTTAGGTTGCAAAGTTTAAAAGCTAATTTGGAGCCTTAAATTTATAACTTTTTCTTTCAAACTTTTTGTGTGATCTACAAATTTCCCTGATGTAAAAGGGTGCACGTTTGAAGACTGTAGATGAATTAGGAAAAAATAGAAAAATAAAAGTTAAAAATCACATAATGCAAAATTCTGGGCAAAATTTTGAAAATTTTGAAAATTGACAACCGTGGTGCTTATTCATTTGGAAGTGCCTTCTATTAACAAAAGTTTTAGGTCTCTGATACCAGCGCTCAGGACAGACAACAACAGACAGACACGACGAGACCGGAAAAACTGTCAGAATAGAAGCCGTTTCTTATTTCGTTCGTCACCGGCTTCTGACAACAACGACGACGAGACCGGAAAAACTGTCAGAATAGAAGCCGTTTCTTACTTCGTTCGTCACCGGCTTCTGACAGACAACGACGACGACGAGACCGGAAAAACTGTCAGAATAGAAGCCGTTTCTTACTTCGTTCGTCACCGGCTTCTGACAGACCTCGGCCTGCGGCCTCGGCAGGTGCCGCTCTGGCGCAGGAGAAGCCGGTGACAATGTACGTTAGCCAAAAAGTTCGATTGACAAGCGAGTTTTTTTCAGCAGTTTTATACCTATAACAACGCAATGTTGGAGTTTTAGGTTTTGTGTTCTCATTATGGCTCCATTCAATCCCCTGTCTAGGCCCATGTTTTCCTAAATTAGCATGTCTCTGCATACTGCACCACGCTTGCCCTCTGTTCATATCATCAAAGAAATAAACACACGCACAATGTTTGTTTTGTTAAGCAAAGACTGGGCATGACGAGAAGAAAGAGGATACAATATAAAATATCATGGGTTTTCCGACGGTATTTCACCTATACCTGCAGATTTTCACCCAATTCAGCCTATTTGTTACCGAGTTATGCCCCAGCTCGAGACCTCAGCCCCACCACCGAACCGATGTCCTGGATCCGCCTATGCCCGAGCTCCTTACCCCACCCCCTTACATATGTCCTGGATCTGCCTATGCTCGAACTCCGTAGCCCCACCTCTATACTGCCCTGGATCCGCCTATGCTCGAACTCTTTAGCCCCTACCCCTGTGCTGATGTCCTGGATCCGCTTTTGCTTGAGCTCCTTAGCCCCACCTCTGTACTGATGTCCTTTATCCGCCTATACTCGAACCCCTTAGCCCCACACCCGTACTGATGCCCTGGATCCGCCTCTGCTCGAGCTCCTTAGCCCCACACCCATACTGATGTCTTGGATCCGCCTATGCTCCAGCTCTTTAGCCCCACCCCCGTACAGATGTCCTGGATCCACCTATGCTCGATCTCCTTAGCCCCATCCCCGTACTGATGTCCTGGATCCGCCTTTACTCGAGCCCTGGAGCCACACCCCTGCACTGATGTCCTGGATCCGCCTATGCTCGAGCTCCTTAGCCCCACCCCCGAACTGATGTCCTGGATCTGCCTATGCTCGAACTCCGTAGCCCCACCTCCGTACTGCCCTGGATTCGCCTATACTCGAACTCTTTAGCCCCTACCACCCTACTATTGTCCTGGATCCGCCTATGCTGGAACGCCCGAGCCCCACCATCGTACTGATGTCCTAGATCCGCCTATGCTCGAGATCCCTAGCCCCACCCCCGTACTGATGTCCTGGATCCGCTTATGCTCGAACTTTATAGCCCCACCTCCGTATTGATGTCCTGGATCCGCCTATGCTCGAACTGCTTAGCCCCTACCCCCTACTGATGTCCTGGATCCGCCTATGCTCGAGCTCCTTACCCCACCTTCTTACTGATGTCCTGGATCCGCCTATGCTCGAACTCCTTAGCCCCTACCCCCATGCTGATGTCCTGGATCCGCTTATGCTCGAGCTCCTTACCCCCACACCCGTAACGACCCCACCTCCGTGCCCCCCCCCGAAACGACATAGGCGGATCCAAGGGGGAAAGGGGACAGGTGCCCCCATAGAATCTTAGCGCCCCCTGAAATTGTCCCGGAAACCCCTGGAAAGTTCGATGGCACCCTGAAATGTCGTTTTCCCCGAGATGCAGGTATCAGGGTCTACTGATAGGTTTTAGCGCCTACTTGATAGGTTTTCCGGCCAAAAGTGGCGTCCCTGGTGTAGATAGCGCCCACCAGGAAATTTCCCCTTCCACCTCGCTCCCGATAGGCAATCCTGGATCCGCGTATGGGAAGCGACATTTCAGGGAGCGTCATCGACCTTGAGAGGCGTGTCTTTACAATTTTAGAGGGCGCCGATGATCGATTGGGGGTTGGGGGAGGGGGATGGGGGAGAAGTGTGAGGGGGGGGCACCTAGCCTACTTATTCCCTGGATCCACCCATGGTCCAAAAACAGAAACATAATACTCTTATTGTAAACTCGGACTTTTACGGTACTCTAATTACTTGTGATGCATTATGGGTGGTAATGGGTACTTTTTTACCAGACCATAAATAAACAGAAACGGCCGCGCCGATCGCGGGCGTTGCCGCGGCGTGGACGCAGGGGTGACGCGTGGTGATTTGCTACAACGTTGCGTGGAGAAACGGCATGTTTGTAAAGGTAACTTGGTGGTTCATTGATATCTATGCAGATGGAATGTCGACATATGTCTCTTACCTAGCTGCATGCAAAATTTCATTTCCCTCCAATGACTCTAACCACCCTAAACCCCGGTGTGAAGCAAAAATGAACTGATAAAATTACCACTTTGAATTGTACTTTACGGCTTATAGCGCGGAAACCGTAAGAGATAAGTGTGGGGTATGAGTGAGAAAAATGACGGCAACGACGTTTTCTATTTAGCCGTGTTAAGTTCAATACCGTAGCTATCATGGTCTGGAAACCAGGGGGCTGAGAATAAAAATTTTAAAAACTTATATTTTATTTTTGCCTCTAAAATAAAAAGTTTCAGTCTGAAAGTTTTTATCTCTAAATATATAATAAAGGAGGCTATTCTCTTTTATTATCTGAAATGGGAACTAATTTTTATTAATTAGATCGGAAGATATAGGGGTTTGACTGATATTTTGGGAAATGCAGACCTTCGTAGAATGGGCCAAAAAGGACCCTTAAACTTCCAATTTTGTTTTGTTTCTGTGTTTGTGCAGTACTGCACAAACCGGCCTTTAAGTTGGTATTTGACTCAGAACCTGAACTGCTGTAGCTTCAGATATTTCGAGCCTGTAGTTTAGACCATGAGTTTTATGCAAAATTTAGGGTGCAAAGTTTAAAAGCTAATTTAGAGCCTTAAATTTAAACCTTTTTCTTTCCAACTTTTTGTGTGAACTACAAATTTCCCTGATGTAAAAGGATGCAAGTTTGAAGAGTCTAGATGAATTAGCAAAAAATAGAAAAATAAAAGTTAAAAATCACATAATGCAAAATTCTGGGCAAAATTTTGAAAATTTTGAAAATTGACAACCGTGGTGCTTATTCATTTGGAAGTGCCTTCTATCCACAAAAGTTTTAGGTCTCTGATACCAGCGCTCAGAACAGACAACAACAACAACAAAAAAGACCTCGGCCTGCGGCCTCGGCAGGTGCCGCTCCGGCGCAGGAGAAGCCGGTGACAATGTACGTTAGCCAAACAGTTCGATTGACAGGCGAGTGTTTTCAGCAGTTTGAAACTCATAACAACGCAATGTTGGAGTTTTAGGTTTTGTTTTCTCATTATGGCTCCATTCAATCCCCTGTCTAGGCCCATGTTTTCCTAATTTAGCATGTCTCTGCATACTGCACCACGCTTGCCCTCTGTTCATGTCTTCACATAAATAAACACACGTTTAATGTTTGTTTTGTTAAGCAAAGACTGGGCATGACCAGAAGAAAAGAGATACAATATAAAATATGATGGGTTTTCCGACGGGATTTCACCTATACCTGCAGATTTTCACCCAATTCAGCCTAATTGTTACCGAGTTATGCCCCAGCTCGAGACCTCAGCCCCACAACCGTACTGATGTCCTGGATCCGCCTATGCTCGAGCTCCTTACCCCATCCCCTTACTGATGTCCTGGATCCGCCTATGCTCTAACTCCGAAGCCCCACCCCCGTGCTGATGTTCTGGATCCGCTTATGCTCGAGCTCCTTAGCCCCACCCCCGTACTGATGTCCTTGATCCGCCTATACTCGAGCCCCTTAGCCCCACCCCCGTACTGATGTCCTGGATCCGCCTCTGCTCGAGCTCCTTAGCCCCACACCCCTACTTATGTCCTGGATCCGCCTATGCTGCAGCCCCTTAGCCCCACCCCCGTATTGATGTCCTGGATCCGCCTTTACTCGAGCTCCGGAGCCCCACCCCCGCACTGATGTCCTGGATCCGCCTATGCTCCAGCTCCTTAGCCCCACCCCCGTACATTTGTCCTAGTTCCGCCTATGCTCGATCTCCTTAGCCCCACCCCCCGTACTGATGTCCTGGATCGCCTCTGCTCGAGCTCCTTAGCCCCACCCCCGTACTGATGTCCTGGATCCGCCTCTGCTCGAGCTCCTTAGCCCCACACCCATACTTATGTCCTGGATCCGCCTATTCCAGCTCCTTAGCCTCATCCCCGTGCTGATGTCCTGGATCCGCTTATGCTCGAGCTCCTTAGCCCCACCCCCGTACTGATGTCCTTGATCCGCCTATACTCGAGCCCCTTAGCCCCACCCCCGTACTGATGTCCTGGATCCGCCTCTGCTCGAGCTCCTTAGCCCCACCTCTGTATTGCCCTGGAACCGCCTATGCTCAGCCCCGACCCTCTACTGATGTCCTGGATTCGCCTATGCTCGAGCTCCCGAGCCCCACCCCCGTACTGATGTCCTGAATCCGCTTATGCTCGAGCTCCTTAGCCCCACACTCGTACTGATATCCTGGATCCGCCTATGCTACAACTCTCTAGCCCCCACCCCCGTATTGATGTCCTGGATCCGCCTCTGCTCGAGCTCCTTAGCCCAACACCCATACTTATGTCCTGGATCCGCCTATGCTCCAGCTCCTTAGCCCCACCCCTGTACTGATGTCCTGGAACTGCCTCTGCTCGAGCTCCTTAGCCCCACACCCATACTTATGTCCTGGATCCGCCTATGCTCCAGCCCCTTAGCCCCACCCCCGTATTGATGTCCTGGATCCGCCTTTACTTGAGCTCCGGAGCCCCACCACCGCACTGATGTCCTGGATCCGCCTATGCTCGAGCTCCTTAGCCCCACCCCCTACTGATGTCCTGGATCCGCCTATGCTCGAACTTCTTTGCCCCACCTCCGTACTGATGTCCTGGATCCGCCTATACCCGAACTCCTTAGCCCCTACCCCCTACTGATGTCCTGGATCCGCCAATGGTCGAGCTCCTTACCCCACCCCCTTACTGATGTCCTGGATCCGCCTATGCTCGAACTCCGTAGCCCCACCTCTGTACTGCCCTGGATTCGCCTATGCTTGAACTCCTTAGCCCCCATCCCCTACTGATGTCCTGGATCCGCCTATGCTCGAGCTCCCGAGCCCCAACCCCGTACTGATGAGCTGAATCCGCTTATGCTCGAGCTCCTTAACACCACCCCCGTACTGATGTCCTGGATCCGCTTATGCTCGAGCTCCTTAGCCCCACCCCCCGAACTGATGTCCTGGATCCGCCTATGATCGAGCTCCTTAGGCCCATCCCCGTACTGATGTCCTGGTTCCGCCTATGCTCGAACTCCTTAGCCCCACCCCTGTACTGATGTCCTGGATCCGCCTATGCTCGAGCTCCTTAGCCCCACCTCCGTGCTGATGTCCTGGATTCGCCTATGCTCGATCTCCTTAGCCCACCCTCGTACTGATGTCCTGGGTCCGCCTATGCTCGAGCTCCTTAACCCCACCCTCGAACTGATGTCCTGGATCCGCCTATGCTCGAGCTCACTAGCCCCACCCCGGTACTTATGTCTTGGATCCGCCTATGCTCGAGCTCCTTAGCCCCACCCCCATACTAATGGCCTGGATCCGCCACTGCTTATTAAGTTTATTTAAGCAGGGAGTGCAAGGAGTCACGTGTCATGGTATTACCACAAAGAGGTTTATTCGGCTGGGAAAGAAATTGTGTGCAACGGTGGATCCTTTGGCCAGTGCTACCTATGGTTAGAGGATGCATTAACTAGTGGGTAGATAGATAGACAGATGCTAAACTTTTATTGGACGGAAACAATATGACAGTTATAACAAATAGATTGACGCAAAAGCCCGAAGGCTTAAGTGGTGGGGCCTCTCTT
The DNA here is from genome assembly GCA_034440635.1 of Lepas anatifera. NCBI lineage: Eukaryota > Metazoa > Arthropoda > Thecostraca > Lepadidae > Lepas > Lepas anatifera. The sequence continues at coordinate 39,819 of JAOTON010001302.1, forward strand.
ATCTCTCTCATAAAACACATCACTTTTACCGGACCTATCACACACATACACAGTAAGATTTGGACACACATAAAGAAACAAAACACAACAAACCAAACAAGCAAACCAGTTCCTGACCACCATTTTGTTTTTTATTCGTCGCAAGTCGCCGCAGCGCGCAGGCCCCCACCGCACGGCCGCCACCCGGCCGTCCGACTGATATGAATATCTAGTAGACAACGCGCCCGCCGCACGAGTAGAGGAGCCGAAACGAGACAGACTACCCTGCCACCACCGGGCATTCGCGCTGGTCTATAGCATGCGTAGATAGCTATGGTATCTGTCTCGCATAGCAGCTACAAGTGCGCCGGCCGCAGCGACGCTACGGCCGAACGGCGGGGTGAGGTTTCGAGCGGGAAACATACTAGCATTGTGTATTACATTTAATTAAAGGTACACTGTTGTTGCTATGATATGCAACCTGCTGCGATGGCAAGATATGTCTTTGAACTAGCTTTTTGCCGAATTTTATCCACTTCCATCTATATTAACCATTCGAAATCCTGGTGTGAAGCAAAAATGAACCGATAAAATTACCACTTCAAAATGTATTTTACGGCTGTTAGCGCGGAAGCCGTAAGAGATAAGTGGGGGGTATGAGTGAGAAAAATCACGGCAACGATGTTTTCTATCCAGCCGTGTTAAGTTCAATACCGTAGCTATCATGGTCTGGAAACCAGGGGGCTGAGAATAAAAATTTTAAAAACTTATATTTTATTTTTGCCTATAAAATAAAAAGTTTCAGTCTGAAAGTTTTTATCTCTAAATATATAATAAAGGAGGCTATTCTCTTTTATCATCTGAAATGGGAACTAATTTTTATCAATTAGATCGGAAGATATAAGGGTTTGAATGATACTTTGGGAAATACAGACCTTCACGGAATAGGCCAAAAAGGACCCTCAAATTTCCGTTTTCATTTTGTTTTTGTGTTTGTGCAGAACTGCACAAACAGGCCTATAAGTGGATATTTGACTTAGAACCTGAACTGCCGTAGCTTCAGATATTTCGAGCCTATAGTTTAGACCATGAGTTTTATGTCAAATTTAGGGTGCAAAGTTTAAAAGTTAATTTAGAGACTTAAATTTAAAACTTTTTCTTTCCAACTTTTTGTGTGAACTACAAATTTCCCTGATGTAAAAGGGTGCAAGTTTGAAGAGTCTAGATGAATTAGCAAAAAATAGAAAAATAAAAGTTAAAAATCACATAATGCAAAATTCCGGGCAAAATTTTGAAAATTTTGAAAATTGACAACCATCGTGCTTATTCATTTGGAAGTGCCTTCTATCCACAAAAGTTTTAGGTCTCTGATACCAGCGCTCAGAACAGACAACAACAGACAGCCACGACGAGACCGGAAAAACTGTCAGAATAGAAGCCGTTTCTTACTTCGTTCGTCACCGGCTTCTGACGTTTCTTACTTCGTTCGTCACCGGCTTCTGACAAAAACGACGACGACGAGACCGAAAAAACTGTCAGAATAGAAGCCGTTTCTTACTTCGTTCGTCACCGGCTTCTGACAACAACAGACAGACACGACGAGACCGGGAAAACTGTCAGAATAGAAGCCGTTTCTTACTTCGTTCGTCACCGGCTTCTGACGGACAACAGAGAACGAAAAACTGTCAGTATAGAAGCCGTTTCTCACTTCGTTCGTCACCGGCTTCTGACAACGACGACGAGACCGGAAAAACTGTCAGAATAGAAGCCGTTTTTTACTTCGTTCGTCACCGGCTTCTGACAACAACAGACAACCACGACGAGACCGGAAAAACTGTCAGAATAGAAGCCGTTTCTTACTTCGTTCATCACCGGCTTCTGACCACGACGAGACCCGTCTGAGCGGCCAGAATAGAGCCGCTTGAGAAATCTCAATGCGCTTCGCTTCATGGATTTCATCATGCGGCTCTGACTCCGGTCTGCGACCTGGGCTAACGCCCCACCGGCGCAGGAGAGCCGCATGACAATGTGCTGAGAGTAAACCATATTTCGTTCTTAATGCATCTCTTCATAAGCCTGCAAGTCAGTTTTATCATTCTTTTCTTTAAAATAACCAATAAATGGTACGTGGTCACCCCCGGATTCGAACCGGACCTACCTGATCAACAGACAGGGCCTCTAACCACTAGACCACCGTGCCACAATGCGCACCCTCCCACTAGCTGAACACCTGTGACCCATCAGGAGGTCACTGGCTGGTACAACTCCGCCGAATATGCGGGGCCGCTGGCGCCGGGTGCTGTGCTTGTCCCGAAAAGGCACGATATAAAGGTGCTTCCAGAAGACGAACCAAGCATTCTTTTGGGCTGAAATTACTTGTATCATCGAGCTAGGATGCTAAGCTAGCTTCATGCCAAATTTCTTCCACTTCCATCCATTTTAAAGATTTGAAACCATGGTGGGAAGCAAAGTTGGTCCGAGAAATTTAGCATCTTGTAATACATTTTTGACTAATTACTCGACAGCCTTTAGAGATAGGTGGGTAGTATAAGTGAGCGAAATGACGGCAAGTAACTTTCCTATTCAGCCATGTCAGTTCTGAGTTTGTGAGTGACATGAGCTTGGAACCAGGAAGATGCAAATAAAAAGTTTGTTTACTCAATTTCTATTTTATGCCTATAAAACAAAGAATTTCACATTCACAATTTCCATCTTCAAATATTATCAGGTGGAAGCAATGCTCTTTCATTATTTGAAATGAAAACTCAAATCGGTCAATTCGATTTTGAGATATTAACGTTGAAGTGAAATAAACCAAAATTCAGTCTTCCGGAAGAACTGTAAAAAGTAGGTCAAAATTTTACGTTTTGCACTCAAAACTATGCCTAAGCACAACAAAATTGGCCTAGCTACCCCTAGGTAACTGCCTTTCAGCTAACTGAGGCATGCCTTCTGACATTTCGAGCGCACAAGTCGGCCATCAATTTTTAGCAGGTTTTTTGCTGACGTGAGAAATACGCATTTTCACGCAATAAATATTGTCGGATCAGCTCAATTTTTCCCCTAGCTGGCCCTTGTTATCTTTTGAAAAGGACATAAAATTCAAGTTCATAGCTTAAGAAGAAAAAATTAGAAAAATATAAAACAAAAAAGTTTGAGCCAAAATTTCTCAAAAACTATTTTGGATTTCGACTCGGGGCTTCAGTTTGGGTGTCTGGAGCAGAAGGGCTATCACCCTACAAAATTCCAGAGCTCTGACATCAATTCTCAGGACTGACAGACGCCAACAACAACAACCTCGGCCTGCAGCCTCGGCTAACGCCGTTTTGGCGCAGGAGAACCACATGACAATGTGCTGAAATCGAACCATATTTCGTTCTCAATATATCTTCATAAGCGTGTAAGTCAATTTTATCATTATTTTCTTTGAAATAACTAATAAAGAGCACATCACCACACCCGGATTCGAACCGGTCACCCCTGATCAAGAGACAGTGCCTCTAACCACTTGACCACCGTGCCATAGTTTTCACCCTCCCACTAGCCGAACACCTGTGACCCATCAGGAGGTCACTGGCCGGTACCACTCAGCCGAATATGACGGGACGCTGGAGCCGGGTGCTGTGTTTGTCCGGAAAAGGAACGATAAAAAGGTGCTTCTAGAAGACGAACCAAACATTATTTTGGGCTGAAATTACTTGTATCGTCGAGCTAGGATCCTAAGCTAGCTTCATACCAAATTTCATCCACTTCCATTCATTTTAAGGACTTGAAACCATGGTGAGAAGCAAAGATAATCCGAGAAAATTACCACCTTGTAAAACATTCTCCGATTAATTACTCGAAAGACGTTAGAGATAGGTGGGTAGTATAAGTGAGTGAAATGACCGCAAGGAACTTTCCTATCCAGCCATGTCACTTCTGAGTTTGTGAGTGACATGAGCTCGGAACCAGGAAGTTGCAAATATAAAGTTTTTTTTACTCAAATTTTAGTTATGGCTATAAAACAAAGAATTTCAATATCGCAATTTCCATCTCCAAATATTATGAGGCGGAAGCAATGCTCTTTCGTTATCTGAAATGGAAACTCACGTCTGTCAATTAGATTGCGAGATATTAACGTAGGAATGCAATGAGCAAAAATGCAGTCTTTCGGGAAAACGGAAAAAACTAGGCCAAAATTTTAGGTTTTGCACTCAAAACTATGTCTAAGCACAAGAAAATTGACCTAGCTACCCCTAGGTAACTGCCTTTCAGCTAACTGAAGCGTGCCTTCTGATATTTCGAGCGTCCAAGTCGGCCATCCACTTTAAGTAGGTTTTTTGCTCGCGTGAGAAATACCGCGTTTTCGCGCAATAAATATTGTCGGACCAGCTCAATTTTTATTCCGTAGCTGGCCCTTGTTACCTATTGAAAAGGACATAAATTTCAAGCTCGTAGCTTAAGGAATAAAAATTAGAAAAATATAAAACAGAAAAAGTTTGTGCCAAAATTTTTCAAAAACTGTTTTAGATTTCGACTCGGGGCTTTAGTTTGGGAGTCTGGCGTAGGAGGGTTATCACCCTACAAAATTGCAGAGCTCTGGCATCAATTCTCAGGCGGGACAGACAACAACAGACCTCGGCCTGCAGCCTCAGCTAACGCCGTTTTGGCGCAGGAGAACCACATGACAATGTGCTGAAATCAAACCATATTTCGTTCTCAATGTACTCTTCATAAGCGTGTAAGTCAATTTTATCATTATTTTCTTTGAAATAACTAATAAAGAGCACATCGTCACCCCCGGATTCGAACCGGTCACCCCTGATCAAGAGACAGTGCCTCTAACCACTTGACCACCGTGCCATAGTTTTCACCCTCCCACTAGCCGAACACCTGTGACCCGTCAGGAGGTCACTGGCCGGTACCACTCAGCCGAATATGACGGGACGCTGGAGCCGGGTGCTGTGTTTGTCCGGAAAAGGAACGATATAAAGGTGCTTCTAGAAGACGAACCAAACATTATTTTGGGCTGAAATTACTTGTATCGTCGAGCTAGGATCCTAAGCTAGCTTCATACCAAATTTCATCCACTTCCATTCATTTTAAGGACTTGAAACCATGGTGAGAAGCAAAGATAATCCGAGAAAATTACCACCTTCTAAAACATTCTCCGATTAATTACTCGAAAGTCGTTAGAGATAGGTGGGTAGTATAAGGTGAGTGAAATGACCGCAAGGAACTTTCCTATCCAGCCATGTCACTTCTGAGTTTGTGAGTGACATGAGCTCGGAACCAGGAAGTTGCAAATATAAAGTTTTTACTCAAATTTTAGTTATGGCTATAAAACAAAGAATTTCACATATCGCAATTTCCATCTCCAAATATTATGAGGCGGAAGCAATGCTCTTTCGTTATCTGAAATGGAAACTCACATATGTCAATTAGATTGCGAGATATTAACATACGAATGAAATGAGCAAAAATGCAGTCTTTCGGGAAAACGGAAAAAACTAGGCCAAAATTTTAGGGTTTGCACTCAAAACTATGTCTAAGCACAAGAAAATTGACCTAGCTACCCCTAGGTAACTGCCTTCCAGCTAACTGAAGCGTGCCTTCTGATATTTCGAGCGTCCAAGTCGGCCATCCACTTTAAGTAAGTTTTTTGCTCGCGTGGGAAATACCGCGTTTTCGCGCAATAAATATTGTCGGACCAGCTCAATTTTTATTCCGTAGCTGGCCCTTGTTACCTATTGAAAAGGACATAAATTTCAAGCTCGTAGCTTAAGGAATAAAAATTAGAAAAATATAAAACAGAAAAAGTTTGTGCCAAAATTTTTCAAAAACTATTTTAGATTTCGACTCGGGGCTTTAGTTTGGGAGTCTGGCGTAGGAGGGTTATCACCCTACAAAATTGCAGAGCTCTGGCATCAATTCTCAGGCGGGACAGACAACAACAGACAGACCTCGGCCTGCAGCCTCGGCTAACGCCGTTTTGGCGCAGGAGAACCACATGACAATGTGCTGAAATCAAACCATATTTCGTTCTCAATGTATCTTCATAAGCGTGTAAGTCAATTTTATCATTATTCACTTTGAAATAACTAATAAAGAGCACATCGTCACCCCCGGATTCGAACCGGTCACCCCTGATCAAGAGACAGCGCCTCTAACCACTATACCACCGTACCATAGTTTTCACCCTCCCACAAGCCGAACACCTGTAACCCGTCAGGAGGTCACTGGCCGGTACCACTCAGCCGAATATGACGGGACGCTGGCACCGGGTGCTGTGTTTGTCCGGAAAAGGTACGATATAAAGGTGCTTCTAGAAGACGAACCAAACATTATTTTGGGCTGAAATTACTTGTATCGTCGAGCTAGGATCCTAAGCTAGCTTCATACCAAATTTCATCCACTTCCATTCATTTTAAGGACTTGAAACCATGGTGAGAAGCAAAGATAATCCGAGAAAATTACCACCTTGTAAAACATTCTCCGATTAATTACTCGAAAGTCGTTAGAGATAGGTGGGTAGTATAAGTGGGTGAAATGACCGCAAGGAACTTTCCTATCCAGCCATGTCTTTTCTGAGTTTGTAAGTGACATGAGCTCGGAACCAGGAAGTTGCAAATATAAAGTTTTTTACTCAAATTTTAGTTATGGCTATAAAACAAAGAATTTCAATATCGCAATTTCCATCTCCAAATATTATGAGGCGGAAGCAATGCTCTTTCGTTATCTGAAATGGAAACTCACATATGTCAATTAGATTGCGAGATATTAACATACGAATGAAATGAGCAAAAATGCAGTCTTTCGGGAAAACGGAAAAAACTAGGCCAAAATTTTAGGGTTTGCACTCAAAACTATGTCTAAGCACAAGAAAATTGACCTAGCTACCCCTAGGTAACTGCCTTCCAGCTAACTGAAGCGTGCCTTCTGATATTTCGAGCGTCCAAGTCGGCCATCCACTTTAAGTAAGTTTTTGCTCGCGTGGGAAATACCGCGTTTTCGCGCAATAAATATTGTCGGACCAGCTCAATTTTTATTCCGTAGCTGGCCCTTGTTACGTATTGAAAAGGACATAAATTTCAAGCTCGTAGCTTAAGGAATAAAAATTAGAAAAATATAAAACAGAAAAAGTTTGTGCCAAAATTTTTCAAAAACTGTTTTAGATTTCGACTCGGGGCTTTAGTTTGGGAGTCTGGCGTAGGAGGGTTATCACCCTACAAAATTGCAGAGCTCTGGCATCAATTCTCAGGCGGGACAGACAACAGACAGACCTCGTCCTGCAGCCTCGGCTAACGCCGTTTTGGCGCAGGAGAACCACATGACAATGTGCTGAAATCAAACCATATTTCGTTCTCAATGTATCTTCATAAGCGTGTAAGTCAATTTTATCATTATTTTCTTTGAAATAACTAATAAAGAGCACATCGTCACCCCCGGATTCGAACCGGTCACCCCTGATCAAGAGACAGTGCCTCTAACCACTTGACCACCGTGCCATAGTTTTCACCCTCCCACTAGCCGAACACCTGTGACCCGTCAGGAGGTCACTGGCCGGTACCACTCAGCCGAATATGACGGGACGCTGGAGCCGGGTGCTGTGTTTGTCCGGAAAAGGAACGATATAAAGGTGCTTCTAGAAGACGAACCAAACATTATTTTGGGCTGAAATTACTTGTATCGTCGAGCTAGGATCCTAAGCTAGCTTCATACCAAATTTCATCCACTTCCATTCATTTTAAGGACTTGAAACCATGGTGAGAAGCAAAGATAATCCGAGAAAATTACCACCTTGTAAAACATTCTCCGATTAATTACTCGAAAGACGTTAGAGATAGGTGGGTAGTATAAGTGAGTGAAATGACCGCAAGGAACTTTCCTATCCAGCCATGTCACTTCTGAGTTTGTGAGTGACATGAGCTCGGAACCAGGAAGTTGCAAATATAAAGTTTTTTTACTCAAATTTTAGTTATGGCTATAAAACAAAGAATTTCAATATCGCAATTTCCATCTCCAAATATTATGAGGCGGAAGCAATGCTCTTTCGTTATCTGAAATGGAAACTCACGTCTGTCAATTAGATTGCGAGATATTAACGTAGGAATGCAATGAGCAAAAATGCAGTCTTTCGGGAAAACGGAAAAAACTAGGCCAAAATTTTAGGGTTTGCACTCAAAACTATGTCTAAGCACAAGAAAATTGACCTAGCTACCCCTAGGTAACTGCCTTCCAGCTAACTGAAGCGTGCCTTCTGATATTTCGAGCGTCCAAGTCGGCCATCCACTTTAAGTAAGTTTTTTGCTCGCGTGGGAAATACCGCGTTTTCGCGCAATAAATATTGTCGGACCAGCTCAATTTTTATTCCGTAGCTGGCCCTTGTTACGTATTGAAAAGGACATAAATTTCAAGCTCGTAGCTTAAGGAATAAAAATTAGAAAAATATAAAACAGAAAAAGTTTGTGCCAAAATTTTTCAAAAACTGTTTTAGATTTCGACTCGGGGCTTTAGTTTGGGAGTCTGGCGTAGGAGGGTTATCACCCTACAAAATTGCAGAGCTCTGGCATCAATTCTCAGGCGGGACAGACAACAACAGACAGACCTCGGCCTGCAGCCTCAGCTAACGCCGTTTTGGCGCAGGAGAACCACATGAAAATGTGCTGAAATCAAACCATATTTCGTTCTCAATGTATCTTCATAAGCCTGTAAGTCAATTTTATCATTATTCACTTTGAAATAACTAATAAAGAGCACATCGTCACCCCCGGATTCGAACCGGTCACCACCTGATCAAGAGACAGCGCCTCTAACCACTATACCACCGTACCATAGTTTTCACCCTCCCACAAGCCGAACACCTGTAACCCGTCAGGAGGTCACTGGCCGGTACCACTCAGCCGAACATGACGGGACGCTGGCACCGGGTGCTGTGTTTGTCCGGAAAAGGTAAGATATAAAGGTGCTTCTAGAAGACGAACCAAACATTATTTTGGGCTGAAATTACTTGTATCGTCGAGCTAGGATCCTAAGCTAGCTTCATACCAAATTTCATCCACTTCCATTCATTTTAAGGACTTGAAACCATGGTGCGAAGCAAAGATAATCCGAGAAAATTACCACCTTGTAAAACATTCTCCGATTAATTACTCGAAAGTCGTTAGAGATAGGTGGGTAGTATAAGTGGGTGAAATGACCGCAAGGAACTTTCCTATCCAGCCATGTCTTTTCTGAGTTTGTAAGTGACATGAGCTTGGAACCAGGAAGTTGCAAATATAAAGTTTTTTACTCAAATTTTAGTTATGGCTATAAAACAAAGAATTTCACATATCACAATTTCCATCTCCAAATATTATGAGGCGGAAGCAATGCTCTTTCGTTATTTGAAATGGAAACTCACATATGTCAATTAGATTGTGAGATATTAACATACGAATGAAATGAGCAAAAATGCAGTCTTTCGGGAAAACGGAAAAACTAGGCCAAAATTTTAGGGTTTGCACTCAAAACTATGTCTAAGCACAAGAAAATTGACCTAGCTACCCCTAGGTAACTGCCTTCCAGCTAACTGAGGCGTGCCTTCTGATATTTCGAGCGTCCAAGTCGGCCATCAACTTTAAGCAAGTTTTTTGCTCGCGTGGGAAATACCGCGTTTTCGCGCAATAAATATTGTCGGATCAGCTCAATTTTTATTCCCTAGCTGGCCCTTGTTACGTATTGAAAAGGACATAAATTTCAAGCTCGTAGCTTAAGGAATAAAAATTAGAAAAATATAAAACAGAAAAAGTTTGTGCCAAAATTTTTCAAAAACTGTTTTAGATTTCGACTCGGGGCTTTAGTTTGGGAGTCTGGAGCAGGAGGGTTATCACCCTACAAAATTGCAGAGCTCTGGCATCAATTCTCAGGCCGGACAGACGCCAACAACAGACCTCGTCCTGCAGCCTCGGCTAACGCCCTTTTGGCGCAGGAGAACCACATGACAATGTGCTGAAATCAAACCATATTTCGTTCTTAATGTATCTCTTCATAAGCCTGTAAGTCAATTTTATCATTATTTTCTTTGAAATAACTAATAAAGAGCACATCGTCACCCCCGGATTCGAACCGGTCACCCCTGATCAAGAGACAGTGCCTCTAACCACTTGACCACCGTGCCACACTTTTCACCCTCCCACTAGCCGAACACCTGTGACCCGTCAGGAGGTCACTGGCTGGTACCACTCAGCCGAATATGACGGGACGCTGGAGCCGGGTGCTGTGTTTGTCCGGAAAAGGAACGATATAAAGGTGCTTCTAGAAGACGAACCAAACATTCTTTTGGGCTGAAATTACTTGTATCGTCGAGCTAGGATCCTAAGCTAGCTTCATGCCAAATTTCATCCACTTCCATTCATTTTAAGGACTTGAAACCATGGTGAGAAGCAAAGGTAATCCGAGAAAATTAACACCTTGTAAAACATTCTCCGATTAATTACTCGAAAGTCGTTAGAGATAGGTGGGTAGTATAAGGAGTGAAATGACCGCAAGGAACTTTCCTATTCAGCCATGTCACTTCTGAGTTTGTGAGTGACATGAGCTTGGAACCAGGAAGATGCAAATATAAAGTTTTTTACTCAAATTTTAGTTATGGCTATAAAACAAAGAATTTCACATATCGCAATTTCCATCTCCAAATATTATGAGGCGGAAGCAATGCTCTTTCGTTATTTGAAATGGAAACTCACATAGGTCAATTAGATTGTGAGATATTAACGTACGAATGAAATGAGCCAAAATTCAGTCTTCCGGAAGAACGGTAAAAACTAGGTCAAAATTTTAGGGTTTGCACTCAAAACTATGCCTAAGCACAAGAAAATTGACCTAGCTACCCCTAGGTAACTGCCTTCCAGCTAACTGAAGCGTGCCTTCTGATATTTCGAGCGTCCAAGTCGGCCATCCACTTTTAAGTAAGTTTTTTGCTCGCGTGGGAAATACCGCGTTTTCGCGCAATAAATATTGTCGGACCAGCTCAATTTTTATTCCGTAGCTGGCCCTTGTTACGTATTGAAAAGGACATAAATTTCAAGCTCGTAGCTTAAGGAATAAAAATTAGAAAAATATAAAACAGAAAAAGTTTGAGCCAAAATTTTTCAAAAACTGTTTTAGATTTCGACTCGGGGCTTTAGTTTGGGTGTCTGGAGCAGGAGGGCTATCACCCTACAAAATTGCAGAGCTCTGGCATCAATTCTCAGGCGGGACAGACAACAACAACAGACCTCGGCCTGCAGCCTCGGCTAACGCCGTTTTGGCGCAGGAGAACCACATGACAATGTGCTGAAATCAAACCATATTTCGTTCTCAATGTATCTCTTCATAAGCCTGTAAGTCAATTTTATCATTATTTTCTTTGAAATAACCAATAAAGAGCACATCGTCACCCCCGGATTCGAACCGGTCACCACCTGATCAAGAGACAGGGCCTCTAACCACTTGACCACCGTGCCATAGTTTTCACCCTCCCACTAGCCGAACACCTGTGACCCGTCAGGAGGTCACTGGCCGGTACCACTCAGCCGAATATGACGGGACGCTGGCGCCGGGTGCTGTGTTTGTCCGGAAAAGGCACGATATAAAGGTGCTTCTAGAAGACGAACCAAACATTATTTTGGGCTGAAATTACTTGTATCGTCGAGCTAGGATCCTAAGCTAGCTTCATACCAAATTTCATCCACTTCCATTCATTTTAAGGACTTGAAACCATGGTGAGAAGCAAAGATAATCCGAGAAAATTAGCACCTTGTAAAACATTCTCCGATTAATTACTCGAAAGTCGTTAGAGATAGGTGGGTAGTATAAGGGAGTGAAATGACCGCAAGGAACTTTCCTATCCAGCCATGTCACTTCTGAGTTTGTGAGTGACATGAGCTTGGAACCAGGAAGTTGCAAATATAAAGTTTTTTACTCAAATTTTAGTTATGGCTATAAAACAAAGAATTTCACATATCGCAATTTCCATCTCCAAATATTATGAGGCGGAAGCAATGCTCTTTCGTTATTTGAAATGGAAACTCACATATGTCAATTAGATTGTGAGATATTAACGTACGAATGAAATGAGCAAAAATGCAGTCTTCCGGGAGAACGGGAAAAACTAGGCCAAAATTTTAGGGTTTGCACTCAAAACTATGTCTAAGCACAAGAAAATTGACCCTAGCTACCCCTAGGTAACTGCCTTCCAGCTAACTGAAGCGTGCCTTCTGATATTTCGAGCGTCCAAGTCGGCCATCAACTTTAAGTAAGTTTTTTTGCTCGCGTGGGAAATACCGCGTTTTCGCGCAATAAATATTGTCGGACCAGCTCAATTTTTATTCCGTAGCTGGCCCTTGTTACGTATTGAAAAGGACATAAATTTCAAGCTCGTAGCTTAAGGAATAAAAATTAGAAAAATATAAAACAGAAAAAGTTTGTGCCAAAATTTTTCAAAAACTATTTTAGATTTCGACTCGGGGCTTTAGTTTGGGAGTCTGGCGTAGGAGGGCTATCACCCTACAAAATTGCAGAGCTCTGGCATCAATTCTCAGGCGGGACAGACAACAACAGACAGACCTCGGCCTGCAGCCTCGGCTAACGCCGTTTTGGCGCAGGAGAACCACATGACAATGTGCTGAAATCAAACCATATTTCGTTCTCAATGTATCTTCATAAGCGTGTAAGTCAATTTTATCATTATTTTCTTTGAAATAACTAATAAAGAGCACATCGTCACCCCCGGATTCGAACCGGTCACCCCTGATCAAGAGACAGTGCCTCTAACCACTTGACCACCGTGCCATAGTTTTCACCCTCCCACTAGCCGAACACCTGTGACCCGTCAGGAGGTCACTGGCCGGTACCACTCAGCCGAATATGACGGGACGCTGGCGCCGGGTGCTGTGTTTGTCCGGAAAAGGAACGATATAAAGGTGCTTCTAGAAGACGAACCAAACATTATTTTGGGCTGAAATTACTTGTATCGTCGAGCTAGGATCCTAAGCTAGCTTCATGCCAAATTTCATCCACTTCCATTCATTTTAAGGACTTGAAACCATGGTGAGAAGCAAAGGTAATCCGAGAAAATTAGCACCTTGTAAAACATTCTCCGATTAATTACTCGAAAGACGTTAGAGATAGGTGGGTAGTATAAGTGAGTGAAATGACCGCAAGGAACTTTCCTATCCAGCCATGTCACTTCTGGAGTTTGTGAGTGACATGAGCTCGGAACCAGGAAGTTGCAAATATAAAGTTTTTTTACTCAAATTTTAGTTATGCCTATAAAACAAAGAATTTCACATATCGCAATTTCCATCTCCAAATATTATGAGGCGGAAGCAATGTTCTTTCGTTATCTGAAATGGAAACTCACATATGTCAATTAGATTGCGAGATATTAACGTTGGAATGAAATGAGCAAAAATGCAGTCTTCCGGGAAAACGGAAAAAACTAGGCCAAAATTTTAGGGTTTTGCACTCAAAACTATGCCTAAGCACAAGAAAATTGACCTAGCTACCCCTAGGTAACTGCCTTCCAGCTAACTGAAGCGTGCCTTCTGATATTTCGAGCGTCCAAGTCGGCCATCAACTTTAAGTAAGTTTTTGCTCGCGTGAGAAATACCGCGTTTTCGCGCAATAAATATTGTCGGACCAGCTCAATTTTTATTCCGTAGCTGGCCCTTGTTACCTATTGAAAAGGACATAAATTTCAAGCTCGTAGCTTAAGGAATAAAAATTAGAAAAATATAAAACAGAAAAAGTTTGAGCCAAAATTTTTCAAAAACTATTTTAGATTTCGACTCGGGGCTTTAGTTTGGGAGTCTGGCGTAGGAGGGCTATCACCCTACAAAATTGCAGAGCTCTGGCATCAATTCTCAGGCGGGACAGACAACAACAGACAGACCTCGGCCTGCAGCCTCGGCTAACGCCCCACCGGCGCAGGAGAGCCGCATGACAATGTGCTGAAAGCAAACCATATTTCGTTCTTAATGTATCTCTTCATAAGCCTGTAAGTCAATTTTATCATTCTTTTCTTTGAAATAACCAATAAAGAGTACATCGTCACCCCCGGATTCGAACCGGACCTACCTGATCAAGAGACAGGGCCTCTAACCACTAGACCACCGTGCCACACTACTCACCCTCCCACTAGCTGAACACCTGTGACCCGTCAGGAGGTCACTGGCCGGTACCACTCCGCCGAATATGACGGGACGCTGGCGCCGGGTGCTGTGCTTGTCCCGAAAAGGTACGATATAAAGGTGCTTCTAGAAGACGAACCAAACATTCTTTTGGGCTGAAATTACTTGTATCGTCGAGCTAGGATCCTAAGCTAGCTTCATGCCAAATTTCATCCACTTCCATCCATTTTAAGGACTTGAAACCATGGTGAGAAGCAAAGGTGGTCCGAGAAAATTAGCATCTTGTAATACATTCTTCGATTAATTACTCGAAAGCCATTAGAGATAGGTGGGTAGTATAAGTGAGCGAAATGACCGCAAGGAACTTTCCTATTCAGCCATGTCAGTTCTGAGTTTGTGAGTGACATGAGCTTGGAACCAGGAAGATGCAAATATAAAAGTTTTTTACTCAAATTTTATTTATGCCTATAAAACAAAGAATTTCACATATCACAATTTCCATCTCCAAATATTATCAGGCGGAAGCAATGCTCTTTCATTATTTGAAATGGAAACTCAAATCGGTCAATTAGATTGTGAGATATTAACGTTGGAATGAAATGAACCAAAATTCAGTCTTCCGGGAAGAACGGTAAAAACTAGGTCAAAATTTTAGGGTTTGCACTCAAAACTATGCCTAAGCACAAGAAAATTGACCTAGCTACCCCTAGGTAACTGCCTTTCAGCTAACTGAGGCGTGCCTTCTGATATTTCGAGCGCCCAAGTCGGCCATCAACTTTTAGCAGGTTTTTTGCTCGCGTGAGAAATACCGCGTTTTCGCGCAATAAATATTGTCGGATCAGCTCAATTTTTTTTCCCTAGCTGGCCCTTGTTACCTATTGAAAAGGACATAAATTTCAAGCTCGTAGCTTAAGGAATAAAAATTAGAAAAATATAAAACAGAAAAAGTTTGTGCCAAAATTTCTCAAAAACTATTTTGGATTTCGACTCGGGGCTTCAGTTTGGGTGTCTGGAGCAGAAGGGCTATCACCCTACAAAATTCCAGAGCTCTGACATCAATTCTCAGGCGGGACAGACCCAACAACAGACCTCGGCCTGCAGCCTGGGCTAACGCCCCACCGGCGCAGGAGAGCCGCATGACAATGTGCTGAAAGCAAACCATATTTCGTTCTTAATGTATCTCTTCATAAGCCTGCAAGTCAGTTTTATCATTCTTTTCTTTGAAATAACCAATAAAGAGTACGTGGTCACCCCCGGATTCGAACCGGTCACCTACCTGATCAAGAGACAGGGCCTCTAACCACTAGACCACCGTGCCACACTTTTCACCCTCCCACTAGCTGAACACCTGTGACCCGTCAGGAGGTCACTGGCTGGTACAACTCCGCCGAATATGCCGGGCCGCTGGCGCCGGGTGCTGTGCTTGTCCCGAAAAGGCACGATATAAAGGTGCTTCTAGAAGACGAACCAAGCATTCTTTTGGGCTGAAATTACTTGTATCGTCGAGCTAGGATCCTAAGCTAGCTTCATGCCAAATTTCTTCCACTTCCATCCATTTTAAGGACTTGAAACCATGGTGAGAAGCAAAGGTGGTCCGAGAAATTTAGCATCTTGTAATACATTTCCGACTAATTACTCGAAAGCCATTAGAGATAGGTGGGTAGTATAAGTGAGCGAAATGACCGCAAGTAACTTTCCTATTCAGCCATGTCAGTTCTGAGTTTGTGAGTGACATGAGCTTGGAACCAGGAAGATGCAAATAAAAAGTTTTTTTTACTCAATTTTTATTTATGCCTATAAAACAAAGAATTTCACATTCACAATTTCCATCTCCAAATATTATGAGGCGGAAGCAATGCTCTTTCATTATTTGAAATGGAAACTCAAATCGGTCAATTAGATTGTGAGATATTAACGTTGAAATGAAATGACCAAAATTCAGTCTTCCGGAAGAACTGGAAAAAGTAGGTCAAAATTTTAGGTTTTGCACTCAAAACTATGCCTAAGCACAAGAAAATTGACCTAGCTACCCCTAGGTAACTGCCTTTCAGCTAACTGAAGCGTGCCTTCTGATATTTCGAGCGCACAAGTCGGCCATCAACTTTTAGTAGGTTTTTTGCTCGCGTGAGAAATACCGCGTTTTCGCGCAATAAATATTGTCGGATCAGCTCAATTTTTTTCCCTAGCTGGCCCTTGTTATCTATTGAAAAGGACATAAATTTCAAGTTCGTAGCTTAAGGAATAAAAATTAGAAAAATATAAAACAGAAAAAGTTTGAGCCAAAATTTCTCAAAAACTATTTTGGATTTCGACTCGGGGCTTCAGTTTGGGTGTCTGGAGCAGGAGGGCTATCACCCTACAAAATTCCAGAGCTCTGACATCAATTCTCAGGCCGGACAGACGCCAACAACAGACAGACCTCGGCCTGCAGCCTCGGCTAACGCCGTTTTGGCGCAGGAGAACCACATGACAATGTGCTGAAATCAAACCATATTTCGTTCTCAATGTATCTCTTCATAAGCCTGTAAGTCAATTTTATCATTATTTTCTTTGAAATAACCAATAAAGAGCACATCGTCACCCCCCGGATTCGAACCGGTCACCCCTGATCAAGAGACAGTGCCTCTAACCACTAGACCACCGTGCCATAGTTTTCACCCTCCCACTAGCCGAACACCTGTGACCCGTCAGGAGGTCACTGGCCGGTACCACTCAGCCGAATATGACGGGACGCTGGCGCCGGGTGCTGTGTTTGTCCGGAAAAGGCACGATATAAAGGTGCTTCTAGAAGACGAACCAAACATTATTTTGGGCTGAAATTACTTGTATCGTCGAGCTAGGATCCTAAGCTAGCTTCATACCAAATTTCATCCACTTCCATTCATTTTAAGGACTTGAAACCATGGTGAGAAGCAAAGATAATCCGAGAAAATTACCACCTTGTAAAACATTCTCCGATTAATTACTCGAAAGCCGTTAGAGATAGGTGGGTAGTATAAGTGAGTGAAATGACCGCAAGGAACTTTCCTATCCAGCCATGTCATTTCTGAGTTTGTGAGTGACATGAGCTCGGAACCAGGAAGTTGCAAATATAAAGTTTTTTTTACTCAAATTTTAGTTATGGCTATAAAACAAAGAATTTCAATATCGCAATTTCCATCTCCAAATATTATGAGGCGGAAGCAATGCTCTTTCGTTATCTGAAATGGAAACTCACATCTGTCAATTAGATTGTGAGATATTAACGTAGGAATGAAATGAGCAAAAATGCAGTCTTTCGGGAAAACTGGAAAAAACTAGGCCAAAATTTTAGGTTTTGCACTCAAAACTATGTCTAAGCACAAGAAAATTGACCTAGCTACCCCTAGGTAACTGCCTTTCAGCTAACTGAAGCGTGCCTTCTGATATTTCGAGCGTCCAAGTCGGCCATCCACTTTAAGTAAGTTTTTTGCTCGCGTGAGAAATACCGCGTTTTCGCGCAATAAATATTGTCGGACCAGCTCAATTTTTATTCCGTAGCTGGCCCTTGTTACCTATTGAAAAGGACATAAATTTCAAGCTCGTAGCTTAAGGAATAAAAATTAGAAAAATATAAAACAGAAAAAGTTTGTGCCAAAATTTTTCAAAAACTGTTTTAGATTTCGACTCGGGGCTTTAGTTTGGGAGTCTGGCGTAGGAGGGTTATCACCCTACAAAATTGCAGAGCTCTGGCATCAATTCTCAGGCGGGACAGACAACAACAGACCTCGGCCTGCAGCCTGGGCTAACGCCGTTTTGGCGCAGGAGAGCCGCATGACAATGTGCTGAAAGCAAACCATATTTCGTTCTTAATGTATCTCTTCATAAGCCTGCAAGTCAATTTTATCATTATTTTCTTTGAAATAACTAATAAAGAGCACATCGTCACCCCCGGATTCGAACCGGTCACCACCTGATCAAGAGACAGTGCCTCTAACCACTAGACCACCGTGCCACACTTTTCACCCTCCCACTAGCTGAACACCTGTGACCCGTCAGGAGGTCACTGGCTGGTACCACTCAGCCGAATATGACGGGCCGCTGGCGCCGGGTGCTGTGCTTGTCCGGAAAAGGCACGATATAAAGGTGCTTCTAGAAGACGAACCAAACATTCTTTTGGGCTGAAATTACTTGTATCGTCGAGCTAGGATCCTAAGCTAGCTTCATGCCAAATTTCATCCACTTCCATCCATTTTAAGGACTTGAAACCATGGTGAGAAGCAAAGGTAGTCCGAGAAAATTACCATCTTGTAAAACATTCTCCGATTAATTACTCGAAAGCCGTTAGAGATAGGTGGGTAGTATAAGTGAGTGAAATGACCGCAAGGAACTTTCCTATCCAGCCATGTCACTTCTGAGTTTGTGAGTGACATGAGCTTGGAACCAGGAAGATGCAAATATAAAGTTTTTTTTACTCAAATTTTAGTTATGCCTATAAAACAAAGAATTTCACATATCGCAATTTCCATCTCCAAATATTATGAGGCGGAAGCAATGTTCTTTCGTTATTTGAAATGGAAACTCAAATCGGTCAATTAGATTGTGAGATATTAACGTTGAAATGAAATGAGCCAAAATTCAGTCTTCCGGGAAGAACGGAAAAAAGTAGGTCAAAATTTTACGTTTTGCACTCAAAACTATGCCTAAGCACTACAAAATTGACCTAGCTACCCCTAGGTAACTGCCTTCCAGCTAACTGAGGCCTGCCTTCTGACATTTCGAGCGCACAAGTCGGCCATCAACTTTAAGTAGGTTTTTGCTCGCGTGAGAAATGCCGCGTTTTCGCGCAATAAATATTGTCGGATCAGCTCAATTTTTTTCCCTAGCTGGCCCTTGTTACCCATTGAAAAGGACATAAATTTCAAGTTCGTAGCTTAAGGAATAAAAATTAGAAAAATATAAAACAGAAAAAGTTTGAGCCAAAATTTCTCAAAAACTATTTTGGATTTCGACTCGGGGCTTCAGTTTGGGTGTCTGGAGCAGGAGGGCTATCACCCTACAAAATTCCAGAGCTCTGACATCAATTCTCAGGACTGACAGACGCCAACAACAACAACAGACCACGACGAGACGCGAGGGGGACAGACCTCGGCCTGCAGCCTCGGCTAACGCCGTTTTGGCGCAGGAGAACCACATGACAATGTGCTGAAATCAAACCATATTTCGTTCTCAATGTATCTTCATAAGCGTGTAAGTCAATTTTATCATTATTTTCTTTGAAATAACTAATAAAGAGCACATCGTCACCCCCGGATTCGAACCGGTCACCCCTGATCAAGAGACAGTGCCTCTAACCACTATACCACCGTGCCATAGTTTTCACCCTCCCACTAGCCGAACACCTGTGACCCGTCAGGAGGTCACTGGCCGGTACCACTCAGCCGAATATGACGGGACGCTGGAGCCGGGTGCTGTGTTTGTCCGGAAAAGGAACGATATAAAGGTGCTTCTAGAAGACGAACCAAACATTATTTTGGGCTGAAATTACTTGTATCGTCGAGCTAGGATCCTAAGCTAGCTTCATACCAAATTTCATCCACTTCCATTCATTTTAAGGACTTGAAACCATGGTGAGAAGCAAAGATAATCCGAGAAAATTACCACCTTGTAAAACATTCTCCGATTAATTACTCGAAAGTCGTTAGAGATAGGTGGGTAGTATAAGTGAGTGAAATGACCGCAAGGAACTTTCCTATCCAGCCATGTCACTTCTGAGTTTGTGAGTGACATGAGCTCGGAACCAGGAAGTTGCAAATATAAAGTTTTTTTACTCAAATTTTAGTTATGGCTATAAAACAAAGAATTTCAATATCGCAATTTCCATCTCCAAATATTATGAGGCGGAAGCAATGCTCTTTCGTTATCTGAAATGGAAACTCACATATGTCAATTAGATTGCGAGATATTAACATACGAATGAAATGAGCAAAAATGCAGTCTTTCGGGAAAACGGAAAAAACTAGGCCAAAATTTTAGGGTTTGCACTCAAAACTATGTCTAAGCACAAGAAAATTGACCTAGCTACCCCTAGGTAACTGCCTTCCAGCTAACTGAAGCGTGCCTTCTGATATTTCGAGCGTCCAAGTCGGCCATCCACTTTAAGTAAGTTTTTTGCTCGCGTGGGAAATACCGCGTTTTCGCGCAATAAATATTGTCGGACCAGCTCAATTTTTATTCCGTAGCTGGCCCTTGTTACGTATTGAAAAGGACATAAATTTCAAGCTCGTAGCTTAAGGAATAAAAATTAGAAAAATATAAAACAGAAAAAGTTTGTGCCAAAATTTTTCAAAAACTGTTTTAGATTTCGACTCGGGGCTTTAGTTTGGGAGTCTGGCGTAGGAGGGTTATCACCCTACAAAATTGCAGAGCTCTGGCATCAATTCTCAGGCGGGACAGACAACAACAGACAGACCTCGGCCTGCAGCCTCGGCTAACGCCGTTTTGGCGCAGGAGAACCACATGACAATGTGCTGAAATCAAACCATATTTCGTTCTCAATGTATCTTCATAAGCGTGTAAGTCAATTTTATCATTATTCACTTTGAAATAACTAATAAAGAGCACATCGTCACCCCCGGATTCGAACCGGTCACCCCTGATCAAGAGACAGTGCCTCTAACCACTATACCACCGTACCATAGTTTTCACCCTCCCACAAGCCGAACACCTGTAACCCGTCAGGAGGTCACTGGCCGGTACCACTCAGCCGAATATGACGGGACGCTGGCACCGGGTGCTGTGTTTGTCCGGAAAAGGTAAGATATAAAGGTGCTTCTAGAAGACGAACCAAACATTATTTTGGGCTGAAATTACTTGTATCGTCGAGCTAGGATCCTAAGCTAGCTTCATACCAAATTTCATCCACTTCCATTCATTTTAAGGACTTGAAACCATGGTGCGAAGCAAAGATAATCCGAGAAAATTACCACCTTGTAAAACATTCTCCGATTAATTACTCGAAAGTCGTTAGAGATAGGTGGGTAGTATAAGTGAGTGAAATGACCGCAAGGAACTTTCCTATCCAGCCATGTCTTTTCTGAGTTTGTAAGTGACATGAGCTCGGAACCAGGAAGTTGCAAACATAAAGTTTTTTTACTCAAATTTTAGTTATGGCTATAAAACAAAGAATTTCAATATCGCAATTTCCATCTCCAAATATTATGAGGCGGAAGCAATGCTCTTTCGTTATCTGAAATGGAAACTCACGTCCGTCAATTAGATTGCGAGATATTAACGTAGGAATGCAATGAGCAAAAATGCAGTCTTTCGGGAAAACGGAAAAAACTAGGCCAACATTTTAGGTTTTGCACTCAAAACTATGTCTAAGCACAAGAAAATTGACCTAGCTACCCCTAGGTAACTGCCTTTCAGCTAACTGAAGCGTGCCTTCTGATATTTCGAGCGTCCAAGTCGGCCATCCACTTTAAGTAGGTTTTTTGCTCGCGTGAGAAATACCGCGTTTTCGCGCAATAAATATTGTCGGACCAGCTCAATTTCTATTCCGTAGCTGGCCCTTGTTACCTATTGAAAAGGACATAAATTTCAAGCTCGTAGCTTAAGGAATAAAAATTAGAAAAATATAAAACAGAAAAAGTTTGTGCCAAAATTTTTTCAAAAACTATTTTAGATTTCGACTCGGGGCTTTAGTTTGGGAGTCTGGCGTAGGAGGGTTATCACCCTACAAAATTGCAGAGCTCTGGCATCAATTCTCTGGCGGGACAGACAACAACAGACAGACAGACCACGACGAGACCGGTAAAGCGGCCAGATTAGAACCACTCTGAGAAATACTATTACGCTGCGCTCCATGCATTTCGTCATGTGGTTCTGACAGACCACGACGAGACCGGTAAAGCGGCCAAATTAGAACCACTCTGAGAAATACTATTACGCTGCGCTCCATGCATTTCGTCATGTGGTTCTGACAGACCACGACGAGACCCGTCTGAGCGGCCAGAATAGAGCCGCTTGAGAAATCTCAATGCGCTTCGCTCCATGGATTTCGTCATGCGGCTCTGACAGACAGACAGACCACGACGAGACCGGTAAAGCGGCCAGAATAGAGCCTCTTGAGAAATCTCAATGCGCTTCGCTCCATGGATTTCGTCATGCGGCTCTGACAGACAGACAGACAGACCACGACGAGACCGGTAAAGCGGCCAGAATAGAGCCTCTTGAGAAATCTCAATGCGCTATGCTCCATGGATTTCGTCATGCGGCTCTGAAAGGGGGGCGGGAAGTCAGCAACCGTTTTGTATTTGTATTTGTATTTTTCATGTAAATGAGCAACAGGTATAACCCACTAATAGCTCTAGTCAAATAAGTAAAACAAAGATGTGGTATTTACAATGAAATGATGCAAATGATACCCGTGGCATTCCAAGACTAGCAACAAAGTCACGCGCTTGCCCTAAGTCTTGGTGTCATTAAAACATTGCAGAAATAAGACATCATTATGACATAAAGACTCTACAGTAATACAAGTGGGTATACAAGATGTGTAGATAAAAACACAAACAAAAACACAAGGTGAAGGTAAAAACTTTCGCTAAAACATAAACTAAAACAAGAGCCACACGATAATCCTGATAAAAACAGGTGCTGCCTGATGTGCTTCACTACAGCACCTTTAAAAATATGGCATGTGGTGGTAAACGGATTGATTGTGGGACACTTGATTGTGTAATCATTGAAACAAAGTAAAGCACGAATAAAAACACCTTGCTTTAAAGTTTCCACGCGGCCAAATGGAACCTGAAAAATTTGTAGTTGTGCCCCCAGGTTCGACGCTAAGGGACGTGAAAGGGGAGGCTCCCAAGCAGGAAGGCGGAGTCTATCTTGCCCACTATTATTTCTAAATGAAACATAAATCATATTGATATCTTCTTTGCGAGAGGCTGACGATTTTGAATAAATTTAATAGATCGTGATAAGAAAGCGTAATAGAGGGACGAGAAGTATGAATATGGGCAGCTAACCACATAAGAAATTTGTGCTGAATTATATCCAGCCTTTCCAAATGAGTTTGAGCAGCCCCTCCCCAAATCATGCAACTGCATTCAAGAATGGACCAAACATTGCCGAAATATGCTGCTAAATGGGGTCTGTTTTCAGACTTCCCGCGGCTCGGCCGGTCTGGAGAGATCGAATGAGCACACCCATCGTCCTATTTGCCTTGCTTACGATGTAATCAATATGGTTTTTAAAGGCTAATTTCGTGTCAAGCCAAACATACAGATCTGGAACCTCTTCTACGCGATCCAGATGTGTTTTGAATTTTTTTACCGGGCCAGAATTGGATGTCTTTTCAGAGTGATTTTAAACGAGCGGCATTTTGATGGGTTGAGGTTCAGTTTCCAATCTTTGGACCAAACTGATAGCCAACCAAGGTCCTTTTAAAGAAGTTCCGAGTCCTTTGACCCGGTGATTTTGTGAAAGAGCTTTACATCGTCAGAAAAGAGAAGAATATTTGTCTGAATGCTGTCCGAGAGGTCATTTATGAAGAGTACAAAGAGCAACGGAGATATCAGACTACCTTCCGGCGTTCCAGAGTGAACCTGGGTCCAGTCAAAACATTTTCCATTGAAAATGACTCGTTTACGATTGCACATAAAAGTTTTAAGCCAATTCAAAGCCTGTCCGGAAATATTGTAGGATTTTTTAGGTTTGTGGAGGAGAAGTTAATGGTTTCCGCTCTGGAATGCTGAAGAGTAGTCAGTGTAGATAACATCTGTCTGATGGCGTGAAGAGATGGAATCCCACGCAGTCTTTAGGTGACTAGCTAAATTTGTGTTACAAGACCTGCTTGGCACAAAGCAGATTTTGTTAGACTTAACAACAGGGCGTAAGAAGGCATTACCTTGGGGGGTTAAAATTAATAGAAAACGTGTTAAGTGATTTATGGATAGTCCCTAAGCTCTAAATTAGAGTGAACATTGATGTGATTCAATGGAGTCACACACATAATTATTATGGGATTTAGGAATTTCTGTATGTCCTTTTTATGAGGAGAGGGACCGTGAGAGATTTGTGTGAAAACGTGTCCTGACGTCCAAATTACCATCACATTCCTGCCAGTCATGAGACCATAGTTCTCTGGTGTTAAGAGCTTAAGATATGGTGGTGGAAAACACGCACAATACGTGTTCTATAGTCCGTACATATTTTATGACCTGAACGACGTTTCTAAAATATCCGACAAGCATGAGGAGGTGATGCAACACCCTCTCCCCGCACATTTCAAGGAGTGTCGTGACCATTTCAGGGATAAGCTTAGCTCAATTGGGCGAGAAAGTACCCTCTTTCTGGCAATTTACATGTTCAAGGATGACTTGCATGGAGTTTAAAGACACAGAAAACACCGTTATGTGTCAGAGGATCAAAATATGTGTATACATCACAGCAAAAATCAAAATAAACGGATATTTTGTTAAAGAAACAGCAAAGCGGCAACATCAGCAGCAAACATTGCATCCGGCATGAGCTTCGAGCACCGAGGGTGGAGAGAGTTTACCGGTCAAAAATTCGGAGCATTGCATGCGATAAAGCTGATGGACTAAGGAACGGGACACACAAGTCCTCACATGGCTACCCAAAAGTGAACCTAGTCAGCAGCCTCGGCGATAACAGGTGCTGGTATATATGACACAGAAATCTGACTCACACAATTGTTTGCTTTTCTTTATGAGTAGTGTACTATTAGGGTCGTTCAAAAAACTTTTTTTTACTTTTCAGTCTCGAACCCACTTTTTTCCATTATATATTCAATTCTGATTTCATTGAGCCACATTCCAAGCATCTACAACAACGGAAAATATCGCCTCAAAACGGTTAAAGATTTCATGTTTCAGGCGCGATTGACCACCCGGCGTTGCAGTCTCTCCTCGTTAAATTGGGATGAAAGGGGTGCATAACCTAACAGTAAAGACAGCGTGGCATGTGCGTGCGTATTAGAGCGGTAGATGAGATTTAACATGGAGGCATTTATTTGTCACATGTATTTTCAGCGCAATACAAATAAATGCTATTCCACAAAAGACCTGAAATAAATGGTTCAGCGCCCTAGGACTCTAAATCCCGAGAGAACAAGAATGCCTTCCGGAGGCGAACCTTTCTCTGGTAACATTCGTTGGAGAACACAGTTGGGGCAGGTGCTTCTC
The DNA here is from genome assembly GCA_034440635.1 of Lepas anatifera. Lineage (NCBI taxonomy): Eukaryota > Metazoa > Arthropoda > Thecostraca > Lepadidae > Lepas > Lepas anatifera. The sequence continues at coordinate 65,110 of JAOTON010001302.1, forward strand.
CCTATTCTCCTGCGAAATATTTAAGAGCTCTGATACTGCTAGAAGAAGACCCTGCTGCATATTTTTACCCTTTGGATGGCTCACGAAATCTTCCACCAGCTTCCCACCACGTTCTGTGGGACCGTTCACGACAGTAAGTTCTGGAATACCTTGAAACAGTGGAAGCTATAACAGTCACCAGCTTCTCAACGGAGCCATTTCATGTCAGAATCTTTCAGATTTTGGGCGCTCGAATACCAGCCAGCTTTCAGGAATGAAAAATTGGCAGAGACTTGGTACCGAGCCGAGTTCTTCATAGCCTCTGTCGGAAACTTTGGCCTACCCAACTGGAAGGTGGATAGTTTTGCTGTTTAGGCCAGGTACTGTGTCACTGCCTTTTTACCTCCAGCATTGTGATTCTTATTTGCGAGGCAGATTATAACGTTCTGGTCACAAATAACAGTTGCGTGCCAGCTCTGTTTTCCTTGAGAAGATAATCACGAATTGCGCTAGCTGGTTTACGTGAGGCCGTCAGGAGAGGTTGTCTCCAACAAATGGCTGTTTAGAAGACCGGGAGCCCAACAGCGAGCCAAATCCGTGGAATATAGGACATTTATGGCATGAGCTGCGTGCTACTACTGAGTCAGATTCCGTTCATCATTCCAAAAGATACTTAAAAACTGAATATTATAATTTTTGGAGTTTAAAGACGCATCAACTGCTCAAGTCATATGGCATCAGAGGCGAGAGGGAAAGAATTAGCTCGGGCTAAAGCAGGGCGCCATATTCTGCCTCTGGGTGGGCTCGAACCCAACGCAGCACATTCAGAATGCCATTGGCCGAGCCGAGCGCAAGCGCTAACTGACTGAGCCACTCAGACCCCGAAATAGTTGGCGGCTTTCCTTGTAAGTGGTTCTAAACCATGCATTTGGGTTCCTCTGTCGCGGATAGTCAGCTTTAGCTTTTCTATGACCCTCAAAGCTATCCATGAAATGCAGTGCAGTGCTTTCATTAAGTTAATATAGAAATTCCGCGCTGGAAGCGTGATACACGCGCTGATGCCAATGAAAGCGGAAAAGGCCAGCTTGAAAATGGCTATATCTATATATGACCATGTTCTTCATAATCCTTAGTACGTATATTTTATAATGCCTACAGTCTCGGAAATATACAAGTTACAAATATCGAAATCGCCCTGAATGTGCTGAAGTAAATTTGCCATCAGCTGTGGTATCTGTGCATAAAAATTTATATTGTGTCCCGCTGGTGAGAACCACCATCTTGAAGGTAAGGAGCCAGTCGTACAACAATTGCCCAAAACAGCAGAAAATTCACATTTGACTGGGGCAGGCTTAAGTTTTCGATAGAGGCTATGAAGAGCTCGGTGAATGCTCGGTACTAAGCCTCAGCCAGCTTGTCACTCCTGACAGCTGGCTGGTATTCCATTGCCTGAATCTGATATATTCTGACCAGAAATGGTTCCGTCAAGAAACTGGTGACTGGTATAGCTTCTCCTGTTTCAAGGTTCTCCTGTTTCAGAACTTAATGTGGTGAACGATCCCACAGCGTGGTGTGAAGCTAGTGGAAGATTTCGTGAGCTATCCAAAGGGTAAAAAATATGCAGCAGGGTCTTCTTCTAGCAGTACACACTAGTTGAGTGATCTTCTACCTTGCGGTCGTCGTCGCGGTCAATCTACTCCCGGGACAATCGCTGTTTTCTTTTCCCCTGAAAGTTCTTGTCACTCCAGCTCATGGCGGCCAGAAATGGGTATTACTGATATTGGTAGAGCCTAGTGTTCTACCGTTTGTTTTCCAGTAAAAGGATAGTGTTATCATTGGCCATAGTGATGGAGGTACAATGATATAAATCCTAGAATGCTTAGTACAGAGTGGCGCCCAGGCGCTCTAAATTTCCCCTTCACTTGTTTTCTTACTCACTGGGTTTTTGTTGGCATAATTCAAGTATAATCCTAGTGTATACAAAATCATTTAGTGTGGAAGTAAGGCAAATTTTGGTGAAGAATGTGCGAAGCTTAAGTAAGGAATGTAATCGAGTTTCAATTAGCTCCCAGAATATTAACGCGTTTGGACGTTCCACTCGCCTGCTATATTTTCCAACTTGAATTTTACACTTAGTACGCGAGTGCAAAACCAGTCTTGAGACACTGCGGATTGGGGCGCTACAACATCCCAAAGATAATCCAGCATACTGAGTGCGTCTTTCATTTTTTTCTGAGCGTCACCTTCCCACTCTGTTCTTTGTCAGCAAGTCTTCCATCCAGCAGCCGTCGAAGTTCCCTGTGTAGTTAGGTGCAAGATTACTTTACTTTCAAGGTTGATCCACAAGGAATACTTTGTCGCCAACGTGACGTCACACAACTTGGCACCAATATGGTAGCAGTAGCTGCTGCATAAGCGGCGCGTTTAGTTAAACAATCGAAAACAACAAACAAAACTGAACTGACGGGGGTTTAGACACTCGCGGCTAGGGTGGGATTGATTATTATTAATATGTATGTTTTTTCATGCTGGGACGAGCTAGGACGTGAGCAGACTGCAAAATAAGAGTTTGAGTCCATACACATATATTTCACAGTAAAAAAATTTGGTTCCTGCCGATGTTTCGTCTAACGTGAAGTGCTCGCTGAGACCGATTGAAGTTGCGTTAATTTTTACAAACCAATCGGTTCCTGATGCTGCGAGAACATTTAAAATGAAGATTTAAAACGAAAGAATAAATATCTCTACGGCCACCACATGCTGATATTTGTATATTTCCGTCGAGCGCATTATTATTTTTCAATGCCAGTTGGATCTTATAACTCGGGCTGCTTTGCTTCTTTCCATTAATTTGGCTTTGCCGCATTGTTGTTGTGGCTAGGTGATATGGTACCAATATGGTATCAAGGTATCGAAAAGTATCCTTTGCCACGGGAGAGGGAGCCCTCTAACCCGTGCCCAACCGGGGGTCCGGCGCCACTTTCGCCCCACCAGGGGCATCGATGCCCCTCTAAATCTGACAATATGGGGGTTAGCGCAAATCTGCAAAGTGCATTAGAACGCTGACGTGAATTCAGTAAGAAATCACTTGATATGTTTAAGCGCTCAGATCAATGGTTAGACTTCCAGAGGTCAAGTTAGGGCAAGATAGGCTATTTTCACTCAAATATTCAATGCCTAAGCAAACTGGGCTTAGCTCTTGTGCCATTAGAGCTATTGATATTTGGTTAATTAGATTTGATAGGAAAATGCTAGGGATTTTTTCCGCTATGTGGAACGTAATGACCTCCCACCAGTGGTTTGACCTCCAGAGGTCACCTCGTGACCTAATTTGACCTGAGGTCCCGAAAGGTCAGAAAGTGACCTTGCCGTATATCAAATGAAAGCTAGTGACGAGACATACATGATTATATTTTATTCAGCGCTCTAGCTAAATTAGGTCAGAAGTTATTGTTAAAATACTGTTTTTGACCCCTGGTGACCTTTGATGACCTCAGAGAGGTCAAAAGGAAAACATTGCCCCTGGGATCCGTGAAAGAATGTCTAAGAAGGCTTTTCTGAGGAAGCCGAGCATTTGCAATCGTTTTTGTGACTTTTAGATCATAAGACAGCTTTTTCCCATGCTTTTTCAATGGGAGAGGTCACCTCATGACTTGACCTCAGGTCACGAAATCGAAAAATCCCGGATATACATCTTGTAGGCCCTGGAGGGTTCATGAAGTGTAGGAAGTTTTAAATCGATCGACTTAGAAATGTAGCTCTTATAGAGCTAGAAAGTTGAAGTGAGGTGACCTTGGTTGACCTCGCCTGGTGACCTGACCTACGGTGACTCGGTGTATAAAAATTCAGGGATGGTGGGAAAATGATGGGATGAGAGGTAGAGCCTTCATCCGCGGTGCTGCGCCTCGTTGTTTTTCTGGTATCCTGAAAAAACCTTAGGGGAACATCGATGGACCCGGTGGGGCGATGGTTAAGCGGCTTTGCAGAGCCAACTTTGAATGCCCTTATTTTTAAGAAAAACTGACAATATCGCCTTCAAATGCTCAATTTCAAAAACAAATTTGATGTAGAATGGTGGAGAAAGAACAATGTTTTCCCATCGACTCATACTGTTCCTGTGAGAGCCGGCTGAAATAGACAAATTTTAACATGGGACCTATTGAGTGAAGGAAAGCTTTGTCGCCAGCGTGACGTCACAGTAAAGGCGGCTCCTGGTTCGTGGTTGATTAGGTTCGTTAGTTGATTAGGATGGTTGATACTTGGTTGATTAGTTGATTAGTTCGTGGTTGGTTAGGTATACTTCGTGAACACCATGGCTCAAAATATATTCACATTTACACGTGTCCTGGTAGCAGTGGTATCTCCATTTCCTGCTGTTGGTAAGATCGTATTCTAGAACCTCGTGCGCCTTCGGAAGTTTTGCTCTGCTGAGGGAGGATGATGGGCAACAAATGAAGAAGACTTCCATATATCTTAGCTGACGCCGGGGCCTAATTTTTTGGGCTTTCACTCGTTGAGACAGATCTCTCGTGGCGGCTTTTGCTTTAAGTGATCATAGGCCACTCAATTTTTAGATGTCCCCAAAAAAGCTTATTTGGGTACCTAGAAGTACGAACAGGATTCGAGCGGGCTAATTCGGCATAAACCTCCCTCAAGATCGTTCCCTGTCATCTGCCTCTCCTTGCCATTGCACACAGCTTACGTCGGTAAAAACACCGGCTTGGGTCAACTAGGCTGTTTGACTCAAATCAGATACAATTGAACAACGTATTCCTCCTTTGTACCTTAGATATGTTTAGAATATTCGATTATGTCAATATTTGTTTCGGAAATAAACCCACGTAGCTTTCCGGTACAATTTTTGATGAGCTGCGACTCTGCAAAATTTACTTCAGGCTGATTTTTCGACCGCAGGCGGTGACCTGATTACGACGAAATCTTGAACATATGTCCAAAATGGACCAAATAATGGAAAATTTGCGGGGAACACTCATTAAAAACAAAAGTTTGCAAAATATGAAGCCATATTGCTTATTAAAACACCAACTCAGTAGCCTTTCATGTGTTAGTAGACTCATGAAGGCTCATATTGTCCAGTTGCAGAACAATGTGCGCCATCCAGCGTCTGCCAGGCAGGTCGCAAATGGCCAGAAAGTAAGAGGGACCATACACCTTCAGCTTCCAACTCTACATTTTCCACAGCAAAACGGAAAGCTAAGCAGATTCTGGCCCATTTTTGTCACCAGTTAAGCACACTAGAACATTTCCTGTGCCCCCAGATCCGTTAAAAAACAAAATATACATTTTTGCTGGAAGTGAAGTGGCCTAGTCTCACCTGAGACTCTGTTTGTGATTTCAGCCAGTTTGTTACCCTCACTGGCCCAAAAGAGAAAGTAATACTTGAAAAAAGGACGTGCTTTAAATGTGGTCGTCAGGAGTGAGCTTACGAGCGAAAGCAAGAAAGTGAACGCGGGAATGCATTTGACAAATCACGACTTTGTGCTGAATCTTCTTTGTATGTCATGAACAACAAGCTTCACTTCGTCGGGTCTATGGGATCAAATGTAACAAGGATCACGTCGACAGATCCATGATTTTCGGTGTTGCTGCATGGGCATAAAACCGCATCCATGACGCTGACAGTGTAGTGTCTGCTCATAATTGACGGCTATCATATAGTTGGAAATTACAGCAATCGTAATATAAAAATTTAGATAGGATTCCCAAAACTCCATTCATGTTTTTAACGACACTTCTTAGTTAATACAAATGTATCATAACTGAAAATCGTCGTCCCAAAGCTCGTTTTGGGCTGCACTTAGGATGCTTTCGACGTAAAAATCACCACCTGAGTGAGGCTCCACTGTAGAGATAAATGCTCCCATCGGCCCTTTCTCTCTCTCTCTCTCTCTCTCTCTCTCTCTCTCTCTCTCTCTCTCTCTCTCTCTCTCTCTCTCTCTCTCTCTCTCTCTCTCTCTCCTCCCTCCCTCCCTCCTCTCTCCCTCTCTCTCTCTCTCTCTCTCTCTCTCTCTCCTCGGTTGGTCAGTCATTCTAAAATTCTGACATATTTTTCTGGGGGACATCTGCAAGCCCGAATTAGCCGTTTCTGTATTATTATCACAATATTATTTTATAAGACAAGTTGCTTTTTCTTTCGGCAGTAGAATGCTGAAGTTAGCAAAATATCAAAGACAAAAGCTCATTGACACAGCATTGTAGTTCACCCCTACCTCGTTTAGATCATCGATCCAATTAGAGAACACATGGCTGAAATTACTGAATGTCGGAGTGGTAAAAACCGAAACAGTTTTGATGCCCGGTATCATGTAATTTTAGTTAGGGTAAATCCCTTTGTTTTGTTAAAATGCCTTCATATTCAACCCCCACCCCATTTCAAATATTTGATTTGACAACACGGTAGTCAAAGTCAATGCAAAGTCTATGGCTGTGGTGGATCCAGAGGGGAGGGGTAAAAGACATTTCCCCCTCCCCAAACTGAAAAGCTCAGGGTAAAACTATGTTTTATGTTTTCATAAGCGATATCTTGTTGCTTTAACTCTAAACTTCAAACAGAGCCAGCCAATTTCAGTGTAAACTGTGACGGGGGCGCTGGGGTCGCGGGGCGCGTCGCTCGGTGCGAGTCGGGGTCGGTCGGCGTTTGTTGATCGGAGACCTCTCGGTGGTCAGCTGCGGCAGCCGCTCGCAGTCGTAACCCGCTCGCTCACGATGGTGGCGACGTCGCGCCCGCTCCCAGCATCACACTAAATTTTATTTGGTAGAGGTCGTGCTCGTCGCGGGCGCGGTCGGGTGGCGGGCCAAGTCGACGGTGGGAAGTGGGCAATGTCGGCTAGCTTGGCCGAGTCCTCCAGACGGGTGAGCCTATGTCCCGACACTCCCACTCAACACCCTTGGATTCCGGGAAGGGAATGCAGCTAGTGCCGAGCTTTGTAGCCCTCCCTGATTGCAGGGGTCCCACCCGCCTCTCACAATTTTGGGGGCCCATTTAACCACCCGTACGCCAAGTATTACCCGCATAGAAGCGGCACCGAAACCGTCAATACTCTCCCCGCCCCTTTAAGGGTGCGTTATCAATGTTAACCCTATGAGAGCATATTTTGTGAAAAATCTCGTAAAGTAAGGTGGCTATCGTTGTGATTTTTTCAAAACAAGTAGATGATAAGTGTATGTTTACAGCAGTCTCTATTTTAAGCCTGACATATTTCTAGTTTTTGTACAATTTAACGTTCTTTTTCAAATTTCTCAAACTTAAAGTTTGAAAAACTTCTTACATAATGTATTCATTGAAATAGTGTGAGTGGGCCTATGTCCTACGAGTCAGTCTCCAAAACTCTGTTGTTTTACTTTTTTGAATTTTGTCTCCTAAAAAAGATATAAGAAGCTGAAATTTGAAAGCGTTTTCCGAAAATTCAGAGCAAAAATCGGGAAAACGGAAACAACAGAGTTTTGCGGCTATCTCTTCTATACCATACCCATACAGAATCAAAAACAAAAAAGGCTCGGCGAAAGTTATCTCAAGTTTATAAAAACTTTCCCAATAGATGGCGCTAGCGGTACCGGATTCGAATGAGTGACCGCTGTGACAGGTCTGTTCATTCATGCTTTGGTGAATGGGACGGGAGCAGTGGCATAGCCAGAAATATGTTTAAGTAGTTAAAAGCAGAGAAACTGCAGTTAGAAGAAAGCGTGAATATATTGACGAATTTGGATAGGAAATATTAAACAAAATGAGAGCGTGTAGCCTGGTCATCCCTTGGCTACGCCACTGGCATACGGACACCTGTTTACCGGCGTGACCGGTGCCTCTGCGCCTCGGGCGTGCGCCAGTCACGTGGCAGCTGACTGAGGACAGGATCCAGCTGCTGAGGTCCTGCTGAGTGGCCAAGGACGTCTCGACATCTCCATTGAGCAGTGCCGGATCAAGCCGGTCGGTTGGGGGGGGAGGGCAAACCAAAGTCGCAACAAAAAAAAACGTCACGCGGTGAAAAATGTTGCCGCAATATAACTTGACGGCAGGTTTTGGAAATACCCAGGGTGAAAAAACGTTACGGGGTGAAAGATATGCGCACGAGATGCTTGTTTTGCTATCCATAGCCCAATATTTACACTGAAGTTGACTGGTTCTGTTTGAAATTTATAGATAAATCAGCAAAATCTCGTCTATGAACTCAAGAGGAGCCGGGGCGAAAAATAGGTCGATCGCTTTGGGGGGAGGACAAAACATAGTTTTATCCCGAGCTTTTCCGTTTGGGGAGTGGGGCAAATGCCTTGTTTTCCCCTCCCTTCTGGATCCGCCACAGTCATAAAGTTTGCATGGACTTTGACTACCGTGTTGTCAAATCAAATGTTTGAGATGGGGGGGGGTTGAATATGAAGGCATTGTAACAAAACAAAGGGATTTACCCTAACTGATATTACATGATCCCGGGCATCAAAACTTTGTCGGTTTTTACCACTCCAACATTCAGTAACTTCAGCAAAGTGTTCTCTAATTGAATCGATGATCTAAACAAGGAAGGGGTGAACTACAATGCTGTGTCAATGAGCTTTTGTCTTTAAAAAAACTGCCAACAATCTATAAGGGTGCATCATACCTGCTCCTATCCAGAATTGAAATCTAGGAGCTGATGTTTCATCATTATAAGACAGCCTAACAATTTGCTGTCCCGCAAAAACCATGATCAGTGCTCCTACAATCCCCAAACTGAGCTCCAAAACGTCAGACTTCACCCGACCGATTATCCAATTATGATTGATGATGTTTTGCTAACTTCTGCATTCCACTGCCGAGATAAATAGCGACTTGTCTTATTAACACGCGCATTGACGGGGGTCTGAGCCACCTTCGCATTGACGGTGGGTGGGGGCGGGTACCCGCCCCCCTAAGATCTCGAGAACCACGGTAGGTAGCGGAAAACGGTAAACGGCGTTGGGCTGCCCATCCGCTTCTCCATCGAAAACATTTGTACCATTTTTTTTGTCAGATCACATTTAAGGTCACGAGAGGTCAAAACATGCCGTCATAGGGATAACATGTAAATTCAGTTTTTCGGCCATTACATCTGAACAAGTAAAGATAGAGCAAAACGCCTTGAATTGTATGAATCCTCTCAGCAAGCCGAATCGAATGATATATAATTTGACCTTGCTAGGTCAAATCAAGGATTTGACCTGACCTGAGGTCAGGTCAGGGTCAAATTATATAAAATGCATATCATTAGAACCGAAAAGCCCAGGCGAGTCTAATGAAGTTGAAATAAATGCTCTATCACCATCCGTTACTGAGTTATTCCGTAAAAACCATTTTCCTCATGTATTTCCAACGGAGAGGTCATGCCTCGTACCTGACCTTAGGTCATCGATATCAAAAATACCGGAACATATTTTAGAGAAATCGGTGGGGCCATTATGTGATATGAGTTTCAATCGGATAAGTTCAACCTGCTCCAAATTATGCTATCTTAAACTTTTTTTAGGTCGGGTCACTTGACCTGTACTGGTGACCTGACATGAGATGACCTAACCTTAAAATTTTCACAGAAGTTGTAAAAATGATGAGGAAAAAGGTATGCCAAGTACGGCGGCGCTACCCGCCGCCGTTTTTCTGTTATCTCCGAAAAACCCGAGGGGGGCGGGTACCCGCCCCCGTCAATGCGCGTGTTAAAGAATATTGTGATAATAATGCGAAAATGGCTAATTCGGGCTTGCAGATCCTGAAAAATATGCTAGAATTTTAGCATGACTAACCAACTGACAAGAGAGAGAGAGAGAAAGAGAGAGAGAGAGAGAGAGAGAGAGAGAGAGAGAAAGAGAGAGTGAGAGAGAAAGAGAGAGTGAGAGAGGGAGAGAGTGAGAGAGAGAGAGAGAGGGGGACACAAGGCCAAAGGGAGCATGTATCTCTACAGGGGAGCCTCACTCAGGAGGTGATTTTACGTCGAAAGCAGCCGAATTGTAGCCCAAGCCAAAATTCGGATTATTTAATAGGGTTGATGTTTCAAGTCAAAACAATTATGTATAAGTTTTCATATAAACGCAGAATGAATAAAATAAATCAATTTTTAACTGGGTCAGGAGGAAGAAATTCGGACAACGCTTTTCAGTTATCACACATTTGCATTAACTAAGAAGTCTCGTTAGAAACATGAATGGAGCAAAAAAGTCTCGTTAAAAACATGAATTGAATTTTGGGAGTCTTACCTAAATTTTTACATTGCGATTGCTGTAATTTCCCAACTATATGATTGACTAATAAAGCATGCATAACATGATCAGAGGGACTGAGCATCATACTCAGCTGATGGCTGCCACATGGTGTTAGGTTTCTGGACCCCAAAACCGTCAATTATGTGCAGATCCTACACTGTCAGCGTCATGGATGCGGCGTATGTTCATGCAACAACACCGAAAATCATGGATCTGTCGATGTGACCGTTGTTCCAATTGGTCCCATAGATCCGACGGAGTGAAGCTTGTTCTTCATGACATACAAAGAAGATTCAGCACAAAGTCGTAATTTGTCAAATGCATTCCTGCGTTCACTTCCTTGCTTTCGGTCGTAAGCGCACTCCTTCTGATGACCACATTTCAAGCACGTCCTTTCTTTCAAATCTTACTTCTCTCTCTCTCTCTCTCTCTCTCTCTCTCTCTCTCTCTCTCTCTCTCTCTCTCTCTCTTGTGGCCCAGTGAGAGTAACAGACAGGCTGAAATCACAAACAGACGCTCAGGTCGAGACTAGACCACTTATGTAACTTCGAGCAAAAGTATGCATTTTGTTTTTAACGGATTTGGGGGCACAGGAAATGTTTTAGTGTACTTAACTGGTAACAAAAATGGACCAGTATCTGGTTAGTTTTCCGTTTTGCCGTTGAAAATGTAGTGTCAGAGTTGGAAGCTGAATGTGTATGGTCCCTCTTAATTTCTGGCCAGTTGCGACCTGCCTGGCTCAAGCTGGATGGCGCACATTGTTCTGCAACCAGACAATATGAGCCTTCATGAGTCTAATAACATATGAAATGCTGCCGAGTTGGTGTTTTGATAGGCAATATGGCTTCGTATTTTGCACACTTTTTTAATGAGCGTCCCCGCAAATTTTCTATTATTTGGCTCATTTTGGACATCGGTTCAAAATTGTGTCGTAATCAGGTCACCGTCTGCGGTCGAAAAATCAGCCTGAAGAAAAATTTGTAATAGTCGCAGATCATCAAAAATCGTACCGGAAAGCTGCGTGGGTGTATTTTCGAAATAATGTTGACATAATCGATCATTCTAAACATATTTAAAGTACAAATGAAGATAGGCTGTGAGTTACATTGCATCTGATATGCGTCAAATAGCCTAGTTGACCCAAGACGGTGTTTTTACCAACGTAAGCTGTGTGCAATGGCAAGGAGAGGCGGATGACAGGGAATGATCTTGAGGGAGGTTTATGCCGAATTAGCCCACTTGAATCCTATTCGTACTTTTAGGTACACGAATAAGGCGATTTTTGAGTACATGTACAATTTGATTGGCCTATGATCACTAGAAGCAAAAGCCGCCGCAAGAGATCTGTCTCAACGAGTGAAAGCCCGAAAAATTAGGCCTCGGCGTCAGCTAATAGATATGGAAGCCTTCTTCATTTGCTGCACATCATTCTCCCTCAGCAGAGTAAAACTTCCGAAGGCGCGCGAGGTTCAGGAATACGACCTTACCAACAGCAGGAAATGGAGATACCACTGCCACTAGCACAAGTGTAAATGTGAATATATTTTGAGCCATGATGTTCACGAAATTTACCTAACTACAAAGGGAACTTGCGACGGCTGCTGGATGGGAAAATTTTTCTGACAAAGAACAGAGTGGGAAGGTGACGCTCAGAAAAAATGAAAGACGCGCTCAGTATGCTGGATAATCTTTGGGATGTTGCAGCGCCCCACTCCGCAGTGTATCAAAACTGGTGTTGCACTGGGGCACTGAGTGTAAAATTCATGTTGGAAAATATAGATGGCGAGTGGAAAGTCAAAACGCTATAATATTGTGGGAGCTAGTTGAAACTCGCTTACATTACTTACTTAAACTTCGCACATTTTCATCAGAATTACACACTAAATGATTTTGTATACACTAGGATTGTTGAATTATGCAAAAATCCAGTGAGTAAGAAAAAAGTGAAGGGGAAATTCAGAGCGATAAAGGTAAAGGAACACACTGACAAGTTGGATATTAAATATATATTTAAAAGCAAGCACACGGACGCGTTTCGTAACTTCTTCAGCGTGTGTTTGAAGTGTATAATTATCTGTTGACGCATGAAGGCTTCTGTGAACTCACGTGGGCTAAACGTGGATAATAATTGCCAATATTTTTGATATTGCGAAATCTCCTCTCTTGGAATTTAGATTTTCTTTTTGTTCAATTAGGGCCGACTCCAAAAACTTTCTTCTATTTTTCTGGTAGACCTCTATGGAGAATTTCTGCATTTTTCCAGTTTGGTAAGTGGTCAAATTGTTCGGAGTGTATTACAAATGAACTCGTGGTTTTTTATTTCTAAGGTCTGATTTGTATTCGTTAATTCGTTTTTGCAGGCCGCGATACGTCTCCCCGTAGTAGAATCTTGTGCAGTTTTGACATGGAATTTTGTACACGATGCTGTTCTCATTGCTGCTTTTCGAATCTTGCTTCTTTTTGATAAGTTCTCCTATTTTCAAGCCTGTGCTTGCAATAAACCTAATCTCCGCTTGTTTAAGTGTCATTTCTAGTATTCCGTGTTGAGATGTTTTCGGTCCTACAATAGTTCTCAGTGGCGTTGCTCTTGTTTTCTTGAGTTTCTAATCTTTTTGCCTTCAAAAGACATCTCACGATAAATGCTTTAGGGTATTTTAGTTTTAGAAACGACGAGAAAATGTGATTGATCTCCTCTTCGAGGTATTCGTTGCTGCACACACGGAGTGCACGGAGGAAAAACCCAATGATTACTCCGGATTTTACTCGCTCACTATGGGCAGAAAAATAATGTATGAAATCCTCAGAGTTGATTGGCTTTCTGTATACTTTGAATTTCACTCCGTTGTCAGTCCTCAGAATCTCTACGTCCAGAAAAGGTATTCTGTTGTCTTGCTCAGCTTCGATCGTAAACTGGATGGAAGGTTCTACATTGTTCATCTGAACCAGTTTGTCTTCCAAATTCATTTCCTCTGGCACTAATCCTCTTCCTCTTGCTTTTGAATATATATTTAATATCCAACTTGTCAGTGTGTTCCTTTACCTTTATCGTTCTGTCAAATGGATCTTCAACAAAGAAATTCAGAGCGCCTGTGTGTCACTCTCTACTAAGCATTTTAGGATCTATATCATTGTGCCCCCATCGCCATGGTCAAGGATAACACTCTCCTTTCACCGGAATACAAACGGAAGAACATTAGGCTCTAGCAATATCAGTAAGACCCATTTCTGGCCGCTATGAGCTGGAGTGACAAGAACTTTCAGGGAAAAAGAAAACGGCGAGCAGAGTGCTGGCGACCACGACAGCAGAGCAGAAATCCACTCAACTAGTGTGGCCCCATAGTACAGTCCTCGTAAAGAAAGGCAAACAATTGTGTGAGTCAGATTTCTGTGTCATATATGCCAGCACCTGTTATCGCCGACGCTGCTGACTAAGAGTCACTTTTGAGTAGTCATATGAGGACTCGTGTTTCCCGTTCCTTAGTCCATCAGCTTTATCGCATTCAATGTTCCAAATTTTCGACCGGTAAACTCTCTTGACCCTCGGTGCTTGAAGCTCATATCGGATGCAATTTTTTTGCTGCTGATGTTGCCACTTTGCTGTTTTTTTAGAAAAATATCCGTGTATTTTGCTTGTGATTTATACACATATTTTTATCCTCTGGCACATTACGGTGTTTTCTGTGTCTTTAGACTGCATGAAAGTCATCCTTGAACCTGTAAATTTCCAGAAAGAAATTTCTCGCCCAATTGAACTATAGCTATCCCTGAAATGGTCACGACACGCCTTGAAAGGTGCGAGGGGGGTGTTGCATCACCTCCTAATGCTTGCCGAATATTTTTGAAACGTCGTTCAGGTCATTAAAATATGTACGGACTATAGAATACGTATTGTGCGTGTTTTCCACCAACTTACCTTTAACTCTTAACACCAGGGAACTATGGTCTGATGACTGGAGGCATGTGATGGTAATTTGGACGTCAGGACAAGTTTTCACTCGAATCTCTCACGGTTCCTCTCCTCATAAAAGGAAATACACAAAATTCCAAAATCCCGCAGTAATGATGTGTGTGACTCCATTGAACAATACAAACTACGGTTACAATAGAAACTATCCTAGAATCAGAACCAGCTATCGATCACAGTGAGGACAACTCCGCACATGATCGAGGGTTACAACACCCCCCTCTCCAAGCACCAGAAAAATGTTCCACAATAAATACATGGAGCTGGGCGCCTCAGGGTTTGGTGGGTGAGCGAGTCAGTGGGCCCTGCGCGAACGCACGCCCGTTTCTGTGACCGCCACGAGGCGGGGGATCCCTAAGATACACCAAGGCGGTCACAAATGAGAGACACGCGGCCCATACGTCATGTTTATGTGCGTGTGTGTGTACGCACGGAAAATGACGAACCACCGACGCAAGGCGAGCCAAGAACATAATGCTAAAAAGCGATAGCGTTCAAAAGTAGACACTATAAATTTACAAAGTCAGGATACTCCGTATGAAGAGGGAATGTAATGTGACAGGGTAGGAAAACGTTTTATAGATTTTCTTTCGGGATGGAAGAAGGTGGTCCCTTTTTCCCCATTTCCCTGAGGTTGTCACGGAAAAAAGTAAACAAGGATGTTATGGGAATATTCATGATATATTTTCCAGGACGGAAAAGGACTAGCCGAGTTTGGGAAGACGAAAGTGGGTCCACAAAGTTTGGTCACAAAAGCTAACGAAGTGGGAAATTAGCGCGTATCCTACAGCTGACTAGCTGCTAACTGACGCAAATAGCGCAGCCAATACACAGCCATGCTTGAACTACCATTTGGCTAGCTTTGGTTCATCCCAGGTGACAGTCCTGCGAGCTGCAACGGCTTTCTCATTTAGAGAAATCAAGACATTTGCCCAATAGCAGTCTACCCTCTGAAAAATATTGGACCCGCCCCTGCTAGAACACCTGTTACTGCGACCCGTCTGACCTTGCCCGCAGCGGTTCTTGGTCACCTGAAGGGTCGTAATGCGTGGAATGCGCAGCGTACTACGGTTTACAACCAACGTGTCACGTGGGCGATCTGTGTATCAAGATGAATGAGCGAATGACCTGACATCTGTTGTTGGGGAAAAAGGGTATTAGTTCTGACGGGTCATGTCGTGTGGTGCATGTGTCGAGGGTAACGCACCCTTAAGTGCCCGCTAACTCTCTTATTTCCCGCGGACCTATCATCACAAGTTTACACCCCCTTTTTAACCGATCCTTCCATAGCTACCTTAACTACTTGCCCTTTTGTACCCTCCTATCGTGGTTCTCTGAGCTGCACTGACTTCTCGCCTCAAACATCGTCTATCTCGGTGGGCTATCTCCACGTTCCAGGGGTCCAGTCTCTCTGGGAACGGATTTGTTTTGCCTACGCCAGCACTTTTCAGCTTCGTTAACCCCTAAATCAGTCCCCTACCTTAATACCCTCCACCCCTTTTTTCCTGTCGCGTCACCCGTTCCGGCGGGTGCTCTCACTGTCAGATCCGGAACGAATGCCCTCAGTAAACATTCTCACCACCGGGGCCTTACGATAAGCATGCACTCATAAATCACCTTGCCCTAGGGCGATTCTTTCTCACGCCTCTCACTTGTTCTAAAAATTCTGAGTCCCTCCCCAATTTCATATCCCTCCCGGTGTTTCCGAGATCTGACGGCTAGAGCCCCGTCGGCCAACGCGAGCGGTATTTAGAAGGTTACGTTCCTCCTATCCGTGATCGTAGTAGGGTCTTATTTATTAGTGAAAGGACGTGCATAGAGGATGGCCTATTCGGCCCCATCTAAGCCCCACCAACCAATTAGGCCGAGCTGCACATCCCCCCCCCGGCTGAAAGAAGGGGGCGAATTCACCTGGGGCTATGCTTACGCTTTGCTACCGTTTGCGGGCGCAACCGATGGAGGGGCGCGAGTGGTGGGATCCCCGGTCGGTCAGACCGGTACGACCCGCTACCAGCAGGCAGCTCTCAGGCACCAAACGTTCCTCGTTCTATGGCCTGTCACTCACCCACCGCCAGTTACTCACGCGCACCCACATCGGCGGCCGCAGCTCCCAGGGCTTGGCTAGAGCCCAACAGGAGGTAACTCGGCTCCGCCCTTCCCGGGTGATCCAGTGGCCCTCCTTCCCGCCTCAGTTCCTCCCTAAACAGAAGCTTATTAAACGCTGGCTGCATCAAATCCCACCTGCACGGACCATGCTAGTGGATGCGTCGCTGAGCCGTTGCCACTAGGGCTTTGAGGTCACGGACATGGGACCACCGGAATGACCGAGTTCCGGCTTTTAATTTTACTAGCCTCCGGGCGTGCACGCCCTATTCTACTCGCAAACACCGTCCTAGCGTGGGGAGCCTCCCTAGGCTCGGTCCTCCCTCGGACCCCACCCGCCCACGAATCCCGTACTGGCCGCCCGTCCCTCATATCGGCCCCTCCATGGCCCAGCCAGAGCCATGGGTCGACACATACCACGCCCTTTCCGGCTAGGCTATCCCCCAAATCGATGGAGTATCCCCGTCGCACAAAAACCTCCTCCGATATGACGGAGGCCGCCCGATCCTCTTATCTTCATCGTTTCGGCCTGGTAAGTGTGCAACGAAACGATTGACGGCAATCTCCGACGTCCCACGTTCCTTTTTTGTGCGATCTCCGTGGTTCAGACCAGAAGACTCCGGTAGCGGACAGCGTAGCCAGAGGGAGCCCGTAGGCTCGAGGGCTAGAAGGATAGTAACGGGTTGGTAAGACGGGTGGGAGAAGTGATGTAGAGTAAAGGTCGGTTCAAGGGCAATCACAGTGCACGTTTCGGCGCCTCCGTGACCCCCCAGGAAGAGGAGAGCCGCCGTGACCCTCTTCCGGGAGCCAATGGGCCCGAAGGCTAGAAGGATAGTACCGGGTCACTAAGACGGGCGGTGGAGGTGACGTAGAGTGAAGGTCGGTTCAAGGGCAATCGCAGTGCACGTTTCGGTGCCTCCATGACCCCCAGGAAGAGAACCGCCATGACCCTCTTTCGGGAGCCAACGGGCCCGAAGGCTAGAAGGATAGTGCCGATTTACTAAGACGGGCGGGAGAAGTGATGTAGAGTGAAGGTCGGTTCAAGGGCAATCACAGTGCACGTTTCGGCGCCTCCGTGACCCACAGGAAGAGGAGAGCCGTCATGACCCTCTTTCGGGAGCCAATGGGCCCGAAGGCTAGAAGGATAGAAAAGGAGCGGCCATGGCACATAGGATAGTGTTAGAATAATCCGTACGTCTTTATTGTAACACGCCATGCGCGATTGAGAGGAGGAAATGGTGTTGGGGAGCTTGGTCCGAACCACGTTGCACGACTGCGCTGCTTTGACAGCCCTTCTTCCCTCGTTTGGAACCTTTGAAGGCATATGGGCGTCTCCAAACGCTATCCGCGGTTTTGAGTACGCTTCAGCCTGTCTTGAGCGGCATGTTAACGTCAGGTTATAGGCTCATCCGCACCTACCCGAAAACTTCCTAAAACTGCACCGATAGGTACTCTAATAATTATAAGTGCGAGCCCAGGCCCGCCAGCCACCCCCTTTCGTGCCCCCGAGAGAAATCCTAAATCCGTCACTGCCACCCACCGAATCCCGTTGCAAGGATCTTCTACGGTCCTGGTTTCCCGACGAGCGCGCAAGCCCCTCCCCTCCTGCCTGTATGCGCCAATGGGGGGCCGCTTGATCCCCGGATAGGCGGAACTTATCCCCCGACATGGCGGCGCCTGCGCGAGCGGCCGCGGAAAGGCTGTGCACTCAGTCATATCTTAACCACGGCGCAGTGCACTTCGCGGACACGGGCTGACATATATTTAGGTTACGGCTCGAATTTCCCCACCCCGCTTGTTTTGCTCTGCACATCCCACTTTAGACCAGGTTGAGGCAAAATGGGCGGTTCTAAAACGCTCAATCCAAACAGCAAGCTTTTCTGGAAGGCAGACAACGAAATATTACGTCCTTGTTGTGGCAAAAAGGGAAAACGCTCTAGAGCCTTTGAACTCGCACCAGCGCTGAACATTGGTTTCGTAAGCTTAAGCCTTAGTTTCTACTATTGAGATCATATTTACTTTGCTTTGCAGCTGTTTAGAAAGCTCCGAGCCCTCGGCCCTGACCTATTATGGAACTGGAACAAAAAAGGGAGGCAAGCCTTCTTGCTTACGACCGGGTCGAGACAAAATCGGAACTTATACGACACTCGATCCGAAGAGCAAGCATTCTGAAACTGGTTTTTGAACGCTTAAGCCCGAGCTCCGTCTATTTAGGATGAGAATTGCATTGCGTTACAACCCTTTAGGGAGTTTCGAGCCCCAGGCCTTGACATAATAGATGCGAATATAAAAATCAGAACAACAAAAGATTGGTTTTGAATGCTTAAGTCCAAGTTTCGGCTATTAAGATGAGAATTGCTTTGCGCTGCAGCTATTTAGAGAGCTCCAGGCCACAGGTCCTGACACAATCGGTGCAAATATAAAGCCAAAAAAAGATGCAAGCTTTCTTGCTTTCGATCGGGTCGAAACAAAATCAAAAATTTTAACACACCCGATCCAAACGGCAAGTATTCTAAAATTGTTTTTTGAAAGCTTAAGCCAAGCTTCGTCTATTTAACATGAAAATTTGCATTGCGGTGCAACCCTTTAGAGGACTCCGAGCCCCAATCACTGACATAATAGATGCGAATATAAAATCAGAACAACAAAAGATGGGTGTTGAATGCTTAAGCCCACGTTTTGGCTATCAAGATGATAATTGATTTGCGTTGCAGATAATTAAAGAGCTCCAGGCCACAGGTCCTGACACAATCGGTGCAAATATAAAGCCAAAAAAAGATTCAACCTTTCTTACTTTCGACCGGGTCGAGACCAAATCAAAACTTTTAACACGCCCGATCCAAACGGCAAGTATTCTGGAAGGGCAGTCCAAAAAATATTCCATTTTTGAGGTGACCAAAAGGAAAAGAGAAGGGTAATGCCCCGGAGCCTTTATACTCCAGCACCGAATATTAGCCTTTAAAAACTTAAGCCCAAACTTCCGTTGTTTAAGATAAGATTTGTTTTGCATTGTGGCTATTTAAAAAGCCCCGAGTCCCAGGCCGTGACATGATTGGTGCAAATATGAACTCAGAACTAACAAGGAAAACAAAAAACATGCGCGCTGCTTATAATCATGGCCTTAAACGGATTATAACTATGAAGAGGCGCGAATTCGCCCCTCTGTTATCACTCTCTGTTATCACATAAAAAATTAAAGATACAACGATCATTTTTTGAAGTGCTGCGGCGAGGAGGATGATGATGAGTTGTTAAGATCTTATTTTTAACGATTCATTCTAAAAGGCATTTTTGTGTGAAGCTCAATTCGAGGTCTGGCTATACTAGGACTGAGAATTATTGATATTTACTCCACGATTCTGATGAAGGGCTGTGCCCGAATATATAATCTGCAGTGTTTTTTACAACGATCAAGTAAAGCTTGGACAGCCCACAAAGAAAAACTTCGATGAGCTTACAGAAGGGTCGTTAAAAAATATTGTTTTTACTTTTCAGATTCGACCCAACTTTTTTCCCATTATATATTCAATTCTGGTTTCAATGAGCCACATTTCAAGCGTCTAAAACAGCGGGGAAAGATCACCTCAAAACGGTTAAATATTTCATATTTCGGGCGCAATTGGCCACCCGGCGTTGCACTCTCCCCTTGTTAAATTGGGATGAAAGGGGTGCATAACCTACCAGTAAAGACAGCCTGGCATGTGCGTGCGTATAAGATCGGTAGATGGCATTTAACATGCAGGCATCTACTTGTCAGATGTATTTGTAGCGCAATACAAATACATGTTATTCCACAAAAGACCTGAAATTAAATGATTCAGCACCCTAGTACTCTAAATTCCGACAGAACAGGAATGCCTTCCCGAGGCGAACCTTTCTCTAGTATCTATCGCTGGAGAACGTCGTGAGGCAGATGCTTCTCCCTATTCTCCTGCGAACTATTTCGGTACTGATAAAAGAAGATCCTGTTTCATATTTTTACCCTTTAGGTGGCTCACGAAATATTCCACCAGCTTCACACCACGTTCTGTGGGACCATTCACGACAGTAAGTTCTGGAATACCTTGAAACAGGGGAAGCTATACCAGTCACCAGCTTCTCAACGGAGCCATTTCATGTCAGAATCTTTCAGATTCAGGCGCTCGAATACCATCCAGCTTTCAGGAAAGAGAAATTGGAGAGGCTTGGTATCGAGCCGAGCTCTTCATAGCCTCTGTCGGAAACTTTAGCCTACCAAACTGAAAGGTGGATGGTTTTGCTGTTTAGGCCAGGTACTGTATCACTGCCTTTTTACTTTCAGCATTGTGATTCTTATTTGCGAAGCAGATTACAACTTTCTGGTCACAACAGTTGCGTTTTCACATTGACTTCAGCGCCTCCACACAATACCGGAGTATTATCTCGAATTGCGCAATCTGGTTTACGTGTGGCTGTCAGGAGAGGTTGTCTCCAACAACTGTCTGTTTAGAAGACCCGGAGCTCACCAGCGAGCCATATTATGGAATATAGGACAATTATGGCATGAAGTGCGTGCTACTACTGTGTCAGATTCCGTTCATCATTCCAGAAGATACTTAAAGACAGAATATTATAATTTTTGGAGTTTAACAACGCATCAACTGCTCAGGTCATATGGCATCAGAGGAGAGAGGGAAAGAATTAGCTCGGCCTAGAGCAGGGCGCCAGATTCTGCCTCTGGGTGGGCTCGAACCCACGACACCCAGCACATAATGAATGTCATTGGCCAATCCGAGCGCGAGCGCTAACCGGCTGAGCCACTCAGACTCCGAAATAGTTAGCGGCTTTCCTTATAAGTGGTTCTAAACCATGCATTTCGGTTCCTCCGTCGCGGATAGTCAGCTTTAGAGCCTTCTATGAGCCTCAAAGCTATCCATAAAATGCAATGCACTGCTTTCATTAAGTTAATATAGAAATCACCCTGAATGTGCTGAAGTCAATTTGTCATCAGCTGTGGTATCTGTGCACAGAAAGTTATATTCTGTCGCGCTGGTGAGAACCACCATCGTGGAGGTAAGGAGCCAGTCGCACAACAATTGGCCAAAACAGCAAACGATTCACATTTTACTAGGGCAGGTAAAGTTTCCGACAGAGGCTACGAAGAGCTCGGCTCGATACCAAGCCTCTCCCAATTTCTCATTCCTGAAAGCTGGATGGTATTCGAGCGCCTGAATCTGAAAGATTCTGACATGAAATGGCTCCGTTGAGAAGCTGGTGACTGGTATAGCTTCCCCTGTTTCAAGGTATTCCAGAACTTACTGTCGTGAACGGTCCCACAGAACGTGGTGTGAAGCTGGTGGAATATTTCGTGAGCCACCTAAAGGGTAAAAATATGAAACAGGATCTTCTTTTATCAGTACCAGAGCTCTTCAATAGCTCGCAGGAGAATAGGGAGAAGCACCTGCCTCACGACGTTCTCCAGCGATAGTTACTAGAGAAAGGTTTGCCTCCGGAAGGCATTCATGTTCGGGATTTAGAGTACAAGGGTGCTGAATCATTTAATTTCAGGTCTTTTGTGGAATAACATGTATTTGTATTGCGCTACAAATACATCTGACAAGTAGATGCCTGCCTGCATGTTAAATCCCATCTACCGCTCTTATACGCACGCACATGCCACGCTGTCTTTACTGGTAGGTTATGCACCCCTTATATCCCAATTTAACAAGGGGAGACTGCAACGCCGGGCGGCCAATCGCGCCCGAAACATGAAATCTTTAACCGTTTTGAGGCGATCTTTCCCGCTGTCGTAGACGCTTGGAATGTGGCTCATTGAAATCAGAATTGAATATATAATGGGAAAAGGTGGGTTCGAGTCTGAAAAGAAAAAGTTTTTTTGAGCGACCCTAAGCCAACAGTGTTCAACATCAAAAAACACATCAGATAGGCTGATGGCATAATTCCTTTTCGAGAAAAATCGGAACCAACCACCCTACTGCCCAGGGCCCAGCAGCTGGTTCGCTCACTACACCACCCAATCGCGGTTGGAGCGGAGCAGCAACATTGCCTCCAATATGTCTGCTCTTAGTCTGGACCTGAGATCAGTAAGCAGTAGCTTCATCGCGGAGAACAACCTCTCCACGGACACCTGAGTAACTGGTAGCGCGGCCATTACCAGGCTAGCCGGCTGGATGATGGCTGGATATCTATCTAAGATGTCGCATACGGTCGCCCTCTTTAGGCGACCCAGGTTTTTGAAGTCGGCTAGTGCCGCATCGAGTGACGGGGATACTGTTTTCTGCGCCTTTTGCCCTGGGTTCTCGACAGACCTAGTATAAACTACTCCGAGTACATGATAGCTCTCCTGGGGGGGGAAGGTGGGAGCAAATATTTTATTGCTCGACAGACCTAGTGTAAACACCTTTTTCAAACAATTTCTTCGGCCTTTGGGGGGCCAAAAGATAGTCTGCCCCCTTCCAGGGCTTTGGGGGGCACGACCGGAATGGCATCCCCCTGCGTCTGTCAACAGGGGCGGATGCAGGCCGACGGTATCGGGTAAATCGTCAAAAACATATGGTTTAAATCGCCAACAATTGGGCAGTTTGGGGGCAACTGCTTTTTTTTGCTCCCCCTCATGGATCCGCCAGTGTCTGCCAATGCTTTCATTTGTTGCCAATTTCTGCCCGTGCTAAATGGCCGGGGCGCATTACCTGCCCGAGAGTGAGACCGTCTACGGAACACCCTAGTTGCAATATTTCATTAATCTCGATATACATAACATATTGAGAAAATGTAATATTTCAGGTGAATAAAGGTGTTTCCATGCGACATCTCACGAGGTAAAATGTGACCATTTACTTTTTGATTTTAGGTAATTTTAGGGCTCTTTGGGAGCCGGAGCCGGACCCTTTCTGACGGCTCCGGCTCCGGCTCCGATCAAAAGTGTTTCGGCGGCTGCGGCTCCGGGTCCGGCTCCGGGCAGAATGGTCGGCTCCGACCGGCTCCGGCTCCGGCTCCGCATCCCTGATAAAAAGACGATAGCTAGGAGAGCCTTCCCGGCAGAGGTTTACAGCGCACACCTAAACTTACCCTCAACTTCCCCTGGGCTCCGGCGGTACATCACCGCCTGTATCGCTTTCGGGGCGGTGCAGCCCGTTTTCACACAAAAGCAACGTAATTTATCGCACACTCGCATTTCAAGCGTTGAGTCGAGAACATACAAGAACATTTAGCCACCCGCTGCTGTGCGCACCATGGAGAGCGCGCGATAGGTCCTCAAACGTGTAATTTAACAACAACAAAGAAACTACCCAAGGCCGTGGGTACTTCGCAGAGAGAGGCAAATCAGATATGGGTACTGTGATACGGTTTTGTTTCTTAAGATTTAGGAGCCAACCCTTTTTCTGGATATTTCTATGTGTTGACCGTTTACCATTGAAAGGCACTATAAGCAAAAAGAGGACACGACATAATACACAGAGTAAGACAAAGAGGAAGAAATATAATAAAAACAAGCGGCCACAAGCCCCGTCAATTAAATGATAGTAGTGTGGAGAACACTTGCAGGTGGCGCCCGGCCGGTAACGGAATTTTGGCCTGGCTGTGTGACCTCACGTGAACCCGTGGATTCGACAACATGGTAAAGTTAGTCAACCCGGGCCGCTATACAAACCCGGCAGTGGTTTCCGGCCTATACAACGGGACTGCGGCACTAGCGTCGGAGATTACCGTGAGGGGTGAGGGGAGAAAGCCGCCAGCACGGCCTATTTAATCCTGTGGAACAGCGCTGACCCGCGCTGACGTCCCTGAGGCGCAGGTGGCCTCGCTTCCGGATGATGGGTGGAGTGCGGGTTCAACATGGCTCTGAATTGGCACCATGTGACGGGTGCCGTCACAAAACATTGGGCTATAGATAGCAAAAACAAGCATCTTGTGCGCTTATCTTTCACCCCGTGACGGTTTTTTGCCTTTCGCCTTGGGTATTACCAAAACCTGCCGTCAAGTTATATCGCGGTAACATTTTTCACCGCGTGACTTTCATTTTTCACCGCGTGACGTTCTTTTTGTTGCGACTTTGGTTTACCTCCCCCAACCGACCGGCTAGATCCGGCACTGCTCAATGGAGACGTCCTTGTCCCTCAGCAGGACCTATGCAGCTAGATCCTGGCCTCAGTCGGCTGCCACGTGACTGGTGCGCGCCCAAGGCGCAGAGGCACCGGTCACGTCGGTAAACAGGTGTCCGTGTGCCAGTGGCGTAGCCAAGAGGTGACCAGGCTACACGCTCTCATTTTGTTCAATATTTCCTATCCAAATTCGTCAATATATTCACTTTTGCTTCTAACTGCAGTTTCTCTGCTTTTTAATACCTTGAAATATTTCTGGCTATGCCACTGCTCCCGTCCCATTCGCCAAAGCATGAATGAACAGACCTGCCACAGCGGCCACTGATTCGAATCCGGTACTGCTAGCGCCATCTGTTGGGACATTTTTATAAAACTTGAAATAACTTTTTCGCCGAGCTTTTTTTGTTTTCGATTTTGTATGGGAATGGCAAAGAAGAGATAGCCGGAAACCTGTGTTGTTTCCGTTTTCCCAATTTTTGCCCCGAATTTTTGGAAAAGGCTTTCAAATTTCAGCTTCTTATATCTTTCTTAGAAGACAAAAATTAAAAAAGTAAAACAACAGAGTTGTGGTGATTGACTCGTAGAACATAGGCCCACCCACACTATTTCAATGATTACATTATGCAAAAAAGTTATTCAAACTTTAAGTTTGAGAAATTTGAAAAAGAACGGCAAATTGCACAAAAACTAGAAATGCGTCAGGCTTAAAATAGAGACCGCCGTAAAGATACACTTATCGTCTACTTGTGGTGAAAAAAATCACGACGATAGTCACGTTACTTTACGAGATATTTCACAAAATATGCTCTCATAGGATTAACATTGATAACACACTCTTAAGTTCTAAAACCACGATTATAGGTACTGTCTGATTGAGTTAAAGGGTAAAAGTGAGTAACGGTGCCCTCCCGTACACACAGCCAACCCCAGTTTGAAGATACCCTATGAATTAGTGTTAAGGCTATAAGATACTTGGCTTCTACCGTATGGGAACGTTTTAGATGTAACCCTCCTCGATTGTAGCCAGGGGGGATTATATGTTAGATGACATTTATTTGAACCGTCTGGATAACCCCTGGCGCGTGCCACGTGACCTTGAGGGGGACCGACACCCCTCTAAAATTGGGTTTTATGACACCATAAGGCTGCTGGTGGTGCAGATAGTCTCCTTAAGTCTTAAAACAAGGATTATTTGTACCGTCTGATTAAGTTATAGGGTAAAAGGCGCAAACGGTGCCCTCCCGTACACATGGGCACCCCCAGTTTGAAGATACCCTATGAATTAGTGTTAAGGCTACGGAAGACCAATAATGTTATCATGGGCAAACAAATGAAGCTAGGCTTACTGTTTTCGGGGATGGTGACCCAGGCTGGCCACTGCACCTTTCTGAATCAGCCGATCAGTGACCTGCGCACTGCGCATGCGCAGTAGCTGCATAACCTCTCAGGCCCTATCTCGGGAACTAATTGGCCGATTGTGGCATGTTGGTGTTAATTAATGAACTGAAGTCAGCATGGTGCAAGTTTTGCACGTGCAGACTTTGGAAAACTAATAAATCGAGGGTCTTCCGTTCTGGAGATGCAATTTTTAATTTTTCTTATTGAAACTTCAGGGCAAGGCCCTGAGAGAGAAGGTAGAACGCTCCGCTTCCAAAACATGGCAACCGCTTGTTTTCAAGGTCATTATTGTTATTGTGGAGTGATGACGAAAGATCAACCAAACAAACCGAAACTCCCCGTCCAGAAAGCATGGAAGGAGGTGAGAGTGAGACTTGTTATTGGCTGTGGTGAGTAGATGCGGGGTAGGGTGGTATTGTAACGTAGTTTTCTGGATAGAGAAATGATCGAGGAATATGTCCAGCCTAGAAAATGAGAGTTTTGCATCATAGCTTGTCACTAATACCTGTTTGAATTCGGGGATGCGTAAGTGGCGCGTTCGAGTTTGATAATATGCGAAGAGTTTTTAGCATTTTGGGAGCCTGGAAATCGTATTTGATGTATCAGTAGGATGGGATGGTGATTTTTACATTCTGTGGACCTGAAGTGGCAGGCCCAATCGAGATTTAGCAGGAAAATGTGTGATTTTTCATATCAGAATATTAAGTTTTCCATGTGGCCCTATTGCCATTTATTTACATCAACATCATCATCTTTTTATTTCATTTTTCATATTGATAGGGAACAGAAGTAAGGGAACAGAACAGCAAAAGAAGACATGAGCAGGGAAAAGCAATAAGGAGCAACAAAAGGAAGACATTTATAGGTATACAGCATCAAACAAAAGAAATCTGGCGAATACTTAGTTAGATTAATGCAAATGATCAATATAGGTAGAAAAAGGAAAAACATAAGCTGCCAAAGAAGGAGCAATACACACAGAAACAGCAAAAAAATAAAGAAAAAAACAAAATTTAATGTCAAACAGAAAGACTGATAAAACATAACAAAAACGAGATGAGCCGATACAAAAAACAAAATAATTATGTGTGGTTTATTCATTTTGACCTGTCCTTTCCATGTGATTAACTGATATTTCCTCTATTGCATGATTATTATCAATTGGTTTCATATCATCCAGCCAATCTGGTCATATTTCAACCTGTAATATACTTACACTACACTGCTATTCTTGCATGCAATACATACATAGGCAAGCCATGACTATAATGGATGCTGCCCTGAAACCCAACAAAATGCATATTCAATACAATTTTAAATCTAAAAACATCCATTTTTGGACTGAGTGCCCTTACATGTTTAATGAGCAGTGCTGAATTTAATGTTGTACTTGGAAGTTGTCAGAATTTATTATGTATTGGAATTGTGCTCTCCCACCACATAGGCATGCATCAGCCATGCTTTGTTGTGGATGCATGTGTTGGCATGGGCATTTATAGTATTTTGTGTTAATAAGAGCAGTGTTGCAGCGCTAAAAGGGTATCTCTAATGCATTAGCAATAGGAGATACCCCATTTTCTCTTGCACAGTGGAGAGGTCACATGCTGAAATAGGTTCTCCAGAAAGTCACCCACTTTTGTCAATTACTATGGTCAATAGTGGATATTTCTCTCAAATGCAAATTTTCTCTTTCTTTGTCATGATGTAACTTTGTGTATGGTGAGGAGGAAATGCTGCTGATAATTTTAAATGATTTGAAATTTCAGCCTCAGCATACTCAAAAGCTTGTTTAAGAAGAAGCTTTAGTGCTTTGCAACAAACCAACTGCTGAAGTAATGGCAGGAGCATTGAAACTATGTTCAACATTGGGGGGGGCAGCGGGAATTTTCAAGTCATTTCTTTCCTGTCAACACCATAGGGTTAATGGTTAAGAATCATGAAAGTTGGAGGGGGAACTGTCCCCCTGCCCTCCTGGTTCCTACGCCCCTGAGTAATGGTGCTGCCAACTTTTAAAAGGATCAGGAAATCCCTACTGTTGTCACTTGGTATTTGAACCTTGGTTGATAGTAATGAAGCTAATGCTGCATTCTTTGAAGTATTCCAAACTGAGTGAGGCTTGAACCTTGGATACTGTTGAAGCATGTTATTGCCTTTTGCCTTTAAACTCTTTTATCTGCTTTCTTTAGGACAAAACTTTAGGTTGTTTGTTGGTTGATCAGCTTTTTCTTGTTTTATGTACATTTTGTCCCTTTGCTTACTTATAGACTCCAGGCAAGCTGGAATATGAACTAAAACTGCAATGGTGGCATGGAAGTTAAAAAATATAAAAAATAGAGCTGTGAATAAAGTTAATTTCCTGTGTAAAAGACATGAACACAGACCATGGTTGTTTTGTACGGTTTCTGTGTAATTTATAATGAGTTTGCCCAGCCATGTCATGAAAAACATTCACATAGGCTTTCCTCTTGTGTTTCTGCTTCCTTATTTGGTGCTAGATCCATCGAGAATTTAAATATGTGCGGAGGTTTGTGTAGCCTCCCCAAAAGCTGGGATTCTGTGCTGGCCTTTGCTTCTTGTTGAACTATTGGTCAGCGCTCATACTTGGATCCAGTGGGTGGGGGGCAGGTGTCATACCGATCGACCCTCGTCGCCCCCAAAAGGTAGATGCCCCCTTCCACCTGAAAGGTTGATGGTGCCCCTTTGAAATGTCGTTCCTTCGATGCGAAAACCGGGTGCCCACTGATAGGTTGGCGCCCACCCGATTGGTTTTTCCGGTCAAAACCTGCGCCCCTGGTCCGGATGGCGCCCTGAATTGACAATCCTGAACCCAGCTCTGCCAGCTCTCATGAATTACTCAAATATCAGGCAGGTATTAGCAAAAATCATTTTTACATTACTTTAACTTTGCATAAATTCGCTGAAACATGCCTATGGCTGGTGGCACGATTCAATCTTATTTCAACCGACAGCCTCACTCAACCATCCTTTTTCTGCCTTTGCTTAGATGGTATGGATGGAAATGGTAATATCACCTTAGATGGTCGATAATCATCTCTGCAGGGGTCCGGAAATAGTCTTGTCTAATGTGACTGCAACAGTTTCAGGTCCATTCTCTTGAGGGGGAGTGTCAGGTAGTCCATCACCAGCGTGCTCAACCGTGAATACACTGCGGAAGAAAGCAGACAATATTTCTGCCCTCTCTGAGTCACTAGAAGCAACAGTCCCGTCTTCTCTTTTTAGGTCTTGTACCTTGTCCTTTAGCTTAGTTTGTGAGCGGGCATAACCCCAGAAGGCCTTAGGATTCTCCTTGACTTGGCTGGCTATTCGCTGCTGATGGCCCTTACGGAGGCGCCGGGACAACCTTCTAAGGTCATTTCTCTTGGTCCTATAGACTTCCCAAAGTGCATCTCGTTGGATCCCAGCTGGAGTGGTCTTGATGTTGTGCCAGAGTTTTTCCTTTTGCTTAATCATCTGTAGAGCTGATCTGTTAACATATTCCCTATTATTCTTTCGCCGGGATGAAATGTGAGGTACACAATCCTGAATCATACCCCTGACTTTATTCAGAAAGAAGGCATACTCATGTTCCATGTCAAGAGTGGAGACTGCCTGCCAATCAACCTCCTGTGCCAGGCTCCTCAGTTTGGGATAGTCACCTCTGGAAAAAGCTAGGTGGGGACGGTTTGCAGTCGGCCTAGACCTCTTCCAACATGCTATCTTCATCTTGAGGCACAAGTGATCACTGCAGCCCAACCCTGGCATGTAGCTTACATCGCGAATTGTATCATCATCAAGAGAAAAGACCAAGTCTAGTATGTGCGGGGTTTCTCTAATACGATATCTTGTTGGCCTAGTAATGTTCTGGATAAGAAAGCAGTCCCTTGTTGCTTCCAAAAATAAATGAGATATATGGTTTGCTGGATCTGTAGACATTCCCATCTCCCAGTCAATATTTGGGAAGTTGAAATCGCCCATGATTACCACCTTTTGAGGTCTTGCAGATGTAACGATTTTGAACATGTTGCATAGTGCAAGGTTATTCTGGAGGGCACTGCTGGGACTGCGGTAGATACAGCCAATCAATAAACTCTCCTGGCCAGTAATCCCAATTTGCACCCAAATGTGTTCTGAAAACTCAACCTCCGGAAAGAAGACTTCTTGGCAGTGTAGCTCCTCTTTAACAAAAACGGCTAGTCCTCTGATGCCAGCAGGACCCTGTCTCTGCAGCTGTGGATCAAAATTAAGAAACATACTAAATTCTGGTAATGCAAAACAAGCCGGCAGAATGGGAGAAAGGCGAGCCTTTGGAAGCACCTCTGAGATCAGAATAATATCAGGCTTTTCATGGGCAGCCAGCAGAATAAGCTCATCCCGCTTATTGAGGAACTGATCTGCATTTGTGTACAAGGCTATAATTTCCCTCGAGCACCCATGTCAATGCATGGTGGATGAGCCTTCAGGGTGAGGTCCAGAACCAGATGGTTCTGGAGGCGCCACAGGGCCATGGGAGGCAGCAGGGCTATCCTCACCCGGTCTTCCAGTAGCGGTAGCTGCTACTGGCCCTGAACGACTTGCAGCATCTGTTGTGATAGCGGCAGTAGCGGGCAGCACATTCATATCACTTCTTCCTGTACTGTCCCTGGGGATGTCCTCTTCTTGGGAGAAGCGGCTGGGTCCAACACCTGGTCGCCCAGGTATGCCCGCAGCTGGTGCAGAAGCTGCAGCTGCAGCCTGCTGCTGCCCAGCAAGCTGACGGCGGGAATCAGACCCCCAAACCACCACCACCTTGCCATTACGAATTACAAGATTCCTCTCACCATTTGCACTCCTAGCCTTGAGCTCATCTCTGAGAAGCTTTGCAGCCTCCCTTTCTGTTCTAGTAAGATCAGGGTTGATGTACAGGTTCTTCCACCCAGAGCTGTATTGAAACTCTGGTGCTGCCCTCACCACATCCCACTTCACAGCCTCAGAATCAAAGGTAGCTATCAGAAGCCGAGGCCTGTCCTGCAACTTCTTCCCAACGCGGAAGGATGATACCACCCGGCATTGAAGATGAAGTTCATCCCTGATTATCTTCATTAGAGCTTGAGAGTCCCTCTCCGAGCTTTCATGGCGGCTTTGAGTTTGTGGTTCTGGTAGATTGCGGACCACAACATTAAACTTGCGCCTCTCTTTTTCTAGAAGGTCAGTACCTTGATCCTTTGGGAGTGTCTCAATCTTAGTACTGAGGGTGGAAATCACTTCTTTGCATGAGCCTTTTACAATATCAGCAAATGAAGGCTTGCTGGGATCATGCTCCCTAGTTGGTTTGGCAATCAGTTCAGTCTGTTTGTCCAGAGCTTTGAGAAGCATCTCTTGGCTTGAGGAGACTTTGTTCAGGACAGCTTTCTGTTCACTGATGAATGAGTTGAGGGACGCTGCCTGGGAGGAGGATATGCCATGTATTTCCTCTAGCTTTCGACCAATATCCTTGTTTAACACCTTGGCCCCTACATTAGGCAAGGAATCCCGGCACCCAGAGCAAATCCAGAAATGGCCTTTATGTTTCTCTAGGGCCCTGAGTGCAGCTACTTGAAGTGATTGGCACTTAGCGTGGTACCAGCTTGCGCAGATGTCACAGCGGACACCATCATCAGTCAATGTGACCGGATTACCACATGTTTTGAGGGGACCGCCATTACAGAATGACCCGTCACTACTCGCGTCGCTCGATGAGCGAGATGGGGTTCCAAAAGGCTTGAATGCGTTCAGATCAAGCTTACCCACAGGTTTACTCGTATCCTCAAGCGAGGAACCAGTTACCACAGACTGGTTGTTGGAATCAATCTCCTGTGTCCGATCGAGACTTTGAGAAGCCATTTCGGTATCCCCCTACGGCACCATTTGACGAGCGGGAAGCTTGGGAGCTAGCCTCTGCATCCTTACCGTGGGGTTGAACATTAGTTCTAGACAGTTTGGAATCACTTTTTTCTTCATGAGTATTCTTACCCTCCTTCGCGCCTAAACCACTAGCACTTGCACTTTTATTCCCATCGTAATCCGAGGAGACCCCTTGTTGTTGAATCCTGCTTGCAGATGGCTGCGACAAACGTTGGCGCGGCACTTCACCTTGATTTCTTCTCCTTGGTGGTGGCGTTCGAGTGGTAGACATTGCGCGCACCTAGCGGTAAACAATCTCTTTTACCGACGGCTGTCGAGACCCGGAACGGGTCTCGACAGCCGTCGGAGTCGGACGCACCTATCGGAGCTCCGAGCGCCAGCCCTGTTTTGCACCCCTCATCGAGCTCTTGCACCAATATAGGATATTTGATAGGTTGTTTGTGAATTTTTTTTCTTTACTATAGATTTAGTTAGGTAATACACAACAAAAGCAAGTCAAATTATACAAAATAGGTACAAAGAAGAAACAGGCTTGTACACATAATAAGCCATTGTTTCTAAGAAAAATTGTACATTTCAGTAAAGGGAGTGAAAGGACATATCAATGGGGCACTAGAGATGCAGCCAAAAAAAGAGATAAAAGACTATTCTATATGTCAATGTCAATGTCAGAGCTCTATCCATATCCATTGAACCTATTCATATACAAGCCAGTGTGGTGATAACCACAGTTGGTGCATCCTGATTCTCAGCTCTAGCCAGGTTGGTCCATTGTGCATGGGAACTGGGTCCAGCAGCAAATGAAAGTCGATTACAAATGTAGGACAAATCATACAAATGGTTTTAAGGGACAACAAAAAGGAACAATAGGGACTTCATAAAACACATCATTCTACATGGAGAGAA
The DNA here is from genome assembly GCA_034440635.1 of Lepas anatifera. Classification (NCBI taxonomy): domain Eukaryota; kingdom Metazoa; phylum Arthropoda; class Thecostraca; family Lepadidae; genus Lepas; species Lepas anatifera. Next base: position 97,642 of record JAOTON010001302.1, read on the forward strand.
AACAGTCTGCCAGACTACAAGAAACATTGCTAACCCATAAACAGAAATAAGTAGGTGCAATTCGCTCTATAACCTAAGGTGTAGAAGCTAATAGTGCATAAATAGGTGCCATTTACTCTATTACTTTATGTGCAATCCTCCTTTATTCCAGGTGATAAATATTCCTGCGCCAGATTCGTAATGCTCCATTCATCACATAATTACTATAAAACAACGTAGAAAATCCCAAATATTTGTGACTGAAATAATTTTACAGTCATTTCTCTACCAGAAAAACTAAGTTTCATGGCCCTACTCCCACGGATAGTGCAAGAGAACACACAAAAATCCCACCCGAGTCACAATCCCCACCCACTTATCATGGAGCCGTCCTGTTGCATGGTTGACCTGACGTCATCGTAGCCGTCAGAGGTCGCCAAACGGTTGCCACTTTCCGCCAATGCTGAAGGGCCGGAGCGCACCCCCCTGCTTCAGGGTATGTTCTGGACTTAGATCATCGAGGTGGAAGTTCTGCATGTGCAGACGTCACGTGACGAGTGTCTATCGAGGTTCTTCCATTCCGGAGATGCAAAACATTGCTTTCGCTTAAAAAGTGCTCGAACAGTCGCCTTCGGTTCCGCGATGCCCCCAAACGCGTCGCCCCACGTAATCGGAGGCTACCTTTAAAACACAAATGCCATGGGTTGGGTCCCAGCCAAGTGACAACAATATTCTTTTAGGTGTGACGACACACCAACTGCTGAGGTCATGTGGGGAGTGGATGAGCCAGACTTGAGCTAGCGTCGGGTGCCAAATCCTGCCAGTGGGTGGGCTCGAACCCATGGCACCTTGCACATACAGGATATAATAGGCCGAGCCGAGCGCACACGTTTTTCGATTGCGACACTCAAACCCCAACACGAGCGAACCGAGGCACCAGCAGTGACAGAAAACTGTCAAACCCAGCGTGGGGGATCCAAATATAGGAAGCCAAACGTTCCAGCAGTATGCGCTGAAAGCGTGGTAAAATGTTTTGGGACACGTGGTAAAATGTTTTGGGACACGTGGTAAAATGTGATATTTTCGCACGGCACTACGAGAAAATCTTCCATTCTAACACTTTGTTCACAGCCCTGTAGAGACAAAATCAGACCTATTAATTTAATCATTGTTGCATCATTTGAAAAAAGTGAGCGTATTATTTACAATGCAATAGCCACGACAGGGCATTTAAAACGCATCGGTTTACATAATTGACTGAGAAAAAATGCAACAAAACAATCATGACAATGGCAAATATATCTCCCCTGCTTCTCATTTTAGGTTTGGGTTACAACAGACGGAATTTTGCGCCAGTTTTCTGTTAATAAATGAAAATTATTACAATAAAGCAAATTGCCATTATCTTACCGAATATCGATAGCTATCCCAGTGAAGCACTCATGCTCAAGAAAATGCAAGCATATTTCTTATGTCCAATTCTACTGCCGGACATGTACAGTTCAGACATATCTGACATTTCCACTTGTATTTCCTATGACAAGGCAAAGTGCGGGCGCACAACCATGCATTCACTTGTGTGTTGGGGTTTTAGGGTGCTTCGGCTCCCAGGGCTATATAGCGCGCCCAACAGATCAGTTTATTAAAATCTTAAATTAAACTTTGCTGTGGGTGTCACCCTATCTACGGGTAGCTAAACGTATCTCAGACTCCGGCTATATCGCCCACTCAAACCTTGTTTGGGCTGTAAAGGACGTGGAAGACTATCTCAGTCAGCAATGATAAAACACAGTTGAAATCTGGTGTCGGGTGGTTACCGAGGATCTCCGGCATCGATAGTCCAAGGAAGAAGGTGTTGCGCACTTCGCGCAGCCCTGCGCAGATATCAGTGTATGATAGAACGTGCTCGACGCTCAGTCTTACGCTGCACCGGGTGCAGGTGTTTGGTGCGGCGCCACAAAGGGAGTGCCCATGTGTTATGAATGTGTGGACGATGCGTTATCTGGCCAGACAGATCTCCTCCCTCCTATTTTGCCGGGCACTTGATTCCCAGGGCTACGAGCTCATGTTCTGACTGTTATGTCGGACCGTTGTGCCTATCCAACTGAAAAACAAGCACTTTGCTATTTTCCATTGCCCCGCCTAGTAGCTAAATGCGCGAAAATTTACAATTATTTATCCCGTATAATAGACAAGTAGTGAGAGCCTACTAACTACTCCTCTCTCTCTCTCTCTCTCTCTCTCTCTCTCTCTCTCTCTCTCTCACCGCGCCGTGTCTATGGTGGGGACGATGATGGCGCGGATGTTGTGTGCGTAGCCGCTCTGTTGCTGCTCGGCTGCGCGCGCCAGCTCGATCCACGAGCGCCACGACCCGCGCGCCTTGTAGTCGTAGTAAAAGTCATAGATAGAACCATCAGGCGGCATAGGAACCTCCACTTTGCCGACCTCACCAGGAATTGGAAAGTCTTCGTTCTGACCTGTTCAGAAATGAGCGTCACAGGTGGGAAACCAGGATCTCGACATGAAACATGCTAAACAATTTTTCGGGACACAGTCAAGTGGCAAACTCTTCGCTTCACAACCCACTATTCACTGGTCACACTTCGTATCGTAATCTCAAAATTCCAAAGACACCAAACCACGAGCAGACAGATGGCACAGGCTGCGTTCTAACGCAAGCGATATTACTCGCTTTCTCAGCACAAGAGGCAGCCGACCCGTAAACGCCACCACCACACAATACCACCTATGCTGTTCAATCCCTCACCAACCGTCTATAGATTCGCCCTAACTGTCTTCACATTCAGCCTCGCCTCACCAGAGTGCAGCAACATGAAGAACTCGTCGAACTTCTGTCTGCTGGCGTCATCCAGGGGGCCACCCACTGACCAGATAGTGGCGAACACGATGGAGGAAAGCAGCCAGGTGCGCAGGTACCTGTCACGGTCCTTAGGCTTGCAGTCGGCCAGCGTGTCGGTCATGGACATCTCTACCAGATTCATCAGCGACCTGGCGGAGCACACGTGGTAGATAACGCCATGAGTTCGGCCACCAGCAGTCTGACAGCACGTCTCAAACCTCGAATATGTTTGTTGGTGGTCCACACCTGGGAGGATTATTTTTATACAGTTGCACCAGGAAGATAAAGCGGAGCGTCATTAGACTCTCCAGACGGCTGGTAACGTGGCATGCACATAGACAATGTAATTCGCAACAAAAACGGTTAGAAGGACCAGTTACAGACGTGGTATGACAACTCTTTTCACTTCAACATGTATAAAAAAATTACAGTAAGCAACACCCGGGTGAGCACCGGTCACAGCCTGGAAACCGCCCGATTCCTCAAGACTGATCGCCTGGCATTGCCATGTTCTGAACACCGAGCCCCAGCGTCACCCACCTGGCCAGGTTACTAGCGCTGGTGGGCACCAGCTCACGACAGTTGTGGCGCATGAAATCGTAGGCGGGGTCAAACAGCCACACGATGGCGACGCGCATATAGTCGGTGATTTCTTCGGTGGCCCACTCGGGGTCCAGCTGCGCCAGCCATGACTCCAGCAGCGGCCGCCAGCCCAGGGTGCGCGGCTCCACGTAGATCATACCACAGCGGGACACCGTCGCTGGTGACGCCTGGCGCAGACGGAGGCGCCGCATCAACAAACCGGGCCGCAACAGAGCGGCAGCGTATACCTTGTAGGGACGAGAGACGTAATACGCGACGCAGCGCTATTCGTATTTCTAATAACGATTAAGCAGAACTGTGCGCGGGGAAAATCACATTAACTGCACCTTACCTGGAAACACAGCACCATCGGAAAGTTGGATGTTTAAGCACCCAAATTTTGAGGCGACACAGAACCTCCTACTCCCACCCTGCTGAGAACAGAGGGCGAGGGCGATGGTGAGGGGGGGGCACGACGAGTGTGGTGTGAACCCAAAACCTATGTGTGGTGTAAGCTGCACAAATTGTCTCACAGTGACTCGAACCCGTATCGGAACGGCGGGTGGGAAGGTACTCCCCCAGTGAGGAGTCTTACCTGAGAGAGATCCATGACCTCGAAGATGAGTGACATGGTGGCTGACATCTGGATGACCTCTCCCGACATCAGACACAGCTTCTTGTTGTCGTCCAGCACGGTGTTCATGTTCTCAATCCAGACGGCGTCCACGGGTCCGTCGAAGATGACCCACTGTCGGTCGGGCAGCTCGCTGCTGGCCATTTGTCTGAGGGTGGGAGGCGGGCGCGGCTGCAGCGGACGTAGGTACACGGCAACAGACTAGCAGCTGCCCCCTCCGCATCAGGCCCCACAGAAACTAACGCTCATCAACCCGGATCCAGCAGCAAGACACAATAGCCGTTTTCACAACGTGAATTAAATCTTGGGAGTCTTTTTGAAAGTTTTTTTGGTAGCACTGTAAGATTGCTGCCATTTGTCGGATTTTCACAAGAGTCTTGGGAATTTATTGAGTACAATTATCTGGCACATCTGGCAATGCTTCAGTGTCGCCGGGCAGCCTGTGCTGGGTGTTGCGGATTTTAATAGAATGAAATTCAACCTTAATAGGTCATATAATGAGCGAAATTTGCATCAGTTATGCTCCTGCTACCCCAGTCGCTTCAATCACTTATGGTTTTTCTCTCAGCTTGTATATAAGCTGTGTAGTAAGTTCAAATCAAAAGGAGTAGTAGGGACTAGGGTAACGTCTGCTCGTGTAATACTCAGGTAACTTTCCAATTACATTGATAAAAAGTTTATTACCTAGGTAACCAACTCGCATACGAGCAGGGATGTCCTAAAGAAAGGGTAGCAGGCAGAGGAATCCCTAAATGTAAATCAGGGTGGATACTATGCCAAATTTGTGGGGTTGAATGATGTAAGTTTTCTGCATTCTCATTACAGTTAATGTGTGGATCCACTCAAATTCTGAGACCTGCTAAATTTGTTGGTGAATTGTTTGAACAGCATCATTTGAAGACAAACAATTTGGTCCAAAATTTTGTCCCACTGCATGTTATCCCCCTATCTCTAGTCGGAGCATCTTCCCAAATAAAAACTAAGTGGCGACGTCCCGTATCCTTATTGCAGGGTATGGGTGTTTTGACTGTAAGCAGTTTTTACCTTGAAGTGGGCGCAACTGGAAAATTATAATTTATCTTGGTTTCTCAGGTCTGCTTGGGTATATTTGCTTTGCAACTAGCAATACAAAACACTCTGCTTATAGTCACTTTTGCTTATTATTGCTTTTGCTTTATTAACACTTTTGCTTATTATTGGAATAGAGATATATCTGCTTTCCCGGCCAGGTCAGGCTTTCTTGATTGGCTGGAAGGTGGTGCCATGTGAAATACAGGATATGTACAGATTATCCTTGTTTTTAAAATATACCCACAGACAATAATGTTAATTCATCATAATGTAGACTGGTGTCTACGGCTGATTTGCTGGTTGTCACGAGAGCAACGCCTCTGAGTGATTCGTATGTAAAGGGGACAGCACTAGCGCGCTACCGCTTTGGGTTGATCGTTGCACCACCGGTTGCGGTAGATGTTGACCTACTTCCGGTCATACTGTAGAAATTATTATTAGGTTGTGTATTTGAGGAGTTAGGTTAACTAATATTAGGCAAAGGCTTGAATTGGTGGAAAATTATTACTCTGGTACTGTTATTGGCTGACAAAAGTTTAATTTAGGCCTACTAGTGGTTTCCGCACAGCACCGCCAGGCGGCTGCTGGCCACGCGTGTGACCTAGGTCATTTCCGGTCTGGCTGACATCGTTGCTGGTGGTGTGCTTAGTGCTACAGTAGGGGAAAGTGGGGGGTCACGGACACCGTGGGTAAGACGGACACCCCCTGTTTGGGACGAACTGACAGCGCCACGACGGGGAAAAGCGTGTAATACGCTTCCTTTTAGCGCGCGTCGGTCGCAGAGCAACGTTGGGTCCGGTAAGCTCTCTAGGTTTTATACAATTTTCATAAAAGTAAAAAATGCAACCCATGTGTTTTTTCACAATCGAATTCGTAAGGTCCTTGCATGAATGTTTCTATAGATACTTTGTTGATATTACGTAATATGACTCTTCAAGATGTTACATTTTGTTCACTGCAGTCGCTGACTGCGTAATCGCAATGGCGTCTGATTCATGTCCAAGTTTGTTTAGGAAGAGCAAAGTGGGGCAAGACGGACACCTCGCGTGGGGGCAAGATGGACATGGTGTCTATGTTACCCCGCACAAGAGTATGTTTAATTTTATATGATATAAGCTTAAATAAATAAATTTATCAAGGGTTTTGGGGTCCAGTGATACACCTGAGCGGGAGGCAGATTTGGCTGATGGTTTGGGGGGAGGTGGGGACACAGGGCCCGAAATGCTAGAGAACATATGATTACATTTGGAGGTCATCCAGGTGCAGGTGTAACCCTCGACCTTCAGCACCCCCTGAAATGGCCACGGTGCCCTACTGAGAGATTGATAGGCCCCCTAAAGTGTCGCTTCCAACCCCTCCCCTCAGGAGCGGCGGAGGGGCACTCTTAGGCCTTAGTAGAGGATTTGGCGCCCACCTGATAAGTTTTGCGTTCCAAAAGTGGCACCCTCTGGTAGGGGCGCACCCAGGATTTTTATTGGGGGAGGGGGGCTGACGAGAGGGGGCAGAAGGCCGGTGGAGGGGGCGGAATTTTTCCTCAGCGCACGCACTTGTGCACCCAAAGGGCGGCCAATTTTGTCATCCTGGTGAGAGCGGTGAATTGTTTGCTCCACGGACCTAGTGTAATTTTTTAGGGGGCGGCGTGTTGGGTGCAGGGGCATTAAAGTCAGTGTAGGGGGAGGGGCGGCATGCTGGGTGCAGGGGTGGGAGTCAGCGTAGCACTGCCTCTAAAAGTCAGGTGAAAGCTCATCGTTCCCCTCGATGAGCACCTTCGGCGCCCCACATGGATAGGGGCGGCACTTTGGAGCCAAAGCGTTTGGGGGCCCGGGCCCGCTGCCCCCCCCCCCTGGGTGCGCGCCCGCCCCCTGGCCCGGATGGCGCCCCCCGGTAAGGTGCCCCGCCACCCTGATCGGCGATCCTAGATCAAACTTTGTACAGTGTTACGACAGCCCTTGATACTTTAATCCTCCGTCATTAAAAATGCAAAAAAGGCACGACCCACTTTGACCCTTTGACGGAAAAAGTAAGAAATGCCCCCTTCCCGCAGCGGACGACAGTCGCCTAGTGGGTGAATGCAGATGGATATCTCCAAAGCCTGGTTCGTTCACTTTGTTAATCTTGTCCATCTTTCCCCATGGGTGACCATGTTACCCCATTAGGTGGGGCGAAATGGACTTTTGCTACTTTTTTCTAAACTTAACGCGAATTTGAATATGATAATAGCAGACACATAGCTGCTTGCATAGTGATAGATAAATGTCTGAAGTATCTCTTCAGCCAAAATAAGAACGAAAAAAGCTCATTAAGTCATCGAAAACTCACACCATCGTTACGGTGTCCGTGATCCCCCACTTTCCCCTATCTACCCCGTGGACGTAAGTGTTTTTAGTTAGTGTCTTGGATTATTGTTGAAACTGATTTGCATAGATGTTTGTTTTGCTTACTGATACCATTTCGATGGCATTTGGGCTGGTATGCCAATTTGGCCGGCATCCTCAACTTATATTCTTAGGACGGTGTGCAATGTCTTGTCTTGAATATTTGTAATGTGTTTCACGGCAGACGTAATGAGAAATTAGCAGAAGTAAGCAGATGTAAGCTGAAGTTATGGCAAAAATGTAATATAAATTTGAAGCGGCAGCCATGCCTTTTCACGGAGACATCCGTGGTACGTGTCATTCAACAAGTGGAGGCGACTACATTTGGTGACAGCGGAAACGAACCTGCCACGTTGCTCATCATCACCGCTGGGCATCATGGTACTGTCCGTGCTGTGGTGGTACAGGTTAGTCTTGGAATTGTCTTGCTTTCGACCGCTGGTGATCGACTGAGGCTTGGACCAGGGGGGCCAAAGTTTAGTTCCAACTAATCTGGCAATCCCGTCGTGACGTCACCGCGAGTATGCCCGAGGGCATTTAGCGCTGTAAGTGCGGCAGGAGGGTGGTTTTCCAGAAAATATTAAAAATAGTTGTAGCCTCTTTAGAGATGTGGTTTTTGCTTATAATAGAGCTGCAACATTGTTCTTCCCAAAAATGACCTCAAATAGTGCCAGACAGACACAATTTCTGATCTAGGGGCCTCCATCTAGGGGCATGTCAGGCATTTCTTACGGCCGACTTCCAACATATTCCGGCGGCAGAATCGCCCTTAACGGTGCTATCTTCGGTCAGAGAGCTGGGACTATTAAATTCGAACACGACCCACCAAAACATGGAAGGGCTACGGGTTGTCGCCGAAAGAAAGGCCGAGACCGCTGTCTGAGGCGGCATAGGCGGATGCAGGAGGCTGATGGCATAGGCGGATGCAGGAGGCTGATGGCATGGGCGGATGCAGGAGGCTGATGACATAGGTGGATCCAGACGGCTGATGGCATAGGCGGATGCAGCAGGCTGATGGCATAGGCGGATGCAGGAGGCTGATGGCATAGGCGGATGCAGGATGCTGATGGAATAGGCGGATGCAGGAGGCTGATGGCATAGGCGGATGCAGGATGCTGACAGAATAGGCAGATGCAGGAGGCTGATGGCATAGGTGGATCCAGACAGCTGATGGCATAGGCAGATGCAGCAGGCTGATGGCATAGGCGGATGCAGGACGCTGATGGCATAGGCGGATGCAGGAGGCTGATGGCATGGGCGGATGCAGGAGGCTGATGGCATAGGCGGATGTATGGGACAAGGTACTTCATTAGAGGGGGATCCAGTGGCAGAGGCGGATGTAAGAGCAGAGGCGGATGCAGGGACAACAGCGGATGCAGAGGGCAGAGTGGAACGATGGGGAAAAGGTGGATAGAGCGACAAGGGCGGATGCAGGGACAAAACGGTCGGAGGGGGCAGTGGCGGATAAAGGGACAGAGACGGATGCAGAGGTAGGGGCAGATGGAGGAGCAGAGGCAGGTGCATGGACAGAGGCGGGGGTGGAGGCAGGGACGAATGGAGGGGCACATGAGGATGCAGACAGCTGAGGCGGCTGCAAGAGACAGACAAAAACAGGAGACAGAGGCGGATACAGAACACAGAGGCGGATGCAGGAAACAAAGGTGGATTCAGGAGCAGAAACAGCAGCATAGGCAGATACAATGCCAGTCAGATGGAGTGGCAGAGGCGGGTGCATGGGTAGAGGCAGATGGGACAGAGGTGGATGGAGGAGCAGAGGAAGATGCATGGACAGAGGCGGAGACAGGGGCAGAGACGAATGGAGGGGCACACGAGGTTGCAGACACCAGAGGTGAATACAGGAGAAAGGGCCGATGTAGCAGACAGAGGTGGATGAAGGAGACAGATGCTGAAGAAGAGGCAGATGCAGTGGTGGAGCAGATGCAGTGGCAGTCAGACGAAGGGACAGAGGCAGATGCATGGGTAGAGGCGGATGCAGGAGCAGAGGTGGTGCAGGGGCAGATATAGATAGAAGGGCAGAGGCAGATGCAGGGTCAGAGGCGGATGCAGAAGATAGGTCATCAGCGAATCCCTGTTCTTAAACTTGTAATCAATGCTCTGGTAATTTTTTGTCGCAACAGCTAAGAGTTTATATGTGTGTATGCTAAATTATATAACGAATGTTTTAATTCCATTTAAGTCATATAATTGGCACCAATTTATATACTCAGTACTTTAACATGGTAAGATAGAAAGTGACCATAATGAATAGAAACTATATATTTGAATTTATATTCCTGAATTTGAATCTATTGAATGTGCTTGAGTTTATAAACTTTAAAACACCATAATTTGATCTTTTTGGTGCTTGCTCATTAAATCCTGGATCCCAAATATTCAGCATGATCATGCATTCTGACAGCATTCAATCAGAATCTTTATGTTGGCAATAGATGACCAGAAAATTATATATCATAGTGTGGGCAACGACTGGCAGCAGTTCACTATGACAAATAATTTTCCCGACTGTTTGAGCGGCGACAAGTTGCAGACCACATTATGGAGGAAAAACTTTCTAATCAGCTTTCCCTGATCCGAAGGATCTGGTGGATGGCTTAACTTGACTGTACAATCACACTGAATTTGCTATACTTGCATCCAGGGAAAGGCCAAGTGACAACTTATAATACTTGTCCATGCAGCAGTGACGGATCCAAGGGGGGCCCAGGGGCCCGGCCCCCCCCCTTAGCTCCGAAGCGCCCCAGTAAAGCTCAGCTCATATCGGGCGCCGAAGGCGCCCGATATGAGCGGCGCGCCTGTACCCATTTCGTGCGCCAAGGTGGTAGATACCACTTATTCCACTTGAATGAACACATACTCCTTAAAACCATGGCAAAGCGCCCCTGCCCAAACACTAGACGCCTTTACTGGTCTTTTGCACCCCAGTAAAATGTTGAAGATGAAATTTAGAAAGATAACAAAAGCGCCCCGGCAAAGAAAAGGCGCCGCTAGATAGCAAGATTGCGCCATGGGGAACTAATGCACCCCTGAGTAGCCTAGGCGCCCCCTGGATGAAGCGCCCTACGGATACCATATGCGCCCTTGGCTAGGAAAGGCGCCCCTGGGCAGCAAAGGCAAATCTTGGTAACATAGGTGAACTGGACAGCATAAGCGCCCCTTAGATAGAAATAGGCGCTTTAGGAAAGTAAAATGCTCACCTTGGGTAGAAAAAGGCGCCCTTTGATAGCCTAGGCGCCCACTGGAAAAAGCGCCCTACGGATGCCATTTGTCATATGCACCCTTGGATAGCAAAGGCGCCCCTGGACAGCAAAGGCGCCCCTGGGTAGCAAAGGCGCCCCTAGGAAGGCACCCCTTCGATAGAAAAGCCGCCTTTGTATAGCCTAGGCGCCCCCTGGATGAAGCGCCCTACGGATATCATATGCGCCCTTGGCTAGGAAAGGCGCCCCTGGGCTGCAAAGGCAAATCTTGGTAACATAGGTGCCCAGGACAGCATAAGCGCCCCTTAGATAGAAAAAGGCGCTTTAGAAAATACAATGCTCACCTTGGGTAGAAAAAGGCGCCCTTTGATAGCCTAGGCGCCCACTGGAAAAAGCGCCCTATGGATTTCATATGCACTCTTGGATAGCAAAGGCGCCCCTGGACAGCAAAGACAACCCTAAGTGCTGTGGACAGCAAAGGCGCCCCTGGGTAGCAAAGGCGCCCCTAGGAAGGCACCCCTTCGATAGAAAAACCGCCTTTAGATAGCCTAGGCGCCCCCTGGATGAAGCGCCCTACGGATACTATATGCGCCCTTGGCTAGGAAAGGCGCCCCTGGGCAGAAAAAGCAAATATTGGTAACATAGGTGCCCTGGACAGCATAAGCGCCCCTTAGATAGAAATAGACGCTTTAGGAAAATAAAACGCTCACCTTGGGTAGAAAAAGGCGCCCTTTGATAGCCTAGGCGCCTACTGGAAAAGCGCCCTACGGATGCCATATGCACCCTTGTATAGCAAAGGCGCCCCTGGATAGCAAAGAAAACCCTAGATAACACAAGTGCTGTGGATAGCAAAGGCACCCCTGGGTAGCAAAGGCGCCCCTAGGAAGGCACCCCTTCGATAGAAAATCCGCCTTTGGATAGCCTAGGCGCCCACTGGATGAAGCGCCCTACGGATATAATATGCGCCCTTGGCTAGGAAAGGCGCCCCTGGGCAGTAAAGGCAAATCTTGGTAACATAGGTGCCCTGGGCAGCATAAGCGCCCCTTAGATAGAAATAGGCGCTTTAGGAAAATAAAATGCTCACCTTGGGTAGAAAAGGCGCCCTTTTATAGCCTAGGCGCCCACTGGAAAAAGCGCCTACGGATGTCATATGCACCCTTGGATAGCAAAGGCGCCCCTGGACAGCAAATACAACCCTGGATAACACAAGTGCCGTGGACAGCAAAGGCGCCCCTGGGTAGCAAAGGCGCCCCTAGGAAGGCACCCCTTCGATAGAAAAGCCGCCTTTGGATAGCCTAGACGCCCCCTGGATAAACTAGGAGCCCGAGAAGGAAAACGAGCGCCCCACTGGGAAGTACAGGCGCCCTCTGTATAACATAGATGTCCCTTATCCACCTTCAGCTGCCCTGCATTGGAGCAGCGCCCCCCAAGACCAAAGGCGCCCCTGGACAAAAAGACGCCTCCTGGTATCAAAGGCGCTCCTAGATAACATATGCGCCCTTTAGATAGGAATAGGCGCTCCAGGAAAGCAAAATGCACCCCTTGGTTAAGAAAGGTGCCCTTGGACAGCAAAGGCGTTCCTGGACAGCAAAGGAAAATCTGGGAAACATAGGTGCCCTGGACAGAATAGGAGCCCCTTAGATAGAAATAGGCACTTCAGGAAAATAAATGCAACCCTTGGATAGAAAAAGTGCCCTTTGATAGTCCAGGCGCCCACTGGATAAAGCGCCGATGGATATCATATGCACTTTTAGATAGCAAAAGCGCCACTGGACAACAAAGACAACCCTGGATAACATAAGAGCTTTGGACAGCAAAGGCGCCCCTGGATAACAAAGGCGCCCCTAGGAAGGCACCCCTTCGAAAGCAAAGGCGCCTTTGGATAGCCTATGCGCTCCCTAGATAAACTAGGTGCCTGAGAAGGAAAATGAGCGCCCCATTGGAAAGTACAGGCTCCCCCTGTATAACATAGATGTCCCTTATCCATCTTCAGCTACCCTGGATTGGAGCAGCGCCCCTCAAGAGCAAAGGCGCCGCTGGACAAAAAGGCGTCTCCGTATATCAAGGGCACTCCTAGATAATATATGCACTCCTTACATAGAAATAGGCACTTCAGGGAAGCGAAAGGCGGCCTTTGGTTAGGACGGCGCCCTTGGACAGCCTAGGCGCCCTCTGCATAAAGCGCCCTACAGATATCATAGGCGCCCTTGGATAGCTAAGGCGCCCCTGGACAGCAAAGTTAACCCTTCTTGAAATAGATGATCTGGACAGCATAGGCGGCCATGGATAAACTAGGCGCCTGAGAAAGAAAACAAGCGCCTCACTTGAGAGTACAGGCGCCCCCAGGATATCATAGGTGTCCCTCTCCATCTTCAGCTGCCCTTCTGTCTATGGTTTGGCACACCTGTCCGACAGTTGCGCGCTCTGTTATAGGGCTCGAGCGCTCAATTTATGCATGAACTGCCTTTATTAACCACATTTCATTAACCCATAACTGAAGGCTTAGTGCTCCATCGCTGCAACCGGGTGCCTTTTTCAGTATGTGCGCCCCGTTTCCGAGAACGCTGCCCTCACCAACCAGCAGTCCTCCCCGGCCAGCAGATGAGCGCCTCTTTCTGATAACTAGGCACTTTATTTCAGTGTTCGAGCGCCTTATTTCAGAATTTTTATTCTCCATCTATTTTGGGCTCCTCCTGGATTGCAGAGGCGCCCCCTCAAGTGCAAAGGCGCACCTGGATAGAAAAGTGCGCCCCATGTTTGCAAAGGCACTCCAAGATAGCATATGTTCCCCTTTGATGGAAATAGGCACTTCAGGAAAGTAAAATTCTCCCTTTGGGTAGCAAAGGTGCCCCTTAACAGCGAAGGCAGCCCTAGATAGCAAAGGTTCTCTGGACAGCATAGGTGCCCTTGGATAAACTGGTGCCCGGAAGAGAAAAATAGCGCCTCACCGGAGACAAAAAGCACCCCAGGATAACGTAGGGGCATGTATTTCAATCATGTCTGTGATTGAAAAATACACCTAAACAGCATATGCGCCCCTGGATAGAAACACACCCCTGGGCAGTAACGGCGCCCCTGGAAAGCAATAGTGCGCCCCTGTAGAGAAAAAACCGCCTCCTGAATAATCTAGGCACCGCCCCCGAAATATCAGATGCCCGTGGATAGAACAGACTGCCTTGAATAAAACAGCGGCCCTGGATAGTAAAGGCGACCTTTGATAGCATAAGCGTTCCTTAGCAACAATATGGGCGCTACATGAGCTCAAGGTTCACGTGCACCTAAGCCCAATAATAGAGCAATCAATCGATGCCGAAGCACTCCTTAAAGCAGGGGCGCCAAATTTCCTAAGAAGTAAAGGCTCCTCTGGGTAGCAAAGGCGACCCTCGACAGTGGTGTAGGTATTCCTGAATAACAGCAGCGTACCTTGATAAGAATAGCCCCAAGATGGCACAGGTACCCTGTTGATAGGAAAAGCGCTCCTGAATATCAGAGGCACCCTCTGAATGAGGTGCCCATGGAGAGCATAAGGGCGCCCTATGCATAGCAAAGTGCCGCCCCCTGGATAGCCTAAGCGCCCCTTGCATAGGGTAGGCGCCACTGGGTAGTATAGGTTACCTTGAATAAAAATACGCCCCTCAATACCAAGGTGAACCTGGATAAGAAAAAGCTCCCCTTGGGCACTGGGTATCAAAGGCACCCCCGGAACAGCAAAGATGCCCCTGGATAGCTAGGTTGCGTCCATTGGGGAGCGAAGGCGCCCCTGGGTGGCACAGGTGCCTCATCGAAGCAAAGGCCCCCCCCCAGAGAGCATAGGTGTCCCTGATGAGCACAGGTACTCCTGGACAGCCCCTAAATGACGTTGCATAATGTTACGATTCCTATTATGACGTATGCTATTATATCAAAGTAAAGGTTATTCAGTGTTTAGATCAAGGTTACAGGTCAATTTTAAAGGTCACTGGCCTTGATGATCAAGGCTTGATCAAAAGTCATTAGTAAGCTTGGTCACAGCGCTAGTTATAGCGTAAATTAGGCATAATATGTTGGGTTGTGCCGTAATAGGTCAATGACCTTGAAGGACCTTGACCCCAAAAAATTGCAGACATTGTTTAGAGCCTTCCCTTTTGGCCTCAGCCCTGTTCTAGAGTATTCGCTCCCCGTTCCGGCCCGTTGGGGGGGGGGTGCTTGAACACCCCCTCGAGGTCTCCCAGTGGCACGAATAAACGTCGGCGCGAAGCGACACAGTACTTGTCACACCTTATCATTGATCAATTCCGCAACTTTCCCTCAAAATTTAAGGTTGCGTCATCTCAGGTCAGGTCACCAGTGCAGGTCAAGTGACCTCACCCCAAAAAATGTTTAAGTTGGCGTAAGTAAGAAAAGGGTGAATCTATCGAATTCAAACTTGTACCATATAATGGGCCCAAAAAGTACTAATACATTTATTGCGGGATTTTTCCCATCGATGACCTAGGGACAGGTACGAATCATGACCTCTCCATTCAAAATGCATGGGGTAAAACGGAAATTTGCCGAAAAATTGCTCTATGTCTGCAGACGCCGCTTGGAATACCTTCAGATTCCCCAAATCATGGTATCCTAGGCCTCTTTATCGGTTCATGTTGCAAGTTTAGACATGTTACCTCTGAGAGTTCATCTGGGGCTTCCTAAGCAGGTTTTAAGACTTGGGTCAATTGCTTTGCAGGAAATATTGATAAAACCCGTATTTTGATACAATTTTTTATTGTTATTGTGAGTTGATTGATATGCATACTGACTATGCTAGGCTAGATGGTGGCCTTGATCTAACCTTAGGTCAGGTAGTTTTTATGTTTTAACCTATTGTAGTCATATTATACATTATTTGATGATTCGCCGTAACGAGAGGAAGCGAATTGTGCCTAAAATTATTCTAGCTCAACTCTGGCAGACGCTAGAGTATAGAGACAGAGACATGTTGTAAACTTTGTCTCGGGGGAGGGACCCCAGCGCTGATCGCGGGAAAAATCCCCAATGGCCCCCAGGGGCCCTCAGGGAGTCAGGAAATCTGGCGTGGGTGGAATCCGGTAGGAGGGATTTTGGGTCTCCAGAATCAGCTGAGGGGCCCGTGCCAGTTAAGGGGGGCCCCAGATAAGGGCCCCCGACGAGCCCATTTGACCTCAGCGCCAACACAGGATTCTCAAGACCAGCGTGGGGTGCCTACCTATTTAAACGGTTTCTAAATAAGCTCAGGGACCCAAAACTAACCCAGGGGTCCAATTTTCAACTCATGGGGCCCAGACACTCTGAGGGGAACCTGCAGAAGCTCAGAAGGCCCATAAAACTAATAGGGCCAGACTAGCTGGGTGCCTCGACGAACTAGTGCCCAGATACGCACAACGGGCCCCAAACAAGCTGAAGGGATCTATATCAGTTAAACGAAAACAATACCAACCCAGGGGACCCTGACCAGCTTAAGGGACACTTATCCAGCTTGGGGCTCAGGCTCAGAGCTCCAGCTTTTAGCTCAGAGGGCCCAGGACCGGTTGAGGGGGCCCTATATCAATAAAAGGGCCCCAAAAAGCTTAATAGGCTTCAGCGGCGACATATAGGTTTCAAGTTCAGTGTGAGAGTCTGGTTAACTAAAGCGGTCCCAGATCAGCTGAGGGGACTCGATATAAACTCATCGAAGTCACCGAAAACTCAGGGGCCCAGGCCCGCAGAGGTTCTGCGGCCTATGAGGCTCAGGTTAGCGTCAATCGGGTATTTCAGTATTGAGCCGTTAGCCAGGACAACTGTGATAAGTGGAGGTGGTGGATACGACACCTCAGTTTTTACCATGACCGAATATAACTATATTATTTGCTCATCGCGCTCCAGTTAGTGTCAGTGGGTGCTTACAGCATTTTCTACCACGGTACCAGTCCTTAGCTGGCCCGAAATATGCTTGATGGTAAACGTGAACATGTCCTCACTAAGAGGAAGCTTTCATGAAAATAAGCATTTACAAATCCTTTTTTAAACGCGTTCTTCATTGACACTGGCCGCCTTTTTGGTGGTAAATTGGCCAGTGGCGGATCCAAGGGGGGAGGGATTAAAAAGGCATTCCCCAAACGAAAAAGCTCGGGGCAAATCTGCGTTTTCGCCCCCAAAGCGATCAACCTCCTTTTTCCCCTACTCCTTCTTAGTTTATAAGCAAGATTTTGGTGTTCCAACTCTCAACTTCAAACAGAACATAAGTTGATAAGATGTTCCCTGACCTGTCCCCTCGAATCCGGAAATGTAAAAAACACTGAAGATTATATATTCGGGCACAGCCCTTCATCAGAATCATGGAGTAAATATAAATAATTCTCAGTTATAGTATAGCCAGACCTCCATAGTATAGCAAGGCATAGTATAGCCAGCCTTGGATAGGAAGAAGTATCTCGAGCCCATACTTTTCACCCCGTGAAGTTTTTTTGGCTTTTTGCCTCAAATACCCAAAATTCTACGGGCAAGTGATATTGGTAGCGCAGCTTTTTACTGCGTGACGTTTTTTTTTTTTTGCTTTTCGACTTTAGTTTGCCCCTCCTAAACCGACCGGCTAGATCCGCCACTGAAATTGGCGCCCCTCAGGTTCGGCGCCCCCAGGTTCGGCGCCCTCCGAGCCTGGGCCCCCCCTTAACGAAATCCTAGATCCGTCACTGCCATGCAGCACAGTAAAAGTCATCAGTATCTGAAAAAAAATCCACAAAACTTGAGCTTCACTCTCTCCTTTTAGCAAACTTCTGTGAATGCACAGCTTAACCTATCAGTTTGCACCTAGCATCACATGCAGGATTTTTAACTTCAAACTACAAAAACCTCTTGAAATCAGTGCCCATAAAAGAGCATATAGCTAGACAATTTATACAAAGAAGCATCGCTATCTACCACTTGGACCCAATTTTCAGAATTATTCATTTTCCAAAAAATCTCTAAACGCGCATGCTCTCGTTGAGCGAAGTGTTTCAGCCCTAGTCATTGACCTTTCTGCATCCTAGACCGACGCAGTAACGCCCAATGCTAATAAATGTCAGAGGTCAAGTGAATAAAGTCCCTCATAAGAAGTGAATTTTCCAACCACAACCATTCTTCTTTGGTCCCTTTCACAACCGCCGCCACAGGAATCACCACAAACACACAGGCGGTCACCCAATATACCTTCACTTAGCGGTCACCCAGTGCAGTCCCAGAATAAACACCAAAGATCAGATGCATAAATGTATGCCTCAGTTGCGCAGAAATAGCAAATCTGGCAAATATAGTATCAACCCAGCTTAAAATATACTGGATCGGCAAAAAAACATACTATTTTTAATAAAACCTATATATTACATAATAAGGAGGAAATTTATTTTTAAGATCTCATTTTAAGACAATTTGGCTAAGAAAACATTGTAAGTATTTTGTTGAGAGCACGATTAAAATACTGTACCGTGAGGTGCTAGTAGGTACTTGGTAGGAGACTTTGACCAACCTTTCTTTTAGGGCCTTGGCTTGGACTCAGGCCCGTGACGCGCACGGCTCGGCTCGCCTCTGCGCGCGGAACTGTCCTGCCGCTGGGTCACGCGACTACTTCCGGCACTCCTCAGTGATTTCTGTCTGCCGACGCGTGTTGCACCACAGGGACAGTTCTTTGCTTACTGTGATGGTGGGAAGGTGCAGCTCAGCTTTTAGCTCGGGAACTAGTGTATTGTTGGTGGACAACGTTAGGGTTTTTCAGTGATTTCCTTCGAAGTCAATTGCGTGTTTTGATTATTCTGTTACTGATTGTTGTTTTGATATTTCCGACACTTGGACGATTGTCTGACATGACACTGACGCGGGACTGTGCTGCCCTAAATTTCATTCATGGAATTGAGAAAACGTGGATTAAAATCAGAGCTTAAAGTTGCCAAAAGCGAGGATTTTCCCACGTCTAGTGCACCGAAAATGGATTCTGTTGTTTCAGGCCTGATCATTACCAAGTATAATGGACAGGGATCGTTTGCTAGGTTCCTTGAGGATTTCACTATCTATTCCAGAATTCATGGCTGGGATCAGGCAAAACAAATTGATCTTTTGCCACTTTGTCTTGAGGGTATCGCCCGAGACGCTTACGATGGCTTGTCTCACGCGCAAAAACAATCTCATGATTTGGTTGTAGCTTAAATATTGACATGATCAGAAAAGTTGGACAGACTGTAAGTTTTCTTCTGCCGTTTACGGGAGTAGTGGTGTAGTCGTGCTCATGTCAGTTATCTTTCTCACGGTAGGAATCGTAGAAATGGTGACAGGTAGAAAATATTTTGCCGCTTCGCGTTTGTGTTTTCGGGTAATCAAATTTTCTTACTGTTCACGGAGGATGATAGTCGTGGATATTTTGCTAGATACCTACTTAATTCCTTTTTCAATAGTTATTAGAGCACTCTCAACATTCACATGTTTTTTATCATAACGGGATAGGGTTAATGTTCAGCAGAATACGTCATGTTTTCAGCAAGACTTCACTGGGTTTTAGTTGGGAAGAGTACTTGACCTCATGTAGCGGATGTTTGCCGAAGCCGTTAGAGTTTTTAGAATTTCAAGGATCACTTTCCAGAATGCAGAAATGATAGCTGGAATTTGTATACTCTTTCCTAACGCTGCTTTCAAATGCACATGCCGGCCTGGACCATGAGGGAGTTGACCTTTCTAGAACTAGTAAGTTGTGAGCTCATTGGATAATTGGTTTGTGTAGCTGGATTGTAGTGGTAATAATCTTTCCAGACGGCCATTTATCTCAGTAAGTCACTCTTACACTCAGTGCCACTTATTTGGTTTACAGTTTACGTTTAAGCCAAACTTTTGCAGTGCAGCATTTTGCTAGACTTACGAGGTCGTAGTTGGTAATCATTTTAGCGAATGATTAGATGTAGAATGGGCCTGCGCCGTAACGTTCACATACTACCAGCTTCCACGTAAGTGCTATGCATTGCTATGCTTGCAGTCTCAATAATCAATTATAATTGAGGTACTTGATTTGTTTCAGTATTCTTTTGGATATAGGTTTTGTTAATTCCGAGGTTTAAATGCAGACTTACTTACAATTTCCCAGGCTAAGACTTTTGTGGTATCGTTATTTTGTCATGAGATTCGGGATAGTTTGTTCTGTTTAAACGGAATATTGTAATGCCCGAAATGGTGAATAATTGTCACGCAAGGTTGAACCTAGGTTACTTTCTCTCGAGACTTTGATGATTTCTTATGAAATCTGGCAATTGCTTCCTGTCCACGGGATAGTTTGGCCAGAATAAGTTATTGTTGATTCGTTTAGAGAGTGTATTTGGTCTTGTATTTAATGCCTCAATAGCTTTCCATATTTAAAGTTCGCGGATATTCTCCTCCAGTTTTGGCCTTTGATAGTGGAAAACGTGTGGTTCTCGGTTATTTTGTTTTACAGCACTTGACTTCTCGAGCTGTTGACTGACTGTACTGCTGTTTCCGCATTGGTATTCTTTTTCCGATCGGTGGATCGTGTTTTTGAGATCGGGTGAGGGTAGACTGGTGTCTACGGCTGATTTGCTGGTTGTCACGAGAGCAACGCCTCTGAGTGATTCGTATGTAAAGGCGACAGCACTAGCGCGCTACCGCTTTGGGTTGATCGTTGCACCACCGGTTGCGGTAGATGTTGACCTACTTCCGGTCATACTGTAGAAATTATTATTAGGTTGTGTATTTGAGGAGTTAGGTTAACTAATATTAGGTAAAGGCTTAAATTGGTGGAAAATAATTACTCTGGTACTGTTATTGGCTGACAAAAGTTTAATTTAGGCCTACTAATGGTTTCCGCACAGCACCGCCAGGCGGCTGCTGGCCACGCGTGTGACCTAGGTCATTTCCGGTCTGGCTGACATCGGTGCTGGTGGTGTGCTTAGTGCTACAGTATCTACCCCGTGGACGAAAGTGTTTTTAGTTAGTGTCTTGGATTATTGTTGAAACTGATTTGCATAGATGTTTGTTTTGCTTACTGATACCATTTCGATGGCATTTGGGCTGGTATGCCAATTTGGCCGGCATCCTCAACTTATATTCTTAGGACGGTGTGCAATGTCTTGTCTTGAATATTTGTAATGTGTTTCACGGCAGAAGTAATGAGAAATTAGCAGAAGTAAGCAGATGTAAGCTGAAGTTATGGCGAAAATGTAATCTAAATTTGAAGCGGCAGCCATGCCTTTTCACGGAGACATCCGTGGTACGTTTCATTCAACAAGTGGAGGCGACTACAATAATAAGATGGCATAGCTTTGTTGGTTGCATTGCTCATTTACCAAAAAGATCCTGGGTTTTCTGTGATAACTAAAAAGTAACTAAAGGAGTTTCCTGATGATGACCATTTTTTCATGCTATTGGGATTCATCCTTTGATACCTTAAAAGTATCAAGCTATAAAGTGGTGCAGTATCAGGCTTAACTTTGGCATCATTTGTGAATTCTGTGTGACAGCAAGTCACTTGGTGCCCCACATCGGCACCCCTTCTACTCAGTGGCACTGTCACATAATTTTTACAGGGTGGACGGACCCGAGCTGGTGCTAACTGGAGAAAGCCAATTTTGAGCATATTTAGTACCTGACTGCATTAATGATAATGGACCAAAAATTTTGGGGGGGACATCCCCCTGGTTGGCCAACAAGGGAGATGCCTCCCCCGTTTTCAGCTCCTATGCTTCTAGTGATGTGAACCAAAGTTTGAGGTTGACATGCTGGGTGAATCAACCCCACATGCTTCAGCAAGCTTGGCTTTGCACATTAGACATCTACAGCTGACATTTATTGAGTATTTACTCCAGGCAAATACAATGGATGGTACTATTCTATGCAAAGAGTGAGAAGTTGAGGTACATTGCTTTTACCATTATTGTACCATGCTAAATTCACTGACACACTGCCCATTTCACCATGTTGACCTACAAACCCCGAAGTGTTTGGTGAGCTATCGCCGATGGAGTTGGCCGCCTACCGGAGATTGCGGGGCAACTTGCCGGTCGTGGCATTGTGAGAAGGTATTCGGCGGCGGCGGCTTCCCCACCTGGGCCTGCGACAACGGTAGTCGCCTGGGTAACTGTGGCCCAACCCGGATCAGCGGCGGCGACGGCCCAACCCGGGCCAGCGGCGGCTCCTTGGAACAGCGGTGGCCCCCTCTGATTCAGTCAGTCCTCGCCATACTCGTGAACGTGACACCGGCGATGTATCGACGAGGAAGTTCGATGAGCCGATGTGCAGTCTACGGCGTCATGGTCTCCCCCTTCCCCAACTATCCATCGCCTCGCGCCTCACGAACACAGTCGCCTCCCACCTCCCGCCTTGCTAGTGCCGTCACCCTCCGCCTCACCAGTGCCGTCACCTCCCACCTCACTTATTCCGTCACCTCGCGTACACCGATCTAGGGGGTGGGGGTAGGATAGACCCTCGGCGCCATCTGAAATAGTCACGGCAACCCCCTAAAAGTTGAATTGCGCCCCCTAAAATGTCGCTTCCCACCCACCACCCCCCTAGTATGCGAGAATCGGTGCCCACCGATAGGATTTTGCGCCCACCTGAAAAGTTTTGCAGGCAAATAGCGGCGCACACTGGAAAGGTGCCCCCGACGATCGGCAATCTCGGAGCCGTCCATGCCTTCCCGGGGGTGCCATCCGGACCAGGGGGCGCATTTTTTGACCGGAAAAATATTTCAGGCGGGCGCAAAATCCTAGCAATGGGTGCCGATTTTCGCATCCTTGGAGAAAGGGTGGGAAGCGACATTTCAGGGGGCGCCATCAACCCTTCAGGCGGCGCCGCAACCATCCAGGGGCATAGGCAGGGGCGCAGCCACGGAATTTTCGCAGGGGGGGACAGACCCGGGCTGGTGCTGACCGCGGGAGGCTAATTTTGAGCATATTCGGTAACTGACAGCATTAATGGCCATTGACCCAAAAATTTGGGGGACGTCCCCCCTGGTTGGCAAACAGGGGGAACGCGTCCCCCGTCCCCCCCCGCTTTCGGCGCCCATGCATAGGCAGATCCAGGGGTGGGGCACGTGCCCCTCCGATTGACCCTCTGCACCCCCTGAAATTTCGGTTCCCCCAGAATGTGAAAATCGGCGTCCACCGATGGGATTTGGTGCCCACCTCATAGGATTTTTCGGGTCAAAAGTGGCGCCCCCTGGTCCGGATGGCGCCAACCCGGAAAGGTACCCCCGATCGGCCATCCTGGATCCGCCTATGATCCAGAGGCGCATATGGTCGATCGGAGGGGCACCTGCCCCTTTAATTGACCCCCAATCTGTATGATAGGAATCTGACTGTATCCTGACTGTATCTGCCTGACTGCGGCAAGAAATTGGTAACGATAAAATAATTTCAATCAAATATTCAACTTTTGTTCCTAAAATACATGTAACATAACGATCGTAGCTCACATACCGTGAGTAAACATTCATTAGAGAACAAACTTGGCGTTGCGTCATTATCGCCCAAGTTTCCCGAACGCGGCCTCTCTCTAGGGCCTTGAGCGCGGCCATGCTGCTCTCAGTAAACTGTCCGGTGATTGGTTCTTGGCCATGACGTAGTTAGTGACGTCAGGCTGGCATCTCGTGCCTAAGTAGCCGACCTCAAAATTCGCTTCTGCATATGGAAGCCTTTGAAAAATCCCTCCAGACAAATCTGGAGACCGAAAAGACCGGATCTAGAGGCTTGGGAGACTTTTGAAAAAACCGACCCTGGAGGTCGGTTTTTTCAAAAAGGACCCCAAGGTCTTGGGATATTTCTAAAATATATATCCATTAATTTAGATTTATTTAAGGAATTTAATGCCAGGAAAAGCTCAGAATCAAGATATTTAGGGTGATTGCTTTCAATTTTGGGTAAGCATATTTCTCTAACTTCTATAGTTTCACTGAAATGAATGCCGGTTTTTTGGCTTGGGAAATGTTAAAAAACTAAAAACTCCCAAGGTTTATTTCAATTTATTCACGTTGTGAAAACGGCTAATACTTCTTTAGACACAGTACGTCTTTCTTGAAAGTTCGGAAGCAACACGTTATTGTAAACGGTAAATGTTCGGATTGGACACCTGTCTGCTCTGGCATACCGGAGGGCAGTTTGCTGTCTCCCCTTCTGTTCGCTCTATTTGTCAACGATCTTCCGATGATAATTAGCTATAACCGTCTGATATTTGCAGACGACGTCAAATCTTTCTTTTTCACAAAATATGTTCCCCAGAAGACTCGAACCAACTTCAGGAAGACCTAAACACTCTCTGTAATTAGTCAGGAGAGTGGAAACTTCAACTAAATCCTAATAAACGCAAACATTTCACCATGACATTAAGACGACTGCCCGATTGAGACAGCATACGAAATTCAAAATTTACCCCTTAAAAACGTTACAACGATAAGAGATCTTGGTGTTTAGCTTGACTCAAAATTAGCCTTTATTCATCCTATAAATTTTACGGTTAGAAAGGCAGACAAAATTTTAGGAATATTAGTTAGATCTTTTCAGGCAGGTAGAGTCCCCGGTCGGCTTTGAGTTTAGTTTATTTGATTCATCACCGACGGGCCAATAGAGCCCATTTACGGATGAGGCCTATATATATATATATATATATATATATATATATATATATATATATATATATATATATATATATAATTATGGGCCTGTATGGAAAATCGGCCCGTTTGCACACGGGCCGGCTATTTGGCCCGTTTCCGTTTAAAAATGGGCCAGCCCGTTTGCAAAGGGGCCAATTTTCCATACGGGCCTTAACATATATATCACTACACTTGATTACAACATAAGAATGGCGTGACCTAGGGTCAGTTCAAGGTCACCATCTGATCTAGCATAGTCAATATTCTTACCAATCGACTCGCAATTATGATCTAAACGTAATGGTATCAAAACAAAAGCGTTATCATTCCTTACGAAATTACTGACCAAAGTATGAAAACTTGCTTAATTAGTCCCAGAACTCTGGGATGTCACAGAGGTTTGCGGAGGTCACCGGTCCAAACTTGCAGCATGAGCCTGGAAAGGGCCCTAGGATACTACAAGTTGAACAATAGGAAGGTATTCTTAGCTGCATCTACAAAAAGAGCCATTTTTCGCCCAATTCCTGTTTTCCCCATGTATTTCCAATGAAGAGGTCACGAACCGTACATGGCCTTAGGTTATCGATATGAAAAATGCCGGAATGTTTTGTAGTACTCGGTGGGCTCATTACGTGACATAAATTTGGATTGGGTAAATTCACCTTGTTCTTGATTATGCATTTTAAAACTTTTTTTTAGGTGAGGTCACTTGACCTGTACTGGTGACCTTACCTAAGATGGCCCAACTTTAAAATGTTGATAAACGTTGCAGAATCAATCAATGACAGCGTGGGCCAAGTAATGCGACGTTTCGTACAGCCGTTTTTTCGTTCCGCCAGAAAAAACACGAAGGTGTTCAAATACCCCCACCTGGGCGAGGCTTCACCAATCACCGCCTGGAGGCTCCAATCGGACCCCCACCGCTTTTTCGCGAATGATTCTGAGCCGATTAAAATGAGGCACGCGTCGCTTTTCAGGCCTTTAGAGTGATCAATTTGACAACTCATGACCAAAAATTGACATCAGGTCAGGTGGGGTCAACGAATTATGATTTCATTGCTAAGCCCACGTAGGGTGATTCTTTTCTTCTAAAATGAGGCTGACAAAATCAAAGTGTAACCCGGCTTCTACAAGAGCCAGATCAAGACTCTACACACAATTGGAAAGCTCTTGAAACGAAAACGAAACCTGCACGCTGTCATCCATTTTGAGATAAGGTCAATACCAAGGTCATCAGAGGTTACCAAAGGTCACGGCATTCTACAATGTTTGTGTATATAACCTTTGAACGAAACAAGATGGAGTCCTCCATTTGGTATCATAGTAATGAGCTTACCCAAATATTAGAATGATGTGCAACATGGCCGTGAAATGTCATTATTTGAACTTGACCTAAGTTGAAGGTCATATTTTGACCTTAAAAGGTCCTGATTCCAAATATTTGAATCTTTGAATCAAGAGATAACATTGATGCATTTTGTTTTGTTGTAGGTCTCATGGTTGCCGAGTTACAAGGGATTTTCTATATCGGTCTAAATTTGACCCATTTTGGTTCACTGTTACTTGAAGGGTGAACAGATATGGTTGAAACTCGCCTCCAGAGTAGGAGGCAGTAAGGTGCTTCCAGTACCGTTTCGATTTTTCCGTATCACTTCTGGTTCCCGAGATCGTAGGAGAGGGGCGCTGTCCGATCGGCACCCCCAGGCGGTGATGTGTGCGAAAAGAGCCCAGGCAGTGCCGGGTTAATGTAGAAAAGGGTTGGCTCATACTGTTGGACCCACCTGAACATGGTGGCACATACGCCGTCTGTCCACTCGTGCGAGACCGGGTCGAACTGTCCGTACAGCTGGCCCATGGTCACTGCCTTCGGGTTCATCCAGCCCATCTGCACGTTCAGCTCGTCCTCTCCGTTGGCGCGCATCAGGCCCAGCGACTGCGCCAGAACCTGCCACACAGTACCCAGAGTCAGCACCAGAACGACGATCAGGGGAGTACCAGCGGGAGGGCCGGGAGAGTACCAGTGGCAGGACCGGGAGAGCACCATTGGGAGGGCCGGGAGAGCACCATTGGGAGGGCCGGGACAGTACCAGTGGGAGGGCCGGGAGAGTACCAGTGGGAGGGCCGGGACAGTACCAGTGGGGGGCCGGGACAGTACCAGTGGGGGGGGCCGGGAGAGTACCAGTGGGAGGGCCGGGACAGTACCAGTGGGGGGGGGCGGGACAGTACCAGTGGGGGGGCCGGGAGAGTACCAGTGGGAGGACCGGGAGAGCACCAGTGGGAGGGCCGGGACAGTACCAGTGGGGGGGGGGCCGGGACAGTACCAGTGGGGGGCCGGGAGAGTACCATTGGGAGGGCCGGGACAGTACCAGTGGGGGGGGCCGGGACAGTACCAGTGGGAGGGCCGGGACAGTACCAGTGGGGGGCCGGGAGAGTACCAGTGGGAGGGCCGGGACAGTACCGGTGGGAGGACCGGGAGGCACCAGTGGGAGGGCCGGGACAGTACCAGTGGGAGGACCGGGAGAGTACCAGTGGGAGGGCCGGGACAGTACCAGTAGGGGGGCGGGACAGTACCAGTGGGGGCCGGGAGAGTACCAGTGGGAGGGCCGGGACGGTACCAGTGGGAGGACCGGGAGAGCACCGGTGGGAGGGCCGGGACAGTACCAGTGGGGGGAAAGTACGAGTGGGGGGAGGGCGGGAAAATACGAGTGGGAGGGCCGGGAGAGTACCAGTGGGAGAGCCGGGAGAGTACCAGTGGGAGGGCCGGGACAGTACCAGTGGGGGGGGCGGGAGAGTACCAGTGGGAGGGGGGCGGGAAAGTACGAGTGGGGGGAGGGCGGGAAAATACGAGTGGGAGGGCCGGGAGAGTCCAGTGGGAGAGCCGGGAGGTACCAGTGGGAGGACCGGGAGAGTACCAGTGGGAGGGCCGGCAGAGTACCAGTGGGAGGGCCGGCAGAGTACCAGTGGGAGGGCCGGGACAGTACCAGTGGGGGGGCCGGGACAGTACCAGTGGGGGGGGCGGGAAAGTACGAGTGGGAGGGCCGGGAGAGTATCAGGCATGTCTAGACATCTCAGTATATCTGATAAACCACACTTTAACCCGCGCCCCGGTGCGCCTCCGAGCCACATTCGCTCTGGTGGTGGTGGGGGGGGGGGTTGGTACTCTAGAGCCCTCGATACCGATAATCGGGGGCCCCTGAGACCAGGCCCGGAAAGCCCGTGAAACCAAGCTCAGGGGCCCCTTAGACCAGGCTCGGGGGCCCCTGAGAACAAGCTTGGGGGCCCCTGATACCAAACTCGGAGGGCCCCGTGACACCAAGCTCGGGGGCCCCCTGAGACCAAGATCGAAGGGCCGTGAGACTAAAACTCGGGGGGGCCTGAGATCAAGCTCGGGGGCCCTTAAGACCGAGCTCAGGAGGCACCTGAGTTCAATGTTCGGTACTTTGGAGCCCTCAATACCGATGATCGGGGGCCCCCTGAGACCAAGCTCGGAAGGTCCGTGAGACCAAGCTCTGGGGCTCCTGAGACCAAGCTCAGGAGGCCCGTGAGACCAAGTTCGGGGGTCGCCTGAGACCAAGCTCGGGGGCCCCTGAGACCGAGCTCGGAGGCCCCCTGAGACCAAACTCGGAGGGCCCCCTGAGACCAAGATAGAAAGGCCCCTGAGGCTAAGCTCGGGGGTCCCCGAGACCAAGCTAGGGGGACCCTGAGACCAAGATCGAAAGGCCCGTGAGACTAAAGCTCGGGGGCCCCTGAGACCAAGCTCGGGGGCGGCCCTGAGACCAAGCTCGGAGCCCCTGAGACCGAGCTCAGAGCCCCCCCCCCGAGATCAATGTCTGGTTCCCTAGAGTCTCGATACCGATGATCAGGGGCCCCTGGGACCAAGTTCAGGGTCCCCTGAGACCAACCTGGGGGCTCTGAGACCGAGCTCAGGGGCCCCCTGAGACCGAACCCGGGGGACCCCTGAGACCAAGCTCGGGGGCCTCTGAGACCAAGATCGAAAGGCCCGTGAGATTAAGCTCGGGGGCCCCCGAGACCGAGCTCAGGGGCCCCCCGAGATCCATGTTTGGTACTCTGGAGCCCTCGATACCGATGATCGGGGGCCCTGCGACCAGGCTCGGAAAGCCCGTGAGACCAAGCTCGGGGGCCCCTGAGACCAAGCTCGGGGCCCCCTGAGACCAAGCTTGGGGCCTTTGAGACCAAGTTCATAGGTCCCTTGAGACCAAGCTCGGGGGCCTCTGAGACCAAACTCAGGGCCCCCTGAGACCAAGCTCAGGAGGCCCGTGAGACCAAGCTCGGAAGGCCTCCTGAGACCAAGCTCGGGGGCCCCTGAGACCCAGCTCGGAAGTCCCTTGAGACCCAAGCTCGAGGCCCCCTGAGACAAAGCTCGGGCCCCTGAGACCAAGCTCAGGCCCCCGAGATCAATGTTCGGTAGTCTGGAGCCCTCAATACCGATGATTGGGGGCCCCTGAGACCAAGCTCGGAAAGCCCGTGAGACCAAGCTCGGGGCCCCCTGAGACCAAGCTCGGGGGGCCTCTGAGACCTAGTTCGGAGGTCCCTTGAGACCAAGCTTGGGCGCTCCCTGAGACCAAGCTCGGGGCCCCCCTGAGACCGAGCTCGGGGGCCCCTGAGACCAAGATCAGGGGGCCCGTAAGACCAAGCTTGGGGGTCCCTGAGACCAAACTCGGAGGTTCCTTGAGACCAACCTCGGGGGGGGCCTGAGATCGAGCTCGGAGGGACCCCTGAGACCAATGCTCGTGTTTTCCAGTGCATAAGGTCAGCCCAAAGGGGGGTCCGCGGACCCCAAGGACCCCCCTTGGCTACGCCACTGGCGCGTGTTAAACCACCTTGCTCTGATTAACTTTGGTTAGCTTTTTAACAAATTAAACAGAAGTTTACACCAAAGTCCATATTACATAAAAACTACAATGTTAGCTTGAGAATATGAAACAGGCATTAAACTCAGTAGTCAATGTCTCAGATAATAATTTATGGAGGTGGATGCAAGGGTCTGGGCTAGAAGGCTCAAGTCCTCCTCCAATATGTTGGAGTTCCTATAGAAAATACATAGATGGAGGCTGTTTCCCTGGTGCTCTGGGGTGTTTGAAAATTTAAATGTGTTTATACCTACATGATTGTTTACCCGAAACATATTCTCCATACCAGAAGTTTTTTAACAGTCAGTAACACAAAAATGTATGAAATAGTTATTTTAGGAAAATGGAACTTGAATATCAGAGAATCTTTACACAAAACACCAGACCGGTGCGCCTTGCCAAACTGGTCCGGTGCGCCTTGCCAGATCACTGCTCGGAATGGTGGACCTTCTCTGCAGCCCTCAGCTCAGCAACATCCTAGTAACCAGCGTTGAGGCTCTTCAACCTCACCATGGTGCAGCTGAAAGCACAGTGTTCCTGAGGCTTGGATGGACAGCAGGAAACTTATCTTCCAGCACTGCCATGAAGTCCTTCACCAGGCCTTCATTTCACTTCACCAGTGAGGGTCTGAAGTATCTTTTGAGCAGCTGTCCCAAACATCAGCATACTTTAGCCCCTATTTTTAAACTAATCTGTGGCAAGCTTAAATTTAAAAACGGGCAAAGATATTGGAAATACCGTCCAATATTCTATAGCCCTAGGTGATCCATGACCATATACTGCCCGTAAAATGGTGCCTGCATTAGCAATTTGATTCCACTGAGTTTAGAAAATACTCCCTGAGCCCATTTCAGTACACAATGGCCACGACAAATTAGTTTTGTGTCTCTTCTCTTGTTCTATAAACAAGGAAGGACAAGAAATAAAACTTGTCTTCTCTTAAGGCAACTATAAACTAATACAAACTTTTACCTTATAAACAAGCAAATCAACACAAAAGACACACTGAAGTGACTTCGCCGCAGAAATACAAATATATTCCATTGCAGCTGACAACACGACTAGCGCATTTTGGTTGGTATTTGTTATGGCATTGCTCCAATTGATTTCGTAGAAAATGCCTTTCAAAACAAATATTTTACCCGCCAGAAACAGCCTAAAGATCCCCTACACCCTACCAGTGAAAAAAACCGATCGTGGAGGAAACATTACCCACAATGCATCTTGGTTCACTGCAATCGGGGGAAATTTTACGCACAACGCATCTCGGTCTACTGCAATCAGGGGAAACATTACCCACAATGCATCTTGGTTCACTGCAATCAGGGGAAATATTACGCACAACGCATCTCGGTCTACTGCAATCGGGGGAAACATTACCCACAATGCCTGACAACTTTGGAGTACCCATCCTTTACTATACTGAGGGATGTACATTCTTCAACCAATTCTCTCGCTTTCATAATCCAGGCATAAGTTCTGAAAAAATACACGAGCCATCGCAGTCCTGTGTTGGGAGCCATGTAATATCACACAGGTTCCGGTGCCTAAATTTTGGCCATCTCCGCTATTCAGAAAACCATGTAAAATAAGCTGCATGGGAAGCGACGGCGCTAAATAGCCCGTTTTAATCTCTACCGACAATGTTACATACCATCGTTTGGTCGGGTCACCTTTTAGGTCGCTCGAGGTTAAAGTATTTCTTATAGGAACACAGTGGAAATCTACATTTTTGTGCCAAAATAGCTGACAGAGCAGAGCCGTAGAACATTTCAGCACTATTGTAATGCTCTTGTCGAGTCCGATCGGATGATATATCTTATAATCTTGTCTAGTCAAATTCAAAATTGACGTGCTTTGACCCAGTCAGGCTAAGGTCAGTATCGTAAAAAATGATATTAATTAAACTGCAGCGGCAAGCCAGACACGACAACGTAAAAATAAAGCTTCCATCGCAATTCTCAATTTTCTCAAGTTATCGAAATTTTCCAATTACCCCATGCATTTATAATGGAAAGATCGTGACCCTGACCTTGTCCCATGTTATCGATACGGAATCCCTGCTACCAGAAATTTCCTTGCTCGGTGACCTTACTATGTGATACGAATCTAAGGTCAATAGGTTAAAGGGAATGTGGCATCTTTATAACGTGATTTTAACTGAGATTGCAAAGTTGTAAAGCATGCCAGAAAACTCGGCACTCAATATATTATTTGTCTTGAAACTAAAAATTTCCGTGGAGAAAAGCTAAAAACCTACCTGAAATGTTCTCCACATCTACCCCAGCCAGGCGGCCACAGTTGTCAGCTGTTGGTGTGACGACAGCGCTGACGTCACTGTGAGTAATCAGCCAATTAAAGCCTTTGAAGTCTATTGAATATGGTAGTAGATGCAAGATCATGACGTTGTCATAAATATTTGGACTGTGAAATCCTCCAGAAGGCGGACGCAGTGAGCGCCAATTCATGAAGGACACACCATGCCAGTATAAAACGCACGTGGTAGCGAGAGAGGGGGCCCTATCCAGACTGCTGACGCGGACTCGACACGCGCGCTGTGAAATGTGGTGGTGCATCACGGGGGTCGCCCATGGGGCGAACTCCCTCTGTCATGGTCACAGGTAGAGTGACAGTTGCAACGGCGATTTTTTTTCACCGCAGGTATCAGATAACTATATTTCCAAAATACTCATTTTACTGACCATATTGTGTGACGGTCTCAGTTCGCAATATGATGTACCAGTCTTTCTTTCCCTTGTTTTCTACTGTGGACTGAGGAAATTTGTAATTGTCTTTGATTATATGTGCATACACTGCAAAACTCTTAAGTCGTTTCAATATGCTTGAGCTGGTTTGAGGTTTGGGACGGAACGGAAATAAGCAGAATTGTCTATGTAAAGATTTACGAATCCAGGTTTGGAAACGGAAGCAAATATTAAGAACGACCTTCAGATGCGGACTGATCGTAAAGTGTATAAACGTACGAAGGCAATGAATCTCTAAGACGTTTTCACTCAATTTCAGCTACTTACTAGGGCGCGAAAGTCTAGCTCTTGGAAGCTTTTCAAAGAACAGTTTGTATGATTAAGCTGCAAACAACAAACACCGAAAATCATTTTCACTCTGGTTTTCCGCCGGTGAGGCACTTTCTCTGACCGGGGGATCGGACTCATCTGCAGTACCAAATTTCGTTGTTTGATGTATTATATCTGTTTTCTCCTTACATTTTCTTCCTAACAAGTGCAATTTTTTTCATCAACCTAGATTCATGATTCTGCTATTTTTTTATAATGCTCGTGTTGAAGTGAACTTCTGTCGTTTTCAGGAAATGTTTATAGGTGAAGGTTGTTTCATGTTCTTTGGAGGAAAATTTCTGATTGATTTAATTCCGTTCACCGTTCCAGCAGCTCAAACATCCAATTTTGAATGTCTCCGCTGAGCACCACACGCGTGCGTGCCATCGGTTAGCCGAAGTGCCATTCGGCTATCGGTGGGGCGCGCCGGGCGGCCGATTTTCGCGCGCATGGCGTCACTCTTTGGGTGATTAGGCATCAATAAATTAAAGAACACAACATTTAATTGATGCTATTAGAAAGTACAGGCACAGGGAAAAAATGCCCTGAAGGTAGTTTTAAGATGAATCACTTGCCACATCTAAAAAAAAATTGTTTCAGAAATTAAATACAAATTTTAGAAAACTTCAAAATAATTATTTTTCAAAAACTAGATTCTCAAAGTTGAGTAATAATAAAATTATACATACAATAACGTTTTAAATGAGCATCCATAACGAAGGAATACACAGAAAATAATGATTATATGCCACCATGTTTTGCTGAAAACGCGGATTTTCACGACTTTCAGCAAGCCTTAACTCCGAAGATCTTATTTTGAGAAATGAAATATTCTCAAATCTTCTACGCCTCTGATAACCCTGTGTACGAAGTTAGAACGAAATCTGAGACTATGCTATGTATGTATGTATGTACATACATACAATCCAGGTGGTGCCTGGTCGATTTGTCTTGGAACGCTCCACCTGTGGAAACCTGAGGAGACCAGTTACCCGCCCCCTCGTGTAGGCTTGTATTAATTTTCATAAACTCGTAACAGTTGCATGATGAGTTTATGAAATTTTCAACCTAGATCACTAAAGAAAAGGTTAAACCCATAACTCAAAATTCTAAACAAATATGAAATGTTCTATCTCAAAATAATACATGGTTCCAGTGTATACAGTATACAGTTGAAACTAGTCGGACTTGCATAAATTTTGGATCATTGATTTACCAAAGACCACCTGATACGATAGAAAAACAACAAAAGAAGCTCTCAAAATGTGACTCATCTATCAATTTTAATCGTCATTGTCTAAACGAAGATATATTGCCGAAGTACTCGCATATATATATATATATATATATATATATATATATATATATATTGTTCATTAAATACAATTGCTTGTTCAGCCGCAGAAAGTTTTTTAGATTTAGATTCAATAATACGAATAAGTTTAATGTTATTTTCGGTATGTTTGTGCAAAGTCGTAGCAAAGGACATAAAATAGGTTTAAGTTTCACATAGTAATATTTCACCAAGCTTATGGCATGATCACACACAAAATCGACGCTCTTTAAAAGTATTAATCAGTTTGAATTTTTGAATCCTAATATGAAAGCGCACAGCATATCGACAAATGATCCTTCATCACAAAAATACCAAGCAAACACCTCAATCACGTCTATCACATCACATATCACAAATAACAGGAATACAACACGCTTACAATGCTTCCTAAATATTCACCGAATATTCCTATCATATAGGGGAAGGTGTGTGAGTTGTTTGGTGTGGATGTTGATGATGGGTGACGTGTCTCGGATGTACAGTGTTTCTAGTGTCGTGAGTCTGCGATGATCAGTGCACTGTGCTAGGACTGTGGTGTTTTCTGTCAATATGTTTCGTGTGATATCTGTGTTGTGGTACTCCTGCATGTGTCGTTTAGGTGATCCTTCCTGTAGGTGCATGGTGAGTCGTCTGCTGAGAGATGTGGTAGTCATACCAATGTAACATACCTTTCGGGTTGCGCAACCCGAAAGGTATGTTACATTGGTATGACTACCACATCTCTCAGCAGACGACTCACCATGCACCTACAGGAAGGATCACCTAAACGACACATGCAGGAGTACCACAACACAGATATCACACGAAACATATTGACAGAAAACACCACAGTCCTAGCACAGTGCACTGATCATCGCAGACTCACGACACTAGAAACACTGTACATCCGAGACACGTCACCCATCATCAACATCCACACCAAACAACTCACACACCTTCCCCTATATGATAGGAATATTCGGTGAATATTTAGGAAGCATTGTAAGCGTGTTGTATTCCTGTTATTTGTGATATGTGATGTGATAGACGTGATTGAGGTGTTTGCTTGGTATTTTTGTGATGAAGGATCATTTGTCGATATGCTGTGCGCTTTCATATTAGGATTCAAAAATTCAAACTGATTAATACTTTTAAAGAGCGTCGATTTTGTGTGTGATCATGCCATAAGCTTGGTGAAATATTACTATGTGAAACTTAAACCTATTTTACGTCCTTTGCTACGACTTTGCACAAACATACCGAAAATAACATTAAACTTATTCGTATTATTGAATCTAAATCTAAAAAACTTTCTGCGGCTGAACAAGCAATTGTATTTAATGAACAATGCATTAAAGAGAATCTGCTCCCCAACTATATATATATATATATATATATATATATAT
This sequence comes from Lepas anatifera, assembly GCA_034440635.1. Taxonomy (NCBI): domain Eukaryota; kingdom Metazoa; phylum Arthropoda; class Thecostraca; family Lepadidae; genus Lepas; species Lepas anatifera. Next base: position 132,618 of record JAOTON010001302.1, read on the forward strand.
ATATATATATATATATATATATATATATATTAATACAGTGCTGGTTGAACGTCACCGCAGCTTTGGCTTTTTGGAGTTTTCTTTCTAGGGTTTCAATGTTCCTGATAAGTTTTCGGATTTGTATGCTATATTCGAGTAAAATTGTTCCGATATTCATGTCATATTAACGAAAATTGAAGTAAAAAACGCACCTAAAGTCGACCGGTTTCATTTATCTCACATAATCAGAATCAGAATCAGTTTATTCGCAATCATCCCCGATCGTTCAAGGTTTTTCGTGGTTGCACGTCAAGCACATTAACACGCGCATTGACGGGGGTCTGAGCCACCTTCGCATTGACGGGGGGCGGGTACCCGCCCCCCTAAGATCTCGAGAACCACGGTAGGTAGCGAAAAACGGTAAACGGCGTTGGGCTGCCCATCCACTTCTCCATCGAAAACATTTCAACCATTTTTTTGTCAGGTCACATTTAAGGTCACGAGAGGTCAAAACATGCCCGTCATAGGGATAACATGTAAAATTCAGTTTTTCGGGCATTACATCTGAACAAGTAAAGATAGAGCAAAACGACTTGAACTATATGAATCCTCTTAGCAAGCCGAATCGAATGATATATAATTTGACCTTGCTAGGTCAAATCAAGGATTCGACCTGACCTGAGGTCAGGTCAGGGTCAAATTATATAAAATGCATGTCATTAGAACCGCAAAGCCCAGGCGAGTCTAATGCAGCTAAAATAAATGCTCTATCACCATCCGTTACTGAGTTATTCCGTAAAAACCATTTTTCCCATGTATTTCCAATGGAGAGGTCATGCCTCGTACCTGACCTTAGGTCATCGATATCAAAAATACCGGAACATATGTTAGAGAACTCGGTAGGGCCATTATGTGACATGAGTTTCAATCGGATAAGTTCACCCTGCTCCGACTTATGCTATCTTAAACTTTTTTTGAGGTCGGGTCACTTGACCTGTACTGGTGACCTGACCTGAGATGACCTAACCTTAAAATTTTCACAGAAGTTGTCAAAATGACGAGGAAAAAGGTATACCAAGTACGGCGGCGCTACGCGCCGCCGTTTTTCTGCTGTCTCCGAAAAACCCGAGGGGGCGGGTACCCGCCCCCCGTCAATGCGCGTGTTAAAGGAGTAAAATACGCAGGTTAAAAGACAAACATAGTTAAAAAAACTTCCACGCATACCTACCACTCAAGCGAAAAACCACAAATCACAGTCCACTCTGCAAATAACCATTTAAAGCACGTTTAAAAGTAGTCTGGCTCGAGACATTGCGCACGCTAGAGGGTAGTGCGTTATATTTGGTTGCGCCAACATTTCCAAGTCTCCTTTTACCCGCGCTATTTCTCGCACGCGCAGGTCGAAGTTGGTGAATTTGTCTCGTGCCATGGTGGTGTTCGGCATACATAAACAGATCTCGCAGGTCACTCGGTTGTTCCGTGACGAGTACATTTCGCACCAGACACAGCTGGTGATAATCAATAAGTTTTGACACATCAGGAAGTCCAAGTCGACGCACCTCATGGCTTATGCGCTCAAATTTCCTTTTCCAGTGATTACCCGTGCCGAAAAATTTATCAGTTTTTGGATTCTGTGAAGCTGAGTTACGCCGGAAGTTTCGTAAATTGATATACAGTATCTAATTGATGTAATGACTAACGCGTTAATGATTTGTTTTAGAACCGAATGGGGAATAACATGTTTCGCGTGTATCAGACCGATCAACATTCCTGTACATTTCCTGACAATGTTGTCGATGTGAGTTTGGTAGGTCAAATGTCTGTCCATGTACAGTCCTAGATTCTTTACAGCCCGGTCTTCAGTGACAGTAATGTTTGCGACTCAAATGCTGACCGGGGGCAAATCCTTGGGCATGCCTGGTGTTCCAAAAACAATAAGCTTAGTTTTTGACGCGTTCAATTTTAGACCGTTTTGTGAAAACCAATCAAACAGCACTGAAAGTTCTTTCTCCAGGTCTCTAATCATGTCCAAGACATTGTGTTTTAAGCCAGATATCAGGATTTGGGTATCATCGGCATATTGAACGATTTTGGTCTTTTCAGTATACAAATTTAGCTCATTAGCGAAGATAGAGAAGAGCAAACAAGATAACGATCCCCCCTGATAAACACCGGTGGTGTTTGAAAGCAGAGTCGACATGGTTTGGGTACCATTTTTTTGTAATTTTTACCTTCTGCTTGTGGCCATGGAGGTAATCGAGAAACCAATGATTTTCGATGCCATACAGGTGTAATTTGTCGAGTAGTTTGTCGTGCGCAATTACATCAAAGCATTTTGAACAGTCCAACAGGACCAGAATCGTGATCAAACCCGTATCCATTGCACGATAGATGAGGTCAGTCACAACCGAGAGTGCAGTTTCTGTAGAATGATTTTTTTCTATAGCCATGCTGAGCGTTGGAGTACAAAAATGATCGTTGAAATAGGCATTCAATTGCGAGTGCACCACTCTTCCCGTAATCTTCGAAATTGCCGGTAACGTCGTCACCGGACACCAGTTTGCCGGGTCAGTAGAGTCACCGCCTTTCGGCAGAGGTACTACTATGCCGCACTTCCATGGCTGCGGGACAAGTCCTGTGATGAGGCTCGAATTAATTATATCGCATAAAACGTGAAGGATTCCGTAAAAGAACTTCTGAAACATGGAGATACTAAAACCAGTGATATCTACAGATGATGATGATTTCATGTTGCCAACAATGATACACAAGTCGTTCGTTGAAATCGGTCTAACCGTGAAACCACAAGCAGGAACACGCGGCAATCTAATCGGCAGATGCTCAGTAGATGGCACGACAGTTGCTGCAGTATTTGGTCCAACGTTCACAAAATAGTGATTGATTACATCTGGCGTCACGTTGGGGGCACTGGTGGTAACCTTTTACCCCCAATGATAGGCCTAACCACTTGGAACATACGCCCTGGTCCCGCCTCCGCCAGGCGCCTTTGCAGGTGTTCACGAGTGTCCCGACGTATAGCGGCACGGCACAATCGGTTGAGCCGCTTGTATTCGGCGCGCCCACCAAGTCCGGAGCTCAGCGCTGCCCGGCGCCTCGCCAGTAGTGCCCGCGTTGGGATGGTTACACGGGTAGTAGTTGGCGGGGGAGGTCGTGACGTCGTCAGTGGTGCCACGGTATCCCAGAAGTGCGGTGAAAATCCGCGTAAAGGCTTCCCATTTAGAAGATGGTCCATGTGCTGAAAATACTGGGTCCCAGTTAGCGTTGGATAAAGTGATGTTAAAATCACTCTGGTTGACCCGTCCCAGCCTACGGATCTGTCTGGCAGGCGGACGGTGTTTGATTTTGGATCCATGCTGCATCAGAATCCTGGTAAATCATGCGGCGATCCCTAATGACAGCGTTGAACGTCGCTCCTAAAGACCGTCCCTGGTCGGTTTGTGATGACTACGTCTATTAGTGATCCCGCAGGTCGATATGTTGCAGTAGTCTGGTTACACACGTGCAACCCGTATGTCGGATTATTTGACGCAGTTTATGACTAGGTGCATTTGCAGTATTGGTCGACCTCAACAAGCACGCATTTTCAAGACTGAGGTACGTTGAATAGTAGTTACAAAATTTAAGGTTTGCATTCTTTATGTCTCGCACAAGATCCCATGCATATGAGCACAAATCACTTCACATTGTGGCAAACAAACATGCAACACGATTAACACCACATAGATTGATTAGATTGTCAAGATGAATAAATTGTCTAAAAGGAAAGCTATACATTACGAGACAAGGACAAAATTCATAATACACTATAAGCGTTACAATGAAAGTACCTCGGCCTGCGGCCTCGGCAGGTGCCGCTCCGGCGCAGGAGAAGCCGGTGACAATGTACGTTAGCCAAACAGTTCGATTGACAGGCGAGTTTTTTTTTCAGCAGTTTGATACTTCTAACAACGCAATGTTGGAGTTTTAGGTTTTGTGTTCTCATTATGGCTCCATTCAATCAGTCTAGGCCCATGTTTTCCTAAATTAGCATGTCTCTGCATACTGCACCCCGCCTGCCCTCTGTTCATATCATCAAAGAAATAAACACACGCATAATGTTTGTTTTGTTAAGCAAAGACTGGGCATGACGAGAAGAAAGGAGATACGATATAAAATATGATGGGTTTTCCGACGGTATTTCACCTATACCTGCAGATTTTCACCCAATTCAGCCTATTTGTTACCGAGTTATGCCCCAGCTCGAGACCTCAGCCCCACCACCGAACTGATGTCCTGGATCCGCCTATGCTCGAGCTCCTTAGCCCGACACCCATACTGATGTCCTGGATCCGCCTATGCTCGAGCTCCTTAGCCTCACCTCCGTACAGATGTCCTAGATCCGCCTATGCTGGATCTCCTTAGCCCAATCCCCGTACCGATATGCTGGATCCGCCTATGCTCAAACTCCTTAGCCTCTACCCCCGTACTGATATCCTGGCTCCGCTTATGCTCGAGCTCCTTAGCCCCACCCTCGTACTGATATCCTGGATCCGCCTATGCTCGAACTCTTTAGCCCCTACCCCCGTGCTGATGTCCTGGATCCGCTTATGCTCCAGCTCCTTAGCCCCACCCCCGTACTGATGTCCTTGATCCGCCTATACTCGAGCCCCTTAGCCCCACCCGCGTACTGATGTCCTGGATCCGCCTCTGTTCGAGCTCCTTAGCCCCACACCCATACTTATGTCCTGGATCCGCCTCTGTTCGAGCTCCTTAGCCCCACACCCATACTTATGTCCTGGATCCGCCTATGCTCCAGGTCCTTAGCCCCACCCCCGTACAGATGTCCTGGATCCGCCTATGCTCGATCTCCTTAGCCCCACCCCCGTACTGATGTCCTGGATCCGCCTCTGCTCGAGCTCCTTAGCCCCACACCCATACTTATGTCCTGGATTCGCCTATGCTCCAGCACCTTAGCCTCACCCCCGTGCTGATGTCCTGGATCCGCTTATGCTCGAGCTCCTTAGCCCCACCCCCGTACTGATGTCCTTGATCTGCCTATACTCGAGCCCCTTAGCCCCACCCCCGTACTGATGTCCTGGATCCGCCTCTGCTCGAGCTCCTTAGCCCCACCTCTGTATTGCCCTGGAACCGCCTATGCTCAGCCCCGACCCTCTACTGATGTCCTGGATTCGCCTATGCTCGAGCTCCCGAGCCCCACCCCCGTACTGATGTCCTGAATCCGCTTATGCTCGAGCTCCTTAGCCCCACACTCGTACTGATATCCTGGATCCGCCTATGCTCGAACTCTTTAGCCCCTACCCCCGTGCTGATGTCCTTGACCCGCCTATACTCGAGCCCCTTAGCCCCACCCCCGTACTGATGTCCTGGATCCGCCTCTGCTCGAGCTCCTTAGCCCCACACCCATACTTATGTCCTGGATCCGCCTATGCTCCAGCTCCTTAGCCCCATCCCCGTACTGATGTCCTGGATCCGCCTCTGCTCGAGGTCTTTAGCCCCACACCCATACTTATGTCCTGGATCCGCCTATGCTCCAGCCCCTTAGCCCCACCCCCGAACTGATGTCCTGGATCCGCCTATGATCGAGCTCCTTAGGCCCATCCCCGTACTGATGTCCTGGTTCCGCCTATGCTCGAACTCCTTAGCCCCACCCCTGTACTGATGTCCTGGATCCGCCTATGCTCGAGCTCCTTAGCCCCACCTCCGTGCTGATGTCCTGGATTCGCCTATGCTCGATCTCCTTAGCCCACCCTCGTACTGATGTCCTGGGTCCGCCTATGCTCGAGCCCCTTAACCACACCCCCGAACTGATGTCCTGGATCCGCCTATGCTGGAGCTCCTTAGCCCCACCCCCTACTGATGTCCTGGATCCGCCTATGCTTGAGCTCCTTAGCCCCACCCCCGTATTGATGTCCTGGATCCGCTTATGCTCGAGGTCCCGAGTTCCAACCCGCTCCTGATGTCCTGGATCCGCCTATGCTCGAGCTCCTTAACACCACCCCCGTACTGATGTCCTGGATCCGCCTATGCTCGAGCTCCTTAACCACACCCCCGAACTGATGTCCTGGATCCGCCTATGCTCGAGCTCCTTAGCCCCACCCCCGTACTGATGTCCTGGTTCCGCCTATGCTCGAACTTCTTTGCCCCACCTCCGTACTGATGTCCTGGATCCGCCTATACCAGAACTCCTTAGCCCCTACCCCCTACCGATGTCCTGGATCCGCCTATGGTCGAGCTCCTTACCCAACCCCCTTACTGATGTCCTGGATCTGCCTATGCTCGAACTCCGTAGCCCCACCTCTGTACTGCCCTGGATCCGCCTATGCTTGAACTCCTTAGCCCCCACCCCCTACGGATGTTCTGGATCCGCCTATGCTCGAGCTCCGGATTCCCACCCCCGTACTGATGAGCTGAATCCGCTTATGCTCGAGCTCCTTAACACCACCCCCGTACTGATGTCCTGGATCCGCCTATGCTCGAGCTCCTTAGCCCCACCCCCGAACTGATGTCCTGGATCCGCCTATGATCGAGCTCCTTAGGCCCATCCCCGTACTGATGTCCTGGTTCCGCCTATGCTCGAACTCCTTAGCCCCACCCCTGTACTGATGTCCTGGATCCGCCTATGCTCGAGCTCCTTAGCCCCACCTCCGTGCTGATGTCCTGGATTCGCCTATGCTCGATCTCCTTAGCCCACCCTCGTACTGATGTCCTGGGTCCGCCTATGCTCGAGCCCCTTAACCACACCCCCGAACTGATGTCCTGGATCCGCCTATGCTGGAGCTCCTTAGCCCCACCCCCTACTGATGTCCTGGATCCGCCTATGCTTGAGCTCCTTAGCCCCACCCCCGTATTGATGTCCTGGATCCGCTTATGCTCGAGGTATCGAGTTCCAACCCGCTCCTGATGTCCTGGATCCGCCTATGCTCGAGCTCCTTAGCCCCACCCCGTACTGATGTCCTGGATCCGCCTATGCTCGAGCTCACTAGCCCCACCCCGGTACTGATGTCTTGGATCCGCCTATGCTCGAGCTCCTTAGCCCCACCCCCATACTAATGGCCTGGATTCGCCACTGCTTATTAAGTTTATTTAAGCAGGGAGTGCAAGGAGTCACGTGTCATGGTATCACCACAAAGAGGTTTATTCGGCTGGGAAAGAAATGGTGTGCAACGGTGGATCCTTTGGCCAGTGCTACCTATGGTTAGAGGATGCATTAACTAGTGTGTAGATATATAGACAGATGATAAACTTTTATTGGACGTAAACAATATGACAGGTATAACAAATAGATTGACGCAAAAGCCCGAAGGCTTAAGTGGTGGGGCCTCTCTTATCTCTCTCATAAAACACATCACTTTTACCGGACCTATCACACACATACACAGTTTGGACACACATAAAGAAACAAAACACAACAAACCAAACAAGCAAACCAGTTCCTGACCACCATTTTGTTTTTTATTCGTCGCAAGTCGCCGGAGCGAGCGGGACCCTACCGCACGGCCGCCACCCGGCCGTCCGACTGATATGAATATCTAATAGACAACGCGCCCGCCGCACGAGTAGAGGAGCCGAAACGAGACAGACTACCCTGCCACCACCGGGCATTCGCGCTGGTCTATAGCATGCGTAGATGGCTATGGTATCTGTCTCGCATAGCAGCTACCAGTGCGCCGCCCGCCGCGACGCTACGGCCGAACGGCGGGGTGAGGTTTCGAGCGGAAAACTTACTAGCATTGTGTATTACATTTAATTAAAGGTACAGTCCCCCGCAATTGAAATTGCCATATCTAGGCTCGACCGGTTTAGGATGGATATCTTGCATCCTATGGTGCCTATAGGTTTAGAAACGGCTGCATCGTGTGTATTTTTTCAAGAGCTTTCCAGTGGTCACCATTATTTACTAATCTGACATCTGGGTGAGAAAATATTACACAATTACTGATTTTGCTGCTTTCTGACGGGGTAGTCTTCGGCTGACTTGCCACCGCCTCTGATAATCCCTGACCCTCTCGCCCATACCTGAACCACGTGACCTCACAGATGAATGGGCGGTTTGCATTGTGCCAGTTCATTCATCCCTCTCATAAATCTTGTCGTGTCTGAGGGGCACTCGTATTGCAATTGCTCCCACTGTGTTGCTGTGTGCTGGACAACTGGCGTCACTGACCTGGGGCCCCGGTCAGTGGCAGAACCACGCAATGCAGTGGCAGAACCACGAGTTGCTTTTTGAGGGGGGGAGCAATATCCAATAAGATGGGCACAGATGGGGCAAACCATCGGAATATATTTTGCTGCGGGGAAGCACACGAATTTTCCCTCCTATATCCGCCCTTGTGCTTGGGTTGCGAAACATGTAAGCTGTCATTGGCTGCCGGGCTCCCCTCACCTGCATGTTTATTTAGACAGGATTCTGGTAAAACGGCTGATACAGTGATACAACTTTGTTTGGAGGTTTCATTAAAATAATATTTTCAGATACTCGTCAGAAGAGGGGACAGTTGGAGCCATAGGTGGATCCACGGGTAAAGGAATGCAGGTCCCCCTCATTGACCCTCGGCGTCCCTAAAATCATCACAGCATTCCTCTAAACGGTCGATGGCACTTCCTGAAATGTCACTTCCTGAAATGTCACTTCCACCCCTCCCCCAGGATGCGAAAATCGGCACCCCGCCATAGGATTTGGCACCCACCTGAAAGCTTTTACCGGCCAAAAGTGGCACCCAATTTGTACGGATGACGTCCCACCCCCCGGCAAGGTGACCCCCATCGGTGATCCTGGATCCCCCTATGGTGGGGGCAGGCCCCCAATTTTCATTAAACATCGCGATTTAAGAAACAATAGGAAAATCGGGCATTGTGTGGGCAGCATTTTGCGAAGGTCTCAAGAAGCCTGAACCTGACGAGGTTTTGTTTTTAGATGGTAAATTTTCTTGTCAAGGGTGACGGTTCACTGGCTCTATCACTGTTTCGTCGGTGGCGGCGATTATTTATTATGGGACAATTGCTTCCAACTAAATGAGCTTAATTCCGTCCACAGAGAATTTTTAAATTTCCAGCTTGAGAACCTTTGTAGAGCCTATTTCTCGGGAGCATAAAACTGTGCCCTCGCTTGACTAAAATCACGCAGTCGTCTCCTCTCAACGAACGGCAGCCATTGCTTTAACTGGGGAGGATGGAGTTTCCATGAACTGGCCTCTAGACTGACATCACACGGTGCAAGCTTGGCATAGCGTTTGCGATAGTCTCTAATAAAAATTGTTGGGGTTAGACGACGCTCCAGCTCTCAAAGTTATATGGCGTTACCAACTCTCACCCTGTAAGGAGAGATTTGGTGCATTTGATCATCATACCTATTCAGAGAATCTGCCTGGACATGAACCCAAGGAGTTGAACCCGGGGGAGTTGAGCCAGGGAATCAGCGCTAGGTTTCTTGCGGCCTTTTGGCAGCACCCTCACTTGTCGGAAGGATATGATCATATTTTATGCTGAAAATATTAGATAATTTGTAGCAGTATTACAAAGGTATAAAAGCCTATGTAGCAGCTTTAGCGGTTATAGTGATCGTTGTTGAGAGTATCATTAGCGGTAAAATTGGTCAGTGATGGATCTAGGCGGTAGTTTTGGTGGGACAAACAAAAATCGAAACGCAAGAAAAAACGTCGCGCAGTGAAAGCTTTTGCAACAATCTAACTAGCCGGCAGGTTGGGGAGGCGGGGAGTGGGGAGTAAATATAAGTCGAAAAGCAAAACAAACAGGCGTCACTGGGTGAAATATGTGGCTACAAAATGCTTGCTTTCGATATCCAAGGATCATTCATCCAAATACGATTTTAAATATCAAGAGGAGCAGGCTCCAATATTCACACTGAAGTTGACTGGTTCTGTTTGAAAATGATTTCTTCAGTTAAAGCACCAACACCTTGCTTATGAACTTTAAAGGAGCCGGGGAAAAGGTCGACAGCTTGGGGGAGGGGGATAACATTATGGTTTTGCTCCGAGCTTTTTCGTTCGGGGAGAAAATACGTATTGTCCCCCTCCCCTTGGGTCCTCCATTAGAACTGGGTGCTGTTTGAGGGGTCTCGTTGCCACGTCCGACCACCGAGGGTAAAATGGCAGTGAATAGTGAATGTTTCTCTGATGAAATCCACCAACTCGAGAGCTACTACTCTTCGAAATTTAGCACGACATTGGTTCCAGCTATTATTGATGTTAAAATTGTTCGATGTGTCGCTGAAATGAAAATATTTTAGGATAAATATTGTTTACATATTCTGGTTGGGCGAAACCAGAATATTACCCGGGGGACCTTGTAACCAAAGCCTACCTTTGGCGGCCGCAGGGAGGCATTCCGGTCATGGCCCCCCAAAGCGCTGGAGGGGGGCCAAACTATCTTTCCCCCCAAACGCCGGAGAAATTTTTGAAAAAGGTGTGTACACTAAGCCTGTAGAGCACAAAAATATTCGCTTCCCCCTCCCCTCCCCGGAGAGCGATCATGCACTTGGAGAGGTAGCTTATACTAGATCTGTCGAGCACTGAAAAAGGTGTTTACAATAGGTATGTAGAGCAAAACATCTTCGCTCCCACCCCCTTCCCCCCCACAGGAGGACAGGCAGACATGGGTTTGCCCCCAAAACTAGGGTCTGCGTACGCCCCTGAAGCCTACGCTGCTCCCTTGACCTGAGAGGGTATATTACCAACAAGACTAAAATTGGACTGGAAACGAATGTTAAGCTGGTCTGATTCTGGTTTAGCCCGAGAGATTATTATCAGTATATTGTTTTGGGATTTCATTGAGTTTAAATCTTTAGCCTCGATAAATTTTTTAGAACTCCCGCAGCCTAATATTGAGCCCCTTGGGCTAAAGGGTGTTTTAAGCTCGTGCAATCTTTCGAAAGCCTAGCTGGCTCAGAGGCCCCTAACTATCGTGCATCCTTAGCTGCCATCTCAACTTAACGTATCTGCATTGGTTTTGGTCGCCCGGAAATAGGCACATAAGCATTTATCACTAACTTTAAGAATTGTTGGGGTTTAACGACGCACCAACTGCCAGGGTCATACGGCGTCCCAAACTCTCACCCTGTTGGAAGGGATTTTGGGGATCAGATCGACTTATTCAGAGGCTCCGCCGGGACTTGAACCCGGGACCGGTGGCTTAGAAGACAAGGGTGCTATCCACTAAGCCACCTCATCCCCTTATCACTAACTTTATACGATATTATACGTAATAAATAATTTTTGGGCTTATCGATGCACCAACTGCCAGTGTCATATGGTGTCGCCAACTTTTTTACTGTTGAAAAGATATCCCGGGAACCAGCTTGCTCCTTGTTCAGGGAAACCGCCGGGCCTTGACCCCGGGTCGGCTGGGTGGAATCCAGCTACGCTGACCACTCCAATACAGCGTCTCTAGCATTTAATTGGAATTGAAGACATCCCTCTATCTGAATACTGATTTGTGCAAATCAGCATATATTTGAATATAAGCTGATGACCATTGTTGGTTGGCAGCCCCTACCAATGGTCCCCAGCCTTTGGAATTTTTCCCTAACTGGCAAACAGTACCCCTCTAGCTCGAAATACCTGAAGGCCTTTCCCGTTTGGCAAGGGCTAATGTGACCTTTGAGGAAGGTCGTTATGAGCACATAACCAGGCAAGCAAGGGCAAGGTAGGAAACCGAAGAGCCTAATAAAGAAAACAATAGCTCTTTTTCGATTCATGTAATGTTCCCTTTGTGCCCATCTCCCAGCAACATGAGAGTTGGCGACACTATATAGCCTCAACAGTCGGTGCGTGTAAACCCCCAAAGCTGCTTTGAACCCATTTTCTTCCTTTGTCCCTGGAAAAATGCGAAAACAAGCAAGACCTGAATGTGTGTATTTCGCTCTGGACACATGAGCAACAAGAAAACAGTGGAATAAAATTCAGGCAGAATATCTGCTCCTAATTTCGAAACATTTCAAATAAATATGAGGATTCAATACTTGCAAGTCGATAGTTTTAGTCATTTTTAGTGTAGTGGCAGGTTTCGACTCATTACCTCATGCATTTATCTACCATTTTTTTGTGATTGAGACCCCATTAGCCAAACGGCACTTTTTCATGCTCCCTTCTTGTTCTTCATAACGAGTTTTAGCGACCTAGCGTTCATGAATTGTAGCCAAATATGTTAATCATTTTCATTTTAACCATTTTCTGGTCCATAAGTCCTGATTACCATATAATAAAGAGATATTTATTTATTTATTTTGCAGCACAATGGTGACAATACTATCAGCATAATTCACAACAGGAACAGACACCCATGGAACAGGCATATATGTTAAACCTGATAAACAATTTGAATTCAAACTTACCCCACAACCCCTGGCCATTCCATTGATAAGCTAAGCGGGGAATATAAAGGAAAAAATATGCCCATTTACATTATTTTAATCGCCTTGGTGCTCTTCCCGGGCTCCATCCTCATTTTTGGCGAGTTATTCGGAGCCGATTTAAATGAGAGACTAGTCGACTTACACCAATGTATGGTTATCAGCCTGACAACTTATAACTGTAAATTGATAACAGTTCAGGTCAGGTGAACGAGTTTTAACGTGATTTCCACGCCCATGTGGGTCATTTTTGTTTTTCTTAGATAAGAACGACAAAGCAAGGGAAAAACGCGACTCCTACAGCATGCCATGGTCGAGTTTCCTCCTCATTCAAAAGCTCTTCGAAATAAAAATTTCCCAGATATCGTCTAGTTATTTTGAGATCACGTCAGTAAAGACGCTACCAGAGATCACCGGAGGTCATAGTTTCGAGCTTGTTTGTGCTCATATCTTTAGAACAAGACGGCAAGGAGCTTCCAGCGCCATTTCTATTTTTCGTATCACCTTTGCCTCTTGAGTTAACAGGGGAAAGGGAGATGGACTGACGCCCCACGTCGTAGTGGGTGCGAAAAGAGGCCAGGTGGTGTCTGGTTGACATACTTGGCTTTTCCCATTATTATCCCTTGCACCTGACTGGATTCAGCCAAATCAAAAATTTCTTGGCGTCGTCTTCACCCTCCACCGGAGGGAGGGGGGTCTGAACACCCTCCCTCAGATTTTTCCGACTGTGCATAAAAATGCCGGCGCGAAGCGCCGCCGTAATTGGCGCACCCTATCCGTAATTAATTCTTCAACATTTTCTAGAATTTTACGTTTGCACCATCTCAGGTCAGGTCAACAGTGCAGGTCAAGTTACCTCAACTCCAAAAAGTTTAAGATTTCATGAGTAGGAACGGTGTGAATCTGTCTTCTTAAAACTCATATCACATAATAGCCCCATCAATTAGCGCAAAACATATTCCGGGATTTTACATATCGATGACCTAGGACCAAATACAGATCATGACCTCTCCATTGGAAATGCATGGGAAAACAAAAATTGAGGGAAATGGTTTTATTTATGTTGATATGTAGTTGAATACCTTCACATTCTCCAAATCGTAGTAGCTTAAGCCCCTCTCCAGGCTCATGGTGCAAGTTTGGACCTGTGATCTCTGAGAGGTCATCTTGGATTGCTTAAACCGCGCCCCAGTGGGCCTACGAGCCATCTTTGCTCTGGTGGGAGGGGGGTGTTTGAACACCCCCTCGAACTCGGCCTCTACGTGGGATAGCGAAAAAAGCGAACACTGTTGGATAGTTCATACAAATTCATGAGGAAATTATATTTGTCACTTTTTGGCTCAGGTCAATTTTGAGGTCATGACAGGTCAAAGGAAGTGGGATTTTGAGTAGAGTTTTTGGTATCTGGCGTCTGGAGAGTTGAGTGAGACACCATTCGCTTCCTCTCGTCACGGAAAATCGAATGATGAATCAAATCGGAAAATCGAACGAGCCATACTAGGTCAAAACTTAAAAATGACCAGACCTCAGCTCAGGGTCACTTTTTAACCTAGCATAGTCAATATGCAATCAATCGACTCGCAATAGCAGTCTGAACACAATGACATCAAAATAAAAGCTGGATCATTTCATGCAGTTATTGACATAAGTCTGAAAACTGCTTAAATAGCCCCAGATGACCTCTCAGAGGTCACAGGTCAAAAATTGCAACAGGAGCCTGGAAAGGGTCCCAGGATACTACGATTTAGGGAATATTGAGGTTTTCTCAGCTGTTGAGTACACAAATACAGCCCAATTTCTGTTTTCCCATGTATTTACAATAGCGAGGTCATGGTCCGTAGTTGACCTTAGGTCATCGATATGAAAAATCCCGGAATATATGTTGTAGCACTGGGTGGGCCCATTATATGGAATAAGTTTTAATTCAATAAATTCACCCATTTCTTACTTACGCCGCTTAAACATTTTTGGAGGTGAGGTCACCTGCACTGGTGACCTGAACTGAGATGACCCAACCTTAAAATTTGGGGAAAAGTTGCGGAATCAATCAAGGATAAAGCGTGCTAAGTACGGCGGCGCCTCGCGCCGCCGTTTTTTCGTGCCGCCGGAAAACACCCGAGGGGATGTTTAAGCACCTTCCACCGGGGCGAGGGTTAAACAGGTTGACTTGGGTCAATAATTTCGCAGGAAATGATGAAAAAGTTTTTTATTTTGATACCATTACGTTTGGATTGTTATTGCAAGTTGATTGATATGCATATTGATTATGCTAGATCAGATAAAGACCTTGACCCAGCTTTAGGTCACGTTACTTTTATGATTTCATGTAGTATAGTCATATTATACATGGTTCAATTTTCCGTAAAAGAGGAAGCCAATGGCGCCATACAGTTTATACTAACTGAATTCAGTCAGACGATAGGCCCCATAAACTCCTCTACACCCTATCACATTTTTTTACCTGTCATGACCTAAATATTGACCTGAGACAAAAAGTGAGTAATGTAGTTTCGCGATATATTCTTATGAACCATCTACCAGTGTTCGCGTTTCCCTCTATCCTGCATAGGAGCCGGGTTCGAGGGGAAGTGTTCTCCCCTACAGCAAAAGATGGCTCGGACACCCACCGGGGTGGGTGTTAAATAACAAAATTCGGCCACAGGGTGCCGTTTTAAACCCCATGAACTCTAATCCCCCAGAAAAAATATTTCAGCAGTGATCCTGTGAGCCTTATGAGGCTGGAAACATTGTTTGAAGCCATAACTCAGACATACCCAGTCTTGGACTCTCGTGCCCAGGCGCCTCGGTCACTGGACGGACCGCCTGGGGCTAGACACCTGCGAGACAGTACTGATCACCTCGGTTCAAAACACTGTGCCCCCTGCCTGCCACACACTATTTACTACGTGTGGCCTTGCACCTGTCGTTGTAAACACGTAGTAATCACGTGACCCAGGTATGCGTGCCAGTCGAGCGAAGGGTCGGGGATTATCAGGGGCGGTGGCAAGTCAGCCGAAGACTACCCCGTCAAAATGCAGCAAAATCAGTAATTGTGTAATATTTTCTCACGCAGATGTCAGATTAGGAAATAATGGTAACCACTGGAAAGCTCTTGCAAAAATACATAATAAGAACCCGTTTATAAAGCTATAGACGCCATAGGTTGCGAGATATTCATCCTAAACCGGTCGAGCCTAGTCATGGCAATTTCAATTGCGGGGGACTGTACACTGTTGTTGCTATGATATGCAACCTGTTGCGATGGCAAGATATGTCTTTCAACTAGCTTTTTGCCGAATTTCATCCACTTCCATCTATATTAACCATTCGAAATCCTGGTGTGAAGCAAAAATGAACCGATAAAATTACCACTTTGAAATAGATTTTACGGCTGATAGCGCGGAAGCCGTAAGAGATAAGTGGGGGGTATGAGTGAGAAAAATGACGGCAACGAAGTTGTTTATCCAGCCGTGTTAAGTTCAATACCGTAGCTATCATGGTCTGGAAACCAGTGGGCTGAGAATAAAATTTTTAAAAACTTATATTTTTTTTGCCTCTAAAATAAAAAGTTTCAGTCTGAAAGTTTTATCTCTAAAAATATAATAAAGGAGGCTATTCTCTTTTATTATCTGAAATGGGAACTAATTTATCTTAATTAGATCGGAAGATATAAGGGTTTGACTGATATTTTGGGAAATGCAGACCTTCGCAGAATGGGCCAAAAAGGACCCTTAAATTTCCGTTTTTGTTTTGTTTCTGTGTTTGTGCAGTACTGCACAAACCGGCCTTTAAATTGGTATTTGACTCAGAACCTGAACTGCTGTAGCTTCAGATATTTCGAGCCTGTAGTTTAGACTATGAGTTTTATGCCAAATTTAGGGTGCCAAGTTTAAAAGCTAATTTGGAGCCTTAAATTTATAACTTTTTCTTTCAAACTTTTTGTGTGATCTACAAATTTCCCTGATGTAAGAGGGTGCAAGTTTGAAGACTGTAGATGAATTAGCAAAAAATAGAAAAATAAAAGTTAAAAATCACATAATGCAAAATTCTGGGCAGAATTTTGAAAATTTTGAAAATTGACAACCGTGGTGCTTATTCATTTGGAAGTGCCTTCTATCCACAAAAGTTTTAGGTCTCTGATACCAGCGCTCAGAACAGACAACAACAACAACAACAACAACCTCGGCCTGCGGCCTCGGCAGGTGCCGCTCCGGCGCAGGAGAAGCCGGTGACAATGTACGTTAGCCAAACAGTTCGATTGACAGGCGAGTGTTTTCAGCAGTTTGAAACTCATAACAACGCAATGTTGGAGTTTTAGGTTTTGTTTTCTCATTATGGCTCCATTCAATCCCCTGTCTAGGCCCATGTTTTCCTAATTTAGCATGTCTCTGCATACTGCACCACGCTTGCCCTCTGTTCATGTCTTCACATAAATAAACACACGTTTAATGTTTGTTTTGTTAAGCAAAGACTGGGCATGACCAGAAGAAAAGAGATACAATATAAAATATGATGGGTTTTCCGACGGGATTTCACCTATACCTGCAGATTTTCACCCAATTCAGCCTAATTGTTACCGAGTTATGCCCCAGCTCGAGACCTCAGCCCCACAACCGTACTGATGTCCTGGATCCGCCTATGCTCGAGCTCCTTACCCCATCCCCTTACTGATGTCCTGGATCCGCCTATGCTCTAACTCCGAAGCCCCACCCCCGTGCTGATGTTCTGGATCCGCTTATGCTCGAGCTCCTTAGCCCCACCCCCGTACTGATGTCCTTGATCCGCCTATACTCGAGGCCCCTTAGCCCCACCCCCGTACTGATGTCCTGGATCCGCCTCTGCTCGAGCTCCTTAGCCCCACACCCATACTTATGTCCTGGATCCGCCTATGCTGCAGCCCCTTAGCCCCACCCCCGTATTGATGTCCTGGATCCGCCTTTACTCGAGCTCCGGAGCCCCACCCCCGCACTGATGTCCTGGATCCGCCTATGCTCGAGCTCCCGAGCCCCATCGCCGTACTGATGAGCTAAATCCGCTTATGCTCGAGCTCCTTAACACCACCCCCGTACTGATGTCCTGGATCCGCCTATGCTCGAACTCTTTAGCCCCTACCCCCAGCAGAGGTGCTGCTGTCCTGGATTCACTTATGCTCGAGCTCCTTAGCCCCACCCCGGTACTGATGTCCTTGATCCGCCTATACTCGAGCCCATTAGCCCTACCACCGTACTGATGTCTTGGATCCGCCTCTGCTCAAGCTCCTTAGCCCCACACACATACTGATGTCCTGGATCCGCCTATGCTCGAGCTCCTTAGCCCCACCCCCGTACAGATCTCCTGGATCCGCCTATGCTCGATCTCCTTAGCTCCACCACGTACTGATGTCCTGGATCCGCCTATGCTCGAGCTCCTTAGCCCCACCTCCGTGCTGATGTCCTGGATTCGCCTATGCTCGATCTCCTTAGCCCACCCCCGTACTGATGTCCTGGGTCCGCCTATGCTCGAGCTCCTTAACCCCACCCCCGAACTGATGTCCTGGATCCGCCTATGCTGGAGCTCCTTAGCCTCACCCCGTACTGATGTCCTGGATCCGCCTATGCTCGAGCTCCTTAGCCCCACCCCCGTATTGATGTCCTGGATCCGCTTATGCTCGAGCTCCTTAGCTCCAACTCCGTGCTGATGTCCTGGATTCGCCTATGCTCGATCTCCTTAGCCCACCCCCGTACTGATGTCCTGGGTCCGCCTATGCTCGAGCTCCTTAACCCCACCCCCGAACTGATGTCCTGGATCCGCCTATGCTGGAGCTCCTTAGCCCCACCCCCTACTGATGTCCTGGATCCGCCTATGCTCGAGCTCCTTAGCCCCACCCCCGTATTGATGTTCTGGATCCGCTTATGCTCGAGGTCCCGAGTTCCAACCCGCTCCTGATGTCCTGGATCCGCCTATGCTCGAGCTCCTTAGCCCCACCCCGTACTGATGTCCTGGATCCGCCTATGCTCAAACTCACTAGCCCCACCCCGGTACTGATGTCTTGGATCCGCCTATGCTCGAGCTCCTTAGCCCCACCCCCATACTAATGGCCTGGATCCGCCACTGCTTATTAAGTTTATTTAAGCAGGGAGTGCAAGGAGTCACGTGTCATGGTATCACCACAAAGAGGTTTATTCGGCTGGGAAAGAAATGGTGTGCAACGGTGCATCCTTTGGCCAGTGCTACCTATGGTTAGAGGATGCATTAACTAGTGTGTAGATATATAGACAGATGATAAACTTTTATTGGACGGAAACAATATGACAGGTATAACAAATAGATTGACGCAAAAGCCCGAAGGCTTAAGTGGTGGGGCCTCTCTTATCTCTCTCATAAAACACATCACTTTTACCGGACCTATCACACACATACACAGTTTGGACACACATAAAGAAACAAAACACAACAAACCAAACAAGCAAACCAGTTCCTGACCACCATTTTGTTTTTTATTCGTCGCAAGTCGCCGCAGCGAGCGGGACCCTACCGCACGGCCGCCACCCGGCCGTCCGACTGATATGAATATCTAATAGACAACGCGCCCGCCGCACGAGTAGAGGAGCCGAAACGAGACAGACTACCCTGCCACCACCGGGCATTCGCGCTGGTCTATAGCATGCGTACATAGCTATGGTATCTGTCTCGCATAGCAGCTACCAGTGCGCCGCCCGCAGCCACGCTACGGCCGAACGGCGGGGTGAGGTTTCGAGCGGAAAACTTACTAGCATTGTGTATTACATTTAATTAAAGGTACACTGTTGTTGCTATGATATGCAACCTGTTGCGATGGCAAGATATGTCTTTCAACTAGCTTTTTGCCGAATTTCATCCACTTCCATCTATATTAACCATTCGAAATCCTGGTGTGAAGCAAAAATGAACCGATAAAATTACCACCTTGAAATGTATTTTACGGCTGACAGCGCGGAAGCCGTAAGAGATAAGTGGGGGGTATGAGTGAGAAAAATGACGGCAACGAAGTTTTCTATCCAGCCGTGTTAAGTTCAATACCGTAGCTATCACGGTCTGGAAACCAGGGGGCTGAGAATAAAAATTTTAAAAACTTATATTTTATTTTTGCCTCTAAAATAAAAAGTTTCAGTCTGAAAGTTTTTATCTCTAAATATATAATAAAGGAGGCTATTCTCTTTTATCATCTGAAATGGGAACTAATTTATCTTAATTAGATCGGAAGATATAAGGGTTTGACTGATATTTTGGGAAATGCAGACCTTCGCAGAATGGGCCAAAAAGGACCCTTAAATTTCCGTTTTTGTTTTGTTTCTGTGTTTGTGCAGTACTGCACAAGCCGGCCTTTAAATTGGTATTTGACTCAGAAACTGAACTGCTGTAGCTTCAGATATTTCGAGCCTGTAGTTTAGACTATGAGTTTTATGCCAAATTTAGGGTGCAAAGTTTAAAAGCTAATTTGGAGCCTTAAATTTATAACTTTTTCTTTCAAACTTTTTGTGTGATCTACAAATTTCCCTGATGTAAAAGGGTGCACGTTTGAAGACTGTAGATGAATTAGGAAAAAATAGAAAAATAAAAGTTAAAAATCACATAATGCAAAATTCTGGGCAAAATTTTGAAAATTTTGAAAATTGACAACCGTGGTGCTTATTCATTTGGAAGTGCCTTCTATCCACAAAAGTTTTAGGTCTCTGATACCAGCGCTCAGAACAGACAACAACAGACAGACACGACGAGACCGGAAAAACTGTCAGAATAGAAGCCGTTTCTTACTTCGTTCGTCACCGGCTTCTGACACGACGAGACCGGAAAAACTGTCAGAGTAGAAGCCGTTTCTTACTTCGTTCGTCACCGGCTTCTGACAACAACAGACAACGACGACGAGACCGGAAAAACTGTCAGAATAGAAGCCGTTTCTTACTTCGTTCGTCACCGGCTTCTGACACGTGAGGGGAGGGGCTATTCTGTGATAGCCGAAGCCCCTCAAAAAGTAGGAGAGTTCCCCTGGCGTTCTGTTGTTTATTTATTAGGGGGTCGCACTCCCTGATGCATACGGCTTCTAGTGCCGCCAGGCGTCGGACGTCCCGAGCTCGTCCAATGATGATGGTGTTTTCTACCAGTTGCTGCCTTGTCAGTCGCCTGTGATGTTCTTCCAGGGTGTGGGAGGATGGTGCTCCACTCTGCAGGTGCATTGTGAGTCTTCTTCATAGTGTTGTTGTCGTGTACCAAATATAATCATTGTTTGGGAGGAGTGCACAGTCTCCTATCTGACATTTATATTGGTACACGACGTTTGTTTGTTTCAGTGCCGATTTGTCCTCCGCCATGTTGTTCTTCATTACCAGGGATGAAGTTGACGGGCTCTGGTAATAAACTTGCAGCTTAATAATAATTGTTGGGGTTTAACGACGCACCAACTGCCAGGGTCATACGGCGTCGCCAACTCTCACCCTGTTGGAAGGGATTTTGGGGATCAGATCGACTTATTCAGAGGCTCCGCCGGGACTTGAACCCGGGACCGGTGGCTTAGAAGACAAGGGTGCTATCCACTAAGCCACCTCATCCCAAACTTGCAGCTTGATGTTTGCCTCGGGATCGGCTGGCTTGCAGTTCCAACAAGGTCCGTAAGGTAATCAAGTTTGAACGGATAGTGGGGGAATACCAGCCTGGATATTTTTCAGCACGTGCAAAATGTCCACCCTCCTGTGTTTAATTCATTATTCCCCCACAGAACCGTTCGGGAGAAAAATACAAATTCGCATCTCCGCAACGGAGGACCCTCATGAGACCCCCTTTTCACGTGAGCACGTGCAAAACCTCCACCTTGCTGACCTAGGTTCATAGCACATACCTTATATACCAAATTTCAGCAGAATCGGCCTTCTGGCTGCCGAGATATAGGCCATAGGGGGTAGGTGCTACTGCGCATGCACAGTGCACAGGACACCGATTGGCTGATTCAACAGGTGTAGTAGCAGGCTTGACGCAATGTCCCCAAAAACGGCACCCCTAGCTCTATTTGTTTGCCCGTGGAAGCATCATAAGTGTTCCATTGCTTTAACACTAATCCATAGACTATCTTTAAAATGGGGGTGCCAGTGTGTACAATGGGGCACTGTTTACACCTTTGACCATCTCACTACATCAGACGCTGTCAGTAAACGTTGTTTCAGTGCTTAAAAGGGCTCTATGTACCAGCAGAGATCTTATACCCTCCAAAAATTAAATTTTGAAGGGGTGCCGGTCCGCACCCCTTCAAAATTGGTAGGTAGGTTTAGGCTGGCATCAAAGCTCCTCGATCTCATGCAAGTGATGAAAACATGTCCCTAACCAGTTAGCTCAGTTGATTTTCAATGGAAAATCTCAATTCTAAGGAAGAGAGCTTTTCAGCATTGGAAATCACCTTCGGTTTTGTTTCGAAGTCAGATAGCCTAGTCGTCGAAGTTATCTATACCAGATACCCACAAACAGTCATTAATTCTCCATACCTAAGCTTCAAAGAGAAGAAACTGCTGCCAGCAGAAAAAAGAACACAAAATACGTAGGGGCGACGCCTTTGGGGGGCATCGCGGAACCGAAGGCGATTGTTCGAGCGCTTTTTAAGCGAAAGCAATGTTTTGCGTCTCCGGAATGGAAGAACCTCGATAGACACTGGTCACGTGACGTCTGCACGTGCAGAGCTTCCACCTCGATGATCTAAGTCCAGAACATACCCTGAAGTGTCAATAAGAAAAATTAAAAAATTGCATCTCCGGAATAGATATAGAATAGGGATAATATAAAATAATATAGAATAGAATAGAGATAGGGCCTGAGAGGTTATGCAGCTACTGCGCATGTGCAGTGCGCAGGTCACTGATCGGCTGATTCAGAAAGGTGCAATAGCCAGCCTGGGTCACCATCCTCGAAAACAGTAAGCCTAGCTTCATTTGTTTGCCCATGATAACATTATTGGTTTTCCGTAGCCTCAACACTAATCCATAGGGTATCTTCAAACTGGGGGTGCCCATGTGTACGGGAGGGCACCGTTTGCGCCTGTTACCCTATAACTTAATCAGACGGTACAAATAATCCTTGTTTTAAGACTTAAGGAGACTATATGCACCACCAGCAGCCTTATAGTGTCTTAAAACTAGAGACGCACCGGATTCGGTTTCTTAAAATCCGGCCGGTACCGGATTTGCCAGATTTCAACTTAAAATCCGGCCGGATTTGGCCGGATTTTAAGTTTTTCATCTGTAGTTGTATCTCCGCTCTATACGCCATGGCCCAACTCTGACAGTGATGCAACCCTATGTCCACTTAAATTAGGCGTCTACAATGATATTTCCAGCTAAAACTGGGGGCCGCCGCGCTCCCATTTTCCAAGAGCGGGGGGCGGGGGAGGGGAGTGGGGGAGAGGCTTCGCCCCAAGGTTCCCACAGTGGCGACGCCTCTGCCTGTTAACAAGCGATTAGGTGCCTGTCGCCGGCACGCGGCAATTTATTGAAGCGACCATGTCATTCGTTTCTCTTCCAATACTTTGCGTAGAGGTCAGCATGGGACACTATTTTTTAACTGCCACCCCGTTCCGTCCCCTTTTTGGCTGTCCCATCCCATTCTATCCCGGAAATTTCATCAGAAGTGGTTCCTTTCCGTCCCATTCCCTAAATTTTGGGTGAAATTAGGATATAATTTTGTCCCATTCCGTCCCATCCCAAATGAGCCCTGGAAAATTGTATCCCATTCATTATCGTTCCATAATTTCCGTTCCTTTTTCCATCCCATGCAGACCTCTAGCATTGCGGCGGCGCGTGCATGCGCGGTACCAGGTGTAATTTCGTGGGGGGGGGCATGTTGCGGCTTTGGGCTTCAGCGCAGCACAAATAGCTGCTTTTGTTTTCTGAGCCCAACTTCCCTCTTTTTAGAACAATAAATCAAATGTTGTTTTCTTACATCACTGATTGCAAACCTGAGCGCGCGCTTGGCTTCCTATGAAGGAAACCGCAAACCCCACAGAAGGATATCTTCAGACTAGTGGGTCAATAACCGAAACATTTGCACGTGCACTAAACACTGATTGGTTTCATTCAGCAATGACGACGCAAGCGTGTGTTCAGCTGAATGATGAGTGGGGTATAAATACAAAAGTCTGATTGGTGTTCTGTCAAGGTTAAATTTGAGTCCAAAAGGGAGAAGCAGCGATTTGAGATGTTGTGTATGTAGCCTGGTCACAAAGCATGCCCCCTAGAGTTGAACCTGGTACCGCGCATGCACGCCCCGTCGCGTGTCGCAACAATTAAATTGACACGTGCTGTCGATATTTTTTCCCAGTTGCCGTGATCTTTGCGCGTCAATAGGACTGTGAAGGGCTGTAAAGGAACAGTACGCTCTATATAGGTTTTCACATGGCTGAACCGACGCCAAAGTCGTTTGTGTGGTCATTACTTGAACTTGAGGACAGGTCGGATTCTTCGGCAACGTGCACCGTGTGCCATAAAATCATCAAGCGGGGAAAGCATGGCGATAAAAAGTCATTCAGTACTTCTCCCCTCCATACTCATGCAAGAAGCAAGCACCCTAAGGAGTATGAAGAGGCCAAGAGAAAAGCACTCGACGAGTCAGCAGCCCCAAAACAGGACGCGGGGAACACATCCTTCCTACTATCCCCAGGGGCTATAAAAACGAAAGAAAATCGGCGTCAGCTCTCCCTGCAAGAAAGTCTGACGACAAAGAAGTTGTGGGACATCAACGATAGTCGCGCGCAAGATTTGCACAGTGCCATCATCGATAACCAACCTTTCACGATTGTAGAGGACACTGGTTTCACGCGTCTGATGGCAAAGGTGAAGCCACAGTACTCGATCCCGAGTCATCGATACTTCTCGGATACGATGCTACCCCGGCGGTTTGATGAGGTGCGCAGCGCTGTGTCGAGCCAGCTTGGCTGTCTTGACAATTATTTTATATCTTTTACATCGGACACTGGACTGACTCATCATCAAAAGGCAGCTACATTTCCCTTTCTGGACACTGGATCAGTGCTGACTATAACCGCAGAGACGCCGTACTCGCTGCAGCCCATTTCCCAGAGAAACATACTGGAGTGAACATTTCGGAAATGTTTCAGACACTTTGGAACGAGTGGGACATCAAGGAGTGCCGACGGTATTTGGTTGTGCGTGATGGAGCCGCCAACATGCGACTCGGCTGTGAGCTTGCCGGGATCAAATCAGTTCATTGCACAATCCACAGGCTACAGTTGGTAGTTCAGGACTCGATCCGCGAAAACCAGAAGCTGAGTGATCTGTTGGTAAGGTGCCGAAAGATTGTCGGACACTTCAACCATTCAGCTACCGCCTGCCACTCCCTGAAACAAATCCAAGAGAAGGACAAGGCCAGAGCCCTCCTTCCAGTTCAAGACGTCCCAACACAGTGGAACAGTTCCTACCTGATGATTGAGCGTATCGTACGCTTAAAACGACCCCTTCGCATGTACATCTCCTAGCACGAGAATCTTCCTACCCTTTCTGCAAGCGACTGGAAACTCTGCGAAGCTTTCCTACAGGTCTATAGGCCCATCTTTGAGTTAACGAAGACCATGAGCTCAGATAATTCGTGTCTCTCCACAGTCATTCCAGACATCATGGTCTTAGACATGTACTTGAACAAGATTCAGGGAGAGTCAGATCGTAAAGTGATGAGCAAACTGGTTCTACGGTGTCTGCGCGAGAGATTTTTCTCCTCAGTAGAAGGATCTAGTGAGCTTAACATACTAGAGGAGAAGCATTATGTCCTGGCTACAGTCATCGACCCAAGGTACAAGATTTCAGCCTTCCAGAAGGGCTGCCAAAAAGACAATGCCAGAACACTACTGCTCGGAGAGTTGATTCATGAGCCTGGAGAGATAGTGTCGGAAAATGAAAGTTCTTCAGAGAACAGCGACGAGACAACCATGAAGGAAGCAAACGAAGGCCCTTTCCAGATGTACTATGATGGGCTGTTGTCGCAGGCACCTCCACCAAAGCGAAGGAAAACCGCTGGCACAGATCTAGCATCCGCGGCCAAGGAAGTGGAAAGCTATTTGAGCAAGCCTAATGCGCCGCGAGCGTCGGATCCCGTGGATTGGTGGAAGCAGAACTCTGACCTGCCTATGCTGAAGGCCCTTTCCAGAAAACTTCTAACCACGCCCTGCTCTTCTGTGTATTCTGAAAGGTTGTTTTCAGAATACGGAAACATCTACGAGGAGAAGAGAAATCGTCTTCTGCCACGAAACAGCAGCATGCTACTGTTCATCCACCATAATGCAGACAGGTTTTGAAGCTGGCATTAGTCTAGGAAGACGTTTCGTGGAAGTGATCCACACCGTGCTATTCTGTCTGCGCCAAAGTGTTTTTCTACGAAAGCTGGTCTTGTGACATCCACCATAATATGGAGAGAATCGATGTTTTGATGAGGGCGTGAGTCTCGGAATAAACGTTAAGTGGAAACCGCCGTTCTATATTATTTTTCTATGGTGAAAGGTTGTTTCTGAATGCGAGGCTCGTTACATCAGTCATAATGTAGATAATATTGGGAGCTTTGATAGGTGAAACTCTCTCTCTCAAATGATGTTACACAAAAGTTAAGTTTTTTGGAATGTAGCTTCAGATTTTATATTTGTTTGCGCTGGAATGCCGCATGCGCAGCACTTGCACGGACCTGTACAGCAAGGTTCCCTCGGATAATATTTATTTATTTATTTATTTATTCAGGTATAATGAGCAACAGGACATGCCTCCCACTTATAGCTCAAGTCAAGGTATATTAAAACAAATAAAACATGCATATTTACAAGCCATACCATACCCAACAAGCTAAGATGGATGAACAAGTCATGACATAATGCGATGCCAATATATAAGAGGTATGCTCACTCTAAGAGTCGACCAATAAATTATAAAAGTAAAGCTATATGTAACAGGAATAATAGACTGCCTAAAACATCTTCAACTAAAATGGATGTTCCCTAACATATCTTACCACGCTAGACCTAAAATATGAAAATGTACACATAAAAGGGTCAACGGATGGATGTATGCTGATGTGACGGTTGAAGGCCTGAGTGGCACGACAGAACATGCCGTTCTTGATGGTTTCAACTCGTCCGAAAGGAACAATTAGAAGTTGATGCCCCATCCTGGTTCGACGCTGAGGCACATGTAAGGGCAAGTGCCCGAGCAGGAAGGCGGAATCAGTTCTGCCAACAAAATTTTTGTAAGAATATGACAGGTGACCTTAAGACATTTGCTCTCTCAAACACTGCGATCGTAACAATATTTTTGTCCAAATGTAGACGGTCCGGAGTGTTGCGAGGTGTAGGCCGAGTGTCTTGCCGAATACTCTCACTTCAACTCCGATTCCGTAGGACCGTCCAAAGTAGGCGTGATAAGCTGGCATGCTGTATTTGAAGGCATCGGCGAAGTCATCGCACCAACAGCGACTCCATGACCAGTCCGGTCGAGGGACGAGTCCCGGGACAATGTCCCGCCCTGGTGAAATAAAATATTTTCACCAAAAGTCAACAGTCAAAACTAACCATGAAGACATACTGGCGAGATAAACAATTATAAAATAAGACATCGACAGGAATCCAAGTACGACGGCGATAGCAGAAAATATATAGAAGCTCAAACTCAGCCAGTTCGATCTCCGCAGGTGAAACCTCAATCCAGAGAAAGGTACAACACCAAACAATATTAAGATACTAATGGAAGCTGCTTTGAGTTATTTCATTATCAATTTAAACACTTTCAACTTAGTTCACTCACGTTCCGGTTGAAGAAATGGTGCACGATGAGACACGCAGGTCCGTCTCGCTCGCAGTCTAGACGGAATGAGCCCTGGGTCCCGCATGACCCGGCACCGGAATATGATTGACAAGCAAGGCCTAAAACAAACTTCCTAAACACGCTCGGAATTAATAACTGCAAAATTTAACTATAACTTTAAATTGTCATAATACTCATCCTTAATTCACTTCCTAAAGTCAAATAACAAATTTCCAAATAATGACCGGAGAGAGGTCACGCCGCTCTGCCATCTGCCGTGTGGCGGGCATTGGCTACGGTACGCGCCATCTCACAAACGTACTGCACGCGTGGGTCTGCTCACTCGCGGTCGGGTCAAAGTGGCTATCCACAAATACGAGGGAATATGACATATCTAGGCTCCATAATGCATTAAATATCTGACCAGGCAATCCTAAACAACGCTAGCATGGAGTACCTACAATGCTCTATCCTTCTTTTACATCCCGTTTTTACGGAACGGTAAAAAAACAATAATTTCAGTAAGAACCTAGAAATCCGGCAAATCCGGAAAATCCGGCCGGATTTCGCCTAAAATCCGGCCGGATTTCGGATTCCGGCAAAACGGCAAATCCAGCCGGATTATTCGGCCGGAACCGGAATCCGGTGCACCTCTACTTAAAACCCAATTTTAGAGGGGTGTCGGTCCCCCTCAAGGTCACGTGGCACGCGCCAGCGGTTATCCAGACGGTTCAAAGTGATGTCATCTAACATATAATCCCCCTGGCTACAATCGAGGCGGGTTTCATCTAAAACGTTCCCATACGGTAGAAGCCAAGTATCCCATAGCCTTAACACTAATTCATAGGGTACCTTCAAACTGGGGTTGGCTGTGTGTACGGGAGGGCACCGTTACTCACTTTTACCCTATAACTAAATCAGACAGTACCTATAATCGTGATTTTAGGACTTAAAGCGGGTATCTGCACCATCAGCAACCTTACACTGTGCAAAACCCTAGCTTTGAAGGGGTGCCGGTCCGCACTCAAGGCCACATGGCACGCGCCAGGGGTCATCGACACGGGACAAAGTGGTATCATCTGAAACATAACCCCCTTGGCTACCATCGATGCGGGTTTTATCAAAATAGTTCCAATAGGGTAGCCGCCATTGGCTTGTGAACTAAAAAAATTGAACAATCTCCAGAAATTGATAAAATCTCTAAAAAAATCTCCTTAACAGGGGACCTTGATCGAAACAAGTGTCGGGTGGGTATGGCTCTGGGTGAGAGAGGGGGCACAAATCTGACCCAAGAGGAAAAATATTTTTAAAAGGTTTTTCTTAGCGGAGGATCCCCAGCCAACGTAATGATACCAAATAAGTACCCACCAGTTGCCCCCAGACCTCGTTACCACACGTGCAGGCAATTATTGGCCCAATGTGAGACCGGTAATGCACCAGGGCCCCCTCAAGGGGGCAAAGTCGAGATTTTTGGGCTGCAAGGTCACTTTAAAGGTCATAGAGCGCGTGACTCAAAAGTTTTCCCAGATATACCACCCATACCCGGTAGTACCCAAGGGTGCCTACTAACACCTCAAGAAGTTTAAACAGAATCGTTAGAGCCTTTTTGAGAACATTTTGGTTTTCTAAATTTTGTATTTTTCCTGTGGTGACTTAGTCTGACTCGCTGTGCCGCGGTGAGGAATATTGCCGTGCGCCCGAGTGTTAGGCTGTGCCGGGCGTGCGCCCGAGTGTTAGACTGTGCCGGGCCCCGCGGCGGTGGCGTGACGTCACCTGGTGACCCGGCCGGGGCGCGGTGGCACCGGCCGACCACTCGGACTGGAGCAGGGAGCGAGCGCGGATGTAGGTGTCCCGTCGGATTATTCTGAGTCAAGTGCGTGCCTGACTGATGCTTAATTGGAATACAGAATCAGAACTTATCAGTGGCGACCAGAGAGCGAACAAGACTGAAGATGGCCAAGATTGGGAGCTGTATCGGCCCGTTCGACCCTTCGAGATCTTGGGATGAGTATTGCGAGCGGCTAGAGCAGGCCTTTATTGCTGACTCAATTACCGACCCGAATATCCGTCGGGCAACGTTTCTGAGTGTTATTGGTGAGGCCACGTACAGTAAGCTAAGGGCACTGGTTTCGCCCCACAAGCCGTCAGATTTTGCTATCGAGGAGTTGACACTGAAACTGCAGACTCTCTTTGAACCCAAACCGTCCGAGACAGTTGCAAGATTCCGATTTTTCTCTTGCTGTCGGTCAGAATATCAGTCTGTCCAAGAGTACATTGGTCAGTTGCGGAAACTGTCAGAACACTGCAATTTTGGATCGTTTTTGTCAGACATGATTCGTGACCGTCTGATCTGTGGCATTTCCTCTGACGTCATTCAGACACGGCTGTTGTCAGAATCCAAGCTGACTTTGGAGAGGGCGGTGGAGATCGCTCAGGCACTGGAGGCAGCCGGGCGCAACGTTCAGGAGCTGAAGAAAGGCACCGCCGAGTCGAGGGGAGAGCAGACAACGGGAGCAGCGCTCCGAATCGACGATAGCCGTCTGCAGAGGCCGCGGCAGAGATCCGGCGAGGTATCGTCTGACGGGCAGCGTCGAATTCCAAGTAAGTCTCGCTGGTCTGGTGGGGACAAAAGCTCCAAGTACAGATGCTGGAGATGTCTCAGTGGCTTGCATCTAGACCGTCACTGTTCCGTTCAAAAGGAGGCGGTGTTTTGAGTGTGAAGAACTAGGCCATACCCGCGCAGCTCACAAGGCTGGAACGGTAAATTCGATGGGAGATGACGTAGCTTCACTCATGGTTGGCGAAGATGCTACATTTTTGGAGGATGCTGAACGTAACGCAGAAGATGTTGCCGAGGCAGAAAATGACCCTGTCTACAATCTGTATTCGTTTCATGAAAAGCCGGAAGCTCGGAACCCACCAATCTTGGTTGGGGTGAAGTTAAACGGGAAATTCCTTCGAATGGAGCTGGATACTGAGGCCAGTGCTTCTTTGGTGAGCGAGGACGTTGTTAACCACATATGGCCTGATCGCAGTCTCTGTATTCAGCCTAGTCCGCAGAAGTTCCGGACCTACACTGGGGAGGTGATCAGCCTACGTGGAGTGGCTGAAGTTGACGTCAGCGTGGAGGGAGGCGAGGCCGTCCGACTTCCTCTGATGGTCGTGCGTGGTTCTGGTCCGAGTCTGTTCGGAAGGAACTGGCTGCAGCACATACGCCTAGATTGGCGCACTTTGTTCGGTAGGTTTTCGGTGAAGACTGTATCAACTGATGTTGCCGTGGAGAAGGAGTTCCCAGAGGTGTTCCGTGAGGGGCTGGGCTGCTACAATGGGGGACCAGTCACACTTCAGGTTGATCCTGCAGCTACACCCAGGTTCTTCAAGGCTCGGCCCGTTCCTTTGGCCTTGCAACAGAAGGTGGAAGATGAGCTCACCCGATTGGAGGACGCTGGCATCATCAGACCAGTGAGTAACAGCCAGTGCGCAGCCCCCATAGTGACAGTTCCTAAGGCAAATGGAAATGAAATCCGGCTATGTGGGGATTTCAGACTCACAGTAAATAAGGCAACTGTTTTGGAGCAGTATCCTTTGCCTAAGATTGAAGAGCTGTTGACTAAGTTGACAGGATGTGCTGTTTTTAGCAAACTGGACCTACGGCAGGCATATAACCAAGTAGAGCTCTCCCGCGAGTCGCAAGAACTAGCCTGTGTGAATACGACGAAGGGTTTATATGCGATGGTTCGTTTGGCTTACGGGATTCATTCAGCTCCAGGGATATTTCAGAGGATCATGACGAACTTACTGGCGGGAGTCCCCAACACGGCCGTATTTCTAGATGATGTTTTGGTTGGTGGGTCTGATGTTCACACGCATGATGTGGCTCTTAGAGAGGTTCTTCTCAGGATGCAGAACGCGGAACTTCGTCTCAACAAGAGCAAGTGCAGTTTCCGGGTGAAGCAGGTAATTTACCTGGGCTACAAGATCAGTGGGGAGGGCGTGCAGCCGACAGCGGACAAGCAGCGGGCCATCGTGGAGGCGCCTGCACCAAAGAACCTCACGGAGCTCCGGGCCTGGCTTGGCCTTCTCAATTACTACAGTAAGTTCCTGCGGGGAATTTCGTCCATATTGGCACCACTATACCAGCTCTTGCGTAAAGAAGTCAAGTGGATATGGGGTCCCGACCAAGTCGATGCCTTCAAAAAAGCTAAGGACTTGATTCTGAGTCCCCCCCTGCCTAGCACACTTCTATCCTGATCGCAGGACAATACTAGCGTGTGATGCCAGCCCTTATGGATTAGGCTGTGTATTATCTCAATTGGATCAGCGTGGGCAAGAGAGGCCTGTGGCTTTTTATTCGAGGACATTTTCGGATACCGAACAAAGATACGCGCAGACAGACCGAGAAGGACTTGCAGTAGTCGCAGGAGTGAAGAAGTTTCACTATTTCCTTTGTGCACGGCCCTTCACCATAAGAACGGATCATAAACCACTGTTGGGGATGCTGGGAGAGGAAAAACCGCTGCCTCTGATGGCTTCTGCTCGCGTGCAGCGCTGGGCTCTGATGCTGGCCGCATATAACTACAAGCTCGTGTACTCCCCAGCCAAGATGCAGACTCACTGCGACGCGCTCAGTCGGTTGCCGCTCCCAGATGTGTGTCGACAGGTACCACTTCCAGCGGAGACTGTGAAGCTGATGGAATTTCTCGATTCAGGACCTGTGTCGCAGAAGGAGATCCGAGCCTGGACGCGAGCAGATCCGGTGCTGTCTCGAGTTGTGGAGTACACTCGCCATGGCTGGCCTGACGTTGTTCCAGAGAATGTTGAACTGGGACCTTACAAGAACAAGCAAGGTGAGCTCAGTGTGGATAATGATTGCTTGCTGTGGGGTTGCCGCGTGGTGGTCCCTCCGAAGGGGCGCACCCGCATCTTATCGAATTTACATGAAGGTCACTTTGGTGTGTCGAGAATGAAGACTTTCAGCAGGGCCTACTTCTGGTGGCCTGGACTGGACCGAGACGTGGAGAAAGTAGCAGAAAACTGCCGCAGCTGCCAGCAGTGGAAGAACGCGTCACCCCCTGCACCGCTGCATCCATGGGAGTGGCCACAGCAGCCCTGGCGTCGGCTACACGCCGACTTCTGCGGACCCGAAGATGGCCGCATGCTGTTAGTTCTCATCGACGCTCATAGTAAGTGGATGGATGTACATGTGACAAAATCAACCTCTTCTTCCATCACCATCGAAAAGATGCGAGAGTCTTTTGCTTGCCATGGACTGCCGTCAACCATTGTTACTGACAATGCTTTGTGTTTCGTCTCGGCCGAGTTCAAGACCTTTTGTCAGCACAATGGAGTTTCTCACGTAACATCACCCCCGTATTCAGCACATTCAAACGGTTTGGTGGAACGTGCAGTGCAAACCTTGAAACAGGGGCTGAAGCGGCAGAATAGTGGAACTTTGACCACCAAATTGGCCCGGTTCCTATTCCGCTATCGGAGTATGCCTAACAGTGTTACAGGCGTCTCCCCCGCAGAAATGCTAACAGGCCGCCGAATGCAGACTCCATTTGACAGGCTTCGGCAGAGTGACCAGCGGGAGTCCATTGCAAAATACCAGCGCCAGCAGAAGGCGCGGTATGATCAAGCCTCTCAAAACCGCAGTTTCCAGATAGGGAGCTCTGTTTACATGTTCTCGCTTCCACAGACAACAAATGGTCCTAAGTGGATTCCTGGTACAATTGTATCCACGGATGGTTCATCGTGTGTGATCCGAATGGAGGACGGTCGGTTGTTCCGGAGGCACTATGATCACATTAGACTGAGACGTGCGGAAAATGTGTCGACAGGCCGCTCACCCCTGCAACCTCCGGAGCAGCCCCTGTCACCGCCGCACCAGACTCCTCCAACCGGCACAACTACCACCTCTGCCTCACCTTCTCGCGCGCCAGCTGACAACGCCGCCTCACCTCAGCTCTCCGACGTATCGGAGCGCGCACCGGCGCCGGGTCAGACAGCTGACACGGCGACACCCGTGCTGCGCCGCTCTGCACGCGTGACGCGGCCAGTGGTGCGCTATCAGGCGGGCGCGGCGACGAGTGGTGATGCTGAAGTCCTGGTGTGGAGGGATGTGGTGACTTAGTCTGACTCGCTGTGCCGCAGTGAGGAATATTGCCGTGCGCCCGAGTGTTAGGCTGTGCCGGGCGTGCGCCCGAGTGTTAGACTGTGCCGGGCCCCGCGGCGGTGGCGTGACGTCACCTGGTGACCCGGCCGGGGCGCGGTGGCACCGGCCGACCACTCGGACTGGAGCAGGGAGCGAGCGCGGATGTAGGTGTCCCGTCGGATTATTCTGAGTCAAGTGCGTGCCTGACTGATGCTTAATTGGAATACAGAATCAGAACTTATCATTTCCCATAGACTTAACACGTGAAATTTCACGTGCAGATTGCACGTGCCTCGTAGCTTTCCTGGGGTGGTGACCCACACCACAAGGTAGGCCAGCACCAGAACCTCAACTCTAGAAAAAATCACCAAAATCGTACGAGCCGTTTGGGCTGGAATCAAGTTGCGGTTATTTCCGACGCAAACAGAAAGTCACCCCCTGGAGATATAGCTCAGCCGATTTTCAATGGAAAATCACAATGCTAAAGCATAGCGATTTTGACCATTGACAATGGCCTTAATTTACCAGCCGTTTGGGCTGGAATCAAGTTGCGGCTATTTCCGGCACAAACAGAAAGTCACCCCCTGGAGATATAGCTCATTTGATTTTCAATGGAAAATCACAATGCTAAAGCATAGCGATTTTGACCATTGACAATCGCCTTCGGTTACTGTCAATTGCCTGCAAGTCAGACGAGTTCGCATGCATTCTCAAAACTGCAGCAGAACTAAATTTGATCGACAATGCAATGTCCGAAATAGCCATACATAAGAAAGTGGGATGCCAAATCACCTTCACCATTTAATTGATTATCCCAAGATCCGCAAAGCAGCAGGTTGCATCAGCAGAGCAACCCGCAGTAAGCGCAGCCCCACTGGAGAGTAGCGATGAGTTGTAAAATATCGCTAGTGCGCCAAGACAATAGGAGCAGCAGCCCCTGGAACAGAAACTGCACGTGAATTCATGAATAAACATTTTACTGGGAAACTTATGAATTCGGTCGGCGTAGGCCCTCTTTTCGAAAAAATTGATTCCCTCGGAAGTTGGGGGGGAATTCCCCACGGTGTTGAAGTTAGCAGGGAAGGGGTCAGCTGCCCCCACTGCCCACCGGTTCCAAAGTCCCTGTCACTGTGTTCTTAAAAATTCGATGTTCAATGTCTTAAGAGTCACCTACCCCTCCCCATATATCATCTACAATTCTGATCCGATTTGCAAACCAAGTGCAGATACCACACCCGCGGACAATCGTAAGTAGCATCACAAACAATCGTTCATCTAATGTATAGCTTCAAATTAACAGACCTCCAACATGGCTCGCGAAGTCATTTTTCACGATGTATTGATCGAACTCCTTCTATACAGCATACAAAAGCCCTAGGCTCAGACTTGCCTATTATCATAGTTAGCCAGTAATGTGCAACGTACCACAGCTTATAGGCTTTAAGGTTAGAACATTCCTAGCGGTGGATCAGCCCATTCGCGCGAGGACAGTGAAGCCATGTGGTCACGTCTAGTCCCGGCGTGCCTCGTGCTGTTCCCCGCGGTGCTGTCTGCCGCCTCATCCCAGTACAGGCGCAATGACAGTCTGACACCGCACGGAAGTCTCCTCAACACCTCGGCACCGTCTCTCACCACCTGTGCCGTTCGCTGTTCGAGGCTGACGGGCTGCGGCACTCTGGTGTTTTACGGAGCTTGTGCGCTGTACACAGGCACAACACTGTCAGACAAAGAGACGTCGGCAGGTTCAGTATACCAGGTGAGTGAGACGGGCCCTGCCTCCCCGCCAGACTTCGATACCGGTTCAGAAACAACGCCTGAAGAATTCACATCACCTCAGATAGACGCCGAAACAGCTGGTGAGGCAACAGAGACGACTAAGATTTGGAGTAAAACTGTACCACTAACTGATCCCTCCACCACCAACGTTGCCACCGAGAACTCGAAATCAGCTATCCTGCCATCTACTGCTTCCTCCTCTGGTTCAACGACCATCCCCTCACCTTCCGAAATTCAGTCCACCAAACCTACTACAACCCATAAACCTACCATCGCCGCGACAAAACCTCCAACAACAAACACCCCAACCGCTCCGACCATTGAAGTAACATCTCTAATCATCACTGATTCAGTGGCCACCACTCCAGGCCCCAGTACCACAGTTCTGACCTCCATCGACTCCGGGAGCGGTTTTCAGTCATCCTGGACACTGGTGGACGACGGAGACCACTTCCAGGATACAGCTCCGGATACAGATTGGAGTTGGCGACAGTTACAGACCCTCTACGGGCCAACCAGCAATAATCCGACACAGAACCTTCCAGAAACAATCTTGCCATCTTCCACTCTCTCACCCGGTCCAACTATGATCACTCCACCACCCACAACGCAGGCCACCAGCTCTCGCTACGCAATCACTCAGAAAACCACCGAAACGAGAAGCCCTCCCACAACTATCACATCCGCTACAACACCAGCTGCGACCACCGCAACAGTATCTCTGATTGCCACTGATTCAGCCACCATCGCCCTGGCTTCCAGCACTTCAATTCCGACATCCACCGACTCCACAAGCAGTTGTCCGTCACCCTGGACTCTGGTGGACGGCCGCTGCTACCAGCACATATCTCTGGATTCATGTCTGAACTGGCAACAAGCACGAGCCCACTGTGCAAGTCTGGCCCCCGGAGGAGATCTGGCGGCACTAAGCACGGAGAATCAGCTCAAGTTCTTGGCCAGCGACCCTCTCGCTCGCAGCAACGCGCCTGGATCGGCGTACATCGCCCTGGTTTGTTGTCCTGGAAAAACGTCATCGACGAATCATCGCTGTTTTCGGAAGCCGTTGAGCTCATCGAAGGAGCTAGATCTAATGCTCAGCTCAGTATCACCTTCTCTGAGTGCGGGTGTGAATGCTGCTTAGAAAGAACGGCCAGGTCCGATGCGAATCGGGCCATTGTCTGCGAGGTACCACAGTTTGGGTAGAACTATAATATATCTTCGAAATGGATACCACTGGATCAAAAAGACCAAACACCGAAATAGCAATACGACTTATGTTTTACTGGGGCATAGCTTAAGGAGGATGAGTATGCCAATGCCAATGGCCAATAAATATTATGTGAATAATATTTGAGTGAATGAGTTCCATTTATAGGGAAGGTGCTAATTTTTAGGAATTCTAAAAAGGACTGTTTATGGACAAACCAAGTAAGAACATTAGATAATTATACTTATGATTATACTCACTTACTTACTTATAACTATAATTACTTTATTATTAATTACTTACTTATAATTATACTTATACCTTAAATCACTCAGAACGAGAGGTTCGCCTTTTTCTCATCATTTATAATGTCGTAAAATGAGCAGATTTCGGCGTTTGCAAACTAATAGCCTTGAT
This sequence comes from Lepas anatifera, assembly GCA_034440635.1. Taxonomy (NCBI): domain Eukaryota; kingdom Metazoa; phylum Arthropoda; class Thecostraca; family Lepadidae; genus Lepas; species Lepas anatifera. The sequence goes on from JAOTON010001302.1 coordinate 169,328, forward strand.
CACAGCGTAATTGTTCATTGAGGATAATCAGAAACAGGTATGGCGCCTACTTACAGCTGAAATCGAAGTCAAAGACTTCGGATGGATGACAGTAAACATGCGACACGGTAAGATAACAAGATTGTAAAAGCGAATGTCTTAAAATGAACAGTAAAAACACCTTGCACTTCACCCAACGGAAACAAATAAGCCTACCGCCCCTTAAACATTCAATGTGGATGGCTTCGTATATGTTTCCTGACACTCGATTTAAAAGCTGCCAATGTCGAGTTGAAAGGGTCGGCTTCCGGATATCGGGCAAAATGACTTTTAAAACAGAGTGCCGCCCGCGAAAACAAACCACGCCTTATTGTTTCCACACGTGCCTTCGGAACATGGAGTAATTGTTCTCTCTCTCAGCCCTGGTTCGCCGCTGAGGTATGTACATGTAAGGGGAACGCTCCGAGCAGGGGGGGCGGAATCGATTTTACCGGAAATAATTTTAAAAACAAAGCATGCATCATACTGGAGCCTCCTCTGGGACAAGCTACTAATTTTGAAAACATTGAGAAGATCGTGATATAACCGTGAATTGGATGTCCGAGATGAGTGAACGTGATGAATGTGATGAGCCAGCCACATCACAGATTTGTGCTGAACATTTTCGATTCTGTCCAGTTGGCACTTTGCAGCTCCGCCCGAGATGATGCAACCATATTCGATAATTTATCTAACATGTCCAAAATATACAGCCAAAATAGGATCTGTCTGAAACTCTCCTCCCATTCGAACTGTCTGTAGTGAGCCTATCAGAGGTCCCAGCGTCCTATTGGCTTTGCCAACGACGAAATTGAGGTGATCGGAAAAAGGTCAATTTAGAATCCATGACCGTCCCGCTTCCTGAAAGGTTCACGATGTTCCTTTCTGTTCTTGAGAACAATTAGCACGCGCAATGGAGGGCTCTGGTGTCAACGCGCAATTGAGGGGTCTGGCGTCAACGCGCAGAGGAGGGCCTGGCGTCAACGCGCAGTGTTGGGGTCTGGCGTCAACACGCATTGGAGGGGTGCCACCCTGAGATCTCGGAAACCAAGAGGGTTAGAAAAACGCCCGTTGGCGGGTGTGTGGGGGCGATGGTGATCTACCGTATGGCAAAGTTTCATTGACTTAGGTCAATATCTTCAAGGTCAAATGAGGGCGCAGGGGCCAAATCTGGGCGGTGCTGGAGACCTATTAGAAAATTCCGTGAGTATGCAGAAAATAGTTGCGAATACACAAAAAATGGACCTAGGTCACAGAGGCAAGGTCCCACAAAATGTCTCCTGAAATTTTGAGGTCAAGGTCATTCAATTGTGAATGACTAGTAATGGACGAGTAATGGACGTGGACCGAGAGCTGTTCGGGGATGGCTGCTGGTCAGACTCCAGGTCTTGCAACTGTTTTTTATTGATGAAACAGTTGACTGCTTCTGTTTGTTCTTGTTCGGTGGCATGTGGAGGCCGATTCAGGCGAATGATAATAAATTCCTCCAGGTGTGGTAGCTCCTGCTTGGGTGCTCAATTGCATTGTCAATGAGGCCTGATGGATAATTTGCCACGGTGATACGGGCTGACTTCAGCATTCGCCGTTTCACTCCACCTTGACTACGGTGTTGAGCAATGCGCAATGAGAGAGTTTGACCTAGTGACGGATCTCCGATTTTCATCTGTGATGCGGTTGGTTGTGACTGTGATGTCTCCGACGTTGGTATTGCTGCATGAAAAACAATTGGGCGTCCACGGCACCGGATGCCATGCCATACTGTCAGACTTCGTGCCTGGGCCACCGACAGCCTTGCGCAGGTGGTGTGCCACCTTAAAGGAAATTGTAATGATTGCTCCCCCCAGTTTATATCTGCAGTTCTGTTTCACTTTTAATCGGCTCGCCAGCGTTGCGCCTGCTCAGGTTTCTTTCTTTTAGACGGCTTTCCTGTCATTGTGTGTCACGTCCAATATCAGCGGGTCGCGACCAGCATACATACGTCAATATTAGTTACCATTGCGATTTACAACCTATTTCCACAGGTATGTGATTAAGAGGTCATCCCAGGCAGGCGTGCCACGGTACGTCTTGGTACCATGGTACAAGCACTATGTCAGGGAACACGTGCTGCGTACGTACTGGTGTACAACGATGTGGTAGCTGGACTAGTACAGACTAGTATAGACAGTCTAGTATAGTTTTTAGTATAATATAACAAAGCTACTAGATCTGTTAACATATTTCACTTCACAGACATTACAGTGCAAAAAGTTTATTCCATGGTTCTTTTCTTAAATATTCAAACTCAATTTATCCAAAAAGGTTAACTTTTAGCCCTCAAAATAAGGAACTGTTCCCTTTTAGTGGATGCCAAGAAAACAACAAAAATTTTACTTTAGAACACTTCAACCAACCTGGGATTCTAGGACCTTGCACCCACCCACACCCACACACCACTAACATAAGATCAGTGCATAGTGACCACCTCCCGTGGTACGGGCTCGGCCGAATAAAATGCCGCTCGCTGCCGCCGCAGTGCTGGACCGATCCTACTTTGGACATTGCTATTTATCTGAATCGCTGAGTTTCTATAAGAAAATATTGAGAAAGCGAGAGCCACGTCTCGCTGGCCGCAGGTACCGACGATAGTTCCGTAAATAAGCATATTGATATGTTCGGATGGAGCAAGTGAGTTAAAATTATACTTCAATATACGTGACATTGAACTAAAAAGCCTATCGCGAGAGAGATATTTTAGAGGGCTATCCAGAACGAATGTTTCGTAGTTTCAGGTCGGTAGCCGCACAGACACCCGGGATCATCTGTCAGCTGCTGCTGGTAGAGGTGCGAATTTAGTTTGGATATACCGACCCTCAGTTGAGTGTGAATTACGTTACAAAATTTGGAGCCAGCACTGAAATATTTCGCTGCAGGGTCTAACCCGAATCGTTTCGATATTTCCTTTTAAAATGAGTGTATCCATCTGCTTAAAGCTAGGAGGAGATTGTTCAATCTTTTGATGTTTGAGGGAAAACGATTTTTTAAATAAATGTGTGCGATTGTTTGGCTGTGTTAATGTTTGCGAGTTTCTAAGCGTTCTACCATTCTCGGCTAAGCATGTGTCGGGAAGTAGCAGCCTGATTTAGCGTGGTGCTCTTGAATTGAGGCATTGTAGTTCTTGGTATTCGGTTTGCCTATGAAAAAAATGCCCGTCTGTAGGCAACGGCACCCTCAGTTTGAAGATACCCTATGGATTAGTGTTAAAGCAATAAAACACTTATGAGGTTTGGGTGGCAAAACAAATGAAGCTAGGTCCATCGTTTTTGGTAATAGGGTCACATCTAATGTAGTGATAGTATTACAGGTGAGAACAGCCCTCTGTTATAAACACAGGTACCCCGAGTGTAAAGATACCCTAAGCATTAGTGTTAACACGCGCATTGACGGGGTTCTGAGCCACCTTCGCATTGACGGGGGGTGGCGGGTACCCGCCCCCCCTAAGATCTCGAGAACCACGGTAGGTAGCGAAACACGGTAAACGGCGTTGGGTTGCCCATCCACTTCTCCATCGAAAACATTTCAACCATTTTTTTGTCAGGTCATATTTAAGGTCACGAGAGGTCAAAAACAGCCGTCATAGGGATAACATGTAAATTCAGTTTTTTGGCCATTACATCTGAACAAGTAAAGATAGAGCAAAACGACTTAAACTGTATGAATCCTCTCAGCAAGCCGAATCGAATGATATATAATTTGACCTTGATAGGTCAAATCAAGGATTTGACCTGACCTGAGGTCAGGTCAGGGTCAAATTATATAAAGTGTATATCATTAGAACCGCAAAGCCCAGGCGAGTCTAATGCAGCTAAAATAAATGCTCTATCACCATCCGTTACTGAGTTATTCCGTAAAAACCATTTTTCGCATGTATTTCCAAACGAGAGGTCATGCCTCGTACCTGACCTTAGGCCATCGATATAAAAAATACCGGAACATATTTTAGAGAACTCGGTGGGGCCATTATGTGATATGAGTTACAATCAGATAAGTTCACCCTGCTCCGACTTATGCTATCTTAAACTTTTTTAGGTCGGGTCACTTGACCTGTGCTGGTGACCTGACCTGAGATGACCTATCCTTAAAATTTTCACATAAGTTATAAAATGATGAGGGAAAAGGTATGCCAAGTACGGTGGCGTTACGCGCCGCCATTTTTCTGCTATCTCCGGAAAACCCGAGGGGGCGGGTACCCGCCCCCCGTCAATGCGCGTGTTAAAGCAATGGAACACTTATGATACTTGCACGGCCTATGATACTTGTAAGAACGTCATCAATCGCCACGAGAACCTGAACTTGCGTTTATTGAATAATTGTATAAAGATGGAAATGGAAATTGAGAAAACAATTGCTCTGTGGACAGGCAAGGAGGAGAGATTCCGTGAGAAATGGATGTGTTGGAACGGTTGAGGTGTGCCAGGAAAAACAAAATGTTTAGTGTGTTTCTGATGGCTGATGTTTTTCGATCTAGCTCTGTATTCGGGTCATCTATTTACATTGCGAATTAAGCGGTGGTATGTGATGCAGTGTATGGAAAGTGATATGTACTTACTTTTGGTGAGACTCGCATTAAAATGGACAAATAAAAAACAGCAGAAAAAATGGAACACTTATGATGCTTCCACGGACAAACAAATAGAGCTAGGGGTGCCGTTTTCGGGGACATTGCGTCAAGCCTGCTAATACACTTCTCTGAATCAGCCAATCAGTGTCCTGTGCACTGCGCATGCGCAGTAGCACGTACCCCCTATGGCCTATATCTCGGCAACCAGTGGGCCGATTCCGCTGAAATTTGGTATGTAAGGTATGTGTTATGAGCATGAGTCATCAAGGTGGAGGTTTTGCACGTGCTCAAGTGACAAACCCAGTCTCTATCGAGGGTCTTCTGTTCCGGAGATACAAATTTGTTATTTTCTGCCCAATTGTTCTGTGGGGATTTTATGAACTGAGAACAGGAAGGTGCAAGTTTTGCACGTGCAGACGACACAAAAATTGACTATCAAGAGTCTTGCGTTCCGGAAAAGCGAATAGGTGCTCCAGCAATCACCGTCGGTCCCGCGTTGCCCCTAAAGGCGTCGCCCCCACGTATCCGAAGGTGATTGCGAATGCTAAAAAGCTCTATTCTTTAGAATTGAGATTTTCCATTGAAAATCAACTGAGCTAACTTGTTAGGGACATATTTTCATCAACTGCATGAGATCGGGGCACCTTGATGCCAGCCTAAACCTACCATCCGGGGATGAGGTGGCTTAGTGGATAGCACCCTTGTCTTCTAAGCCACCGGTCCCGGGTTCAAATCCCGGCGGAGCCTCTGAATAAGTCGATCTGATCCCCAAAATCCCTTCCAACAGGGTGAGAGTTGGCGACGCCGTATGACCCTGGCAGTTGGTGCGTCGTTAAACCCCAACAATTATTAAACCTACCATCCGATATGGATAATTTTTTCTTGTGTTAGGGTCCCGATGGTGATCTACTTTGTGGCATGGGTCACTACCCCAGGAAAACTCCGATGCACGTGCAATCGACACCCCATTTTTCCCATAGGGCTTAACATTACGGAAACAAAGATTGTCAATTTGCTGAAAATCGGCTCGATAGATTTTGTTCCTTTTTTAATGATAGGGTACCCATGGGGACCTGCAAAGGGGTATGGGTCACTACCCCAGGAAAACTTCGAAGTACGTTCAATCTGCACGTGAAATTTTACGTGTTAAGTCTATAGAGATTTTTCGAAAAATTAAAGAATTAAAATTTTCTCAAAAACGGCTCCAATGGTTTTTCTGAAACTTATGTATGTGTCAGTCGGTACCTTCGACTACTAGAGGGTATAGGTGGTATATCTGCGAAAACTCGAAATTTCGTGCCATTTGACCTTGAAACTGACCTTGCAGCCCAAAAATCTCGTCTTTTCCTCCTAGAGGGAGCCACGGTGGGGCACCGATGCCACCTTGGCCCAAAAAGTGTATGCATGCCTAGACACAATACCTAGGGCCAGTCGATGCGTGGTTATTGTGTTATATGCGTATTGTATTGGTTATAGTATGATATTCGCCAGGGGTCCTCCACTGCGCAAAACCTTTAAAATATATTTTTTCCTCTGCAGTCGGGTGGGTGGGCCCTCCAGCACCCATGCCTTTCAAGATGGGGCAAACCTAACACCTGCAGTGCAGCTATGACCACTGACATACTTTAAAGGGACATTGTCGCAAACATTTTTATTGGCTAGATCAAAAGGTTACAAAAAGTTGTTTCAGAATTCATATTCTCATTTTTGCAAATTCAGTCCCAAAATGCCTCAAAATCGGCCTCAAAGTCAACATTTATAGACGACTTTACCGAGTCCTTATGGTATCGATAAAATGACGTAGCCCTGGCTATGGCTGTCAATTTATATATGAAAAAATGTCAAAAATTTCTTTTAAAGCAGTTCAGTAGCTCAAACCTATAACAGAAAAAATTATTCTATGAAAATAACTTTCTAAAACGCTTCTGAAAGAGAAATATAGGACTTTAAAGAAATACCATCAACCAATCAGAAGCCCAGTCCTTATAGGATCTGGTCACGTGGGCTTATCTTACATCAATGTGATGTCATTACGGCTTTCGCTGAGTTATCGATATTCACCATTTCGAAAGCCGCGGCAAACGCGGAGATATGAATACAAATTCTATAACACTAATTAGCGCTGCGGTCAGGCCCGAATACCCTAAAGATTATAATTAATAATTGTTCGTTATTGCATGATTGCATTGCAGCTAAAATGATACAATAAAAAGATACGGGTAGCGCGATCCAGAACAGCCTCTTTTGAGGCAGGAAAAAAGCTTTTGGTGCTTTTTCAGACGAGGAGATTGTCGCCTCTCTGGTCTCGTGGATCTACATATCGTCGGTTATCTGTACGTATAATATTTTGAGCCTTTGATGTGGTCAATTGAGATTTTCTTAGAGGGAAAAAATGTATGCGTGAAAATTTAATGAAACAATTTGAATTTTTGCCATCCATCTTTGCTGGCCACCAATGCCCATTGAGGTTTTGTGTAGTGAGTGTAGTGAGTTAAGTCAAACACTAATCCTATCAAATATGGGCAATGCATTTAATGTTTCTGTTCTGCATTAATTAGGTTCATGAAGTTGCCAGAAAGCAAATTGTATGCTCAATTGATAACTATTCATTTTGGCCCACTATTATAGCTGTGATCTCGTTTTGTCTGTCAACACCAATCAGCGAGCAGCATTGAGTCCCAGTCTGCAAAGTATGGCAGCAGGCTAGATGAGTCACACCAGCCACCTAAAATCATTGCACCGCCAGACACCAAAAATTCACACCAATCTGCCATATACCATAGGGAAAATGCACCCTTTCCTACCCACACAATGCAATTCTACCTCTTTTATTAGTCAAATACTTGTTATAAGGTCCCCTCCTGTGTCTTTATAGCCATTCAGCCATTATTTGTTTGTTTTTCAGTGTCACCTTCTTTGCACCAGTCTTGGAAATTCACACCAGGTCGATGAAATTCACACCACTCGCTCTTGTCTCCGAGGGCACTCACCCTGGCAAGATCTCGTTGAAAATGCCATACTTTGCACACTGGATTGAGTCTATGTCACATGACTATAGCCTCTCACTGAGAACCAATCTTAGAACCAATCTTATATTTACAGGCTGGCAACCTGCTGTGGTGCTGCTGGAAAAACAGTAACAGCACAACAGTGGCAGCATACTATTTTGTGATTGGTAGATAGTATTCTGGTTCATTTTTGTCTGATTAGCCATAGCACATACTAAAGGCAGTTGTGGTATTTCTTTCTAGAGGAGAGGCTAGAGGGCTTGCGGACAAGGCTGCGCTGGCAGACGGAACAAGGCTTATGAGCAGTGTCAATGCCAAAAAGTCCTCATTTTATTGTTGCACAGGTCAATTTGTGTACCAAAATAGGTGAAAATTATTGGTGATGGCAATTCTCCAATGATTATTTAAGCATATTATTTTTGAATTGCCCATATTCCCTCTCTTTTTGGTCTAACTTTATATTTACAATATTTGTGCACTCTAGTAAAAGTCTATATCAAGCTTGTAATTTGAATTACAAATTTCTACCTGTTACAAATACTGGCCCTGCACAATGTGTGCATGCTAGTGCATTTGCTGCTTAGCTTAACTTCTTTTAAGTATGAAAATTTTTTTGATTAATTTTACAGATTGAAAAAGATTTTCCATTTATTTTTGTACCATACAGTACATAGTAGTCAGTGTACTCCTATCCACTTCTCGGATCAAGTTATTCATATTTCAAGTGCTACTGTTTGTTTCCAGACATGAAAGTGACTGTAGCATGAATTCATCCATCTGCTCTCTGAAAATGCCCATCTGCATTCATGCCCATCTGCAGATGAATTCATCCATCTGCCCTCTGAAAATGTCCATCTGCATGCTTTTTATAATTGATATTAAAAATGAACTGAAGGAAAACTAGGATAAGATGTATTATGATTTGAAACACTAGGAGTGTACCCAATACAACAATATAATTGTGAACAAAGAGTATGGATAGACATGTAGGAATGACAGGAGGGCAGTCTTGGGTGATGCAATTTTTTGTGTTTTCCTGGAAGAATATATGAAAGATTAGGCTGGTCACTTCAAAGAGAAAATTTGTTTACTAGAAAACCTGTCTTTTGTAGCTGCTGTGTATCGTCAAGCTATCGTCCCAATGAACCAGCTTGTGTATGATCATTTTGTTTGTTAGTTTGAATGGGATGAACCCAATCAGACCGATTCTCCCATAGACCTGAAATTTGGAATATTTGTTTGCTATTGTGGGCCAGTGTTGAAATAATGTATTATAATTTATAAAAAAGCATGATTTTGCATGGTTCCACCCGACTCCTCCACAAACCCATGATCTAGACTATACATCGTCTTTGGGGATGTCTTTGTTCTTGAATATATATATATATTTTGCATATGTTTAAAACAAGATTCAGTGATATCTTGTTTGCTTTCATTTTGGGCTTGTGATATTTTGTTGGTACCCTTTATTTGGTCCCATTTGTTCCTGCTGTGAAAATATGTTCTAATTTAAGAAGAGCCTACCCCAGCAAGCTGAACGCAAAACAGAAATAATCAGGTGCTGCCCCTCGACAGTGACTAGCGCAAATTACGCCTGCTGCTGGAAGACAAGCTTCAGAGGACGAGTAATGGAATCCCAGAGTTGGCAGAGTATCACAGCCAGCAGTTTTCTGCATTGAACACGAACCTGCCTGAGTGCACCTCGGTCGTCTGCCTATGTGCCCGCAGTATACGTTCATGTATTTGCGTAAGTGGTGTTTATCGCCGTATATTAAGGCAAATCCTCTGAGGACCTCAGTAAAACATGCCATTAAAAGTATTTTTTAGTCTAAAGGTAAGAAAACTAGTAATGCGAAGGGTCTTTATAGTCAAAAATCAAGTGGTCAGATTTTGTTGGTGGTCGTACGTGCGAAAGTCGGCGAAAATAATAAGTGACACCTCTGTGCTCAGACTATGGCTGTGAACATTTTATCAAACCGTGTAGCACTTATTTTGGACAGATGCAAAATCTATAATGCTTTTGATGTACAATCAGTATTTGGTTCGCTCCCAGCCTTCTTAGAGTGCACTTCAAGGACTGGAAGCTAGGAGCTGCATACCCACTGGTGGGTTCAGGGAAAATTTACTTTCCTCCCAAACTCTGCAATTTTCACCGCCCTTTAAAAAATGTGTATTCACGATTTAAGACCCTGTCCTCCCCCCCCACAAAAACATTGGCCTGGATCCGTCACTGACGTACTGAGTTATATCCTCTAGTCCACGTTGCACTCGGAAGATTGCTCATTGGGAACTCGCAGACCTGATTGTTGCACGCGTTTCTCACCTGCCGAGGGTTATCACTCGCTTGTAATTTCCTGGTAGGTTATATTTTCTCATGTTTTGTGAGATTGAATATAAGCCTCATTGATCAACTGATACCTGTTGGTTTTTAAAAGTAGATGAATTTTGCATTGCGTAGCCGAGGAGCATGATTATAAATTGGTAAGATGTTTCATGGTTTTGCCTCTCGAATTCTTGACGCAAAATGGAGCCTGTGATCACACTGTGATCACATATTGGGGCACAGCCCCTCGTCAGAATCCTCATAATACAATAAGCGAAAACTTATGGTCATAGTGTGACCAAGGCTTGAAATTTAGATCTGATATGGATATCGAATGCTGGAATAATGCAGTTCAGTACTGCAATATTCAGATATTGGAACTCGATTCAGTGACGGATCCAAGGGGGCCAGGGGGCCCGGCCCCCCCCCCTTAGCTCCGAAGCGCCCCAGTAAAGCTCAGCTCATATCGGGCGCCGAAGGCGCCCGATATGAGCGGCGCGCCTGTACCTATTTCGTGCGCCAAGGTGGTAGATACCACTTATTCCACTTGAATGAACACATACTCCTTAAAACCATGGCAAAGCGCCCCTGCCCAAACACTAGACGCCTTTACTGGTCTTTTGCGCCCCAGTAAAATGTTGAAGATGAAATTTAGAAAGCTAACAAAAGCGCCCCGGCAAAGAAAAGGCGCCACTAGATAGCAAGATTGCGCCATGGGGAACTAATGCACCCCTGAGTAGCCTAGGCGCCCCGTGGATGAAGCGCCCCTGGGTAGCCTAGGCACCCCCTGGATGAAGCGCCCTACGGATACCATATGCGCCCTTGGCTAGGAAAGGCGCCCCTGGGCAGCAAAGGCAAATCTTGGTAACATAGGTGAACTGGACAGCATAAGCGCCCCTTAGATAGAAATAGGCGCTTTAGGAAAATAAAATGCTCACCTTCGGTAGAAAAAGGCGCCCTTTGATAGCCTAGGCGCCCACTGGAAAAAGCGCCCTACGGATGTCATTTGTCATATGCACCCTTGGATAGCAAAGGCGCCCCTGGACAGCAAAGACAACCCTGGATAACACAAGTGCTGTGGACAGCAAAGGCACCCCTGGGACGGCAGCCCTTCGATAGAAAAGCCGCCTTTGTATAGCCTAGGCGCCCCCTGGATGAAGCGCCCTACGGATATCATGCGCCCTTGGCTAGGAAAGGCGCCCCTGGGCTGCAAAGGCAAATCTTGGTAACATAAGTGCCCAGGACAGCCTAAGCGCCCCTTAGATAGAAATAGGCGCTTTAGGAAAGTAAAATGCTCACCTTGGGTAGAAAAAGGCGCCCTTTGATAGCCTAGGCGCCCACTGGAAAAAGCGTCCTACGGATGTCATATGCACCCTTGGATAGCAAAGGCGCCCCTGGACAGCAAAGACAACCCTAAGTGCTGTGGACAGCAAAGGCGCCCCTGGGTAGCAAAGGCGCCCCTAGGAAGGCACCCCTTCGATAGAAAAACCACCTTTAGATAGCCTAGGCGCCCCCTGGATGAAGCGCCCTACGGATGCTATATGCGCCCTTGGCTAGGAAAGGCGCCCCTGGGCAGTAAAGGCAAATCTTGGTAAAATAGGTGCCCTGGGCAGCATAAGCGCCCCTTAATAGAAATAGGCGCTTTAGGAAAATAAAATGCTCACCTTGGGTAGAAAAGGCGCCCTTTGATAGCCTAGGCGCCCACTGGAAAAGCGCCTACGGATGTCATATGCACCCTTGGACAGCAAAGGCGCCCCTGGACAGCAAATACAACCCTGGATAACACAAGTGCCGTGGACAGCAAAGGCGCCCCTGGGTAGCAAAGGCGCCCCTAGGAAGGCACCCCTTCGATAGAAAAGCCGCCTTTGGATAGCCTAGACGCCCCTGGATAAACTAGGAGCCCGAGAAGGAAAACGAGCGCCCCACTGGGAAGTACAGGCGCCCTCTGTATAACATAGATGTCCCTTATCCACCTTCAGCTGCCCTGCATTGGAGCAGCACCCCCCAAGAGCAAAGGCGCCCCTGGACAAAAAGACGCCTCTTGGTATCAAAGGCGCTCCTAGATAACATATGCGCCCCTTACATAGGAATAGGCGCTCCAGGAAAGCAAAATGCGCCCCTTGGTTAAGAAAGGTGCCCTTGGATAGCAAAGGCGTCCCTGGACAGCAAAGGCAAATCTGGGAAACATAGGTGCCCTGGACAGAATAGGAGCCCCTTAGATAGAAATAGGCACTTCAGGAAAATAAATGCAACCCTTGGATAGAAAAAGTGCCATTTGATAGTCCAGGCGCCAACTGGATAAAGCGCCGATGGATATCATATGCACATTTAGATAGCAAAGGCGCCACTGGACAGCAAAGACAACCCTGGATAACACAAGAGCTTTGGACAGCAAAGGCGCCTCTGGATAGCAAAGGCGCCCCTAGGAAGGCACCCCTTCGAAAGCAAAGGCGCCTTTGGATAGCCTATGCGCTCCCTAGATAAACTAGGTGCCTGAGAAGGAAAATGAGCACCCCATTGGAAAGTACAGACTCCCCCTGTATAACATGGATGTCCCTTATCCATCTTCAGCTACCCTGGATTGGAGCAGCGCCCCTCAAGAGCAAAGGCGCCGCTGGACAAAAAGGCGTCTCCGTATATCAAGGGCACTCCTAGATAATATATGCACTCCTTACATAGAAATAGGCACTTCAGGGAAGCGAAAGGCGGCCTTTGGTTAGGACGGCGCCCTTGGACAGCCTAGGCGCCCTCTGCATAAAGCGCCCTACAGATATCATATGCGCCCTTGGATAGCAAAGGCGCCCCTGGACAGCAAAGTTAACCCTTCTTGAAATAGATGATCTGGACAGCATAGGCGGCCATGGATAAACTAGGCGCCTGAGAAAGAAAACAAGCGCCTCACCTGAGAGTACAGGCGCCCCCAGGATATCATAGGTGTCCCTTTCCATCTTCAGCTGCCCTTCTGTCTATGGTTTGGCACACCTGTCCGACAGTTGCGCGCTCTGTTACAGGGCTCGAGTGCTCAATTTGAGCATGGGCTGCCTTTATTAACCACATTTCATTAACCCATAACTGAAGGCTTAGTGCCCCATTGCTGCAACCGGGTGCCTTTTTCAGTATGTGCGCCCCGTTTCCGAGAACGCTGCCCTCACCAACCAGCAGTCCTCCCCGCTCAGCAGATGAGCGCCTCTTTCTGATAGCTAGGCACTTTATTTCAGTGTTCGAGCGCCTTATTTCAGAATTTTTATTCTCCATCTATTGTGGGCTCCTCCTGGATTGCAGAGGCGCCCCCTCAAGTGCAAAGGCGCACCTGGATAGAAAAGTGCGCCCCATGTTTGCAAAGGCGCTCCAAGATAGCATATGTTCCCCTTAGATGGAAATAGGCACTCCAGGAAAGTAAAATGCTCCCTTTGGGTAGCAAAGGTGCCCCTTAACAGCGAAGGCAGCCCTAGATAACAAAGGTTCTCTGGACAGCATAGGTGCCCTTGGATAAACTGGTGCCCGGAAGAGAAAAATAGCACCTCACCGGAGACAAAAAGCACCCCAGGATAATGTAGGGGCATGTATTTCAATCATGTCTGTGATTGAAAAATACACCTACACAGCATATGCGCCCCTGGATAGAAACACACCCCTGGGCAGTAACGGCGCCCCTGGAAAACAATAGTGCGCCCCTGTGGAGAAAAAAGCCGCCTCCTGAATAACCTAGGCACCGCCCCCGAAATATCAGACGTCCGTGGATAGAACAGATTGCCTTGAATAAAACAGAGGCCCTGGATAGTAAAGGCGCCCTTTGATAGCATAAGCGTTCCTTAGCAAAAATATGGGCGGTACATGAGCTCAAGGTTCACGCGCACCTAAGCCCAATAATGGAGCAATCAATCGATGCCGAAGCACTCCTTAAAGCACGGGCGCCAAATTTCCTAAGAAGTAAAGGCGCCTCTGGGTAGCAAAGGCGACCCTCGACAGTGGTGTAGGTATACCTAAATAACAGCAGCGTCCCTTGATAAGAATAGCCCCAAGATGGCACAGGTACCCTGTTGATAGGAAAAGCGCCCCTGAATATCAGAAGCACCCTCTGAATGAGGTGCCCATGGAGAGCATAAGGGCGCCCTATGCATAGCAAAGTGCCGCCCCTTGGATAGCCTAAGCGCCCCTTGCATAGGGCAGGCGCCACTGGGTAGTATAGGTTACCTTGAATAAAAATACGCCCCTCAATACCAAGGTGAACCTGGATAAGAAAAAGCTCCCCTTGGGCACTGGGTATCAAAGGCACCCCCGGAACAGCAAAGATGCCCCTGGATAGCTAGGTTGCGTCCATTGGGGAGCGAAGGCGCCCCTGGGTGGCACAGGTGCCTCATCGAAGCAAAGGCCTCCTCCAGAGAGTATAGGTGTCCCTGATGAGCACAGGTACTCCTGGACAGCCCCTAAATTACGTTGCATAATGTTATGATTCCTATTATGACGTATACTATTATATCAAAGTAAAGGTTATTCAGTGTTTAGATCAAGGTTACAGGTCAATTTTAAAGGTCACTGGCCTTGATGATCAAGGCTTGATCAAAGATCATTGGTAAGCTTGGGCACAGCGCTAGTTATAGCGTAAATTAGGCATAATATGTTGGGTTGTGCCGTAATAGGTCAATGACCTTGAAGGACCTTTACCCCAAAAATTGCAGACATTGTTGAGAGCCTTCCCTTTTGGCCTCAGCCCTGTTCTAGAGTATTCGAGCCCCGTTCCGGCCCGTTGGGGGGGGTGTTTGAACACCCCCTCGAGGTCTCCCAGTGACACGAAAAAACGTCGGCGCGAAACGACACAGTACTTGCCACGCCTTATCATTGATCAATTCCGCAACTTTCCTTCAAAATTTAAGGTTGCGTCATCTCAGGTCAGGTCACCAGTGCAGGTCAAGTGACCTCACCCAAAAAAATATTTAAGTTGGCGTAAGTAAGAAAAGGTGAATCTATCGAATTCAAACTTGTACCATATAATGGGCCCAAAAAGTACTAATACATTTATTGCGGGATTTTTCCCATCGATGACCTAGGGACAGGTACGAATCATGACCTCTCCATTCAAAATGCATGGGGTAAAACGGAAATCTGCCGAAAAATTGCTCTATGTCTGCAGACGCCGCTTGGAATACCTTCGGATTCTCCAAATCATGGTATCCTAGGTCTCTTTATCGGTTCATGTTGCAAATTTAGACATGTTACCTCCGAGAGTTCATCTGGGGCTTCCTAAGCCTTGAGATTTGCCAAGATCATCTGGGGCTTCCTAACCTAAGACTTGGGTTAATTGATTTGCAGGAAATATTGACAAAACCCGTATTTTGATACCATTTTTATTGCTATTGTGAGTTGATTCATATGCATACTGACTGTGCTAGGCTAGATGGTGACCTTGACCTAGCCTTAGGTCAGATCATTTTTATGTTTTGACCTAGTATAGTCATATTATGCATTATTTGATGATTCGCCGTAACGAGAGGAAGCGAATTGTGCCTAAAAATGATTCTAGCTTAACTCTGGCAGATGCTAGAGTATATACACAGAGACATGTTGTAAGCTTTGTCTCGGGGAGGGGCCCTAGCGCTGATCGCGGGAAAATCCCCAATGGCCCCCAGGGGCCCTCAGGGAGTCAGGAAATCTGGCGTGGGTGGAATCCGGTAGGAGGGATTTTGGGTCTCCAAAATCAGCTGAGGGGCCCGTGCCAGTTAAGGGGGCCCCAGATAAGGGCCCCCGACGAGCTCATTTGACCTCAGCGCCAACACAGGATTCTCAAGACCAGCGTGGGGTGCCTACCTATTTAAACGGTTTCTAAATAAGCTCAGGAACCCAAAACTAACCCAGGGGTCCAATTTTCAACTCATGGGGCCCAGACACTCTGAGGGGAACCTGCAGAAGCTCAGAAGGCCCATAAAACTAATAGGGCCAGACTAGCTGGGTGCCTCGACGAACTAGTGCCCAGATACGCACAACGGGCCCCAAACAAGCTGAAGGGATCTATATCAGTTAAACGAAAACAATACCAACCCACGGGACCCTGACCAGCTTAAGGGACACTAATCCAGCTTGGGGCTCAGGCTCAGAGCTCCAGCTTTTAGTTCATAGGGCCCAGGACCGGTTGAGGGGGCCCTATATCAATAAAAGGGCCCCAAAAAGCTTAATAGGATGCAGCAGTGACATATAGGTTTCAAGTTCAGTGTGAGAGTCTGGTTAACTAAAGCGGTCCCAGATCAGCTGAGGGGACTCGATATAAACTCATCGAAGTCACCGAAAACTCAGGGGCCCAGGCCCGCAGAGGTTCTGCGGGCTATGAGGCTCAGGTTAGCGTCAATCGGGTATTTCAGTATTGAGCCGTTAGCTGTGATAAGTGGAGGTGGTGGATACGACACCTCAGTTTTTACCATGACCGAATATAACTATATTATTTGCTCATCGCGCTCCAGTTAGTGTCAGTGGGTGCTTTCAGCATTTTCTACCACGGTATCAGTCGTTAGCTGGCCCGAAATATGCTTGATGGTAAACGTGAGCATGTCCTCACTAAGAGGAAGCTTTCATGAAAATAAACATTTACAAATCCTTTTTTAAACGCGTTTTTCATTGACACTGGCCGCCTTTTTGGTGGTAAATTGGCCAGTGGCGGATCCAAGGGGGAGGGGAAAAAGGCATTCCCCCAAACGAAAAAGCTCGGGGCAAAACTGCGTTTTCGCCCCCAAAGCGATCAACCTCCTTTTTCCCCTACTCCTTCTTAGTTTATAAGCAAGATTTTGGTGTTCCAACTCTCAACTTCAAATAGAACATAAGTTGATAAGATGTTCCCTGACCTGTCCCCTCGAATCCGGAAATGTAAAAAACACTGAAGATTATATATTCGGGCACAGCCCTTCATCAGAATCATGGAGTAAAGATCAATAATTCTCAGTTATAGTATAGCCAGACCTCCATAGTATAGCAAGGCATAGTATAGCCAGCCTTGGATAGGAAGAAGTATCTCGAGCCCATATTTTTCACCCCGTGAAGTTTTTTTGGCTTTTCGCCTCAAATACCCAAAATTCCACGGGCAAGTGATATTGGTAGCGCAGCTTTTTACTGCGTGACGTTTTTTTTTTGCTTTTCAACTTTGGTTTGCCCCTCCCAAACCGACCGGCTAGATCCGCCACTGAAATTGGCGCCCCTCAGGTTCGGCGCCCCCCAGGTTCGGCGCCCTCCGAGCCTGGCCCCCCCCTTAAAGAAATCCTAGATCCGTCACTGACTCGATTCGAGGTTATCCTAGCACTCTGACTAAAAATTTATGTGTTCACCTATTATATTATGAGAATTTTGTTAAAGGGATGTACCTGAATATTTATCAGTGTACTAGCCCCATTTTGCAACCATGATTCGAGGAGGCTGGTCATTGAACATCTTATCAACGTAGATAATCTAATAAAAAACCTAATAAAAATAACAGTTAATATACTATTTTCTATAATGATATGATGTTATATGAAGTGCTTCTGGAATTGTTTGTTTTATTGTGAGAAAGGACCGTTTCCGAACTCGGAAGTATTAAAAATAAAACTTATCATTTTCATAAACAAATGTCATTCTTGAGGCTAGCAGCTTGCTTGTCTTAAAGCCACGATGCGTCTTCTTAGGTTTAGACTCTGTCACTACCAATGTTTAGATTAATTATAGAATCCTTTTTATTTAATACGAACTGTTCCAGGCTATAATTTTGAGGTATATTTTCTTGATGGGCCCTGATCAGAAACTAACTCAACTTGAAGTCAAAAACAATGTATTCTTAAATCTTGTATATCTATATACGAAAAAAATTAGAAAGAGCTACCATCACGGACAGAGGAGTGAGGTGGCCAGTCCATCTCCAACCTGCAACACACAACAAACGTTCCCCCTGAAACAAAAAGTGATCAGGTTTGGGTTCGTGGTGCGTTCCACACTTGGTGGCTGCACATATTTTTGTTAGTTATTCCAAGGATCGTGGTGGCTGCTCTCTGGTTCCCCAGTTCTGACGCATATCAAGAGTTATTCTTCCATTCACATTATTCTTATTATTCTCTATCACATTCAGCTATTCTCCGGTTCTCTAGACTACGTGTTTTTATATTCTCCAGAGACCAAAGAATTACAATTGTATCAAAGATTTAGATGTCGACGGACACATTTAATCGGATTCATTGATTGAGTGTTCCGGCCATATGGGGGGGCGCCCCTGCAGGCGCCCCAACCGCCGCAGGAACATCGCCAGCCGTCGTGGGTCCGCCAGCGCCTCCCGGATGGGCGGGTCGTCCCGTCCAAATATGTCCCAGTGCAGGTCAGCGCACGCAGGGCACCGGGTCAGAAGTTGGTGGAGGATCTCGTCCTCTCCATCGTCGCATTCCTGGAACGTGACCTCCGGGTCCAGGCCGATCCTCTTTCGGTAGCTGTACAGGAGAAGGGAGTGGCCAGTGCGCAGGCGCTCCACCTCCACACTCTCCTGCCGTGAAAGGCCCAGGCGGTCTTTCAGGGTGGTCCGCCCTGGGAGACCGCCACATTTAATCTCGAACACGTTTTATCTCGTACGGATTAACGTTTTATCTCGTTGTTTTACCAGATTAACACGCGCATTGACGGGGCTCTAAGCCACCTTCGCTTTGACAGGGGGGGTCGGGTACCCCCTAAAATCTCGAGAACCACGGTAGGTAGTGAAAAATGGCAAACGGCGTTGGGTAGCCCATACGCTTCTCCATCGAAATATTTTAACCATTTTGTCAGGTCACTTCAATCGGATGAGTTCACTTTGTTCCGACTTATGTTGTCTTAAACTTTGAGGTCAGGTCACTTGACCTGTACTGGTGACCTGACCTGAGATGACCTAACCTTAAAATTGTGGCAAAAGTTGTAAAAATGATGAGAGAAGGTATGTCAAGTACGGCTTCGCTACCCGCCACCGTTTTTATGTTCTATTCGAAAAACCAGACGGGGAGGGGCAAGTACCCGCCTCCCGTCAATGCGTGTGTCAAACTATTAATTAACCTCGAGGCACATTAATCTCGAGATTAACACCTTAATCTCATAGAGCCACCCCTGCTTTTTTATTGGGTCGGTTTCTGGTTCTTGGTTTGCACGAAAACCGGCCAGCCTTCAAGAATGGCCTTCAGCAAAGGACACAAGCCATTTTCGAACGACGAACAGAGTGTCCCGGTGGTCAGAAAACAGGGGAACTGGTCTCCAATAGAGGGAAATCCGACGGATTGAGAACCATTGCAGGGAGCTGGAGACAAGCCGGTCCCAGTTTGGTACGCCGGTCAGATTAAAAAAATATTTGGGGCTAATATTCCCTTTCCCTCAACTACCTGGACGGAGGGATAACCAGAAGAAATGGTCCTTAGAATAGCTACGTCATCCCATAGGAGGATCCAGGAGGGCAAAGGGGGCACGTGCCCCCCACCCCTCTCTGATCAACTCTCGGTGAACCCTAAAATGGCTCGTGCCATCCCCTCCCCCCAGGATGCGAAAATCGGCGCACATGGATAGGATTTAGCGTCCATCTGATAAGTTTTGCCGGTCAAAGGTGGCGGCCTCTCCCCCTGGTCCGGATGGTGCCCTCCCTGGAAGTTACCCCCCCCCGATCAGCAATCATGGATCCGACTATGCTTCATCCATTAGTACGCCTGAACAAACAAGAAGAAAATCAGAAAAAATTTACAGTAAAAGGTTCCACGACCTAGATTCGAACCTGTATCACCCGTGTGAGAGTCGGGAATGGAGGGGTATGGGGTATTCTATACCATCCCTGCCGTACGACATCTGCCCGATTTTAAAACTTTCCTGATTAGTTTTCTCAAGCCGAATGTTTTGGACAAACTAATGTAATATTAGTAGTTTTGAGGCTTAATAAAAATAAATTGAATACGAATACAGCATGAAACCATTTTTTATTCCATACAAATCATTTCTAGAACTTAAGACTTTGATTGATAGAATAGAGGTGAAGAGCAGGTTACAGCCCATTATTGATATTGTTAACAAATTTGAATAATTGTTGAGTGGCCTCCAAAAATTCAGCTGAAAGTAAAGAAATGATAGACGGTTCCAATATCAGGATTTTTTCAAATATTAAGAAACCACAATAAAAATTTTTGCGACAATGTCCCTTTAACTGCCCTACACTTGTTTCGATAAAGGTCCCCCATTAAGGGGATTTTTAGAGGTTTCTTAAATTTCTGGAGATTTTCTAATTTTTGGGGTTCACAAGCCCCTGGCTGCTACTGTATGCGAACGTTTTTGACGAAACTTGCCACGTTTGTATCCAGGAGGTTTATGTGTTGAATGAATTAATTTGAAACCCTTTGGGTGCCTCCTAGCGCGTGCCACGTGACCTTGAGTGTGCACCGTACCCCTCCAAAACTGAATTTTGGGTCAGTATGTGGTCTCTGTTCCTACAGAGAGCACTTTTACGTACGGAGACGACGATTACTGACACCATCGGATAGAGTGAGATCGTTATAGGTGCAAACAGTGCCCTTGTATACACACGGGCACCCTCAGTTTGAAGATACCCTATGGACTATTGTTAAAGCAATGGAACACTTATGATGCTTCCACGGACAAACAAATAGTGTTAGGGGTGCTGTTTTCGGAGATATTGCCACAAGCCTGCTACCACACCTCTCTGAATCAGCCAATCAGTGACCGAGACACTGCGCATGCGCAGTAGCACATACCCTCAATGGGCCATATCTCTGCAACCATTGGTCCGATTCTGCTAAAAATTGCTATCTAGGGTATGTGTTATGAAACCAAGTCAGCAATGTGGAAGTTTGCACGTGCTCACGTAATAAAGGCAGTCTCTACCAAGGGTCGTCCGTTCCGGAGATCCCAATTTAATATTGTCTGCCGAATTCTTCTTTAGGGGTTTTAGGAACTGAAAACAGGAATGTGCAGGTTTTGCACGTGCAGACGTCTTAAAAATCGGCTGTCAATGATCTTCCGTTCCGGAGAAGCGAAAAGGTGTTTGAGTAATCACCTTCGGTCCCGCGATGCCCTAAAGGCGTCGCCCCCACGTAACCGAAGGTGATTGCAAATTTCGAAAAGCTCTATTCTTTAGAATTGAGATTTTCCATTGAAAATCAACTGAGCTAACTCATCAGGGACATGTTTCCGTTAAGTGCCGCGAATCGGGGCACCTTGGTGCCAGCTCAAACGGCTCGTATGATTTTGATGATTTTTTGTAGAGTAAGGGTCCTGATGGTAATCTACTTTGTGGCATAGGTCACCACCCGAGGAAAATTCGAAGGCACGTGCAATCGACACCCCTTTTTTCCCATAGTGTTCAACATTACGGAAACAAAGATGGCCAATTTTCTCGAAATCGGCTCGATAGATTTTGTTCCTTTTTTAATATGATAGGGTACCCATGGGGACCTACCCTGGGGTATGGGTCATTACCCCAGCAAAACTTCGAAGCACGTGCAATCTGCACGTGAAATTTGACGTGCTAAGCCTATAGATTTTTTGAAAAATTAAACAAATGCAATTTAAACAAATTGGCCTCATGGAATTTAATGAAACACTTTGGAGTGTTAGTCGGTGCTTTCGACTACTAGGGGTATAGGTGGTATATCTGGGAAAACTCGAAATTGCGTGCAATTTGACCTTGAAAATGACCTTGCAGCCCAAAAATCTCGTCTTTGCCCCCTAGAAGAGGCCCCGTTGGGGCACCGGTGGCACCCTGGGCCAATACTTGAATGCATGCATGGACAAAGTGTCTGGAGCCAGTGGTTGGGTGGTTATTTGGTAGTATTAGATTGGCCAGGGGTCCTCCACTGCGCAAAACTTTTAAGATATATTTTTTTCCTTTGCAGTCGGGTGGGTGGCCCCTACAGCACCCACGGCTTCCCAAATAGGGAAAAACGAACACTTGTGGTGCAACTATTACTACTAGCATACCATACCTGCCCTACACTTGTTTCGATAAAGGTCTCCTATGAAGGAGATTTTTAGAGGTTTATAAAATTTCTCGAGATTTTCTAATTTTTTGGGTTCACAAGCCCCTGGCTGCGACTGTATGGCACTGCTTATGAAGAAACTTGCCTCAATTGTACCCAGAGGGGTTATGCGTCAAATGATTGCAACTGATACCCTATGGGTCCTCCCTGGCGCGTGCCACGTGACCTTGAATGACACCGGTACCCCTGCAAAACTGAATTTTCGTACATTATACGGTCCCTGTTCGTACAGATAGACGGTATATGTACTAAAACGACGATCACTGACACCATCTAATTAAGTGAGATGGTTATAGGTACAAACAGCGGCACTCTGGGCGCATGGGCACCCCCAGTTTTAAGATACCCAATGAATTAATGTTAAAGCAATATAAGACTTATATTGCTCGCAGTGCCAAACAAATGCAGCTACCGGTACCATTCTTGGGGATGGGGTAACGTCTGCTAGGTTGATACTATTATAGGTCCTAACGGAGCTCTTCGCTTAACACAGGCACCCCCAGTTTGAAGATACCTTTACATTAGTGTTAAAGCAATGGGACACCTATGCTGCTTTCACGGCAAAACAAATACAACTACAGCTACCGTTTTCGGGGACAGTGCCACAAGCCTGCCACTGCACCTCTCTGAATCAGCCAATCAGTAACCTATACCCTGCGCATGTGCAGTAGCGCATGGCCTCGAACTGGCCATATCTCTGCAACCAGTGGGCCGATTTTGCTGAAAATTGGCATTTAGTCGTAGTTTTATAAACTCAAAACAGCAAGGCGGAAGTTTCGCACGTGCTAAAGTGACAAAGCCAGTCTCTACCGAAGGTCCTCCGCTCCGGAGATTCAGATTTGTCATTTTCTGCCAAATTGTCCTGTGGGGGTTATGTGAACTAAATACAGGAAAGTGCACGTTTTGCACGTGCAAACGTCACAAAAATTAACTATCAAGGGTTTTCCGTTCCGGAGAAGCGAATAGGTGCTCGAGCAATCACCTTCGGTCCCGCGATGCCCCTAAAGGCGTCGCCCCCACGTAACCGAAGGTGATTGCAAATGTCGAAAAGCTCTATTCTTTAGAATTGAGATTTTCCATTGAAAATCAACTGAGCTAACTTATCAGGGACATGTTTCCATCAACTGCCGGAGATCGGGGAACTTTGGTACCCTCGAAAACGGCTCGTATGATTTTGATGTAAACGCTGGATTTTATAAACGCTGGTAAACCTGTTTATAGCTGTTACGGAATTTGGACTTGGAAAATTCATTGAAAAAGAGAATGAGGAGCTCACTGATCTTCACCAGGTAAGCAAGCACGCACAGATAGACATAAAACGTGAGGCAGGCTCATTGGAAAAATAGTTCTGTGCGATCGACGTAACGCCAATTCCGTAAAAAATTCCGTCCAGTCATGAACCAAGCCAAGGTTTCGTATTTATTCGGCAGGAATCTGATACCATTGTGCTGGTGTATGAACAAACACATCGCCGTTGAATGTGATCAATTTCGTCTTCATGGCTACATGCAGTAGCGCACCCAAGGTGAGGGGGTGGTTATATACAATATAACCGGAACTATAGCA
The DNA here is from genome assembly GCA_034440635.1 of Lepas anatifera. Taxonomy (NCBI): domain Eukaryota; kingdom Metazoa; phylum Arthropoda; class Thecostraca; family Lepadidae; genus Lepas; species Lepas anatifera. The sequence goes on from JAOTON010001302.1 coordinate 192,842, forward strand.
GCCTTTGGGCGGGAAATGAGCGCTTGAGCTTGAAAAACGTTGACCTTGACCTTGACCCTAAGTAGTCTCAACTATAAAGCCATAACATAACATACGTCATACCAATGCCATGAGTAATGCCACTGAGTAATGCCTGGCCGAAATACTGCAGTCAATGACCTGGACATAAGACCTTTGACCTTGACATTAACTTTCATGTTAATGTCAGGGGGAGGAACAGCTATCTATGTACATAAACAGTATGACAGCAAGAGAAGGGTGGATCTTGAACTTTCCCAAACTGAATCGACATTCGTTGAGCTGACTAATTTAAAAGGAAAACATGACAAAAACTTGTGATTGGTGAAATTTACAGACCTCCAAGTCAAGACTACAACATATTCATGGAAAAAATTGAGAGTATTCTAGGACTATTAGATAATTGTCAAATGAAATGTATATTGGCAGGAGACTTTAACTTAGATCTCTTAAAAATGCAAGAAGACAGAAAAGTTCTGATGTTTATGAATTTGATGCAATCATACAATTTATTACCCTTAATTTCAAAACCAACCAGAATATCAACACATGGGGGCTCCCTTATCGATAATATATTCATAAATGATTTAAATCAAGTGCGTTCATCGGGTATAATAATTGATGACCTATCTGATCACCTTCCTATCTATATGTGTATCGATGTAAAATCAATAGAATTTAACAGAAGGAAACCAGTAAAAATTTTTGATAAGAGAAAGGAAACTGAATTAAATGACTTCCTGGTATCCAAATTGCAAAACTTTCAGAACATAACCGATCCAAATGAAGCTTGTAAAGTAATCATAAATGCCTATAAAATGGGAGTTGAAGAGTTTTCTAAGTCCTTTGTGCCTAGTAGAAGAAAAACCCCAATAAAGCCATGGATCTCACCAGGTATTTTGGCTTGCATTAATCAGAAGAATAAACTCTATCGGAAATATATTCTATCTAAAGACAAAGATAATTCAAATAATAGGAATGTTGGTGAACCAAACCATGAGGAAAATATAAGCAATATCGAAACATACTGACTAAAATAATTAAAGATACTAAGCGAGATTATTATAAACACATGTTTGAGTTGCATAAGGGTGATGGAAAACAAACATGGAATTTACTAAATGAAGTAATTAATAGAAAAACCTCTAAAACTAGCTCATACCCCAAAGTTTTCGCTGACGAGAAAAACAAACGTTATGAAAATGAGGATATCTCAGATGGTTTCAACGATTTTTTCTCTTCCGTAGGTTCGAAACTTGAAAAGGAAATCCCAGTGTCTGATGTAGATCCAACAAGTTATATTGAAAATTATACATCCCCACATCTTTCGGAACTCTCAACTAACCAGCAACAGATTGAGGATGTTATCAAATCGCTAAATTCTGTGGGTGGTGGCGTTGACGGCATAAATACTCATCTCCTCCTTTGCACTACAAAGATGCCTTAACAACTTGACATACTTTTTCAACATTTGCTTGCAAATGCTGTGTTCCCAGATATTTTGAAAATTGCATCGATTGTGCCTGTTTATAAATCTGGCGAAAACGATAAATTCACAAACTACCGTCCATTTCCTTGTTGCCCATTTTTTCCAAGATTCTTGAACGACTGATTTATAATTACTTTTCGGATTATCTGACTCAACATGATATTTTGTACCCATTGCAATTCGGCTTTAGGAAGAAGCATAGTACCTATATGCCATTGGCGCACCTCTATGACAATGTGACAAAATCTCTGGAAAACGGTCATGTTTCGTGTGGAATATATCTTGATTTGAAAAAAGCGTTCGATACGGTTAGTTTAAGTATACTCTTACGTAAAATAAATAAAATTGGCATACATGGAAAATTATATAAAATCATTTGCTCCTATGTATCAAACAGATATCAAAAGACAAGGATAAATGAAACTCTATCAAAACCTAGAAAATAGACACTGGTGTTCCACAGGGATCAATATTAGGGCCTTTGTTATTTATAGTATATATAAATGACCTTTATAAAGTATCAAATGACTGTACATTTTACTTGTTTGCGGACGACACTGCTATTATCATAACAGAAGAAAATTCAGCGAAGCTTCAGCTTAAGGTAAAAATATCCTGCCTAAAGTATCAGAATGGTTCAAAGCAAATCGTCTATCATTAAACGCGTCTAAATCACATTATCAACTTTACTCTGGGTGTGCATTGGAAAATCTTGATGTGACTTTGAACAGTGTACAAATCTCAAGGGCGAAAAATATACGTTATCTAGGAATAAATATTGACGAAAAATTAAAATGGGACTCTCATATTTCAAATTTATCCACAGTTATAAGTAGGAATCTCGGCATAATGAGCAGAGCTAAATTCTTTATGTCAACACGTGAATTACTTTGTCTTTACAATGCCTTAATCTTGCCCCATTTAAATTATTGCGCGCTTGTCTGGGGTAGTAATTATGAATCCAGACTAGATAAAATCATTAAACTTCAAAAACGAGCAGTTAGAATTATAACGAAGAAACCCTTTTACTATCCAACGAATGAACTATTTCTTGAGCTAAAAATTCTGAAGTTTCCAGAACTAGTATCGCAACAAAAATAGTTATTCTATCAAATGTATTGAATGGTACGATGCCAACTGTGATGTCTTCAATGTTTCAACTCCACCGAGCAAATAACACTAGACTAGTACAACATTTTGAAGTACCTTTAGCCACCACAAATTACAGAAAATTTTCTATTACATGTTCTGCACCAGAAATTTGGAATAAAACTTTATGTGCCAAATTTAGGACTACGGAAGATGTACCCCTAAACAAAAACACACTAAAAAACATGTAAGGGATATCTTCCTTGCCAAATATAGAACAAATAATTAGTAACCAACGTGACCATGGCCGTGAAATTTATAGTGGGGGAAGACATGTGAACCTTGGTAATGGGGCTGCACATTGAAGACTGTAATTGTGTCCCAATAAATGCTTCCTAGTGTATATGTGTAGGTTTGTGCGTGTTGCATGGGCGTTGTGCATGTTGCATGGACGTTGTGCATGTTGCATGGGCGTTGTGCATGTTGCATGGACGTTGTGCATGTTGCATGGACGTTGTGCGTGTGTACGTGTACGTGTGCGTGTGCGTGTGCGTGTGCGTGTGTGTGTGTGTGTGTGTGTGTGTGTGTGTGTGTGTGTGTGTGTGTGTGTGTGTGTGTGTGTGTGTGTGTGTGCGTGCGTGCGTGCGTGCGTGCGTGCGTGCGTGCGTGCGTCTGACTCCCTGCTGCGCTTGCTTGCTAGTTTGCCTGCTTGCTTGCTTGCTTGCTTGCCTATGCCTGCATGTCTGCCCTAATTTGCTTACTGTCTTCCGAGTTCTCTGGCGAATGTTACTAGGCCTCTATCTTTTCGCCAGAATCTCGGAGGGGATAACACGAATCTCAGTTTTGGGTAGTCCCGTTTGGAAAAAGACTAACAATCTAACCGGTAATGAGCTAAATTATTGTGCATTTAGCCTAAATAGACCTGTATTCCTGCTCCTGTATATTTACAGGGAGCTACTACTGGCAGTTTTTACTAATAGTATTGATATTTATTATGCTTTCTCTAAGTTACTTTCTTTTTCCTAGCAGGGCGTGCCGCGACTTGTAATATTTTATGTTCTGGTGGTGTTAACGTAAGGGTACTGTTGTCGTTGGGATCGCGGAGGGGGCACGCCTGGCTACCCGATTAAATGGGTGGCGGACCTTTTCTAGCAATAGAATTGCATGTAAAAAAAAAAAAATGTTGGTTAATATTGATACATAACCTGACTATATGGCGCAATGACGTCACCACTCGGTCAAGAGTGCAGGTGAACTGGTGCAACCGCCCGAGTGCAACAGTCTCAGAATATAGGTCTGACTGTGAAGGGCTATAAGTAAAAAAAATACTGGCCGATTTTCCAAATTTTTAAATTAATCGACGCGCTCATAAATGCTCTCAAATGTGGCCGAGTAGCGTTTTCCGGCGGCGAACAGTTCTCTGGATACTTTTGAAAAATAGGTGGGGGTCCTTTAGGGCTCCCTCCACTGCGAGTGTTAAGCGAGGGTTAAATGACGTCTTCAATGGCAGCACACCACGTGTATACACCCAAAGGGACTGGAAACTAAATAGAACATCCATGCAAAGCCCGCTCATTATCATATATACATATAGTTATTTTTGTTGCTGACCTAGGGTCAAATACCTGACAGTCATGTCCACTGTGGTCAGGTCTTGACATTCATATGTTGTCCACATAATCTATGGGAAAAAAAGCGTTCGATTGATACTAAAATTATTGATCTGGGATTCGTACTTCCTGAATTATTTAATTATTTCGGTTCCGTTACAACACTGTGAGGTGGTGAGAGACGGTGCCGAGGTGTTGAGGAGACTTCCGTGCGGTGTCAGACTGTCATTGCGCCTGTACTGGGATGAGGCGGCAGACAGCACCGCGGGGAACAGCACGAGGCACGCCGGGACTAGACGTGACCACATGGCTTCACTGTCCTCGCGCGAATGGGCTCTTTTACGGAGCCGGATGTTCTGGCTTTGAAGCACTCCGTGCTGCTGCTGGTGGGCTAGGACCATGAAAAGCAACATGAATGCGTCATTGTACTGTGCGGGGAAGGCGTTGGATCGATCAATTGTAAAGAATGGCGCCGGCGACCATGACAAGCGGGCCCGCTAATTTGAACTTCAAATTCGGGGAAGGCGTTGGATCGATCAATTGTAAAGAATGGCGCCGCTGACCATGACAAGCGGGCCCGCTAATTTGAAGTTCAAATTAGCGGGCCCGCTTGTCATGGTCGCCGGCGCCATTCTTCACAATTGATCGATCCAACGCCTTCCCCGCACATAATTAAATAATTCAGGAAATACGAATCCCAGATCAATAATGTTAGTATCAATCGAAAGCTCTTTTCCCATAGATTATGTGGACAACATATGAATGTCAAGACCTGACCACAGTGGACATGACTGTCAGGTATTTGACCCTAGGTCAGCAACAAAAATAACTATATGCATATATGATAATAAGCGGGCTTTGCATGGATGTTCTATTTAGTTTCCAGTCCCTTTAAGTGTATACACGTGATGTGCTTGCCATTGAAGACGTTATTTAACCCTCGCTTAACACTCGTAGTGGAGGGGGCCCTAAAGGGCCCCCACCTATTTTTCCAAAGTAGCCAGAGAACTGTTCGCCGCCGGCAAACGCTACTCGACCACATTTGAGAGCATTTATGAGCGCGTCGATTAATTTATAAAATTTGGAAAATCGGTCAGTATTTTTTTTTACTTATAGCCCTTCACAGTCAGACCTATATTCTGAGACCGTCGCACTCGGGCGGTTGCACCAGTTCACCTGCACTGTTGACCGAGTGGTGACGTCATTGCGCCATATAGTCAGGTTATGTATCAATATTAACCCACATGAAAGTTAATGTCAAGGTCAAAGGTCTTATGTCCAGGTCATTGACTGCAGTATTCCGGTCAGGCATTACTCAGTGGCATTACTCATGGCATTGGTATGACAGATGTTATGTTATGGCTTTATAGTTGAGACTACTTAGGGTCAAGGTCAAGGTCAACGTTTTTCAAGCTCAAGCGCTCATTTCCCGCCCAAAGGCTGCTATATTTCCGGTTATATTGTATATAACCACCTCCTCCTCTTGGGTGCGCTACTGCATGTAACCATGAAGACGAAATTGATCACATTCAACGGCGATGTGTTTGTTCATACACCAGCACAATGGTATCAGATTCCTGCCGAATAAATACGAAACCTTGGCTTGGTTCATGACCGGACGGATTTTTTTACGGAATTGGCGTTACGTCGATCGCACAGAACTATTTTTCCAATGAGCCTGCCTCACGTTTTATGTCTATCTGTGCGTGCTTACTTACCTGGTGAAGATCAGTGAGCTCCTCATTCTCTTTTTCAATGAATTTTCCAAGTCCAAATTCCGTAACAGCTATAAACAGGTTTACCAGCGTTTATAAAATCCAGCGTTTACATCAAAATCATACGAGCCGTTTTCGAGGGTACCAAAGTTCCCCGATCTCCGGCAGTTGATGGAAACATGTCCCTGATGAGTTAGCTCAGTTGATTTTCAATGGAAAATCTCAATTCTAAAGAATAGAGCTTTTCAGCATTGGAAATCACCTTCGGTTACGTGGGGGGCGACGCCTTTAGGGGCATTGCGGGACCGAAGGTGATAGCGCAAGCACCTATTCGATTCTCCGGAACGAAAAACCCTTGATGGTGAACGGTTTTGTGACGCCTGCACGTAAAAAACTTGCACCTTCCTGTTTTTAGTTCACATAAACCCCACAAGACAATTTGGCAGAAAAAGATAAATTAGGATCTCCGGAACAGAGGACCTTCGGTAGAGACAGGTCGATGATTTGACCGCCAGAGGTCAAATTAGGTCAAGATCGGCTATTTTCACTCAAATATGCAATGCTTAAGCAAACTGGGCATAACTCTTGTACCATTAGAGCTATTGAGATGTGGTAAAGTACATTGGATAGGAAAATGTCAGACCTTATCCCGCTATGTTGAGCGTAATGATCTCCCGCCAGTGGTTTGACCTACAGAGGCCACCTCGTGACCTAAGATGACCTGAGGTCACGAAAGGTCAGAAAGTGACCTTGCCGTATATCAAACGAAAGCCAGTGACGAGACATACACGATAGTGTTTGATTCAGCGCTCTAGCTTATATAGGTCAAAAGTTACTGTCAAAATACTGTTTTTGAGCCTTGGTGACCTTGGATGACCTTGGAGAGGTTAAAGGGCAAATATGGCCCCTGGAATCCGTGAAAGGGTGTCCAAGAACGCTTTTCTGACGAATACGAGCATTTTCAATCGTTTTTGTGACTTTTAGATCACAAGACAGCTTTTCCCCATGCTTTGTCAATGGGAGAGGTCACCTCGTGACATGACCTCAGGTCACGAAATCGAAAAATCCCGGATAAACACCTTGTAGAACTTGGAGGGTTCATGAAGTGTAGGAAGTTTCAAATCGATTAACTTCGAAATGTAGCTCTTAAAGAGCTCTAAAGTTAAATGAGGTGACCTTCTCCAATGTTGTAACCCATCTATCAACTGGTTACTTCCTCAAGCGTCTGGTATAAAAAGAGAGTCCCGGTCCGTCGAAGGGGGAGTGAACATCGGTATCACGGGTTGTAGGGTTGAACATCTGTGACACGCCGCCACTCTACTCGCCTGCTCGCCAAGTAAGTCCTCAGGTACAGCAGCCGGCCTTCTGCTTGCCGGCTGCAGAGTGAAGAAGTGAAGTGGCGAGTGCGTAACGCGAGTGACACAAATTGCGGTGTAGGGAACTTTGTCTGTGCTTTCTCACAACAAACCTTATCTTTGTTTTATTTACTTGTTCAATATAAATGCATCGTTAGTTATCGGATCTTTTGTGGTGACGGCCAGCAGAGTTTATGAGTCACGAGCAACACGAGCAATAAAAAGGATTTTATTCTCACACTGGCGCAGCCTGCAGGATCTATGCTCAAAAACGTAAATGTAAAATTGTAAAAATGGCCGTCCACCTAATGTAAACGTAAGCATTCCGTAACGTTTTTGAAGCTGACACCATTCTGATCGAATGGCGAACCTTTTAGTTGACGTGACAAAGTAAGTAACTTTCATAAATTCAAATATTATGTTTGAGTTAAGTTTAAACTTATGGCTTCTGCCTTCCGTAAAGACCGTGTGTTCCCACCAGAGGCACGCTCTCTCCAGGCTCCGCCCGATTGGATAACCATCAAGGCCGACGCTAGCGCGTTCGGGACCTACTCTCACTTCAGTAGTGTTTGTGTGCTGGCCCGTGCTGCTGTATGGTTCTCCCGTACGCACCTGTTTGACAAGCTAAGTCGAGCTCCCGTGTTTCTGTCGTCCCTTTTTTAAGAACACTTGTTAATGACCATCTTCACGTGGGGATAACGTAATGGTAACTGCCATAAAGGGTGCCTGGTCAGGGTCAGGTTTTGGAGCACCGTCACAAAAAAACAAATGGTTGTCTAGTATGACTAGGGTCTGTCACGCTAACTCAGGATTGCTGGGAGCATCCGAGGAAAGGGGGCCGGTGTATGGCGTTCCGGCGAAGACTCCACTCATATTCCGATTTTTACCGACTATAATACCGGCTTGAGAACCAAAAGGGCGCGCGCGTTTCCCAGAAGAGAGAGAGTGGTTCTCATTCGGCCTGCCAGTTAATTTTGTTTTTATTTTGAGTATCGGCAGTCAGCCATGGGGCGCCGATGGCGAGGCAGCTTTGACGGTCAGACTGCAGCTGACTGAAAGAGGAAGGGTTATAGTCCGAGAAAACATCTGGAGGTCACCTCACTGGGAAGGGACCAAGGAAGAGAGCTGTGTGACTGTAAAGTGTAACCTACTATTTGTTCTAACTTTTGTTTGTTGTGGCTGCTCCATACCAACATGAGTCAATCCGAAGGTAAAACAGCTCCGCCCGGACCATGAATAAGCCTGAAGAGGGACTGTAATGTGCGGGTTAATTTCTCAGCACCCTTTTTGAAGGAGTCCGAGGAATCGCGTCTGGGTATCGATTTATATCTACCTACGAGACTGCGTAGCTAGGCAGGGATCATATAGCGACCTAATTATTGCAAGATCATTTTCTACCTCAGCAGGGCTGGGGGAAACAGAAAGCAACAAGATGTTGGCTATTGCTGCTACATGGTGAGGTTATTTTGAGCGACTCACTTGATAATTCATTGACAAGAGTTGATTGTGAAATTCTGGTGTCACAAATTAGTTGATGCCATATCATTAAATGCTACATAACTCGGCGTAGGCTCAGTATTGCAGGGCCCCCCATTCTGATCCCACGCGATTGATGTATACATTTACATGGCGTGGATTCGAATCAGGTCGATTCGGCAATCATTTCATTTGTACTATGGAAGCGAGGAATTTCTTTAATGACGTACCGCGAAAAAAATTTGGAGCTAGTTTGTTGAACGCAATTTTCATTGTTAAAAGCTGTAGCAGAAAAAATAAGTTGTCCGCACCGTTCCCTGTATTGCGCCCGCCGCGCCCACACACCCGACTGCCTCCCTGGCCAGCCTCCAAGCGACACACAGCACCCTTGCACCCGGGCACCGACCGTGAGCCCGGGCAGGGGCGCGCTCAGGCAGCATACCAGGGCAGACCCACATCAAAGTACACTTCCCCCTGATCCTCAAGATCATACGTAACCATAACGATCGGGGGGCTGCCTGCTGCGCTCACTTCGCCGAAGCCGTGCCGGTGACTCGCCAGACTGATGTCGCCCGATAACTTCCACATCACTTGAATCACCTATATCATCAGCAGAATTGCTAACCACTGGACTCTCTACATCACCAGCCGTAACAGGTGGCATGACATGTTCTGGACTCAACTCAACAGTTGAACTCTCTGCCTCACCAGCATTAACAGGCATGACATTTTCTGACGGGCGGGGTACCGCACACAGCCTTAAGTCTCTGACGTGCCAAGGCACACCTCCAACCTCAATCACCTCTGGTGAGACCACCCCTGTCACCACGTCACGTTGTGACGGCTCTGTACAGCGGGTACCCGGCCGTCTCACCCACACCTCATCTCCCACGGCGTATGTCGCAGAAGTTGGTACCGCTTCTAACACTGGGCTCGCCGGCTGTGCCGCCGCCGCTCGCACACAGTCACGCACCGTGTAACGATACACACCACTGGCCGGCGTGTCAGACACATCGTCACCATCGCGAGGTGTGACGTTGTATATGTGTACGGCCTCAGGGATTGCACACCTCTTTCGTGACGCGATCACTTTCACAGTGCGGTGATTCCGTTCAATGATCCCGCAGCCACTTGGCCTATGTACAGCCCGGAACCGCAGCCGCACTCCCCACCGTGCAGCAAAAACAGCAAACTGCCGGCTACGAAACGCCGTGCCGTTATCCATCAAAACCTCGACCGGTGCACCACGTTCAAAGAACACCTTCTCCAGCTCGGCTATAACAGCAGCTGCGTCAGAACGGCGTAAGGGCAGCCATAGACTGAACCTAGCCGGCCCACAGTCAATAACAGTCAGAAATGTCTGGTTACAGTAGTGGGTAATGTCCAGCGCTAGCCTCCCCACGTCTCAGGCACACCCAGTGAGCCGTGTGCCCACTTGACTGGTGCTGGGTCCACCGATCGACACACATCACAACGCGAAACCACAGCACGCACCTGATCTCGCGTTACCTCTCGACAAACGTCACGTCGTACGAAGTATAACGTGCGCCGGATGCCCGGATGCCCTGCCCTGGCATGCACTTCAGCGATCGCGTCATCAGTGCCGTTAGCGTGCGCCATATCTCCATCACTATCGTTTGCTGCAGCAGAAACGGCACAGATCGGCTTCAGGGCTTCACCGGCAGCACTAGCCGGCGCTACATCTTCGTCACTGTCACCGGTGGCCACCACGGCAGCGCACACAGCTGAGGAATGGCCGTGTAACCACTGAGACGGAACACGCGTGAGACAATCCGCAAGGTTCTCAGCTGAACGCACCAGCCTCACTGACAGCGTGATGTTAAACTCACTCACCAGCTGTTTGATCACATCCACACGACGCCTGATCAACATCTCTCCGTGTGCCTTAGTTCTAAGACGCGCCCGGCCGCTAAGCGCGTCACTGATCCATCGGTGAACAGCCGAAGAGTCGGTTCGGAGATCCACAGTTCTCATGCCCCAGGCGATTGCCAAGTTCATACCTCGGACGGCCGCATCTAACTCGGCCATATTGATGTGACTTGTCTCGTCGCGTCTTAGCCAGCTGGCGTCCTCGATTATCTTTCCATCCAGTGTCTCCAGAACGACTCCGGCAGCCACTGAGCTCGCGTCTGTCCAAACGACCACGTGATCGCCACTGACACACCACTGGCGGTGCGCTGGGTCCTCCCTTTCGAGACGGTGGGCCACATAGTTGACCTGGTCTTGCAGGGCTGGGTCAGCTGTGACGTCGTCCCAACCTTTCGTCACAGCGTTGACGCGGCGTTTTAACCACGCCGCAGCTGGTCTGAGCCAGCCGCACACAGGCAGGTGTGCCACTAGATGGCCACACCAGGAGAACACGGCACGCCGCGTCAGCGTTGAAGGGGGCGCTCGGACCGCGTTATCTCGCCGCCACTGTAGTTCGCCTCTGGTGCCATCAGACTGCACGTGCAGACCTAGCAGGCGCACACCGCCTGCAGCACGCTCCGGCTCCTTGCACTGCAGACCATAACTCGCGAAATGAGCCACCACCTGCTCGGCACTGGCGACATCTTCGTTGACACAGAGGTCATCAACGAAAGGTAGAACGGCCCGTTCCACCACAGGGTCCTGCGCCAGCACCGCACGCACAACAGCTTTCATGATGAGCGGGGCCACGCTCAAACCGAAACCAACTCTGGTCAGAGCGTAACGCCTGCCTCGGATGAGCACAGTCTGAAACGGCCAAAGCCGTCGGTCGGTGCGGAGCTGCAGGTAGGCCCGCTTCAGGTCCACCACCGCGATGTTGGCTCCGTGTCGCCGCCACTTCCGGAGCTCCTCTGCACAGACATCAGCGTCTGCGGTGTGAGCAGTAACATAACTGTTGAGCTCTCGAAAATCCAGTACGGGACGCACCTTTGCCTTGTTGTTCTGAATAATAGCCATCAGTGGAATCAGTCCACGCGGGGGCCCGTGCAACTCCTCAGAGTACGGAACCAACCAACCACTGTCAATCCACGACCGTAGCTCAGCGTCGAACTCCTGACGCACGCCCGTCGGTACAGCGTACTCCAACACACCATTAGTAAGGCACTTGGGGCCTGAACCGTCGGCCCACTTCCACGCCACAGTCCACGATCGCTCAACAGGGTCAAACCGCGCCGTAAAATCAGGCGCCTCCACTACGGGGGATGGCTGGCACACAGCCCCGCAGAACCGAACTTTTGACGGTGACTCCACACTGACACCGCCCAGAGCAGAAATCCCGGAAATACCCAGCACCATTTCGACACCCATTGGCCTCTCGTGCACCACAAGCACGTCCAATACGGCTCGCTGCCCTGATATAGTCTCTACGCTGGCACTGCCGACTCCGTTGCACTGGAATGGGTCACCACTCATCGACATCACTGTGACTGACTGCCGACGCCAGCGATAACAACACGGCGCATACAAAATGTTCTCTGTGCACCCAGTGTCAATCAGCACCCGGCAGTCTCGGCCATCGATGCGAAGAGTTGTTATTGGAAGGGCGCCACTTGTGACAGCACGGGAGAGGACGCCGGCGCTAACACGCCATCCCCCAGGCTGTTTCCCGGACGCCTGGAACACGCGAGAGAAATGTGTCCGATCTCGCCGCACACCCAGCAACGCGGCGGACTCCGGGTTCCACGCCGCTGGTGCTGCTGCGTGGAAGTTGCATGGGGAGCCTCCCCCGCGACTGGCGATGGCGCGCCGGCTGCTGCTCCTGCTGAGGTGTCCGGCCACGTGATGCTGCAGCCGCTACTGCAAAGCGTTCATCGCTCAGTACGGCACGAGCTCGCGTCAACACGTCGTTCAGACCAAGGCCCTCCGCCGCCCGAGACCCGGCGCGAATGATCTGACGGACGCTATCCGGAAGTCCGGCAATAAACGCACAGACCAGGGTGCGATCCGGAACTCCCCGAACAGTGTCGACAGCCGTCGCAGGTCGGCGAGATATACGTCAGCCGACTCTCCGATGCGAAGCTCACGACGGGTAAATGCTTCATAAGCAGCGTGCTGGTCAAGTGCAAATGCAGCATACAGTGCTTCTCGCACAGCACTCACGCACCCACGGCTAGCCGGAGGGAGCTGTGACCAGACGGAAAATGCTCCACCAGTGAGTCTCAAAGGAAGCACAGAAGCTACCGAAATCCCTTGGTGCCCACACAAAAGTTCCGCGCGAGTAAACCACTCCACGTCAGCTGATCCATCGAACTCCGAAATTAGCCGGGCGTCAAACGAAGGCACTCCCGCCTCAGCTCCTCCTGCGGTACGCTCCATCTTAACACCGTCGTTATCACCCTCCATAGCCGAAATAGCTTGTAGCAGAAAAAATAAGTTGTCCGCACCGTTCCCTGTATTGCGCCCGCCGCGCCCACACACCCGACTGCCTCCCTGGCCAGCCTCCAAGCGACACACAGCACCCTTGCCCCGGGCACCGACCGTGAGCCCGGGCAGGGGCGCGCTCAGGCAGCATACCAGGGCAGACCCACATCAAAGTACAAAAGCATGAATGAATTCCCCGTTCAGCAGCCCTAATGGCGTGGGCCACATTCTGGTTTCGCCATACCATTGCGCCACAAAACGTGACGTGTTTCAAGCGCAAGGTCGCCTCTGAAAACAGCATCCACAAGCTAATGAACGAGTCAAACTGTGAAAGCTTCTGACAGTTTCACATGGTTCACGGTTTCACCTCCTGATTGAGGACTGATTCCAGGACAGGTCATGATCGCGGGAGCAGATATGTCCGCAGTATTGGTGTCGATGAATCGAGGAGTTCCGACATCACCAAGGTCATCACACGGCCATCACACGGCTGATGACGTAGAACGTCTGCTCATTAGTACGACGGTGAGCTGAGGTATGGTAAGGTGGAATGAGATGTGTTAAGGGAAAACGAAGTGAATCCTGATGAATTTCGGAGACTTATCTCCACGTGGGAAATTCATTAGGAGGTGCAAGTAAGACCAGAAAATCAGACCGTATCTGTGAGCAGATCACCAAAGTCTTCTTAAGTGTGTTGTGATCTAGTGTGACACATTAGAAATATTATATATATTGATATTGGAAACAACGCATTAAAAATGCTTCGCATATATATTTGTTGCAAGGATAGCTAACGATAATTGATGTTTGCATCTCTTGGATAGAGCCGTTTCGGGCCTAGTTTGCTCAAGTTCAGATTGGCAATGCCTCAGGAATGAGGGTAATTATATGTTTGCATTGTGGAGACAGGAGAAATGTCTCAAGATCTGTTCACAGTCCAGAGAGAAATTGATTGTAGTTGGAATGGGATCGATTTGTTCCATCCAAAGTAACGGATTACATTTATTGCAGGTAGGTATCTGGTTGAATTGGAGTCACACAATCACCTTTTCTCGAAGTATCTTGTAAATTGGAAAGAACAATGGCTGTCCAGCAGAACTGCCTGAGACAGGGTCTATCGTATGTGATAGCCCACTTTTTTCTTCTAACAACTTTGTGATTCATTATAAGGTCGCTTCAGGGGAAAGGACAAATGCATCCCGTCATAATTATGGGGTATCCTTGAGATCCAGTAGAGAATATCCTTATTTACGGTATCGGGAATACTTTTAGACATCTGAATGTTATTTAAGTAACATGTTGAGTTAGATACGGTTGAATATCTACAGCTCGAACGGGATTGGCGTAAGTAATTAGAACGTTTTGTCTGATTGGCAAAAAAAATATTATCCAGCTACAGAGACATGGACACTAAGCCAGGGCCTGAGGACATTTGGCTTATCGTCTGCGCTAACAGATCATATGTGGCCATTTGGATCAGATCATCAGTTTCCGCCATTTTGAAGTCAAAATATTCCAAAGCCAGATGCTGATCAGTACGAAAGGGTCGGAATAACTAATAGATACCGTGGACTCTATAAATGAGCTATGTGCTCTCATGCACGCGATGCCCATACTGCACGTTGTGCTAGTGCAAATGGAAATTCCATTTCACGCTGGAGTCACTTCATGGTAAATAACCAAAGCTTACTTTCTTCGTTCGGTGAAACGAAGAGAGACCGGCTCTGCAATGGAGAGTTCTCTTTTCCCAAAGGTCACTAAACCAGGTTGGTATGAAATCACTTGAGAATGCGCTGTTGTGTGGGTTCCTTCTACTGGTACTGGCGGGTCGCAGTATCTGCTGACCAGAAAATTGCCGGACTTTTTAGAAGTCAACTCTGCACTATGCATTGAGTCTCACTGGTTTAAGGAAACTCTCACAGCACTGTCTTCTTAGTGAATCGGTCTGCATGATAGTGCAATTCAAGGTGGCTCTAAGCTGTCTTTATACGGATAGCTGTAACAGCAATCCTCACACGTACTGGGTCGATTCGCATCAACGCTCATAAACAGTCCGGCTGCTCTCGGTTATTCCGATGCCGCGGAAGTATCTTTGCAGATCAGGCAATGGAATTTAATTGACTCCGATGGGTGGTGGCTAAACTAACTTGAACATATTATGACGCGCTGAGTGTCCCCAAGTGCCAATATTTGGCTGTACACTGTCGAAATGTCCAGTTGGATGCATAATGATTATTTCATTTGGACTAACGTTGTCACGTGCTAACGTTGTGTTCACTATGCCACAATCGAGCGAATGCTAAAAGAATTTCCGATATTTTGTCCTGGCTCTCTCCTCGACCATCCTTCGATGAGTTTTAATTAATGAAAGTCAAAGCAGGTGACTGCGTAGTGTTGCAAGGTGATTGGAGCGACTCTGTTTCAAAGGTGATACGTAAATTTTAATGTTAATGACGTATACTTTCGACGAGTTGTGGGTCCGATTCAAGGCTTACTTACACAAATGTTTTCCCGATGCACGGATCATTCCTAGTCGATGATGTGATTCAGAGCTTATACGTGTTCGGTGTCGGCAGGAACCTCACCGGACAGGCGATGCTGGGCCAACGTTCCGATAGCTGACGGCAGCCGAACCAGCTCAGCAGCTGGGTAGGACCCAGCTACAGGCCTGCCTCGGATGACGACCAAGGCTCGGACTGGGGTTACGCCATCCCTCATTGTGGGCAATCGGAGACCCCAGTCCCAGGACCGCCGACCATGATTGCCGCAGTGGCGTCACCGTCTTACCAGAGGCCGCAGGACCAGCTGCCGATAATTTCCAACGCCTCCAGGGGCAAACACTGATGACACCGAGGTCACTGTCGGAGGGGCCGCACTACGACCACGCCGGTACAAACACTGATGACACCGAGGTCACTGTCGGAGGGGCCGCACTACGACCACGCCGGTACCGGTCAGCAAAGGAAGCGGCGATGGCGTTCCGCGGCGGTGGCGCCCGCCCACGAAACCGGATCCGGAGGCGGCCACGGCGCTCACCCACGGAGTATCGCCAGGAGGCGGCGACGGCGTTCCGCGGAGACGGGGCCAGAAGGCGGCAACCGCCACTCCCACGGAGCCGGTGCCGGAGGCGACACAATCGGAGCGAGAAAGAGGACCCGGGAGACGGAGACACAAACGAAAGGAAAAATTAACCTAGAGACGGATACGGCGTCAGGAGACGAACATGGCGCCGAGAAACGACGAGTGACAGCAACAGCGGACCAGGGACCAGATAACGAAGTCACAACTCTAGCGAAGAGCGAAAGACCTAACCCGCTCTACCAGACGTTTGGACTAACACCCCCAACCTGGGAATCGTTTGCCATCATGATTCGTTGGAGGGGTGTGGAGATATTTTGGACGGCGGTCGGGAGCCGCAGCAGCTAACTCCGTCGTCCTGGATTATGTTGGGCGGCGGAGGCGGCGGCGATGGAGCAAGCGACGATGGAGCAAGCGGCGATGGCCCAATCTTCGTTTTCGTTACAGCCCGCCGTCCTATTCTCCAATGTTGTAACCCATCTATCAACTGGTTACTTCCTCAAGCGTCTGGTATAAAAAGAGAGTCCCGGTCCGTCGAAGGGGGAGTGAACATCGGTATCACGGGTTGTAGGGTTGAACATCTATGACACGTCGCCACTCTACTCGCCTGCTCGCCATGTAAGTCCTCAGGTACAGCAGCCGGCCTTCTGCTTGCCGGCTGCAGAGTGAAGAAGTGAAGTGGCGAGTGCGTAACGCGAGTGACACAAATTGCGGTGTAGGGAACTTTGTGCTTTCTCACAACAAACCTTACCTTTGTTTTATTTACTTGTTCAATATAAATGCATCGTTAGTTATCGGATCTTTTGTGGTGACGGCCAGCAGAGTTTATGAGTCACGAGCAACACGAGCAATAAAAGGATTTTATTCTCACACGTGCAATCGACACCCCTTTTTTCCCCTAGAGTTTAACATTACGGAAACAAAGATGGGCAATTTGCTAAAAATTGCGTCGTGCGATTTTGTTGTTTTTTAATATGTTAGGGTATCCATGGGGACCTACCCTGGGGTATGGGTCACGACCCCAGGAAAATTCGTTTGCACGTGCAATCTGCACGTGAAATTTTATGTGTTAAGTCTACAGAGATTTTTCTAAAAATTAAAGAATTGAAATTTTCTCAAAAATGGCTCCAACGATTTTTCTGAAACTCATATATGTGTTACTCGGTACCTTCGGGTACTAGGGGGTATAGGTGGCATATCTGGGAAAACTTCGAGTCTCGTGCAATTTGACCTTGAAAATGGCCTTAGAGGCCAAAAATCTCCACTTTGCTCCATAGAGGAGGACCCGGTGGGGCACCGGTTGCGCCTTGGGCCAATAAGTGTATGCATGCACGGACACAATGTCTGGGGCTAGTGGATGGGTGGTTATTGGGTAGTATCAGATTCGCTAGGGGTCCTCCACTGCGCAAAACTTTTAAAATATATTTTTTCGTCTGAAGCCGGGTGGGTTGCCCCTCCTGCACCGACAGCTTTCCAGACAGGGAAAAACCAACACTTGTGGTGCAACTATTACAACTAGCATACTACACCTGCCCTACACTTGTTTTGGTAAAGGTCCTCTATTAAGGAGATTTTTTAGAGATTTTTATATTTTTTGGAGATTTACTAATTTTTTGGGTTCCCAAGCTTGTGGCTGCTACGGTATGGGAACGTTTTCTTTACAAAAATTGCCACGTTTTTACCCAGAGGGGTTATATGTCGAATAAAGTTATTTGAAACCCTTTGGGCACCACCTAGCGCGTGCCACGTGACCTTGAGTGTGCACCGGCACCACTCCAAAACTGAATTTTCGGACAGGATAACGTTCCTGTTCGTACAGATAGCCCCTTTACGTATTGTAACAACGATTACTGGCACCATCTGATACAGTGAGATGGTCATAGGTGCAAACAGTGCCCCTTTATACACACAGACACCCTCAGTTTGAAGATATCCTATTAATTAGTAATAAAGCAGTTGGAAACTTATGATGCTTGCGTGGCAAAATATATGAAGCTACATCCACCGTGTTTGGTAACAGGGTCACATCTAATAGATTGATTGTATTATAGGTGTAAACGGCCCTCTGCAATAAACACGGGTACCCCCAGTGTGAAGATACCCTTAGCATTAGTGTTAAAGCAATGGAATACTTATGATGCTTGCACGGCCAAACAAATAGAGCTACGCCTACCGCTTTCGGGGACAGTGCCACAAGTCTGCTACTACACCTCTCTGAAACAGCCAATCAGTGACCTGTGCACTGCGCATGCGAAGTAGCACATACCCCCAATGGGCTATATCTTTCCAACCAGTGGGACGATTCGTCTGAAAATTGGTGTGTGGGGGCTATGTTAGAAACTAAAGTCAGCAAGGCAGAGGATTTGCACGTGCTCACGTGACAAACCGAATCTCTATCGAGGGTCTTCCGTTCCGGAGATTCGAACGTCATTTTCTGCTGAATGGTTTTGTGGGGATTTTATGAACTGACAACAGGAAGGTGCTAGTTTTGCACGTGCAGACGTCACAAAAATTGACTTTTGAGGATCTTCCATTCCGGAGAATCGAATAGGTGCTCGCGCAATCACCTTCGGTTCCGCGATGCCCCTAAAGGCGTCGCCCCCACGTAACCGAAGATGATTGCAAATGTCGAAAAGCTCCATTCTTTAGAATTGAGATTTTCCATTGAAAATCAACTGAGCTAACTCATCAGGGACATGTTTCCATCAACTGCATGAGATCGAGGATAGTTGATACCAGTCCAAACAGCTCGTACGATTTTGATAATTTTTTTCTAGAGATAGGGTCCCGATGGTGATCTACTCTTTGGCATAGGTCACCACCCCAGGAAAACTTCGATGCACGTGCAATCGACACCCCCTTTTTCCCATAGGGCTTAATATGACGGAAACAAAGATGGCCAATTTGCTGGAAATCAGCTCAATAGATTTTGTTCCTTTTTTAATGATAGGGTACCCATGGGGACCTGCAATGGGGTATGGGTCACTATCCCAGGAAAACTTCGAAGCACGTTCAATCTGCACGTGAAATTTTACGTGTTAAGTCTATAGAGATATTTCGAAAAATTAAAGAATTAAAATTTTCTCTAAAACGGCTCCAACGATTTTTCTGGACCTTATGTATTTGTCAGTCGGTACCTTCGACTACTAGGGGGTATAGGTGGTATATCTGTGAAAACTCGAAATTTCGTGCCATTTGACCTTGAAAATGACCTCGCAGCCCAAAAATCTCGTCTTTTCCCCCTAGAGGGAGCCCCGGTGGGGCACCGATGCCACCTTGGGCCAAAAGTGTATGCATACTAGGGTGGGTCATACTCATGAGAAAAATAAAATTTCCGTATTTTAACTCGGTACTACGATTTTATTATGCAAAATTCAATTCTAAGATACTTTCTTCAAGTACATTTTGGTCACAAATTACTTAAAAGGTTGCAAAAAACGAACATGTGTGTTTTTGAAGCTATGAGTAGAGAAGTTTTAGGATAATGCCGACTCTCGCAGGCAGTGTGAGCTTTCGAGCGATCGCGAGCTTTCAAGTTCAGCCATGCAGACCAAAAATTCAGGTTGCACGCGCCAGGGTCGTTTCTAGTGCACCTTTGGGGGAGGGGGATCCGGGACATATAATGAGAAAACACAACTTGTTTATAAAAATCGGTCTAAATCTGCCAAAACTGGGTAACATGTGACTGCGTTCAGGGGCATGACTAGATTGCTTCCCCTGGATCCGTCCCTGGCACGTGCACTTGCTAAAATCTAGACGCGAGAAGAGATGGACAAAAAGCGGCGAAATCACACAGTGTTCAGAACCTGAGCTTCGTAAAGCTTAGGTATATCTATACATTTAGCAGACTTGATTAAACAAATCGCCATGATATAACTAATGTGTTTACTTTCCCGCTCATTTTAACTAGTCACGTCATCCATGCTCTCTTAGTTGCTTCATCTGTAACACCGGCACATGCTTGTGAATTTATTTTGTATGCAAAACTTATTCTCATCTCCCCTACAGGAACCTATCTTATTTGATAGCTCTCAAGAACAGAAAGGGCCTGACCTCAGGGTTGGTAAATTACCTGGGGAGAGGGAGAGACATGTTGGAGACTGAGCTCCCAACCCTGAGATCTGCATTTAAGAAAGCGTTGCAGATAAGAGATGAGAAAGTTCTCTCCACTGGAAAGGATCCTAGAAGTGTTGATATGAGTGTGATAATGGACACAGTAGTGAGAGATGTTATACTGTGGTCTAAGTCTAACTTACAGTTCATGGCCCCAGTGACAGTGAAGTCTCGTGCTATCAAGAAGAGGAAGAGCAACTGATTTTGCGAGATGAGGAGATGTTTGTTCTCCAAGTGCAGTGAATATTATTTTTGGATGAGCCCACTCAGTCCCCGACTCCAGATCAGACAACAACAAAAATATAACAGACATACTCAAGGATACTGAGCCATGCGACACATGTGCTTCATCTCCCAGCACTAGCACTGATAAGAGGAACTATAGCCAATCAAACACGCTGCAGTGGCCTGTTTAAGGTTCCAGAACTTTGCTATTCAGACAGCAGTAACATGCTCTGCTTTCCTGAGAGATCTGATGGAAGCTGGGCACGTTTCAAAGAACAAGTCCTATCTTGATCTCGATAAAAAGAAAGAAATAAAGCGAACTTTCATTTTATCGAGAGCAAGATACGACTTATTCTTTGAAACGTGCCCAGCTTCCATCAGATCTCTCAGGAATGCAGAGCATGGTTACTTCTGTCTGAGTAGCAGAGTTCTGGAAGAAAGAAAGATAACTTTATTTTTATCGAGATCAATATAGGACTTAATCTTTGAAACGTGCCCAGCTTCCATCAGATCTCACAGGAAAGCAGAGCATGTTACTGCTGTCTGAGTAGCAGAGTTCTGGAACCTTAAACTGGCCGCTGCAGCGTGTTTGATTGGCTATAGTTCCTCTTATCAGTGCTAGTGCTGGGAGATGAAGCACATGTGTCGCATGGCTCAGTATCCTTGAGTATGTCTGTTATACCTTTGTTGTTGTCTGATCTGGAGTCGGGGACTGAGTGGGCTCATCCAAAAATGATATTCACTGCACTTGGGGAACAAACAGCTCATTTTGCAAAATCAGTTGCTCTTCCTTCTGCAGTTTCTTCTTTCTGGTCCTCTCCTCTCTCAGCGTCGTTTCCTGCTTCTCTACTCAGCTTTCATTAGTCTCTCCGTTTCCACCCGGTCCTCAGACATCATCATCATCCTGGACTTCTCACCCTTCTAGGTCCGCTGCCTATAAATCCACTCCAGCTCCAAACCTGGGAGCTTCTCCTGCTTGGAACAGTTACATTTTTTGTATTCATAAACATCAAAAGTGAAAATGCAGAGCTACGGCAACTCCGAATGGCCAACGCTAGATAGGGAGCAACGACGTTCTCTCTAAGATTCATACGTACAAAAAGAAAAGAAAACTACTAGATCTACCTTTAAGCCTTCTGCGGCCTCACATCTGGGAAATCCAGAACAACACTAAGATAAAGCAGCCAGGGCCAAAAAAAAGAAAGAAAAATGAATGCCCTACTCCACATGAATACCTTCTCTCTTAAGCAACCACTGATGCTTGCTGGCAATGTCACTTGTAGCCAAATGCAGGTGATGAAACATTCGCTATCCCTTCTATCCCTACCCAGGCTGTTAACTTACAAAAAATTACAAGTTGGCAGACATACGTCCCTGTCTGACGGAACATGTCTTGTGATAAATGTACATAAATATTAACTTGGCCTACTATCAACCCATATTCCACAAATATTCAGTTGATGTGGAATCCACGACATGAAGAGGAGCAGGCTCCAAGACATGGCTCAATCACACGTGACATACTGTGATGTCGAGCAATGTGTCAAGTTTATCATCAAATCGAATGATCTGATCTTTATTTGTGATTATCTGTCTGAAGATATCTCCGGCCTAGACCCAAGCATCCATTAGCCTCTTCTTAATTGCACGAGATTTCACTGTTACTGGGGCCATGAACTGTGAGTTAGACGTAGACCACGGTGTGATAACATCTCTCACTACTGTGTCCATTATCACACTCATATCAACACTTCTAGGATCCTTTCCAGTGGAGAGAACTTTATCATCTCTTATCTTTAACGCTTTCTTAAATGCAGATCTCATGGTTGGGAGCTCAGTCTCCAACATGTCTCTCCCTTTCCCGAGGTAATTTACCAACCCTGAGGTCAGGTCCTTTCTCGTCTTGAGAGCTATCAAATAAGATATGTCAGAAGCCGGTGACGAACGAAGTAAGAAACGGCTTCTATTCTGACAGTTTTTCCGGTCTCGTCGTTGTTGTCTGTTGTTGTTGTTGTTGTTGTTGTCTGTTCTGAGCGCTGGTATCAGAGACCTAAAACTTTTGTGGATAGAAGGCACTTCCAAATGAATAAGCACCACGGTTGTCAATTTTCAAAATTTTCAAAATTTTTCCCAGAGTTTTGCATTATGTGATTTTTAACTTTTATTTTTCTATTTTTTGCTAATTCATCTACAGTCTTCAAACTTGCACCCTTTTACATCAGACAAATTTGTAGTTCACACAAAAAGTTGGAAAAAAACTTTAAATTTAGGGCTCTAAATTAGCTTTTAAACTTTGCACCCTAAATTTGGCATAAAACTCATGGTCTAAGCTACAGGCTCGAAATATCTGAAGCTACAGCAGTTCAGGTTCTGAGTCAAATATCAACTTAAAGGCCGGTTTGTGCAGTACTGCACAAACACAGAAACAAAACAAAAACGGAAATTTAAGGGTCCTTTTTGGCCCATTCCGTGAAGGTCTGCATTTCCCAAAATATCATTCAAACCCTTATATCTTCCGATCTAATTGATAAAAATTAGTTCCCATTTCAGATAATAAAAGAAAATATCCTATTTTATTATATATTTAGAGATAAAACCTTTCAGACTGAAACTTTTTATTTTAGAGGCAAAAATAGAATACAAGTTTTTAAAATTTTTATTCTCAGCCCCCTGGTTTCCAGACCATGATAGCTACGGTATTGAACTTAACACGGCTGGATAGAAAACTTAGTTGCCGTCATTTTTCTCACTCATACCCCCACTTATCTCTTACGGCTTCCGCGCTATAAGCCGTAAAATACATTTCAAAGTGGTAATTTTATCAGTTCATTTTTGCTTCACACCGGGGTTTAGGGTGGTTAGAGTCATTGGAGGGAAATGAAATTTTGCATGCAGCTAGGTAAGAGACATATGTCGACATTCCATCTGCATAGATATCAATGAAACACCAAGTTACCTTTACAAACATGCCGTTTCTCCACGCATCGTTGCAGCAAATCACCACGCGTCACCCCTGCGTCCACGCCGCGGCAACGCCGGCGATCGGCGCGGCCGTTTCTGTTTATTTATGGTCTGGTAAAAAAGTACCCAATACTACCCATAATGCATCACAAGTAATTAGAGTACCGTAAAAGTCCGAGTTTACAATAAGAGTATTATGTTTCTGTTTTTGGACCATGGGTGGATCCAGGGAGTAAGTAGGCTAGGTGCCCCCCACCCTTCTCCCCCCATCCCCCTCCCCCAACCCCCAATCGACCATCGGCGCCCTCTGAAATTGTAAAGACACGCCTCTCAGGGTCGATGACGCTCCCTGAAATGGCGCTTCCCATACGCGGATCCAGGATTGCCTATCGGGGGCGAGGTGGAACGGGAAACTTCCTGGTGGGCGCTATCTACACCAGGGACGCCACTTTTGGCCGGAAAAACCTATCAAGTAGGTGCTAAAACCTATCAGTAGACCCCGATACCTGCATCTCGGGGAAAACGACATTTCAGGGGGTGCCATCGAACTTTCCAGGGGTTTCCGGGACAATTTCAGGGGGCGCTTAAATTCTATGGGGGGCACCTGTCCCCTTTCCCCCTTAAATCAGCCTATGTCGTTTCGGGGGGGGCACGGAGGTGGGGTCGTTACAGGTGTGGGGGTAAGGAGCTCGAGCATAAGCGGGTCAAGGACATCAGCATGGGGGTAGGGGCTAAAGAGTTCGAGCATAGGCAGACCCAGGACATCAGTACGAGGGTGGGGCTAGGGAGTTAGAGCATAGGCGGATCCAGGACATCGGTGCAAGGGTCGGGCTAGGGAGTTAGAGCATAGGCGGATCCAGGACATCGGTACGAGGGTCGGGCTAGGGAGTTAGAGTATAGGCAGATCCAGGACATCAGTAGGGGGGTAGGGGCTACGGAGTTCGAGCATAGGCGGATCCAGGACATCAGTAGGGGGGTAGGGGCTACGGAGTTCGAGCATAGGCGGATCCAGGATATTAGTACGGGGATGGGGCTAAGGAGATCGAGCATAGGCGGATCTAGGACATCTGTACGGGGGTGGAGATAAGGAGCTCGAGCATAGGCTGATCCAGGACATCAGTATGGGTGTGAGGCTAAGGAGCTCGAGCAGAGCCGGATCTAGGACATCAGTACAGCGGTGTGGCTAAAGGGCTTGAGTATAGGCGGATCAAGGACATCAGTACGGGGGTGAGGCTAAAGAGCTCGAGCATAAGCGGATCCAGGACATCAGCACGTGGGTAGGGGCTAAGTAGTTCGAGCATAGGCGGATCCAGGGCAGTACAGAGGTGGGGCTACGGAGTTCGAGCATAGGCGGATCCAGGACATCAGTAAGGGGGTGGGGTAAGGAGCTCGAGCATAGGCGGATCCAGGACATCAGTGGGGGGGGGTAGGGGCTACGGAGTTCGAGCATTGGCGGATCCAGGACATCAGTAAAAAGGTGGGGTAAGAAGCTCGAGCATAGGCGGATCCAGGACATCAGTAGGGGGTCGGGGCTAAGGAGTTCGAGCATAGGCGGATCCAGGACATCAGTACGGAGGTGGGGCTAAAAAGTTCGAGCATAGGCGGATCCAGGACATCAGTACGGGGGTGGGGCTAAGGAGCTCCAGCAAAGGCGGATCCAGGCCTCAGTACGGGGGTAGGGCTAAGGAGCTCGAGCATAGGCGGATCCAGGACATCAGTAAGGTGGTGGGGCTCGGGCGTTCCAGCATAGGCGGATCCAGGACATTAGTAGGGAGGTAGAGGCTAAAGAGTTCGAGTATAGGCGAATCCAGGGCAGTACGGAGGTGGGGCTACGGAGTTCGAGCATAGGCAGATCCAGGACATCAGTATGGGTGTGGGGTTAAGGAGCTCGAGCAGACGCGGATCCAGGGCATCAGTACGGGGGTGGGGCTAAGGGGTTCGAGTATAGGCGGATAAAGGACATCAGTACAGAGGTGGGGCTCAGGAGCTCAAGCAAAAGCGGATCCAGGACATCAGCACAGGGGTAGGGGCTAAAGAGTTCGAGCATAGGCGGATCCAGGACATCAGTGCGGGGGTGGGGCTAAGGAGATCCAGCATAGGCGGATCCAGGACATCGGTACGGAGGTGGGGCTAAGGAGCTCGAGCATAGGCGGATCCAGGACATCAGTATGGGTGTTGGGTTAAGGAGCTCGAGCAGAGGCGGATCCAGGACATCAGTACGGGGCTGGGGTAAGGGGCTCGAGTATAGGCGAATCAAAGACATCAGTACAGGGGTGGGGCTAAGGAGCTCGAGCATAAGCGGATCCAGGACATCAAGGGACTAAAGAGTTAAAACAGGTAGGGGCTAAAGAGTTAAAACATAAGCGGATCCAGGACATCAGTACGGGGGTGGTGCTAAGGAGCTCGAGCATAAGCGGATTCAGGACATCAGTACGTGGGTGGGGCTCGGGAGCTCGAGCATAGGCGGATCCAGGACATCAGTAGGGGTAGGGGCTAAGGAGTTCAAGCACAGGCGGATCCAGGGCAGTATAGAGATGGGGCTACGGAGTTCGTGCATAGGCAGATCCAGGACATGTAAGGGGGTGGGGTAAGGAGCTCGAGCATAGGCGGATCCAGGACATCAGCTCGGTGGTGGGGCTGAGGTCTCGAGCTGGGGCATAACTCGGTAACAAATAGGCTGAATTGGGTGAAAATCTGCAGGTATAGGTGAAATACCGTCGGAAAACCCATCATATTTTATATTAAATCTCCTTTCTTCTCGTCATGCCCAGTCTTTGCTTAACAAAACAAACATTATGCGTGTGTTTATTTATTTGATGACATGAGCAGAGGGCAAGCGTGGTGCAGTATGCAGAGACATGCTAATTTAGGAAAACATGGGCCTAGACAGGGGATTGAATGGAGCCATAATGGAACACAAAACCTAAAACTCCAACATTGCGTTGTTATAAGTATCAAACTGCTGAAAAAAACTCGCCTGTCAATCGAACTGTTTGGCTAACGTACATTGTCACCGGCTTCTCCTGCGCCAGAGCGGCACCTGCCGAGGCCGCAGGCCGAGGTTCCTGTAGGGGAGATAAGAATGAGTTTTGTATACAAAATAAATTCACAAACCTGTACCGGTGTTACTGATAAAGCAAATGAGAAAGCATGGATGACGTGACTAGTAAGAATGAGCGGGAAAGTAAACACAATATTTGACGTGTAGATATACCTAAGCTATAAGAAGCTCAGGTTCTGAACACTGTGACTTCGCCGCTTTTTATCCATTTCTTCTCGCGTTCAGATTTTATCAAGTGCACGTGCCAGGGACGGATCCAGGGGAAGCAATCTGGTCATGCCCCTGAACGCAGTCACATAGCAGTTTTAGCAGAATTAGACCGATTTTTATAAACAAGTTGTGTTTTCTCATTATATGTCCCGGATCCCCCTCCCCCAAAGGTGCACTAGAAACGGCCCTGGCACGTGCAACCTGAATTTGTGGTCTGCATGGCTGAACTTGATAGCTCGCGATTGCTCGAAAGCTCACACTGCCTGCGAGTCGGCATTATCCTAAAACTTCTCTATTCATAACTTCAAAAACACATATGTTCGTTTTTGCGACCTTTTATGTAATTTCTGGCCAAAATGTATTTGAAGAAAGTTTCTTAGAATTGAATTTCGCATAATAAAATCGTAATGCGAGTTAAAATACGGATATTTTATTTTTCTCATGAGTATGACCCACCCTAATGCATACATAGACGCAATACCTAGGGCCAGTCGATGGGTGGTTATTGGGTAGTATGATATTCGCCAGGGGTCTTCCACTGCGCAAAACCTTTAAAATATATTTTTCCTCTGCAGTCGGGTGGGTGGGCCCTACAGCACCCATGCCTTTCAAGATGGGGCAAAACTAACACCTGCGGTGGAGCTATGACCACAGACATATTTTAACTGCCCTACCCTTGTTTTGATAAAGGTCCCCCATTAAGGACATTTTTAGAGGTTTCTTAAATTTCTGGAGATTTAATTTTTTGGGTTCACAAGCCCTTGGCTGCTAGTCTATGGGAATTTTTTTGACGAAAGTTGCCAAGTTTTTACCCAGACGGGTGATGTGTCGAATAGATTCATATTAAACCCTTTGGGTACGACCTAGCGCGTGCCACGTGACATTGAGTGTGTACCGGCACCCCTCAAAAACTAAATTTTCGGACAGTATGAGGTTCCTGTTCATACAGATAGCGCCTTTACGTACTGAAACGACGATTACTCACAGAATCTACTTGAGTGATATGGTCATAGCCGCAAACTGAGCCCTTCTGTACACACAGGCACCCCCAGTTTGAAGATATCCTATGGATTAGTGTTAAAGCAATGGAACACTCATGATGCCTCCAAGGACAAACAAATTGAGCTACGGACAACATTTTTGGTATTGGGGTCACATCTTATGAATTAATATGATTATCGGTGCAAATGACCCTTTGCTATAAACTAGGGCACCCCCAGTGTGAAGATGCCCTATGCATTAGTGTTAAAGCAATGGAATACTTGACGCTTGCACGACAATACAAATAGAGCTACCCCTAGCGTTTTCGGGGACAGTGCCACAAGCCTGCTACTAGACCTCTCTGAATTAACCAATCAGTGATAGGCGCACTGCGCATGCGCAGTAGCGCATATTCCCAATGGGCTACCTCGGCCTGCGGCCTCGGCAGGTGCCGCTCTGGCGCAGGAGAAGCCGGTGACAATGTACGTTAGCCAAACAGTTCGATTGACAGGCGAGTTTTTTTCAGCAGTCTGATACTTATAACAACGCAATGTTGGAGTTTTAGGTTTTGTGTTCCATTATGGCTCCATTCAATCCCCTGTCTAGGCCCATGTTTTCCTAAATTAGCATGTCTCTGCATACTGCACCACGCTTGCCCTCTGCTCATGTCATCAAATAAATAAACAAACGCATAATGTTTGTTTTGTTAAGCAAAGACTGCGCATGACGAGAAGAAAGGAGATTTAATATAAAATATGATGGCTTTTCCGACGGTATTTCACCTATACCTGCAGATTTTCACCCAATTCAGCCTATTTGTTACCGAGTTATGCCCCAGCTCGAGACCTCAGCCCCACCACCGAGCTGATGTCCTGGATCCGCCTATGCTCGAGGTCCTTACCCCACCCCCTTACATATGTCCTGGATCTGCCTATGCACGAACTCCGTAGCCCCATCTCTATACTGCCCTGGATCCGCCTATGCTTGAACTCCTTAGCCCCTACCCCTACTGATGTCCTGGATCCGCCTATGCTCGAGCTCCCGAGCCCCACCCACGTACTGATGTCCTGAATCCGCTTATGCTCGAGCTCCTTAGCCCCACCCCCGTACTGATGTCCTGGATCCGCTTATGTTTTAACTCTTTAGCCCCTACCTGTTTTAACCTTTAGCCCCTTGATGTCCTGGATCCGCTTATGCTCGAGCTCCTTAGCCCCACCCCTGTACTGATGTCTTTGATCCGCCTATACTCAGGCCCTTTAGCTCCAGCCCCGTACTGATGTCCTGGATCCGCCTCTGCTCGAGCTCCTTAACCCAACACCCATACTGATGTCCTGGATCCGCCTATGCTCGAGCTCCTTAGCCCCACCCCCGTACAGATGTCCTGGATCCGCCTATGCTGGATCTCCTTAGCCCAATCACCGTACCGATATGCTGGATCCGCCTATGCTCAAACTCCTTAGCCTCTACCCCCGTACTAATATCCTGGCTCCGCTTATGCTCGAGCTCCTTAGCCCCACCCCCTACTGATGTCCTGGATCCGCCTATGCTCGAACTCTTTAGCCCCTACCCCTGTGCTGATGTCCTGGATCCGCTTTTGCTTGAGCTCCTTAGCCCCACCCTCTGTACTGATGTCCTTTATCCGCCTATACTCGAACCCCTTAGCCCCACCCCCGTACTGATGCCCTGGATCCGCGTCTGCTCGAGCTCCTTAGCCCCACACCCATACCGATGTCCTGGATCTGCCTATGCTCGAACTCTTTAGCCCCTACCCCTGTGCTGATGTCCTGGATCCGCTTTTGCTTGAGCTCCTTAGCCCCACCTCTGTACTGATGTCCTTTATCCGCCTATACTCGAACCCCTTAGCCCCACCCCCGTACTGATGCCCTGGATCCGCGTCTGCTCGAGCTCCTTAGCCCCACACCCATACCGATGTCCTGGATCTGCCTATGCTCGAACTATGTAGCCCCACCTCCGTACTGCCCTGGATTCGCCTATACTCAAACTCTTTAGCCCCTACCACCCTACTAATGTCCTGGATCCGCCTATGCTGGAACGCCCGAGCCCCACCACCTTACTGATGTCCTGGATCCGCCTATGCTCGAGCTCCTTAGCCCTACCCCCGTAATGAGGCCTGGATCCGCCTTTGCTGGAGCTCCTTAGCCCCACCCCCGTACTGATGTCCTGGATCCGCCTATGCTCGAACTTTTAGCCCCACCTCCGTACTGATGTCCTGGATCCGCCTATGCTCGAACTCCTTAGCCCCTACCCCTACTGATGTCCTGGATCCGCCTATGCTCGAGCTTCTTACCCCACCTTCTTACTGATGTCCTGGATCCGCCAATGCTCGAACTCCGTAGCCCCTACGCCCCCACTGATGTCCTGGATCCGGCTATGCTCGAGCTCCTTACCCCACCCCCTTACTGATGTCCTGGATCCGCCTATGCTCGAACTCCGTAGCCCCACCTCTGTACTGCCCTGGATCCGCCTATGCTCGAACTACTTAGCCCCTACCCACCTGCTGATGTCCTGGATCCGCTTATGCTCGA
Source organism: Lepas anatifera (assembly GCA_034440635.1). Taxonomy (NCBI): domain Eukaryota; kingdom Metazoa; phylum Arthropoda; class Thecostraca; family Lepadidae; genus Lepas; species Lepas anatifera. The sequence continues at coordinate 223,119 of JAOTON010001302.1, forward strand.
GCTCTTTAGCCTCACCCCCGTACTGATGTCCTTGATCCGCCTATACTCAAGCCCTTTAGCCACACCGCTGTACTGATGTCCTAGATCCGCCTCTGCTCGAGCTCCTTAGCCTTACACCCATACTGATGTCCTGGATCAGCCTATGCTCGAGCTCCTTATCTCCACCCCCGTACAGATGTCCTATATCCGCCTATGCTCGATCTCCTTAGCCCCATCCCCGTACTAATATCCTGGATCCGCCTATGCTCGAACTCCGTAGCCCCTACCACCCTACTGATGTCCTGGATCCGCCTATGCTCGAACTCCGTAGCCCCTACCCCCTACTGATGTCCTGGATCTGCCTATGCTCTAACTCCCTAGCCCGACCCTCGTACCGATGTCCTGGATCCGCCTATGCTCTAACTCCCTAGCCCGACCCTCGCACCGATGTCCTGGATCCGCCTATGCTCTAACTCCCTAGCCCCACCCTCGTTCTGATGTCCTGGGTCTGCCTATGCTCGAACTCTTTAGCCCCTACCCCATGCTGATGTCCTGGACCCGCTTATGCTCGAGCTCCTTACCCCCACACCCGTAACGACCCCACCTCCGTGCCCCCCGAAACGACATAGGCTGATCCAAGGGGGAAAGGGGACAGGTGCCCCCCATAGAATTTAAGCGCCCCCTGAAATTGTCCCGGAAACCCCTGGAAAGTTCGATGGCACCCCCTGAAATGTCGTTTTCCCCGAGATGCAGGTATCGGGGTCTACTGATAGGTTTTAGCGCCTACTTGATAGGTTTTTCCGGCCAAAAGTGGCGTCCCTGGTGTAGATAGCGCCCACCAGGAAGTTTCCCGTTCCACCTCGCCCCCGATAGGCAATCCTGGATCCGCGTATGGGAAGCGCCATTTCAGGGAGCGTCATCGACCTTGAGAGGCGGTCTTTACAATTTCAGAGGGCGCCGATGGTCGATTGGGGGTTGGGGGAGGGGGATGGGGCGAGAAGGGTGGGGGGCACCTGGCCTGCTTACTCCCTGGATTCACCCATGGTCCAAAAACAGAAACATAATACTCTTATTGTAAACGCGGACTTTTACGGTACTCTAATTACTTGTGATGCATTATGGGTAGTATTGGGTACTTTTTTACCAGACCATAAATAAACAGAAACGGCCGCGCCGATCGCCGGCGTTGCCGCGGCGTGGACGCAGGGGTGACGCGTGGTGATTTGCTGCAACGATGCGTGGAGAAACGGCATGTTTGTAAAGGTAACTTGGTGTTTCATTGATATCTATGCAGATGGAATGTCGACATATGTCTCTTACCTAGCTGCATGCAAAATTTCATTTCCCTCCAATGACTCTAACCACCCTAAACCCCGGTGTGAAGCAAAAATGAACTGATAAAATTACCACTTTGAAATGTATTTTACGGCTTATAGCGCGGAAGCCGTAAGAGATAAGTGGGGGTATGAGTGAGAAAAATGACGGCAACGAAGTTTTCTATCCAGCCGTGTTAAGTTTAATACCGTAGCTATCATGGTCTGGAAACCAGGGGGCTGAGAATAAAAATTTTAAAAACTTGTATTTTATTTTTGCCTCTAAAATAAAAAAGTTTCAGTCTGAAAGGTTTTATCTCTACATATATAATAAAATAGGATATTCTCTTTTATTATCTGAAATGGGAGCTAATTTTTATCAATTAGATCGGAAGATATAAGGGTTTGAATGATATTTTGGGAAATGCAGACCTTCACGGAATGGGCCAAAAAGGACCCTTAAATTTCCGTTTTTGTTTTGTTTCTGTGTTTGTGCAGTACTGCACAAACCGGCCTTTAAGTTGATATTTGACTCAGAACCTGAACTGCTGTAGCTTCAGATATTTCGAGCCTGTAGCTTAGACCATGAGTTTTATGCCAAATTTAGGGTGCAAAGTTTAAAAGCTAATTTAGAGCCCTAAATTTAAAGTTTTTTTCCAACTTTTTGTGTGAACTACAAATTTGTCTGATGTAAAAGGGTGCAAGTTTGAAGACTGTAGATGAATTAGCAAAAAATAGAAAAATAAAAAGTTAAAAATCACATAATGCAAAACTCTGGGAAAAATTTTGAAAATTTTGAAAATTGACAACCGTGGTGCTTATTCATTTGGAAGTGCCTTCTATCCACAAAAATTTAGGTCTCTGATACCAGCGCTCAGAACAGACAACAACACAACAACAACAACAACAACAACAACAACAACAGACAACAACGACGAGACCGGAAAAACTGTCAGAATAGAAGCCGTTTCTTACTTCATTCGTCACCGGCTTCTGATATCTTTCCAACCAGTGGGCCGAATTGGCTGAGATTTGGTATGTAGGGGTTATGTTATGAACTAAAGTCAGCAAGATGGAAGTTTCCCACGTGCTAACATGAAAAAGCCAGTCTCTACCGAAGGTCCTCCGTCCCGGAGATCCAAATTTGTCATTTTCTGCTAAATTGTCCTGTGGGGGATATGTGAACTAAACACAGGAAGGTGCAAGTTTTGCACTTGCAGACGTCACAAAACCCTTCACCATCAAGGGTCTTCCGTTCCGGAGAAAAATTGGTGGTCGCACAATCACCTTCGGTCCCGCGATGCCCCTAAAAGCGTCGCTCCCACGTAACCGAAGGTGATTTCCAATGCTGAAAAGCTCTATTCTTTAGAATTGAGATTTTCCATTGAAAATCAACTGAGCTAACTCATCAGGGACGCGATGCCCCTAAAGGCGTCGCTCCCACGTAACCGAAGGTGATTGCAAATGTCGAAAAGCTCTATTCTTTAGAATTGAGATTTTCTATTGAAAATCAACTGAGCTAACTCATCAGGGACATGTTTCCGCTAAGGTCCGCGAATCGAGGAACCTTGGTGCCAGCTCAAACGGCTCGTACGATTTTGATGATTTTTTTCTAGAGATAGGGTCCCGATGGTGATCAATTCTTTGGCATGGGTCACTACCTCAGGAAAATTCGAATGCACGTGCAATCGACACCCGTTTTTTCCCATAGGGTTTAACATTACGGAAACAAAGATGGCCAATTTGCTGAAAATCGGCTCGATAGATTTTGTTCCTTTTTTCATATGATAGGCTACCCATGGGGACCTACCCTGGGGTATGGGTCACTACCCCAGGAAAACTTCGAAGCACGTGGAATATGCACGTGGAATTTTACGTGTAAAGTTAATGGAGATTTTTCGAAAATTTAAACAAATGAAATTTAAAAAAATTGGCCTCATGGAATTGAATTAAACTCTTTGGGGTGTTAATGGGTACCTTCGACTACTAGGGGTATGGGTGGTATATCTGGGAAAATTCGAAATTTTGTGCAGCTTTGACCTTGAAAATGACCTTGTAGTCCAAAAATCTCGACTTTTTCCAAAAGTCCAAAAATCTCCGCCTTCCTGCTTGGGCACCTACCGTTGCATGTGCCTCAGCGTCGGACCAGGGAGGGACAAAACCAGCCGCTACACATTCCTTTCGGGAGAGTAGAAACCGTGAGATGTGGATTGTTCATCCGTGCAGTTCGCGCTTTTAATCATCATGTCAGCACGTATCCTTCCATCGACCCTTTTATCTCTAGTTTCTCATCGTTTAAATCCTCCGTCATTAAATATCTTAGGGATCATCCGTTTTAGTAAACCCATGGTTTTAGGATTTCATTGTTTTATAGCATCATGTTTTTCTTTTAATATTAACATGTTTATTTGAATTTAATGTTTCTTAGGTTGTAACTGTATATGTGACTATCAGTTCATCATCTCTTGTAAATATTCACGCATTGTTTTATCCATTGACTTGAGCTGTAAGTGGGATAATCCTGTTGCTCATATACACTGAATAAATACAAAGACTTTGCCCCCTAGACAGGGCCCTGTTGGTGCACCGGTGGCACCCTGGGCCAATAAGTGCATGCATGAATAGACCCAATACCTGGGACCAGTGGATGGGTGGTTATTGGGTAGTATGAGATTGGCTAGGGGTCCTCCACTGCGCAAAACCTTTAAAATATATTTTTTCTCTCCAGTCGGGAGGGTGGCCCCTATAGCACCGAGGCCCTTCAAAATGGGGCAAAACTAATACCCTCGGTGCAACTATGACCACTAACATACTTTAACTGCCCAACACTTGTTTCGATAAAGGTCCCCCATTAAGGAGATTTTTAGAGGATTATAGAATTTCTGGACATGTTCTAATGTTTAGAGTTCACAAGCCCCTGGCTGTGACTGTATGGGAATGTTTTTGACGAAACTTGCCTCGTTTGTACCCAAAGGGGTTACTTTGCAAATGAAACCATTTCAAACCCTTTGGGTGCCACCTAGTGCGTGCCACGTGACCTTGAGCTTGGACTGACACCCCTCCAAAACTGAATTTTCGGATATTATACGATACCTGTCAATACAGATAGCCCGTTTACGTACTAAAACGACGATTACTGACACCATCTGATTGAGTGAGATGCTCATAGGTGCAGACAGTGCCCCTCTGGACATACAGGCACCCCAGTCTGAAGATACCCAATGTATTAGTGTTAAAGCAACGGAAAACTTTTAATGCTAGCAGTGCCAAACAACTGCAGCTACGGGTACTGTTATCGGGAATGGAGTAACGTCTGGTGGAGTCATTATATTATAGGTGCTAAGGGCACTCTTTGCTAAGCACAGGCACCCCCAGTGTGAAGATACCCTATGCATTAGTGGTAAAGCAATGAAACACTTACGATGCTTGCACGGTCAAACAAATAGAGGTACGGCTTCTAATTTCGGGGACAATGCCACAAGCCTGCCACTATACCTCTCCGGATCAGCCAATCAGTGATTGGGGCGCTGCGCATGCGCAGTAGCACGTACCCCCATGGGCTATATCTCTGCAACCAATGGGCCGATCCGGCTGAAAGTTGGTGTTTGGGGGTTATGTTATGAAATATATTCAGCAAGGTGAAAATTTTTCACGAGCTCACGTGACAAAGCCGATCTCTACCGAGGGTCGTCCGTTCCAGAGATCCGAATTTATTATTTTCTGCCGTATTCTTCTGTGGGGATTTTAGGAACTGAAAACAGGAACGTGCAAGTTTTGCACGTGCAGGCGTTTTCAAAATTGACTGTCACTGGTCTCCCGTTCTGGAGAAGCAAAAACGTGCTTGAACAATAACCTTCGGTCTAACCGAAGGTGATTGCAAATGCTGAAAAGCTCTATTCTTTAGAATTGAGATTTTAAATTGAAAATCTACTGAGCTAACTAGTAGGGACATGTTTTCATCAACTGCATGAGATCGGGTCACCTTGGTACCTGCCCAAACGGCTGGTACGATTTTGATGATTTCTTCTAGAGTTAGGGTCCCGGTGGTGACCTACTTTGTGTCATAGGTCACTACCCCAAGAAAACTCTGATGCACGTGCAATCGACACCCCTTTTTCCCATAGGGTTTAACATTACGGAAACAAAGATGGTCAATTTGCTGAAAATCACCTCGATAGATTTTGTTCCTTTTTTTAATATGATAGGGTACCCATAGAGACCTACACTGGGGTATGGGTCACTACCCTAGGAAAATTCCTTTGCACGTGCAATCTGCACATGAATTTTTACGTGTAAAGTCTACGGGAATTTTTGGAAATTTGAAAAACTAAAAAATTCTCAAAAATGGCTCTAACGATTTTGATAACAATCTTTGAGGGGTTAGTTGGTACCTTTTGGGTACTACAGGGTATGGGTCGTATATCTGGGAAAACTTCGAGTCTCGTGCAATTTGATCTTGAAAATGGCCTTACAGGCCAAAAACCTCAACTTTGCCCCCTAGAGGAGGCCCCGGTGGGGCACCGGTTGCACCTTGGGCCAATAAGTGTATGCATGCACGGACACAATGCCTGGGGCCAGTGGATGGGTGATTATTGGGTAGTATCAGATTGGCTAGAGGTGCGCAAAACCTTTAAAATATATTTTTTCGTCTAAAGTCGGGTGAGTTGCCCCTCCAGCACCCAGAGCTTTCCAGATAGGGAAAAACCAACACTTGTGGTGCAACTATTACCACTAGCATACTACACCTGCCCTACACTTGTTTTGGTAAAGGTCCTCTATTAAAGGGAGATACGCGAAAAAATTTTTTATTGGCTATATGAAAAGGTTACAAAAAGTTGTTTCAGAAGTCCCATTCTCATTTTTACTAATTCGGCCTGCAAATGCCTTAAAATCGCTCTCAAAGTCAACATTTCTAGACGACTTTACCGGTACACCTCATATCGATGTATATGACATACACACGGCCAAGGCTATCAATTTCTCAAGAATTAGGTCATGTCTATCCTAAATAGTGATGTAGAACTTTGGACCTCTACAGAAAAAATTACTTTAGAAAAACAATATTCCAAAACTCTTTTGAAACAGAAATATAGGGCTTAAAAGAAATCACAATTAACCAATCAGAAGCCTAGGAATTCTCAAACCGGGGTCACGTGACCTATCTGACGCAAAAAGTTTTGTCATCCTGGGGCTGAAGCAGAAAATGACTCAAGACCCGCGGTACGAAACCGCTTAAGACTTGAGTAATTATGTTTTTTCCGTTTCTAGGGCAAACTAATTCATTTTGTAGTTTTTAAAAGCTTTTTAAAATTAATTCAAATACAAATACAGAAGAGCAGACATTTGTATTATAAAAAACATTACTTTTCAACTTTAAATAGTTTTTGAAAAGTAAGTGATGGGTATGGGCATGGGTAAGTGATGGGCATTTTATCGAAACTGTTAACCTATTTCGATAATAAATGAGTGGCCTCCCAAAATTTTGCCGAAGATACAAAAATAATTGATAGTTTCGTTATCAGGATTTTTCAAATAGCAAGAAACCACAAAAATAATTTTTTCGCGTATCTTCCTTTCATGAGATTTTTATATTTTTAAATTTTTTGGAGATTTACTAATTTTTTTCGGTTCACAAGCCCCTGGCTGCTACGGTACGGGAACGTTTTTTACAAAACTTGCCACGTTTGTACCCAGAGGGGTTATGTGTCGAATGTAGTTATTTAAAACCCTTTGGGTACCACCTAGCGCGTGCCACGTGACCTTGAGTGTGCACCGGCACCACTCCAAAACTGAATTTTCGGTGGGGATACGGTTCCTGTTCGTACAGATAGCCCCCTTACGTATTGTAACAACGATTACTGGCACCATCTGATACAGTGAAATGGCCATAGGTAAAAACAGTGCCCCTTTATACACACAGACATCCTCAGTTTGAAGATATCCTATTAATTAGTGTTAAAGCAGTTGGAAACTTATGATGCTTGCGTGGCAAAATATATGAAGCTACGTCCACCGTGTTTGGTAATAGGGTCACATCTAATAGATTGATAGTATTATAGGTGAAAACGGCCCTCTGCTATAAACACAGGTACCCCCAGTGTTTTCGGGGACAGTGCCACAAGCCTGCTACTACACCTCTCTGAATCAGCCAAAAAGTGACCTGTGCACTGCGCATGCGCAGTAGCACGTACACCCAATGGGCTATATCTTTCCAACTAGTGGGACGATTTGTCTGAAAATTGGTGTGTAGAGGCTATGTTAGAAACTGAAGTCAGCAAGGTGGAGGACTTGCACGTGCTCACGTGAAAAACCGAGTCTCTACCGAGGGTCTTCCGTTCCGGAGATTCGAAGATTATTTTCTGCTGAATGGTTTTGTGGGGATTTTTGGAACTGACAACAGGAAGGTGCAAGTTTTGCATGTGCAGACGCCACACTGATTTATTATCAAGGGTCTTCCTTTCCGGAGAAGCGAATAGGTGCTCGCGCAATCACCTTCGGTCCCGCGATGCCCCTAAAGGCGTCGCCCCCACGTAACCGAAGGTGCTTGCAAATGCAGAAAATCGCTATGCTTTAGCATTGAGATTTTCCATTGAAAATGAACTGAGCTAACTCATCAGGGACATGTTTCCGCTACTTGCCGCGAATTGGGGCACCTTGGTGCCAGCTCAAACGGCTCGTACGATTTTGATGATTTTTTCTAGAGTTAGGGTCCAGATGGTGATCTATTCTTCGGCATAGGTCACTACCTCAGGAAAATTCGAATGCACGTGCAATCGACACCCTTTTTCCCATAGGGTTTAAAATTACGGAAACAAAGATGACCAATTTGCTGAAAATCGGCTCAATAGATTTTGTTCTTTTTTTAATAGGATAGGGAAACCATGGGGCCCTACCCTGGGGTATGGGTCACTACCCCAGGAAAACTTCAAATCACGTGCAATCTGCACGTGAAATTGTACGTGTTAAGTCACTGGAGATTTTTCGAAAAAATTAAACAAATGAAATTAAAAAAATTGGCCTCATGGAATTTAATGAAACTCTATGGGGTGTTAGTCGGTACCTTCGACTACTAGGGGGTATAGGTGGTATATCTGGGAAAACAAGAAATTTCGTGCAATTTGACCTTGAAAATGACCTTGCAGCCCAAAAATCTCGACTTTGCCCCCTCGAGAGGGCCCCGTTGGTTCACCGGTGGCACCCTGGGTCAATAAGTGTATGCATGCATGGACAAAATACCTGGAACCAGTGGATGGGTCATTATTGGGTAGCATGAGATTGGCTAGGGGTCCTCCACTGCACAAAACCTTTAAAATATATTTTTCCTCTCCAGTCGGGTGGGTGGGCCCTATAGCACCGATGCCTTTAAAAATGGGGCAAAACTAATACCCTCCGTGCAGCTATGACAACTAACATACTTTAACTGCCCAACAATTGTTTCGATAAAGGTCCCTCATTAAGGAGATTTTTAGAGGATTATAGAATTTCTGAATATTTTCTAATTTTTAGAGTTCACAAGCCCCTGGCTGTGACTGTATGGGAATGTTTTTGACGAAACTTGCCTCGTTTGTACCCAAAGGGGTTACTTTGCAAATGAAACCATTTCAAACCATTTGGGTGCCACCTAGTGCGTGCCACGTGACCTTGAGCTTGGACTGACACCCCTCCAAAACTGAATTTTCGGATATTATACGGTCCCTGTCAATACAGATAGCCCGTTTACGTACTAAAACGACGATTACTGACACCATCTGATTGAGTGAGATGGTCATAGGTGCAGAAAGTTCCCTTCGTGACATACAGGCACCCCCAGTCTGAAGATACCCAATGAATTAGTGTTAAAGCAACGGAAAACTTTTAATGCTAGCAGTGCCAAACAACTGCAGCTACGGGTACTGTTATCGGGAATGGAGTAACGTCTGGTGGAGTCATTATATTATAGGTGCTAAGGGCACTCTTTGCTAAGCACAGGCACCCCCAGTCTGAAGATACCCAATGAATTAGTGTTAAAGCAACGGAAAACTTTTAATGCTAGCAGTGCCAAACAACTGCAGCTACGGGTACTGTTATCGGGAATGGAGTAACGTCTGGTGGAGTATCATATTATAGGTGCAAACGGCACTCTTTACTAAGCACAGGCACCCCCAGTGTGAACATACGTTTTTTGGGCTCCATCGGCGTGCTGGGCCCCCTGAGTTAAAGCTGCAACTCAGGGGGCCCAAACACGCTAAGGTCAGGACCCAGCACAACAGCAACGTCCCAGCAGGGTGCGGTCTGGGGCCAGGCACAACGCCCGGCCAAATTGATCTCCTCGCAGCCGGGACCCGGCTAACGCCCTGCCGATGCCCAGCGAAGTCCTCTGCCGGGATTCCGCTATGTTCCCAATAAAAAAACGAATTAATACGCCCACTCTGCCCCACTGAGACATCCAGCTGACACCCCGCAGAATTTCCGGCTGGGCCCCAGCGGAATCCCAGCGAAATTCCTGGCTGAGAGTTTGGCCCTCTGAGCTTATTTAGGACACGTGTCGATGGTTAAGCTCCCCATGCGGATCTTGTAACCCTTGTCTTGGCCTGGGCCCCTGAATTGACGTTGGGTCTCCTGAGAGGGAGTTTCGCAAAATTGATCTGAGATGTTCTGGGCCATGGAGAGGGTATTGCATAGGAGCTTTTTGGCTTGACCTTGGGGCTAAAGCTGCTTTGGGACTCCTGAGCTGAAAAGACCTCTGAGGTAGAATTTCAACGGGAGCCCTGAGCTAGTCTAGGCTCCCAGAGAGGGATTATGTAAGAGGCTCGTAACTTGGTTCTATGGCCCCTAGCTGGATTGGTGTCCCTTGAAATGGCAAGAGCCTTGAGTTAGCATTAGGCCCGTTTAACTGGAATGGATCTAATTAGTTTGTCTGGGCCCATTGTGCTGATCTTAGGCCCCCTGAGCTCCTCGGAGCCCTTGGCTCGTCTGGCACCCTGGATTGGTGCTGGGCCCATTTAGCTGGCCTGGGGCCCACTGAAATTTGATTTTGCAGAAGGTTTCTGACTTGATATCGGAGTCATTGTGCTAGCAAAGGGCCCCCTGAGAGACTAAACTGGGCGTCTATATCCAAAGTCAGCTGTCGCACAGAAATTGTGGCTTTAATTGGTGTGTTTGCAGGAGGCCCGTTCATCGTTATTCGCTATCGTGATTTCAGTATTCTGAACAACGTGATGCGACCTGCGTGAAAGTGGGGGGGGAGGGGCAAAATACTCAGTCCTTCCCCACTCTCAAAAGTGGGCGGACGCGTCTCCCCTTCCCCCATGCGGAACTCATATTTTATACAAGAAAAAGAATCAAGAAGGTGGCTATGTGAAATGTATTCAATTTTCGAAACATTGAAGGAAGAAATTTTCGTGGTATAATTGTTTAATTCACTTTCAAGTAAGGTTAAGTGTTTTTTCTCTTTTTTTGTTCTGGAATTTTAGGGGATAAAACCATTGAATGAAAGAGAAGTGAGACGAAGAGCGTAGACATGTGTCAATTTTGTGGAAACAGCATACTCAACCTAGCTATCGACATGTTGTAGCATGTCTTACAAGCTTGTGGTGTTTCGTTTATAGCATCCAAATATGTATATTGTAATAAATGTTTTGGGCTACTGCTGGTGTCATAAGATATCTCAGAAGGATGATACGCAAGGCTTGAGCATTCAAAAGTAGTTCGATTGAATACACTGGTGTAATGTTGTCTGCTGCTAACAAGTTTTCATGGAGGACCAGATTAAAAATCGTACGGCACGTTATAATCGCTTCCCATTCAAAGACCAAGTCAACAGCAAAGGTTTGGAATTGTACCTCATTTCGAGTTGACGAAGAACAATCTAATTAAATGCTAGAAGTTTGTTGAAATGTGGATGTGGCCTTTACCTCCCGAGGAAGTTATGATAATATTAATAATAGTAATAATAATGCCATTTATGATCCAGTCCGTGTAAAAATGCTGACATCATATAGTTGCCTGCAGTATTTATAGGAATTGCCCGAATTTTAATATATATTTTTTATAAAAAAATCCACTCCTGCAGCGCCGATCAGACCGGAACCATGAAGAGATTCCGGTTTGAAGGTTTGAATTCCGGGGGTTTGAAGAGATCTCCACCCCGGACTGGGCGTACCTTCTCCACCACTGGCCGCTCTTGAGCAGTCCCGATTCAACGTGGACCGCCCTTATTCACCTCCGAATGCTCTCACCTCCGACTTTGTGGTTTTGCATCCCTATTTCATGATTGACTGCCCATTTGGCCATTTCATTTTTCAATTTGGCTTATTATTGTCAGGTTTCGTGATTTCTTCCGTTCTATGGTCCAAGTGAAGTCGTTCGGTGCCAGTTATATCAAAATTGGACACTATTTTGGTCTCCCTCATGGGACCTAAAGACATCGAGTTACCGTTAAAATAACTATACTGGAGACAACTGCAGCTGACACTAATGGTGAGGATCATTTCAAACGTGTTCTTTTAACCCCGGTATTTGCAAAATGTTCATAAAGGCATGATAGAAGCCATATAATGCCATTAACCGAGGGAACAAGGCCTCGGTAAGCTATGATAAAGAGGGCAATTCTCGTTTATGATGCCTTGACCAGCCCTTTTTAGCTCACTTCTGAAAGTGCTTTAGGTGGTAAAATGCATAAAGAACAGATCTTGACTGGACGCCATTGTAATATTGCATTTGCATGTGCTGATCGTGGAACAATTTTCGGAGTGTCACAACTGTTTTCATTCTGGGTGCATCCCGTCAGGTCACGCGCCTCAGTGGTCAGGAAGTGCGGGCGCATGACGTTGTAGCCACTAAGGAAGTGTACATTCTCTCCTAAACATGCGTTAAAGCTTCCTTGGAACCAAGGAGATTTAATTCTGTGATTTTCCACCTCCTGCAGAAGCCATTGAAACTGCTGTTCATATTTTTCTCTGCTGGTAAAATCTTTCAGTATATCAATGCCTGTTCTACTATACCATTTACCACTTTAAAGTACTTGATAAGGGTGTGCAACATGTTGTACTGCTTGTCTGTGTCCCGTTCCTTAATCTCTTTTGCCAAGCATTTCATGATGCATTTGAAGATGCAGGTAACATTAGAGATCAGGTGGCGGATCTGGAAGACTTGGATGGATGAAAGCGCATCCCAAGCCTTTGCTCTAAGCGCCATTGAGCCAGCTCTTGTCTCCCCCGAAGGAACGCGATTGAGCTAGGTGGGGAGGGGGAGGGGGGCATACACACGTCAGGGCCTGTGAGACGGCGGATTGAGTGAGTGATCGCCGAATGGTTGAGGAAGTTTGAGTTATCGTCACGAACTGAGTACAAATGTATCAGAACAAGTATAATGTCTTGCTACCTGGATCTCGACAGGGAAACTATTTGCGTCGCAACCACTCTTCGGCTGGGAGTCACTGTTTGTGAGCCGGCAAACGGCCGAAAGGGTTATACATTGTTCCCGGTCACCAGTGGGAAGCGTTTAACGTGGGACGCAGCCTGCGTAGACACCTTCACTTTCACAGTTGTTCAGTCCGCCCCAGAACCGGGAACGGCTGCGCGTGCGGCAGGGGAGAGGAAATGGCATCGCTAAGCCAGCTTGACCTCCAGGTGCCGTTTCCAGCCGCTGGCAGTCGAAATAACGGATGTACTGGGGCCCGCCGCTTCAGCCCTGTTGAGAGAGATGGGACGGATCACCGAGAGACGGCCTGACTGCGACAAGGAGTTTCCATCTCTGTTGTTCGAGGAAACTCCGCAGCAGCCCTTGCTACGGCCAGTCCCCGTTGTACACAGAAACATCACCAAACGCCATCAGCCCGGACCTCGGCATCTCCGCGCAAGACAGGCGAGGCGGAGAATGCCCTGCTGCTGAACGGCGCTCAGGTGCAGGCACCGATCCTGGAGGTGGTGCTTGCAAGCAATCGCGACTAGCACAAGCACAGCCCGGCACCGCTCTTTATCGGTCTGCCCAACATAGGCAACTCGTGCTACCAGAACGCTACGCTGCAGTCGCTGCTGGGACTGTGGCCGTTCCTCAGCGAGATGGTGGCCCTGGGGCCGGCTTTGGACCCTGAACGATGTCGCACCCTGCGCGCCGTCACCTGCCTTATGGAGCTGCGCTAGAGCGCGTGCGGCACCTCCGTCTACAGCCACCTCAACTACCTGCGATGCGCGTTTGCTCGGATAGGCTCGGCGTTCCACAACACTGAGATGCAGGCTGCTCAGGCTACTGGATATCATCAAGGAGGAGGAGCACGGAAGTCAACCGGTCTCCCCCAAGCAGCCGGCCGACCACTGCCGCTAATCCGGTTAGAGATAAATTCCTGTACTAGACTATGGAATGATACACGTGCATGAAGTGCCAGGAGGCGGTGCTGAAGCAGCAGGAAAACATAGCTGATTCGTTAACGTGCCGCGGCGCCAAGGAAGCGGCGCAGCACCCACCTTGCAGGACGCGCTGCACCTCTCCATGTGGCCGACCGACGTGAGCTGCACTGCGAGAAGTGTCAGCACGACAAGTTCAACATCACCGCCCAGATCTCCAAATTACCCAGAACGCTGATTATACAGCTGAATCGTCACCTGTTTGTTGGAAAGGAGTCAAAGAAGATCTGCGCCAACGTAAAGATCTCCAAGTTCGTGACGCTGCAGGATTGTGCGGTGGACGACGCCGTCCGTCCCCCAGCTTGGGACGCCACCAGGTACGGCTCGCAGTGCCCGCCTGAGGAGTCGAAGTGGAAGGACTCGGCTGAACCGGAGCGATCGGCGGCGCCGCGGGCGTTCGATCCTCCGCAGGTGTCTGACTCCGGTCTGGAGGAATTGGCGGAGCAGGACGGAGCCAAGGAGTGGCCCACGCGCGCTGTTGAAAACGAGGAATATCAGCTGCAGGAGGCCAACCGACGCTCGCTGCAGGAGGACGAGCCGGGCGACATCGCCGCCGATCCGGCACGGCGGTCCCAGCTCTGCGCGGAGGGCGACGACGACGACTTCGTCATCTGGGCATCGGATCGCTAACTGCTGTGCTGCGCGGACCTCCTACGACCCTCAATCGACGATATCCAACTGCGACCAGTGGAAGGTCCTGCCCTCCCTCGTAAAATGCTCAGTGACTATCTTCTCCCTATGCCCCAGCGAAGCGAGGGACAAAGTCAAGAGCAGGCTCCATCTCAGGGGACAGGAGATTCCCCAGATAACCCACCCCACCTTCCTTGGCCTCACCTCGGACGGCACACTTTCATTCACAGAGCACATCAGGAGACTGAAGAAATCTATGGCCCAAAGAAGAAACTGTCTGGCGGCGCTGTCTGAACGCAGTTACGGAGCATGCAAGCGAGTCCTCCGTACGACCTACACGGCTTACATCCGCGCCAAGGCGGTCTACGGAGCGGCAGTTTATATGAATCACGCAGCCCCACTCTTCAAGAGACCTACTAGAAGTCGAACAGCGCGCTTGCACCCGCATTATCACTAGATGCACCCGAGAGACAAGAAAGGGACCCTAGAAGCTAAAGCAGACCTGGAAACATCAATACGTGGAAACTAGCGGGCATAGAAGACCAAAGAATACGCCGCCTGCCAGATCCGACAAGAAGAGTCCTAGAAAACGACATCCCCATGACTTACAGTACCAAGCAAGGGAAACTTGGATTAAGAAGACAAGAGCAGACGGTCATTCGGGGGGCGAGGGCAAGGGCACAGGAAGACGAGGACATGGAAATGACCACCAAACCAACCTTCCGCAAGAAAGGCATCTGGATGGAAGAGAAGAGCGACCCACGTGGTCTCCCCGCAGAGGCGCAGAGCCTGGTCCCGCCAGTATTGCTGCCCGATCCACCAGCCGCCTCCTTCAACCTGCACCTCCAGGAACCCGTCGGAAGGAAAGACCACAAATAAACGCCTAGAAGCAGCTGAGAGGACCCTGGAAATATATCCATGTGAAGGCGTGGACTGACGGATCGGCCTCCTTAGGTATTACCAGGAGGAGCCGGGATACTTATCCACCGACCCGGGGGTCCCGCCACCAAAACCACCAGAGCGACGGGGAGTTTGTGCAGTAGCACTCGAGTGGAGGAAGTGGCCCTGGAGGAGGCCACTTCCTTTATATTATGCGACCCCAGGGCATCCATCCAACCCGTAGCAGACCAGACAAGTTCCAAGACACTAAAAGTAGAAGCCCCCTGGCAACATATTAACTTGCTATCTTCTCTAGGACACAAAATTGTGTTTCAATGGATCCCGAGACACCCGGGCATTCCCGGGAACGAGGAGACAGACGAATTAGCCCACCGAGGAGCACAGGAGGATCAGCGAGACATCCCCATCGACTAACAGTCGGCCCGAGCGGCGGTGGCGCGCGCCGCATCGTTTTTCAGGACCAGCAGAATCAAAGATGCCCACCAGCACACCCGAAGCCCACGCCGGGGACAGACTCACTATCTAGACGAGAGCAAACCATCCTGGCCCAACTGAGAGTGGGGTCCTCAATCGCCACATACGACACGCTTCACAGATTTGGTCGGGCGGATAGCGCCGCGTGTCCGGATTGCGGGGACCCGGACTCAGTAGAACACCTCCTCACAGACTGCCCGCTCTGCCAGGGCCCTCACCAGAGGAGGTGGGGCCCATTGCCCTCCCTACACACTATTTTCACACAAGAAGCCAAATGCATGTGGTCGTTCCTTCTGGAGGTGGGGAGGGTCGTCCAGGACCCTCCCCGAAGAGCTGGCGAAAAAGAAGAAGGGCGACAACTCAGCGGCTGAGGGTCAAAGAGTGAATCCACCGGCGCCCATAGCTACCGGCTGGTGTCCTAGTCAGCCTAATCTAGTCGGCCTCCACTACGGCGGCGCCACCCAGGCCGGACACTATGTGGCAGACGTCTACAGCCTGGGCATGCAGCGTCAGTTCCACTGTGACGACCGCAGCATCACCTGCGTCTCAGAGCAGCACGTGCTGTGCAATGGGCCCCATCACGATGGCTAGATCTTTTACCTGCATACAGATATCTGCAGGCAGGTGGACAAAGTAGAGAATGGAATGACCTAACAAAGTTTTATCATCAGGTGTGGACCCGTTCCAACGCTATTGAAATGTTTTTACGGTGTGTGCAATACGGGCACTTTCCAACTGCTTCTCCTAATGCCTTTTTTGTAATAAGCAACTTGTCTTGAGTGTAGTGTCGTCTGTCTCTTCACGGAGAAGTATCGAGCACAATCCGGGCCACAGATGGTGACGAATGCTGTGGAAACGCCGCCCGCATTTAAATATTAATTTCTGCCCCCATCGAGGCATGATATGTGTTGTCGGAAGGGTCTTAGTGTCTTCCATAAAGTACATACCCTCAGGCAGTGTACCAAATCCCAGGTTTATGGGTGGAGAGCAGCACCTAAGCAACCTGAAAGCAACCACACTTACTTCTGTGCCGTTCTTCGCAATCTTCCAGCCACTTTACTGTGGATTATTTCTCTTAAAACCAATTATCCCGATGAGTATGAAGTCTTTCAACCATGACAGGGGAAATATTTGATTATATTTGTGTTAAGCTTAGAATAACGATCACAAGCGTTTGAGTAAGGATTTACTTTACTTTTGCAAAGTTGTAACTAATGGCATTTCTACCTTTTTGCAGGGTGAATTTCACCCTATGCTTCCTAATGCAAAATCAGTTTTGGGATGCAATGCAAACCAGGTTGATGGACAATGTAAGCTTCAGCCTTATTGGATGCTAAGCATGTAAAAAAGTACAACCAACATTCAAAGACATTGCATGAGGAGGAGTGCAAGAAATCTTAAGATTACAAAAATTAGAATCACCCCACGTTCCCTAGTGTAAAATCAGTTACATTATGCAACGCAACCCTGGGTGATGTACAATGCAAGACTCAGCCTTACTGAACGTAGAAATGTAAAAACGGACATTTAAAGACATTGCATGGAGGAGGAGAGTACAAAATCACAATATATGTGCTGATACTTTTAAGACACCTCATCTTATTGAGAACTCTGTCATATTCAGAACACTGACAATTGGCACTCGCCTGGATATGTACTACACAAATATTTTAGGTCCACCTTGCAAGACAATGTGTCACTGTAGACATCATGTGCATAGGAACAGAGTGAACCAGGGAGTCCATGGCTCCCTAATCCTCAAAGTTGGTAATATTAGCCCTACGATGTTACAGGGAATAGACGACTTTGTTGTAATTCTAAAAGGAACAATTTATGGACTAAATCCTTGAAAATCAGGAAAACAAATTTCTGTTCACCTCAATTTACTTAAAGCAAATATATGACCTATTGACTAACTATGCTGGGTTAACCCAAGCATCACATGTGATCATGAACCTGACAGCTTCTGGCAGCTTGCGACACATAGTTGCATGGCCACACTATTTGGTGGCAGCTTTCACATGACAAGCACTACCAGATAAAAAGTAGATCATGCTAAAAAAACAGGGTAGTCAGCTATTTTACTTTGAACTTTAAAATGATCGGCTTTAAAATGGCTTTATGATTGTGTTTTCACCCTTGCATTGACTATTTTAACCTTTCATTGACGTGCATTCATGACACCTCACAATGTTGTGAGGTGTCGGGTCAGCGCAGCGCCACGGGTCGCACGCGTGTCCGGCGCTCCTTCCTCGCTGCCCACACCCGCTCTCTGTGAAGCTGGCTGAGTGACTGAGCATGAGCGTGTTAAGTGCGATTGTGATCGAGTGGAGATTCTTGGTGAGAGCAAGGATTATTGCTGTTTGAGCATGCTTTCTAATTAAGAGCTAGACCGCTGTGAGTTGATTTCCACGAAACCAGTGGCTAACATTTGTGCACGCATTGGGCCGTCATTGGACAGTTATGGATCATTTTCAAAACATGCGACCCGCTGAGTTTCTTCTTGCTGCTCTGTTGATGCTGCATGCTACCAACACTCTACTGCAAGCTACGCGCCCAGCTTTGCCCGATTGGCATCAGCCACGACCTTCAGCTACAGCCCGCGACCTTGGCCGCAGCCGACTTGGCCCCGCCAGGTCAAGGTTATCCCTAGGATCAGATGATCATGGGCCGGCCCTCTCCCAGACACTCGACAGAGGCGCACCCAGACGCAGAGGGAGGCGCGACAGCGTCAACTGGAGCCGACATGGAAATGTTGGTACCAACCGCCTCATTATTGGACATCTGAACGTGCAATCCCTTAAGCCAAAGATGCCTGATATACGTAGTGACATTGATTCAACGTACGGTTTCGACATTCTGGCGCTGTGTGAAACCTGGTTACAGACCAACATCCCTGACCGCCTACTTACAGTGGCCGGTTACAAACTTTTTCGAAGTGATAGGTCTTCTGACCTGGACCTGCCGAAAGGTAAAGGTGGAGTTGCTGTCCTTGTGCGGAGTGACCTGAAATGTGAGCTCTTGTCCAAACCCGATTCTGGAATTGGAAATTCTAACTTGGAGATAGTTTGGGTATCTGTGCGACTAGATAAAAACACCACTGTTCTGATAGCGTCTGCGTATAGAGTTCCTAATGTTAGTAGTCGTCAGCTTACATTTGACCTCGATGACCTCGAGGCTCAGATACAATTATGTTGGCAGCTCACCCTCGCTCAACACTCGTAATTGCGGGCGATTTCAACCGTTGTGTCATTAAGACTCCGTCAGATAGCAACTCTAGCATCTCAAGGCTACTGGGAATGTATGGAATGCATATTGTAAACACTCGTCATGTTACATATAGGCCCGCATCTAGTTTGATTGATATTATTGCAACGAACCGGCCAGACCTTGTTAAACGTGCGGGCGTCACTAGATGTCATTACGGAACACCACATGATTTCACGCGCATGATTTTGGCACCAGAGACACGCGAACCCGTACAGCAACGTTACTGTTACAGGCGTGTTATTGCTAGGATTGAATCCGGCTCTTTCAATGAACGTTTATTTTCTGCCGACTGGACACCTGTTTACCTATCTGACACTACCACTGCTAAATGGCATGCTTTCCGACACGCGTTCATTTATCACCTGAATCTTGTTGCGCCGCTTCGTCGCGTTTCATCCCAGAGGCGAAGAGTTGCACCTGTGTCTGCAGACACACAGAACCTGTTGCGCTCTCGACGTGCCGCGCTCAGTACTGGTGATCGTATTGAATATGAGCGCATCAACCGCCTATGCCGGGCCGCTATCCGCCGCGACTGTGTGGCACTGTACACCGGCAAGATCGAGCGGCGGAGGCGCGGGGGGACTGTGGCGCGTGCTGCAGCCGGTGATAGGCCGCAAGCAGCAGCAGGGTAGCGTGCTTGATGTAGCGCCTGACGCCTTAAATGACTACTACGCCACTATAGGTCAAGTCACTGCTGACAGTGTACCGCCTCCAACAACAGTGGTGCCAACACTGCTGCCTCGAGTTATGACCTGCACATTCGAAATTCAGCCTATTGACTATGATACACTCTGCATTGCTCTCGCTTCTATGCGATCCTCAAAATCTACGGGTGTTGACGGCATCAGCATTGAATTACTTCAAAAATTCTTCTTTGGTGCAGGATATCCCCTTTTGGACGTCGTCAATTCGAGTCTAACATTAGCCTCTGTTCCTTCTGAGTGGAAACATGCTTTGGTTACACAAATTCCTAAAAGTAGAAAAGCCTCCGTACCCGCTGATACTAGACCTATTTCGATTCTTCCGGCTGTTACAAAATTAGTTGAACGAATTGTACAAAAACAGCTTGCAGAGTACCTTGAAAACCACAAACTCATCTCAGACGCCCAACATGGTTATAGGAAACAACACTCAACCGAAACTGCTTTAAACGTCATTACTGACGCGGCTCTCCACGCCATCGATAAAGGCGAAATTTCCATTCTGGTTCTACTTGATTTTTTCAAAATGCTTCGATGTCATACCACATGCGAAATTGCTTGAAAAACTTTCTCTCTATTGCATCAGTACCATCTGGTTCGAAAATTACCTTGCAGGCCATACTCAGCAGGTACAGATGCGTACTGGCGGTAGCCCTCCAGAACCCGGTCTGGGCGGGGATGACCATCTCTCGTAATCTCGTGACATTCCTATGGGAATATTTCAAGGAGGTGCTCTAAGTTGCACACTGTTCTCCCTCTACGCTAACGACCTTAGTCTGTGTGTTGGAGACGACCTCCTCGTCGTTCAATATTGCGATGATACGCAGTTACTAGTTAGCGGTAAGAAGCGTGAATTGCCGCAGTTGATCGCACGCATGGAGTTAGCTCTGGAGTCTGTTTTCCAGTGGTGTTGCCACAACAAAATGAAGCTTAATGCGGGAAAGACCCAAATGATCATCCTAGGAAGCCCAGCTATGTTACGCGGCCTCCCCCCTGTGAGACTAAATTTCTGCGGCTCGAACGTTCAAGAAACCCGTTTGGTTAAAAATCTTGGAGTTACCATTGATCGGCACCTAAATTATCAGTCTCATATTGATACTATAACACGGAAATGTACTGGCATACTTTTCGCACTCAGTCACTCCCGTCATGTACTGCCGCGCGCTGCACTGAAAACTGTTGTCCAGGCCTTGGTTTTGTCAATTGTTCAGTACTGTGCATCTGTATACGGAAGTTGCTGCAACACACAGGTCCATCGCGTTCAAAAGGTTGTGAATTTTTGCGCCAGAGTGGTGACTGGTCGACGACGATGTGATCACATCTCCGATGCACTGCCTCAGCTAGGGTGGTACACTGCGAAGCAAATGATTGATTTTCGGACTGTATGTGCACTGCGGCGCATACTTGTGGCAGGTGCTCCGACTCCGCTGGTAAATACAATTGGCCTGCGCGCCAACGCCCTCCACTCTCATGATACGCGCCGTGCCGAACTTTTCACTTTGCCGCAAATCAGAACAGAAGCTGGCCGTCGCAGAATTAACTACCGCGGTGTTCAGTTGTTAAATTCCTGTGGACTGGACCCATTTGATCTGTCCTTCCAGGCAACGCTGAAGTCATTGTTTCTAACCAGTCCTGGCTGAATAATTGTAGACATTTGGACTACTTTTGTTTCCATTTACCTTTTTAGAATTCTAGCATTTAGCATTTTTACTATCATTTTAGTATTTTGTGATACTTCTTATGGCGTGTGTGATTGGGTGAACTGTACTCTTATTATTGGCGTGCTGCGAACTTGTGTGTATGTATCTTGTTACAGCGTTTCATTCCCTGCTTTTACCTATGAACCCATTGGTTTTAATTTTTGACGTGACAAGTGAAAAGCCACGGCTAGTGGATCTTCGTCGAATAAACTGAAACTGAAACTGTTGAGGATGATGTGAATATGTGGAACAGAATTAAGCTTGCAGAATTGCATTCAAAGAGCTCTGAGTGGAATTAAATATGCCAACTATGTTTTATCACCACGCTCTCCAAAGCTGCTATTTCAGTTATAAACAACCCATTTTAAAAGTTGGAAAATTCCTTTAACTGGAAAGAAATCACTTCAAAATACAACTTGGCCCTCCACTATTCCAGATATTCTTGCACACTGGCAGAAAGTAGGTACGCGTAGATATCCATGGCGGGACGAGAGTGGAAAAAGATATAAGAAATATCATTAATTTTTGGTGACTACTAATTGGAACCAAAAATTTTGTCAAACTTAAGAGCATCCAACACCATACAATAAAGCAAAATTTAGGTAGTCAACGCTAAGCTCAATAATATATGAAGGCGACATGAGCATGGAATACATAGTAGTCGGCTAACTGATATTAAAACTGTATGTTGCGGTAAATGGTGTTTGACTGGGACATATTCAGTTCTTGTAGAAGTTATTTCAGACACCAGTCGTATTTCGGTTATATTTTCGTAGCTTTCGAGGGTCATTCGACTATCTTCGTCAGCGAAAAGATTGCTTAGCCAGCGCCTAATTCAATACTATACAAGTTTGAAATACATCGCAACACACTCGTGCTAAAACGTAACATTCTACTTGCTATTTCTTGCCCAAGAATAAGTAATATACAAGTTCAACAATTTAATTAAGTTAAACGTCACAGAGGTAAATACAGTGCACACACGGGAAGGTTACAGTCTAGGTATACCTGAAGAACATGCAGCATTGAGATACTTTTTATTTGTTATTGTTCTGCTACTATTATTATAATTGTTACTACCATTATCATTATTATTCATTATTATTATCATTCTTTACTTTTTATGAAGAGCGAAGAACCTGGTAAATTTCTGGCATTGGAATGCCTGAGTTTGTATTTAGTAGTTGGTTTTGTTGTGTTTTTGCGATGAAGATGCCTTCTTTTATTTTTCTTTTTCTCCAATGGTTTTCATACGCTAGGATTTTGACGTCATCCCATTTTATGTTGTGTCCGGTGTCTAGAATGTGTTTGGCCAGTCCAGAGTGCTTGTGGTCCTCGTTTTCTATAGCTCTTTTATGTTCTTGTTGTCGCGTTTTTATGGTCCTACACGTTTCCCCTATGTATGTTTTTCCGCATTGACATGTGTACTTTGGTCCTACACGTTTCCCCTATGTATGTTTTTCCGCATTGACATGTGTACTGGTAGACTACTTCTTTGTTTTGGTGTTTGTGTCTTTTGTCCTTTGGCTTTACTAGTATATTTTTTAGGTTTGTTGCCGGTTTGGTTTGTGTTTTTGCGTATGGTTTTATTAAACGCACGATACGTTCTGAAATACCTCGGACATCAATTTGCTTTCGAGAAATTGAACAGAAATTGTTGTTTAAGCAATCTTTTCGCTGACGAAGATAGTCGAATGACCCTCGAAAGCTACGAAAATATAACCGAAATACGACTGGTGTTTGAAATAACTTCTACAAGAACTGATATTAAAACTGAGTAGAACGTTTCTGGCCATATTAATATTTTTAAGAGAAAATATATAGTTTGCCACACCACCATATTTAGGGGCATCTCCAGGCCAGTTTTCAGAAGGTTGCAGCTTTTAACAATATCTTGTTGGGGCAGCCTCAGGGAATACCTATTGGTTTGGGGCAGCTTTTGTCCATCATTGGGACAAGAAAAGAAACCTTGGGCAGAAAGGGACACTTAAGGCAGCACTGACACAGAGGCGGACATAGCAGCACCAAAAAGAACACATTTATAAGGAAATTATTATTAGTATTTTTTAGTGGTCTTGCTACAGCATATAGGCAAAATATATGCCACAGTGGAAGGAAAAATCTGCCCCCGCAGCCAGATGCATGCTCTGATTGACACTTTACATTACCTTAGGTTACCTTAGGTTGAGGTGTACTGGTACGGATCTTTATAAGGAAAGCCATGTCACCCATGTTCCTGCCTTGCACACAAAAAACACCTGCCAACATGATTCTTAACATCGAAGCATGACATTTTCATTCTGCTCCCACACCGCATCCAAAATTGCAGTAAACGCCTGTAAATAGATGTAATCAGATATTGATAAAACCAAAGATACCTTTGATAAAACTGACTCTATGCGTGTGTTTAACCACGGCCCTAAAAATATCCAATGTAAGCGACTTGTACGAAGCTGGACATACTCCAAGCGATCGAAAAAACCAACCAATCACTGATCAGCATAGCGAGAAAGCCGAATGCTGATTGGTCCATTTGGAGAAATGTCAAACGCAAGCTGCGAAAGAACCTTTAAAAGCAGGATGCTTCCTGACAAAATGTGGCATTATTCATGGAAGAAATTTGTGTACCAAGCACAATAATGCTGCGCCATGTTTGTAAAAAAAGCGTCATGCTTGCTCCCAAAGGTATAAGCCACTAACTGCTGCCAAATCTTGTAAGAAATTCTCTATCAAAGAAGAAAACTCAGCTTGTTCGAAGGAGACCAATGGCGGGCAAAGGCGAATTCAAATCTCAATGCGAAAACGTAGAATTCGGCAAGTCAGGATAAAAGGGTTTATCCTGACATGCTCCGATGTCAGAATAAACTCGGATCTGGACTTTTCGCATCAAATAACATAGGGTTAAATTTATACTGATTTTTTGGTTATGATAAATTGAAATTCATTGAATTTGGCGCTTATCCTGACCAAATGTCAGGATAAGCGGAGAAACTAAAAGCACCAGTGCTAGAATTGTTTCAACCTGGCCTAAAAAAAACACGAGTTTCACTTTCTTTGATGCTGAGAGACCAAACCAATACATATGTATATACGCAGAAGCTTCACTAGGTTACTGATCAGCCTCGTGGTTTGAGTTGTTCGGCTTTAAAAATGTTAACCAGCAGGGCCAGGAGCTGGCCTGTTCCTTGACGCTCACCATTTTAGAGGTTTACTCAATTTGCAGCACGACATTTGCGGCTGACTTTCTTTTCAGTGGTCAAAAGATGAAAACATATTATTATTGTGCATTATTATTCCTTGGAAAACGGGAGAGTTAAATGTGGAAATACTTGAAATAGGACACAGAACTGGAGCACCAACAACGATCACCCTTCCCACAAATAATGCCACTATATCTCCGGGTAGTTACATACTCGACGCCATGAGTATGTAGCTTATGTTTGTTACGCTCTTCCTGAAAATATAGTTCTCGACATAAAGTGGCCTGCCAAATTGTTCACTTCACGTTCGATTTTTTCAACGGACGTAATTCACCAGACTGGCTGCAACTTTCTTGAAATGACGCCTCTTCGTCACGAACGCGATAGCACCACTAAATTGCGTTGTGAGCTGGGGGGGGGCAACATCAGCGGAAGAACCGATAACACGACAAAACGAGGCATCTCTCCGAAACACCTGCACTTCAATGCACATGGTCACGCACCAAACGACCACTCCAGGAGTCGGCTGCTTCGCATGCCTTCAGAAGAAACCCTGCATGGCAAGCGTAGCAGGCCGATCATCGGACATTAAAAGAACTCGCAACCGTCGTTATTTGGTTTATACCCTCTGCAACCGAAATCACACTCCGCAGGTTAGTCTTACGTGATACTTGTTTCATTTCGTTCTGAGAGTGGCCGTCTAAAGCAGCTGATCACACAACAGACGGAAAACATGTAGAACTTCCCTTTCAATTTTAGAAATTCGCCAAATTCCTTTCCGCACCATTCTAATCGACTAATCATGTATCTCAAAGACTTTCTTCGGGATATTTCAACGCACTCTAGACGACAGCTTGCACCGCAACACACACCTCACCCAGTGATGACCGCCGCTCACCCAGTGACGACATCCGCTCACCCAGTGATGGCAGCCCTCACCCAGTGACGACCGCCGCTCACCCAGCGACGACCACCCCTCACCCAGTGACGATCGCCGTTCAGCCATCACAGTGACGACCGCCCCTCACCCGGCCGGTCGGCCGGGACTAACCTTCAGGATGCAGGTCTTGCCGCCGAACGGCTCGCCCACCAGCATGAAGCCGTGGCGCACGATCATCATCTCGTACACCTGCAGCACCTTCTCCACGAACACCGGCGCCGCCTGCAGCTGCTTGGACACGCACGCCTGCCCCACACCGAGAGCCAGCAGCTTAGTGCGCAGGCAGCACCTACGTCTTACACGATGAACAGAACATTGACGTACCTCCCACATGACGCATTGAGCCAGCGTGCAGTTAAAAATGTACGTCAACCCTCCAGATGCTGTTGTTCGGAGGACTACCATGAAACGGCGGCGCTCTCAGACCTGGTTGATGGCCTCGATGTATTTGCCGTAGTCGGGCTTGGGCAGCGTGACGCCGGGAAACAGGTCGCTGGTGATGCCCTGGAAGAGCGGGATGTCATGCGCCAGGAACTTGGGCAGGTTGACGTCGATGATGGAGCGCAGGATGAGGATGTCCTCGCGCTCCTGTGGGTACTTGAGCTTGAGGTTGCCAGCGGCTGCCAGCACCGCCTTCACGGCTCGCATGCCTGCAGAAGCGGGCAGGCCAAGGTTGGACCAGCCGTCTGACAATGTCGACGCACTGGTCTGATTGATGCGTTAGGCAGATGACATGGCCTCGTTAGGCATTAGACAAACGCAACGTGAAGTTACACTCGTCTCGTACTGACGGGATAGCAAAAACGGTGGGCCCTGGAAAGAGCAGACGCTGCTCCA
Source organism: Lepas anatifera (assembly GCA_034440635.1). Lineage (NCBI taxonomy): Eukaryota > Metazoa > Arthropoda > Thecostraca > Lepadidae > Lepas > Lepas anatifera. The sequence goes on from JAOTON010001302.1 coordinate 249,446, forward strand.
AGCACCAATATATCTAGCGGTTGATTCACAAAAAAAACAGCTGGGAAAGAAGTGAAAATATATTCTCGGGTCCCGAATGGAAGGGACTTTCAGCATTGATGCCTATGGCTCACCAGCAAAATACCAATAAAAGGCAGCACAATGCACATTATTGAACGCCACAGGAAGTTGGGTATCGAAATTTATATTCCTGGGAACTGCTGTTTCATTCGAAAACAGCCGCATATATGATAAACAAGCTATTTCGACGAGCAGAGGATAATCTGACGGAAAGGCTCGGAACTATTCTAACTTTACATTAGCAGGAATGCATAACACTAGTCTATATGCTTGTTTTTGCTTAAAATATGGATATTGTAATTCTTAGGCAACAACATGAATCTTAGAATCCGAACACCAGAGGTGGTCAGCCGTACTGAAAAAAGACATGAACACTGGTTCGAATTAGTTTCCCGCTTAGCTACTCTTCCAGGGATAAATATCCATCTTGGAATTGCATTGTTATGTTAAAAAATTGTGTTTTTATCTAGTTTTAAATATCGCCTCTAAAATGGTGAGCGTCAAGGAACAGGCCAACTACTGGCCCTGCCGGTTAACATTTTTAAACAACTCAAACCACGAGGTTGATCAGTAACCTAGAAGGTTCTGCGTAAATACATATGTATTGGTTTGGTCTCTCAGCATCAAAGGAACTGAAACTCGTGTTTTTCCAGGCCAGGTTGAAACAATTCTAGCACTGGTGTCTTAGACATCCCGCATGCGTTGATTTTCATCACAAGATAAATCCAATCTGCATCAAATATTGGGGAGGGGGAGGGTACTGCTGCGGGATTCGGCTCACCATAATCATAATGGAACTGGGAGGAGAGCTGTTCAGAGCAGAGCTTGTATGTGGAGACAATCTTGACGGAAAGGCTGCGCGCGTCGACGAAGCCGAAGCTGTAGAGGGATATCTCGCCGATCAGTGTGTAGTCGGGCACCATCATTGCCACCGTGCGGAACAGCACCTGCCAGAGAGGGCGGCTAAGGGAGGGAAGACAGGGCGTGAGGCGGAACATCAGCCAGAGAGGGCGGCTAAGGGAGGGAAGACAGGACGGGAGGCGGAACAACACCTGCCAGAGAGAGCAGCTAAGGGAGTGAAGACAGGGCGGGAGGCAGTTAACACGCACCCCGCTGGGTTCCCTACATGACGCACCCCGCTAGGGGAGGGGCGTATTCCCCCTCCCTCCTTATCTCCTTTCCCGAAATAAACTAAAGAAAATTGGGCGATCGAAAGTTCTTAACAAAGCAAAGAGAAATCTAAGGTACCGTTTTGATGTCAGGTTAATATTGAGGTCAGCAAAGGTCAAGGGTGATGCCCTAGGCTTACAATAGGACAATGTACATTTTCCCCTATAGATATTTACGCAGCAAAGCTACAGAAAATCTTTAGGCATCATTCGAGTGTCTTTATCATGGCGAATCGAATGATGTATATGACCTTGCTAGGTCAAATTTTGAAAATAATCTGACATCGAGCTAGGTCAGGATCCCGGCCCGGCGGCTTCCCTAAAGAAAGACAACCTGGCTCACGAAAAAACTTTCCAATAAGGAAGCAGTTGGCGAGGCCAATGACCCTGGCAGTTGGTGTGTCGATAAGCTTCAAAAAGTATCATATAAAAGAATACACGGTATGCGACTTTCAAGTTGAGCTATCCAGTATTTACTGAAACAAGAACGATCTATTTTACACCATAGACTTGTAATGGGATGAACAAAAAAGTTGACACCATCTTAGGTAAATAATATGAAAATTCCGAGATATCCCTAGATTTGTAGGTCCTAATGACCTATAATATTACCGGATCTGATCGGTGGGCAGATGTTCCTTTGCCGTCGCTTCAAACTCGTGATTTTGAGTTTTGACGTCGGGTCGCTTGACCTTGAATAGCTGCCTGACCTGACATGACCTGACATGACCTGACCTAAAAATTTGATCAGGTGCCTGAAATTGACCAGGGATAAAGTACCGTAAGTTGCGTTGTTCTGTGTCTCTTCGTTTCTGCGTTATCTGGGGAAAACCAGGAGGCGAGGGGGAATTTGTTCCTCCAGCGGGGCGCGTGTTAAAGGAGCGGGTTAAGGCAATTCGATGAGGCAATGCAGGAAGAGCAACGACTGGTGAAGGAATACATGGAGGGAGGCGGGCGTTTGAGTCCTGGGTGACAGAGAGCGGCGGCTAAGTGAGGGAGACAAGTAGATAGGCGGGCTAGTGGGGGAAGACAGGAAGGGGTCGGCCCGGTGAAGGTTGAGGGATGGGTGACAGGGTCCTGAAATTGCTGTCACGCAAGGTAGAGTGAGGCAAAAATCCCAAAAAGAGGCAAAAAACCGCTTTCTAAACATGCTCTATTTTTGTCATTTAATATTCCCAGACTTACAAGTCCATCACAGCCTTTTTCCTGGACCTGTCCATTGCATCTTACCAAACCAATGCTTTTTTAGGATAATACTTTGCTTTAGGACTGTATTGATATGCCTTTATAATACAAGCAGCAACTACCATCAGCTTTTTTGTTTTGACTGACAGTAGATGAAAATATCTGCTGTATAATGGCAGTGAAGAATCATCAGATTCAGATTCAGATATATTGTAATAAAGATTTTATTTGCCCCTTTAAAACTAATAAATTTCTGAATTCATAAAGCTTAAAAACAGCCCCCTCCATAGTCAAACCTAATGCTTTACGCTCAGTCAGAGCAAGCTAGAGTACTTGCACCGACATGTTCGCAAACTTGTACCGACATGTGCCAATCCACGTGGTCGCACCGAGCGTTGACCCTGCTTAGAGGTGACCGCTTCAAGGCCAAGACGCTAAATCCTCGTGCCTTTGGCATGGGAATGGCAGTCATTGAGTTCATAGCGCCAATAAAACTAATGGACTTCCATTAGTGCTATGCAGATGTGAAGTGCCGACAGGATATTGCATTAAGATTAGACCCCATCACACCCCAGTTCGCAGACACCTGGCGTACTCTGGTACCCAGTATTCTAGGAAATCCATAGTTGCCCTCATTTCTGGATGATGAAATGTTCTCAGTCAACTCGTCAGCATCCGGTATCAAACCATGTATAAACAGCCGCCTTCAGCGCTGAATACACAGTCGTGTTTCGCATTCGCCATTGCGACGGGGAAGTTCTGCCAGTAAGCTCCGTGACATGAGACGAGTGGTGACGAGGAGGCTGCTGACAGTGAAGAGTGTTGGAACTGCTGCTGAGTTACGGCCTGTTCACAACGCCAGGCTAAACGTGGGAAAATAAATTGGACTTAGTACAAAAAGTATCTTCATCGCCCACGACGAGGTCCTAACCGCTACGCAACCCAACCGCTACGCATTCACAGCCACACCAAAGAGCCCATCTTGGTGACATATATTCATAAACAATATATTCATATAACAATGTCCTCATATATTCAAACAAGGTCATCATTCTGCTAAACCCCAGTGGAAGGAAAACATTCTGATGCCTCGCAATTGTAGGTATCTCATATATAGATAGGATCCCATAACCCTGAATCTCTAACCCATTAACATAAACCCATTAACATATAACTAGGAAGCTACATCATTTCTAATGTTTATATGTAGAATGCATTATTTGGCCCTAATGCCATGGTAAATCACCAACCAGATAAAATCCCTCTTCCCCTTATTTTGATATTCTGCAACTTTCCCCCATCCAAGCACCACACAGGTTATCATTATTTAATGCAAGACGTGGGGCTTAAACACTCAACCGCTCTCAGGATTAGTTTGCTTCAATGTGTGAAAACCACCAGCCTATATTTGCATTTACAAGCACTTCAGATGAAAAAAATTGCAACCATACCCAGGGTAAAAAATCATGAGCTGCAAAAGGTAGTTTGAGTCTTCCTCCGAACTGTGGAAAACTTTTGCAAGGTATTATGGCCTCACCCAGTACTGTACTAAGTAGGTAGGTACCTACCTATCCCCTGTAGATATTTACGATGGGAGAAATGGTTCGATTAATCATGAATTTCCCGAAAGGTAAGCTGCAGTATCAGGGATAAGAAATGAACCCTCATCCACAAAATCCCTTCCAACAGCAAACTCAAATTACTTCCACGCACTCACTCAATTTCCAGTCTTCTTTCCAGTAACCATACTGACCTCAAAATTCCGAATTCTCCGCCTCGGTGATATTCGCGCCTCAAGACAGGGCCCGCCAAGGTTACCGAAGTAACTTAAAAACTCACCACCTGCACTTGCGCACCTATTCATGACACCCGGCATCATTACGACTCCCCAAATACGAAAAAGTGACGTCATTGTTCTGAATGGACGAAATCCAGCTGAGACCTTTTCACTGAGGCCAATTCGGTACTGGATGTCTTTGGAATCCCATTTCTCATCAATAAACGCATGGTTGAGGGCAATCGAACGCTAGAAATGTTGCTAAAGCATGTTTAAACTTGAAAAATATCACAAAAAGAAAAATCAATCTGTTTTTACGAAACATATTGAAAGGTGGAATCGGCCTCACTTAAAGTGGAGATTTCTACTGAAATTATGATGTAGTTCTGATCGTTTGAAAGTTTTATTAAAGCTCTTAAGCCAAACAGTAAAAACACCGAGAAACTGCTTATTGATTTTTCTTGATTAAAACATGTATTTATTTCCAAACTTTGTTCCTAAGAATAATTTATATCCTAATTTATTCATCAATGTCACTAACATTAAAAAACAGTCAAAAAATCAGGGTCGACTTTAGCAGCCCGTCTTGAAATTGTAAGATTACTTTCACATTATTGGTGGTCTTGATAGGAATCTACGTTTCATTTTGACCCTTTCAAATGCGACTTGTATCCTATTCTAATGCGAATAATTGCCGAAAATTAAAAGTGGACGAAAACGAATGCGCCTCGATCCAATCAGCCTCACTGAGCAAGTGCCTACGTGATTCGTGAAGCCTTCCCTTCGCCTGAAAATCCGGAAGCAGCCAATCCCAAGGCAAAAAGTATGCGCCATCTTTTGTATTTGAAAGTGGCAGAAACTTCTGGGACATTCCAAAGTTTGTTATACCTCCAGAAAACCTTTGTTGCCCCACTTTTCCCATGTCACCATTGGCGCCTTTTCTGTGGGTTTTATGTTTCAGTTTGTGACAGGCGGGGGTTGTTTTGTTTTGTACGGGGCTATTGGTTCTTATGTTGTTATCGTCGTTGTTGTGTATGTGGGGGTAGTATTGGCGTTTGAGATTGGCGAGAGGACGTAATCAGGCAAGATATTACATCAATGGTGGTTGGGGATTATACTTATATGGTTTGGGTATTCACTGTCATAAATTACATGCATATTATACCGGTTTTTATGCCCGAGAGTCCTCTGCCAAGTGAGGCCAAAACCAGTCCCTGGTGAGCCCTCAATAAATCTGAAAAACATACGTTTTCCACTAAAAAATTGTGAATTTCAGGACACTGATGGGTGATGGTTAAGTGACGGAAGCCTGGGAAAGGGCAGTTCGGTGGGTAATAGGAGAAGGGCAACCTAGTGGAGAAAATAAGGATGCAGCCCAAGGAGGTGAGAGGATGAACAGAGGCTTAGTTACAGAAGGGGAGCGTAGTCTATGTCAACTATAGAAGCTTGTTGGTAAAGTGCTGAGCACTAGAAAACATGTAATCGACCAATTCTCTGTGAGTTTTTTTTTATAATCAGAATCAGAGAATGCCCTGTCATTGTGTTCCAGATTTGCCGGGGTGTCACGTGAGCGTGAGCTTGCAAAACATTTCTGACGGTGACCATCTTGGAGGCACTGGTTAAACAGTGATCAGAATCCGCCACAGAATGTCACCAAAACCCGATTAGAGGCCGTTCATAGATACGGTAGTGCATGCGATTTTCCCCTCGCCCCTGTAACCTTCTACTTTTTTGCGTGCACATGGTAACGTTTGATATCGCTATGGCTCCCCCTAAGCCTTCCTCCCTTTGCACCACGTTATTTATTAACCCGCGCCCCACCGGGGGTCCGGCGCCACCTTCGCCCCACCGGGGGGCCATCGATGGCCCCCCTCTAACTCCGAAAATATGGGCGTTAACGCAAATCTGCAAAGTGCAATAGAAAGCTCGCGTGAATTCAGTAAGAAATTACTTCGCATGTTTTAGTGCTCAGGTCAATGGTTTGACCTCCAGAGGTCAAATTAGGTCAAGATCGGCTATTTTCACTCAAATATGCAATGATTAAGCAAACTGGGCATAACTCTTATATCATTAGAGCTTTTGAGCTCTGGTAAAGTACATTTGATAGCAAATTGCCAGTACTTTTTCCGCTATGTGGAACGTAAAGACCTCCCGCCAGTGGTTTGACCGCCAGAGGTCACCTCGTGACCTAATATGACCTGAGGTCACGAAAGGTCAAAAAGTGACCTTGCCGTATATTAAATGAAAGCCAGTGACAAGACAAACACGATGGTGTTTGTTTCACCGCTCTAGCTCAATTAGGTCAAAAGTTATTGTCAAAATACTGTTTTTGACCTCTGGTGACCTTGGATGACCTTGGAAAAGTCAAAGGGCAAATATGACCCCTGGGATCCGTGAAAGGGTGTCCAAAAACGTTGTTCTGAGCAGTCTGAGTATTTGCAATCATTTTTATGGCTTTTACATCATGAAATAGCTTTTCCCTATGCTTTTCCAATGAGAGAGGTCGCCTCGTGACCTGACCTCAGGGCACGAAATCGAAAAAATCCCGGATATACACCTTGTAGACCCTGGAGGGGTCATGAAGTGTAGGAAGTTTCAAATCGACCGACTTTGAAATGTAGCTCTTACAGAGCTCTAAAGGTGAAGTGAGGTGACCTTGGTTGACCTCGTCTGGTGACCTGACCTTGGGTGACCCGGGGTAAAAAATTTCAGGGATGATGAGAAAATGATGCAGTGAGAGGTAGAGCCCTCAACCGCGGTGCTGCGCCTCGTCGTTTTTCTGCTATCCCGGAAAAACCTTAGGGGGCCATCGATGGCCCCCGGTGGGGCGAGGGTTAACAGCCTCTTGTCTATATGGACAAAACATGCCTCAAGAAAATTTCATTTCTGTTATTTCATGTATTGCAAACACTTCCACACCCTTGAGGGGTTTTTCAAGTGCCTTCGTAATGAGTGTAAAGTGATGGAACTATAGAAAGGGACTATGTTACATGCAAAGCTACAGATTATTCCTTACAATATGTCAAACCTTATAAAACAAGGGTGTCGCTTGCAAGGATAAAAGTGCAGATATTTAGCTGATTCTTGATTTTCACCGAAAAAAACTGGAATAGAAGATGTGTACATTGGGATATTTTTTGGAAACACTTTCTATGACCTTTTGCAACCAATCGATTTATATATTCTCGGATCCTCTGATTTCGAATCTAGCATCAAAAAGTTTATATTCTCATTTTCTTTCCCCGCACCGATGCTTTGAAGTTCTTTTGAAAAATCCGAAGGACAATACTTGATAGGCCCTGTGGTGCAGGCATAAAAAATAGCCATAACAACTGTCCCTGGGAAAATAAGGGAGCTTCGCAGCTACAACCCTGCCAAAACAGTATGTTCCTAACCTCCGTTTTCGAGTAATTCCAACATTTCAAAGCATTCAGAGTATTTCAAATACAAAGATTCTGAGCCACGGGGCGACATATTGTACCACCAGGCTTGTCAACAATGGTGTGCGCCTTATACAGATACATATGTGTTTTTCATTAATTCATCACATTCACATAATCCAGGTAGGCACCAAAAAGTTCGCCATGACCTCTCAGATTTCCAGCAAATTTAATACCCAAGGTCCCCTATACAAAATAAAAATTTGGACCAGTTTTCAGATCCCAACGTCGAAGAGGTCACCATATTGAGGTCAACGCAAACATTGAAGCAGAAATAATTTTGTATCTTAAAATTGGCTGATGGAAATCATTTAAAATTAGAGGTAGGGGGTACAATTTTTTTGTTTCAGATCCTGGTCGTACTGTATTTTTGGATGTAATATGACCTAATGAGGAAATAAAAAATGCAGAAAGGAATATTTGTACAAAACCCATCAGCACCACTCAATTTAACTTATTAGCTTAATGACCTGCAATAGAGTTGCTATATCTCCCGAGCAAAGCCAGTTAGGGCTAATTTGAAGCTACCTAGCCCCACCAGGTTAACAATAAGGATTCCGTATAATTGTTTTTTTCAGTGAGATAATTACCTAATTTTACCTAATTAAATTCATTATGCTAATAAGCTGCAATAGAGTTGCTTTATCCCCCGAGCAAAGCTAGTTACGGCTAATTTGAAGTAACCTTTCCCCACTAACTCGACTATAAGGATTTCAAATAAAAATGTTGAGGTATATGATTGCCTAAGTTCTCCTAATTAAACTAATTATGTTAATCAGATGCAATAGAATAGGTATGTCTACCAAACTAAGCCAGTTATGGCTAGTTTAGAGTTAGCTCCCCAAGGTCACTATAGGGATCTGGAATAATATATTTTCAGGTGGACAATTGCCTGTAGGCTATGTCAGAAATATTTGGAATTGTTTATTTGTGCCCTAATTAACCTTTGTAAAGCTGTATATGAACATGAAAATGTGATGGATATCCGCCCAAGCTCACCATGATGCACCCAATCCATCTGCCCCTTGTCAACGGCCTTCACTAGACCTGCCACTAGGGGCACGTTCCCGACAGGTTCATTTGCACTTCTGACGCGCACGATTCCGACATATTCCGACACGCACGACAGGAGCGCAGCGTCGACCTCACTCGCCGACGAATTCGACCTACTCTGGAAGTCGGAAGGCGTGGTGAAACACATGGTGCTCTACCCACGAGTGGCGCTTCACGAAGCCAGGTTACGCGTCTGCGTCTCTGGTGCACGCTATGCCGCTGCTGCGCCGATTGATTGCGGTGACTGGTCGCAAGAACTTATTGGTGAAAACGTGCAATCTTTACCTGGAGTGCGAGGTCTTCGAGACTGAGCTGCGCGTGCTGGCATACTTCACCCAGATGGTGACGTTACCCCCGCTCCACATCATCGATCAGTGCTCACAGGTCCAGCTGCTCAAGCTCCTGCCGCAGCTGTACGTCGACCTGGCCTGAGGATTATGAAGACGAGGAAAGCGCCGGGACCGGATGACGTATGCACGGAGCACCTTCGGCACCTGGGACCAACCACCCAGGAAGCCCTCCTGCACCTAGTGAACCGCTCCTGGTCCACCTCAGTGGTCCCCTCTGCCTGGAGGAGGGCCGTTATCATTCCTATCTTGAAGGCCGGGAAGGACCCGCAAGACGTGACCAGCTACCGACCCATCTCGCTCACCAGCCACATCGCCAAGCTGGCAGAGCGGATGGTCGGTGTCAGGCTGAGTCATCTTCTGGAGAGGGACCGGACGATCCCCGAGGAGCAGGTCGGTTTCAGGAGAGGCCGCTCCGCCGAGGAAAACCTGGGACGCCTTGTTCAAGAAGTTCAGGACGGGTTCAACCTCCCCAGGCCGCCCGTCCGACGGCACCACAGCCGCCAGGTTTGTTCTTGTCGCCTACGACTTCTCCCGTGCCTACGATAAGATAGATCATCGGATGCTTCTGCTGAAGATGCTGCGTCACCTCCCCAAGTGCATGGCCTCCTGGATTTTTCAATTCCTTCGAAACCGCCGTGCATGTGCCGAGGTGAACGGGGTGCGAAGTTCCGGCCGCATATTCCGCTCCGGATTACCGCAGGGGAGTGTTCTCGCCCCAACCCTATACACCCTGTGGTCTGCGGACCTGGTGGAGGCCCTGCGGCACGTTCCGGGCACCTCGGTCTTCATGTACGCCGACGATACGGCGACATTGAGCTCCGAGTGCACCGTTGCGCTCGCCAGAGAGCGCGCCCAGCAGGCTGCCGACACCATGGCCAAGTGGTCGCGTGACTGGAAGATGGTTATCGCTGGCAGCAAGACCCAAGCCCTCGTGTTGTCGCGCCGCTTCCAGGACGCCCAGAACTTCGCCATCAGGGTGGACGGCACGGAGGTCAGCGGAGAACGGCATCTGAAGCTACTTGGTGTCACCTTTGACCGTCAGCTGCACTTCGGGGAGCACTGTGCGCGCCTCCGTAGGAAGCTGAAGCCCCGTGTCGCGCAGCTCCGCACACTGACGGGCCACTCCTGGGGTCTAAGAGAGACCCAGCTCCACACCGTGGCTAGCGGATATGTCCGCGGCGCCCTGGAGTACGCGGCCGCAGCGTGGCTGCCCGCGGCGTCCGAGAGCCACGTGGAGCTGCTGGAACGTGAGCTCAGGGCGGCGGCTCGCGCGATTACGGGATGCCCCCCCCGGCACCCCACGAGACCCGCTGATGGCCGAGGCGGGAATCGTGCCCGTCAGGGTGCGACGGCAGGTTCTGGCCGCGAGGTTAACCTGCACGGCGGCGGCTCTTCGGGAGGACGACCCCCTCCGAAAGACCGCCGAGCGCACGGTACCCCAGCGCCTTCTTACCACCACCGGCTGGCGCGCTGTCGGGGCGCGGGCCTTGGCGCTGGCGGGTGCTGTCGGTGCCCCTGTGGAGGAGCGGCTACACGTCACCATCCCCCCGTGGGTGGACAGGAGCGGAGTGTCCATCCCCTTGGACGTCCCGGGAGCCAGTCGCGAGGCCACGACCACCCGGCGGCGAACGGCGACCGAGGAACTCCTGGCCACCCTCCCAGATCAGGCCATCTGGATCTGGAGCGATGGCTCTGCGGAGCGAGGTACCCACGACGGAGGGGGCGGCGCCGTCATCACCCGACCCTCGGGCCGGACGCAGGAGGTCACCGTCCCTGCCGGCGCCTTCTGTAGCAGCACGCGCGCTGAGCTCACAGCGATGCGGGCTGCCCTGGAGACTGCGCTGGATCCCATGGGAGACGACACCGTACCCATCGTCCTATGTACGGACTCCCAGGCCGCGCTGGGCACCCTGGCGGGTGGAGCCGGCGCGCAGCGGTCTCCGATGGGTGCCTCCGTCTGGCGCCTCCTGCTGCGTGCCACCGCAGAGGGACGTCAAGTCTTCCTACAGTGGGTCCCTGCACACTGTGGACTACCTGGAAATGAAGCTGCGGACGTGCTGGCCAAGGGGGCCTCCAGCCTCCCACAGAGGGATACCCCTGTGGACGTCAGCAGCCTATCCCGAGCTGTCGCCCGCGCCGCCTCTAAGGCCTGGCGTTGCCGCTCGCCCGACAGCCTTTTCAGGCGAATTATGGGGGACCGGATGCCGGCTCCGGTCCTCACCGACGTGTGGGAGGACGCCGTCAATGTCCACCAGCTGCGGGCAGGTCACTGGAGCCGCTCAAGACAGTACCTGCACCGCATCGGCCGTCTCCCGTCGCCCGCCTGCCAGCAGTGTCCCAACCGCGAGTGCCCCGCTGCACGATGCATCGTGTGCCGAGAGGGGCCGGACACCCCGGAGCATGTCCTGCTTCGGTGCCCCAGTCTGGCGGGTGCGAGGCTTCGCCTATTCGGTACCATATACCCCGACCCGACGCAGCTCCGGGACGGCGGGGCCGTGGCGGCCTTGGCCCGCGGCTACCGGACTCACCAAGAGCCCCTGGGCTACGGCCGGCCGTAGGCCGGCCCGGGGAGGACAACAACAACAACAACAGGCAGGATGGACGCTGCAGCAGTGGCGCGTCATGTACCGCCACGTGCCGGTGGAACCACCGTCGAACGTCCTAGAGCAGGAAGTACTCCAGCAGATGTGCGCTGATGGCAGTCGGACTGTAAAGCTGCAATGCGGAGGCGAGTACGGCTTCACAGCCGAAGACGAGGCACCACCGCGCGCCACACAGCTCCACTTGCTGCCAGAGCTGGATTTGGAAAATAAGCCGACACACAACATCAATGCCAAGCGCGACTTAGCAGAGTTCAGCCACCTCGCGGCAGTTGCTAAGTTCCGCAACAAGAAGTTCTCTGAGAAGGGCATCCGGACAGATATGACACTGTACCAGTCGGATATCCAGACCGTTGACCACGTCACTATCGCATCAAGTCGGTTCTCGCCGGTCGCGAGTCGTCGTGGACAGCCCAGCAGTGTGCGCTCCTGCGCGAGCGATTGCAGCGGAAGTCGGCCATCAGCCACCACCAGCGCGACTACATGCGCAGCCTCCTGGTGGAATGCAAGCGCTGGGGCTATCCGTGCACAACAGTCGAAGTGCTGCTAGTGGCTATCCGGAACAAATCAGACATTGACGAGCGGCTCGTGCGCACTGAGCTCGCTTTCCACAGGCATTCTCGCCCAGCAGATGTCACAGCAAGACCAGAGCTTTTCAAGCTCGTGCGAGTATCACATGCTGAGTGACTGGAAAACCTGTGTGTGCTGCTAAGTTACGACAAAAACGAGGCAAGTGGCGCTTGCCGAGATTCGATTGTGAGCTTGCCCACAAATGATGAGCTGGCCGTGGGTTTGCGTTCACAGCAGGAGGCTACGGCAGGCGGGGACAGTGACTGTGCGGACGCTGTGACCAGCGCACCTGTGCCTGCACTGATGGTGCTGTCGGTCGTAATGTGGGAGGTGGCGGTAGACTGCGTCGCTTGGTTCCGGTGCTACCCAAAGGAGGTGTGCGAGGATGGGAACATCGTCGTCGAGCACCTCGAACGGGTGAACAAGAAGTCCGACTGACTGTGGTGGCACCCGGTCGTTAAGGACGTTCAAGTCACCCAACCAGGACAATTCTTCTATTGCTCCGTTGAGGGCAAGTGGTCCTACTCTGATCCTTTAGCCATTCGGTTCACTTCGTCTGTCGCTAACATTGGCGGTCGCAGGGGGGCATTCCGGCCATGCCCCCCAAAGCGCTGGAGGGGGTCAAACTATTTTTTGACCCCCAAAGTTGGGATATTTTTTTTTAGAAAAACAGGTGTGTACACTAGGATTTCTTACATTAGGATTAACAAAAAATGATTCGCTCCCACCCCGCTCCCCCTCCACCCAGGAGAGCGATCATGTACTTGGAGAGGTAGCTTATACTAGGTCTGTTGAGCACCCAAATTGCACGTCCCACCCCCCCAACCCCCCAGGAGGAGAGGCAGACATGGGTTTTCCCCCCCTCCCCTCCCCAAAAAACTCGGGTCTGCGGTCCCCCTGGTCGCTAATGTATTTCGCCACAACCATGTCGAAAATTGAACACAGAGAGTGGGTACTTTGGGATTTGTTCGGCCAAGAAGCTGAACTTTGACAAGTCCTGAATTAGATTTGTGGTCGGCCCGGATGGTCGATGGTGAGCGCGTGCTGAGTGGTGTTGTTTGGGTCTGACTGCTGCACTGGGATTGTGTTAGCCTGAGCCTGGCGAGCTGACAGTGGGTGGTGCAGTCATGAGAACTTCCCTGCTGGCAACGTTAACTTGGGTGGCCATATGACGTCGTTGGGGTGGGGGGAGAGATTAATGAACCGTGTTGTGCGTGCTGTCGTTGAATGGAGGACTCCCTCCGCACTTTCAGAAAAAGGGAGATCATATCCAGATTGGAAAAAATTCGGTAAAATGTAGTGGAAAAAGTTTTCTTGTAGTCGACTTAGTGGGGAAAAGTAACTTCAAATTAGGCATAACCCGCTTTGTTTGGGAAATATAGCTAATATATTACAGCTAATTACCATGATTAGCTTAAAGAGAACGTAGCACCTTGGTCGAAGCCTGGAATTTAGTGTAATTAGGGGAACTTTTAGTCGAAAATCATGGAAGCGTCCATGATTTCTCTGAAAAAATGTACAATAAGCTCGATATTTTGATTTTTAAAATGCTTCTTTAGGGAAAGAAATGAATAATTCCCTGTGGATTATGTCATGATCTGGCAAGCACTACCATATTCAATAGGATTCAAGGGCTTCAATTGGCTGATACTCATCGTGACGTCAGCATCTGTCGTCATACCAACAACTGACAGTCTGTGTCCTGCTGCTAAGGGTACATGAGGGGTACATTTCAGGCAGTTTTTAGCTTTTCTCTTCGGAAATTTTGAGTTTCAAAACAGATGATATACAGAGTACTGGGTTTTCAGGCATGCTTTATAACTTGGCTATCTCAGGTAAAATCACGTTATAAAGGCGCCAAATTCTCTTTAATTATATGAAATTACGCGTTAGTCTAACCAAAAACATGTTAATTGAAATCCTTATAGTCGACTCAGTGGGGATAGGTATCTTCTAATTAGCCGTAGCTGGCTTTGATCGGGGGATATAGCAACTCTATTGCAGCTTATTAATATAATTATTTTAATTAGCTAAAATTAGGTTATCATCTTACTGAAAATATTTTACATGAAATGCACATTGTCAACTTAGTTAGGTAGCTTCAAATTAGCCATAACTGGCTTTGTTTGGGAGATACAGCAAATATATTGCAGCTCATTATGTTAATTAGTTTAATTAGGTGGTGCTGATAAATTTTCAGCGAATCAATTATTTTTCATTTTTGGTGTAAGGTGTGATCAAATGCCATCGAATAAGCACAGTACCCGCTTTGTGCCAGCTAAATTGCAAAAGCTGACTCCCTACCCCTACCTCTATTAAAATTTATACCTATGTATGGAAAATACAACGGGATATAGGAGAACAATAAAAAACTTTGACCTCCGGTGAGGTTTTGACCTCGTGACCTTATGACCTTTTCCTTAAATTAATAATTTTTGGAAAAGTAATATTTTCTTTTTCACTGGGTGAACCTCAGGGTATAAGCTAACCAGTGGTGGGTGATTTTCTTTGTAACTCAGATTAAGTTACAGGTCACAGAGGTCATCACCTTGGGCAAAACACCCATTGGAAGTATCTTTCGTGCAGATACGCTACAATATTGCTGATATGGATGCCAAAGAAAGCTGATCACTTACCCACCACAGATTTCGCAACATTACGTGTGCCTTGGATCTGCAAAGACCCTTGTAACCTGACTAATATACGTAGATTGGCCTTAAATGTCATTTAAAAGAAAAGTACGCAAATGCGTCGTTATCAATTTCATTTCAAGGTTTGTCAGTTTCATGCTGCTCCAGATATGTTGGAGCATAACAGTCATGCCGAACTCGGGTGACCGTAGTTCATGACCTCAAATGACGTCTGATATTGTATCACATTACACCACAGTCGAGACGCCTACCATTTGAAACGCTATTTGGCCGCCAGTTTGTTGTTATAAGATGCTTCACACATGTCAAGGTCCTGTGAATGGAACATGACATTTCCCTGTGGTATAATTGGTATTGAGTTGTACGCGTTGCGGCAACAACTTTGCAATCATAAACAATACCAACCGACAAAACTGGAACGCAAAAGTTTGTTTCAACATCTGATAGGATATCAACCGTTAAAATTGGGACAACAAAAGTTTGTTTCAACATCTGATAGAATATCAACCGTTAAAATTGGGACAACAAAAGTTTGTTTCAACATCTGATAGGATATCAACCGTTAAAATTGGGACAACAAAAGTTTGTTTCAACATCTGATAGGATATCAACCGTTAAAATTGGGACAACAAAAGTTTGTTTCAACATCTGATAGGATATCAACCGTTAAAATTGGGACAACAAAAGTTTGTTTCAACATCTGATAGGATATCAACCGTTAAAATTGGGACAACAAAAGTTTGTTTCAGCGACTGATATACACATCATTTCATTCAACACTTTTCACTTCCACGCATACTTCAGCCCTGTCGATGATGACACATTCGGAAACGTGCACCGGTTTTCTAACTATCCGGCGCAACCAGCTTGGAATTAATGTAGTTTTTAGGTGCCCAGATGAGAGTATCAGATGTGTGGAATTAGTATAGACTGAACAGTTGCCAATTCCGCTGTGTTGTGCGCGAGAAAACCTGATCTAAAGCAAAAACTTTGCTGGATCTTACAAGTGTAAAGAACGAATGGATGTATTCCCAACACTGAAGGTTGTCCCAATGACCATGCGGGGAATCTTGCACAAAAATATTCAAATATTTTTTGTCTCAATTTTGGCTGCTGATATCGTATCAGATGTTTGAAAAAACTGGTTTTGTTCCAGTTTTATCGTTTTGTGTTGATTATGTTTGCATATTTCTTGCCGCAACGCGTACAGCTCAAAACCAATTATACCACAGGGAAATGTCATGTTCCATCCACGGGATCTTGACATGTGTGAAGCATCTGATAACAACAAACTGGCGGCCAAATGGCCTTTCAAATGGTATGCGTCTCGACTATGGTGTAATGTGATACAATATCAGACGTCATTTTAGGTCATGAACTAAGGTCACACGACTTCGGCATGACTGTGTAATGCTCCAACATATCTGGAGCAGCATGGAATTGACAAACCTTGAAATGAAATTGATAACGACGCATTTGCGTACTTTTCTTTTAAATAACATTTAAGGCCAATCTACGTCTATTAGTCAGGTTACAAGGGTCTTTACAGATCCAAGGCACACGTAATGGTACGAAATCTGTGGTAGGTAAGTGATCAGCTTTCATTTGACATCCATATCAACCATGTTGCAGCGTTTGTGCACGGAAGGCACTTGCAATAGCTTTCATTTGACATCCATATCAACCATGTTGCAGCGTATGTGTACGGAAGGCACTTGCAATGAGCGTTTTTCCCTAGGTGATGACCTCTGTGACCTGTTACTTTATCTGAGTTACAAAGAAAATCACTCACCACTGGTTAGCTTATCCCTCGAGGCAAACATATACCAATGCAAAAACAAAAAAAATTGAAAATAGGAATTTTCCAAAAATTCTTAATTTAAAGAAATTTAACAAGGCCAAAAGGTCCAAACCTCACCTGAGGTCAAAGTTTTTATTTTTCTTATAGAGCCCGTTGTATCTTCTATCAATTGGTATCAATTTTAAATAATTTCGACCCGCCAATTTTAAGATACAAAATTATTTCTGCATCAATATTTGCGTTGACCTCGAAATTTTGATGACCTCTGTCTGGTGACCTCTTTGACCTTGGGACCTGAAATTGAGCCCAAATTTTTCTTTTGTATGGGGACCTTGGGTACAAAATTTGGTTGAAATCTAAAGGGTGATGTTGAACTCGCCTTGATGATTTGTCCTGGAATGATCCATATATTTGATTCAGTATTGTTCTTGGGAGATGTTGGGTCAAAGGGTATATTAAACTTAAGGTAATGTTTACTCTCTTAATCACTTGATTGATATGTTCCTTGAACTTCAAATCGTTGGATAGGGTAATGGCAAGATGCTTGTGCTTGTTTTCGACCATTACGGACTTTCCGCCGAATGTGAGTTTTGGGACAGGGGAACTGGTTTTTAGGAAGAATGTTGAATTGTTTTTAGAGCATTACATGTCATAAACCATTTTTGACCAAGGCCTTTAGGTCCGCCTGGAGTGTATTTTGAACAGCGAGAAATGAGTCAGTCGTGTATGTCGCGTGCAGGATGTCTCGTCGGCATAACAGAGAATGTCATGCATAGTTTTTTGTGAGAGTTGAGATATAACAATGCAAGAAGGGGGCCAGGACCGATCCCTGAGGGCAGCCAGCGTTCAGTGAGCGTAGATGAGGTAGAATTTTGTAAGCAAACGCGTTGTCTTCTGTCCGTCAGGAAGTAAGCCAGTCCGGGATCACGGTCAGTCCGAATTCCTTTACATTTAAGAGCCCTTTGTGCAAAATTGTAGCATAAAATGTCTCAGTACGCTGCAGTAAAATCTTGCCCTTTGTCTAGCGACTCGTTAAACTTATGTGTAAGGTAGAATAATTGCATTTGGGTGCTGTGCCCTGGCCTGCGACCACTCTCAGTTAAGAGATTATTGTCTATTAAATGTTTATGTATTTTTTCTGAATACATTTTTTTCGAAAACTTTGGATACACAAGAAAGGAGACTGATAGGCCTATAGCTTGGTGCATCCGAGGGAGACCCTTTATTCTTGAAAATTTGCTTTACATTTCACGGGAAAATTTATGTTTGAACAGACTTATTAAACAATTTTTCTAACGGTTTTGCGATAAAAATTGCGGTTTGTTTAACACGTGCCCGCTGGGGGGGAAATTCGCCCCCTCCTGGTTTTTCCCAGATAGCTGAAAAACGAAGAGACGCAGAACAACGAAACTTACGGTACCTTATTCCTGATTAATTTTACACATCTGACCAATTTTTTTAGTTAAGGTCATGTCAGGTTAAGGAGCTATCCAGGGTCAAGTGACCCGACCTCAAAACCTAAAATTACGAGTTTGAAGCAGCGCCCAGGGAACATTAGCAAACCGATCAGTTTGCAACTTCCACAATATGATAAGGTCACTAGGGTCTACAAATCTGTTCTCTCGGAATTTTGATATTGGTAACCTAAGGTGGGGTCAATTTTTTGGTCACCCCATTATAAGTATATGGTGAGAAATAGAATGGACTCGTTTTCAGGAAATACTGGATAGATAAGGCTGGAAATCCTCAAACTGTCTATTCCTACTACAATCTTGACCACAAAGTTGAGTTTTTGAGCATCTGACCTCTCACAGGTCATATCAGGTCACGGGAGCAGAGGGTGATTGTTTTGCCAATAACTTTTCACTGAATTGAGATAAAGCTCCCATTCTGCTTGCATTGTGTTTATATTGTCACAGGGAGTCCATTGATATGCAACATGGTCATACCAGGTCACTCCGTGACACTGACCTAGGTCGAGGTCAGGTTATTTTGACTATTTGACCTAGCAAGGCCATATTATACATCATTCGATTCGCCGCGATGAGAGGAATCCAATGATACATAAAGATTTGCTCTAGCTCCCCTGAGGGCAGATCTAGAGAGGGAATCGTACACTGCTCTGTTGTAAGCCTATGGAGCATTCTTTGACCTATGTTGACCTCAATATTGACCCGACATAAAAATTATTCTTATAAATTCTCTTCGTCTTAACAAGAGCTTTCGAACGCCGCCCGTAATTTTCCTTTAGCTTTCGTGGGGAACGAGATACGGAAGGGGAGGGGCGAAAAACGTCCCCCAGCGGGGTGCGTCATGCAAGGGACCCCAGCGGGGGGCGTGTTAAGTAATTTTATTTGAGTTGCTTAACTTTTATGAGTTATTTAACTCATATAGCACCTCGCGTGTTGTGAGCGTTAATCGATTCATTTCGGAGATGGGACTGTCACTAGGCTCTGTATGTATTGTTTCTGGCTCCTCGATGGCTAGAGTTCATTGTGCTGCAAAAAAGGAATATAACAGATTGGGCTTTTGCTCATCGTAATCAACTAATACTCCATTATTAGTTACTGAAATGGGAATGTTGCTATTAATTCTTCGTCCAAGGTGTTCGCTTTCTCCACGTATTCGTTCGCAAGTTCAGTGAGTTCAGAGAGTAATATTCGGGGACAACCCGAAGATATAACCATAGAACATTGAACCAAATGTTTTTAACCAATTCTCGACTCTGATGCCCAGCCGGGTATTCTTTTTGAGTAAGTGCCGAGTCAATACAAACTGCCAGGTCATATACTCAGCACACTTTGTGCGATATAATGGATTACTATAGCATGCCTGAAAGTCAAAGACATTTGGTACACTCTGACACTAGTGGCTCCGCATGGTAACTCCATAGAGCCAATGCGAACGGGGACATATGTCAGGAGTTTGACACTAACTACGAATGGAGTATTAAAGGGAATGGGGCACCTTGGTCGAATCCTGGAATTTAGTGTAATGTGACAGCACAGGTCACATGATGCCCATCCAAAACCATGCAGAACCCTGGAATTTATCCAGCCGGGGGCGCAGGAAACAAAGCCACCTGCGCTTCAGCGGCACCGGCACGCACCCAGACCAGCGCTGTCGGCGGCCGAATACCACCGGAACAAATAAGACGGCTCCACACAGGGCCCATCGTCCGGTAGCAGCGCGACCTGGTTCATGACCGAACAGTTCCGGGTTTGACACTCGCTGGCTGGACAGTGGCGGATATCAAAATCGCGAGAGGGAAGGTGGCGTTTCATTTTCTCCTTTTTGCTGACGAGATGCCTGATTTCTTTCTTCACCCTCTCACGTTCGCTTCTGACGCCAGTGGGGCGCGCCCCACTGGCCCGTAAACTGGGACCGCCCGGGCGGTCCCGGTTTACGGGCCTAAAACCGCCACCGGTGGCACGGTATGCAGCAAGTGTGAAAATCGGTGAATGCCATCGGGTCGGTACCTGGCTCAACCGTAACCATGGAGACGGCTGTCGAACCCAGAAGTTCACGTGAGGTCACCGAACCGTGTCAAAATTCTGTGACCGGCCAGACGCCGTCTGCAAGCGTTTTCTAGACCTGTCATTTGATTGGCAGGGCTCTCGGCCGCTTCTTTTTTGTCTTTCTTTCTCTTTGTCTCTTTGTCCTCTTTCTCATTGTACTGTGTGTATCGTGTCGTGTTCTTTTTTAATTATAGTACCTTTCAATTGTTTTACGGTCCCCACGTAGACATATCCAGATTGATAAACCCATTTTCCACAGCCTGCTCCTCTGGCCCAACGTTAAGCGTCGAAAGAGTATACGTGTGGCTGTAAAAAAACATTATAAATTTTACATTATACTTATTCAACAACTCTAGCCCTTAGTATGTACCTCTTAAACAAATGCAACTTTTATAGCTAGTTAATGTGAACAATTATTGGTAAATACTTTTCCTCAGCCTGTACCTCTAGCCCAACGTTAAGTGTTGAATGGTTATACGTCTAGCTGCAGAAAAGTATTATCAATAATTAGTTGCATATTTCAAAAACCCCAACCCCAGTACGTACCCCTAAAATCAAAACATCTCTTTGAGCTAGTTAATGTGATCAATCATTAATAAACACTTTTTCCCAGCCTGTACCTCTGGCCCAACGTTAAGCGTTGAAAGAGTATACATCTGGTTGCAGAAAAGCACCATCAAAGATAAATTACCTAAAAGACCTGAGCCTTACCTGTGACCTAAGTCCATCACTACTGACTAGCTAAACTAATTCAACCATCATAGCCCTTTTTCCAGCCTGTAAATCGGGCCCAAAGTTAAACGTCAAAGGCATATACGTCTAGCATCAATAACACTATCAATAATGTAAGGAAGTCTTACCCCAGAACACATATACTTACGCTGATCCCTCCCTTACCTCTTAAGCCACTGCTGTTAAGTGATAGCCTATCCTAGACCCGCATAATAGGCTAGGACGTACCTTGTACGTTAAGGCTGGGATGACGATCCTGAATGATTATGGATTCGGCTATCTTTCTATCTGGATGATCACGTGCCCGATGAACTACTTTTAGCTCAAGTGGTTCTGTTATAGCCTGAGTGACCTGTGCTGCATGTTTCTCGAGGAAATGATCTCCTAGAGGTGTGTTCCTAGTTTTATTTTTCGCGTCCCGCAAATGTTCGTTAAATCGCAATCGGATGGGCCTCATCGACTCCCCTACGTATTGAGCCCTGTTTTGATCCTGATTACACAGTCTACAGTCTATTTGATACACTAAATTTTTCTGTGTGCAGTCGCCTTTAAAACCTGACTTGCATAAATGACACCTCTGACCCCCAGGACGTTTTGGCTTAGAAATGGCCGACCTAACCAATGACGACTTAAGTTTCTTGTTATTCTTCCAGGCTATGTGTACTTTCAGGTTAGATTTCTTTACAACCTTTTTTATTTTACAGAGTAGCTGTTCGTCTACGTACGGCAGTCAAGAACCCATCATAAGAATCTGAGCCTTCTTTCTTTTTCTTGCACCTTCCGTTACCTGTCCTAGCTAGTCTAACCTCCCTCAACAAACGCCTGAGAAGCCCTGCATGATACCCATTTTTTAGAAGCAGATTCCAAATCTTATCTACGCTTTTTCTCTCTTTCTCTGGGCCCGATGAGTTATCCATAGCCCGGTGGAACATGTTTCGGATAATATTGTGTTTCGTAGACGTGGGATGGGCAGATGTACTATGGAGGATGATTCCCGAGTTGGTTGGTTTTATGTAGAGCTCTGTCTCTATCTTAGTGTTTTGGCCGTGTGTTTCTGCTGTGACTAACGTATCCAAATAGGGCACGCCACTCCCACTACCCGTGTGCTCCATGGTAAATTTTAGGTGTGGATGTCTACTGTTCATATAGCTAAGGAAGTCATCCAAAGCTTCCTGCCCATGCGAGAAGATACCTGCATAATCGTCAATGTACCTTACCAAGAACTCTGGTTTGACAGGACATGTAGCTAACGTATTGGTTTCAAACATATCTAAGAACAGAATGGCCAAGGCAGGTGCACATGGATTCCCCATAGCTAACCCTAATTTTTGTCGGTAGTACTGATCCCCAAATGAGAAAACATTGTCACTCAGACACTGGTCGAGAAGTTTAGAAATGTCGTCTTTGGTCAGGCCAAAAGTATCAATATTCTGTGAATGATTGTCTAGCTTTGCTTCTACCGCTTTGATAGCTTCAGGAACGGGTATGTTTCCATACAAATTGACAACGTCTATGCTGAAGAAAATACTACCTGCTGGTATGCCTTCTGATTGAGTGTGATTTGAGAGTGTCCTCAAAAAGTCTTTGGTATCCCAAATATGCGTAGGCACAAACTGGAGAAGTTGATTAAGTATTCTCTCAAGCAAACAGGAAGTTTTCTCTGTGGGCCCTCCACAGGCAGATATGACTGGTCTGAGAGGGACTAATGGTTTATGATCCTTCGGTAAACCATAAAATACGGAGGTTCTACTATGCGCGGGGGTTAGATCTGTTACTGTCCTATCCGGCAGTTTTCCCCTCGCAACGCTTTTGAGCGTACGTTTGGTTTTTGCTTCCACATTCTGAACAGGATTCTTTCTTAACTTTTCATAGCTCTCCGGGTCATCTAAGATAGTGTTAACCTTGTTTATATAGACATCTTTGTCTAGAATTACAAAACCCTTACATTTGTCGCTCTGTTTAACTATTACATTTTCGTTTTTTGCGAGTTCATGGACAAGATTACGTTGCTCAGCCGTTACATTATGGGTAGCTACTCTGTGACTTTTATACGTACGCAGAAGATCATCTTTGAGATTTTGAAGGCTAGACTCGACGATCCTGTTCGAAGGTTCTGGAAACGTCTTACCGATATCAGGAAATCTAAAGGAGAGGTTTGGAAGGCGACCTGCCCGCTGTTGGCGCACACCCCCATCAGGGTCGTCCGCCACAGAGTTGGTACCCGATGCTCCGCTGCCCAGCGCTCTTGGTGTTGCCCCGCCAGATGATGATGATGAGGTCGGAGCGGCAGGGTCGGCTGGCACGATGGTGGGAGCTCCGTCTGTGGCGTTCTCTGATGGTGTACGGGTGGCTCCACTTGGTCCTGAGATCTTGTCCTTCCAACGTTTTGCGTACGCGAGCCGTTCCACTCCTTTAGCTACGTCTAATAACACTTCTCTCGTAACGCACTGAGTCATTGCAAAGTTCAGTCCTTTCGCTAAAACACCTATGCACGCTTCATTTATGCCCTGAGACGATAACTTGTTCACTCTTTTCTTAGTTTCATCGTTCACTGACACATCTTGACGTTGGCTGTTCCTACAGTTCTCTTGAAGTTGTCTAAACTTCCGAATAAGAAGACGTCAGTTGTCAAAAATGGTTTGGTCAAAGACTTGATGGCACTTTCGGAATACATAATCGAAACGATTCTGATCTAAAAATGTACGAAGGAGTTCAAAATTCCGTGATCGTTCACGCTCTAAAAAACCTTCGTATGAATCAAGCGTGCATAGGTGTTTTAGCGAAAGGACCGAACTTTGCAATGACTCAGTGCGTTACGAGAGAAGTGTTATTAGACGTAGCTAAAGGAGTGGAACGGCTCGCGTACGCAAAACGTTGGAAGGACAAGATCTCAGGACCAAGTGGAGCCACCCGTACACCATCAGAGAACGCCACAGACGGAGCTCCCACCATCGTGCCAGCCGACCCTGCCGCTCCGACCTCATCATCATCATCTGGCGGGGCAACACCAAGAGCGCTGGGCAGCGGAGCATCGGGTACCAACTCTGTGGCGGACGACCCTGATGGGGGTGTGCGCCAACAGCGGGCAGGTCGCCTTCCAAACCTCTCCTTTAGATTTCCTGATACCGGTAAGACGTTTCCAGAACCTTCGAACAGAATCGTCGAGTCTAGCCTTCAAAATCTCAAAGATGATCTTCTGCGTACGTATAAAAGTCACAGAGTAGCTACCCATAATGTAACGGCTGAGCAACGTAATCTTGTCCATGAACTCGCAAAAAACGAAAATGTAATAGTTAAACAGAGCGACAAATGTAAGGGTTTTGTAATTCTAGACAAAGATGTCTATATAAACAAGGTTAACACTATCTTAGATGACCCGGAGAGCTATGAAAAGTTAAGAAAGAATCCTGTTCAGAATGTGGAAGCAAAAACCAAACGTACGCTCAAAAGCGTTGCGAGGGGAAAACTGCCGGATAGGACAGTAACAGATCTAACCCCCGCGCATAGTAGAACCTCCGTATTTTATGGTTTACCGAAGGATCATAAACCATTAGTCCCTCTCAGACCAGTCATATCTGCCTGTGGAGGGCCCACAGAGAAAACTTCCTGTTTGCTTGAGAGAATACTTAATCAACTTCTCCAGTTTGTGCCTACGCATATTTGGGATACCAAAGACTTTTTGAGGACACTCTCAAATCACACTCAATCAGAAGGCATACCAGCAGGTAGTATTTTCTTCAGCATAGACGTTGTCAATTTGTATGGAAACATACCCGTTCCTGAAGCTATCAAAGCGGTAGAAGCAAAGCTAGACAATCATTCACAGAATATTGATACTTTTGGCCTGACCAAAGACGACATTTCTAAACTTCTCGACCAGTGTCTGAGTGACAATGTTTTCTCATTTGGGGATCAGTACTACCGACAAAAATTAGGGTTAGCTATGGGGAATCCATGTGCACCTGCCTTGGCCATTCTGTTCTTAGATATGTTTGAAACCAATACGTTAGCTACATGTCCTGTCAAACCAGAGTTCTTGGTAAGGTACATTGACGATTATGCAGGTATCTTCTCGCATGGGCAGGAAGCTTTGGATGACTTCCTTAGCTATATGAACAGTAGACATCCACACCTAAAATTTACCATGGAGCACACGGGTAGTGGGAGTGGCGTGCCCTATTTGGATACGTTAGTCACAGCAGAAACACACGGCCAAAACACTAAGATAGAGACAGAGCTCTACATAAAACCAACCAACTCGGGAATCATCCTCCATAGTACATCTGCCCATCCCACGTCTACGAAACACAATATTATCCGAAACATGTTCCACCGGGCTATGGATAACTCATCGGGCCCAGAGAAAGAGAGAAAAAGCGTAGATAAGATTTGGAATCTGCTTCTAAAAAATGGGTATCATGCAGGGCTTCTCAAGCGTTTGTTGAGGGAGGTTAGACTAGCTAGGACAGGTAACGGAAGGTGCAAGAAAAAGAAAGAAGGCTCAGATTCTTATGATGGGTTCTTGACTTTGCCGTACGTAGACGAACAGCTACTCTGTAAAATAAAAAAGGTTGTAAAGAAATCCAACCTGAAAGTACATATAGCCTGGAAGAATAACAAGAAACTTAAGTCGTCATTGGTTAGGTCGGCCATTTCTAAGCCAAAATGTCCTGGGGGTCAGAGGTGTCATTTATGCAAGTCAGGTTTTAAAGGCGACTGCACACAGAAAAATTAGTGTATCAAATAGACTGTAGACTGTGTAATCAGGATCAAAACAGGGCTCAATACGTAGGGGAGTCGATGAGGCCCGTCCGATTGCGATTTAACGAACATTTGCGGGACGCGAAAAATAAAATTAGGAACACACCTCTAGGAGATCATTTCCTCGAGAAACATGCAGCACAGGTCACTCAGGCTATATCAGAACCACTTGAGCTAAAAGTAGTTCATCGGGCACGTGATCATCCAGATAGAAAGATAGCCGAATCCATAATCATTCAGGATCGTCATCCCAGCCTTAACGTACAAGGTACGTCCTAGCCTATTATGCGGGTCTAGGATAGGCTATCACTTAACAGCAGTGGCTTAAGAGGTAAGGGAGGGCTCAGCGTAAGTATATGTGTTCTGGGGTAAGACTTCCTTACATTATTGATAGTGTTATTGATGCTAGACGTATATGCCTTTGACGTTTAACTTTGGGCCCGATTTACAGGCTGGAAAAAGGGCTATGATGGTTGAATTAGTTTAGCTAGTCAGTAGTGATGGACTTAGGTCACAGGTAAGGCTCAGGTTTTTTAGGTAATTTATCTTTGATGGTGCTTTTCTGCAACCAGATGTATACTCTTTCAACGCTTAACGTTGGGCCAGAGGTACAGGCTGGGAAAAAGTGTTTATTAATGATTGATCACATTAACTAGCTCAAAGAGATGTTTTGATTTTAGGGGTACGTACTGGGGTTGGGGTTTTTGAAATATGCAACTAATTATTGATAATACTTTTCTGCAGCTAGACGTATAACCATTCAACACTTAACGTTGGGCTAGAGGTACAGGCTGAGGAAAAGTATTTACCAATAATTGTTCACATTAACTAGCTATAAAAGTTGCATTTGTTTAAGAGGTACATACTAAGGGCTAGAGTTGTTGAATAAGTATAATGTAAAATTTATAATGTTTTTTTACAGCCACACGTATACTCTTTCGACGCTTAACGTTGGGCCAGAGGAGCAGGCTGTGGAAAATGGGTTTATCAATTACAAAAAAAAGTTGACCTTGACCACTAGGTACAATCTTAACTAAATAATTCGAGGGAGGCTTTTATTGTAAAAATATAGCATCATTTTAAAGGGAAAAGCATGCAGTCTTTACACCGATCTAGTATCACGTCTACTAGTGCTTAATAGGTAGTTTTTGGTTAGCATTTTAGCTGCAGTCGACGGAAAAATAGTAAATAAGAAGAACAGAAATATTCAAATAACCGATTAAGGTACTTCAGCCAGTTTTTCACTGCTAATCAAAAGCTAGTGTTTGGCTGAAATAATAGAAAAGACTGTCACAAATACTGCTCTAGGTTTGTCGTATTGTCGGCATTACTTTTAGGTTAGAGGTACCAATATGGTTGTTGTCACGACATCCAATCTTATTTTTAACGATTCATTCTAAAAGGCATTTTTGTGTGAAGCTCAATTCGAGGTCTGGCTATACTAGGACTGAGAATTATTGATATTTACTCCACGATTCTGATGAAGGGCTGTGCCCGAATATATAATCTTCAGTGTTTTTTACATTTCCGGATTCGAGGGGAGAGGCCAGGGAACATCTTAACAACTCAAATCGCATTCATGTTAGATCAAATTACAGAAATGCACATTCATGCAGTCAATAACAAAAATGGATAATACGTGTGTTTTGCATAGATAACTAATAAAAGTCTGCATGAAATAGGAATGGAACGGAATTTAATGGAATGATACCGATTTTGCAAAAATGGAACGGAATGAAACAACATTTTGCAGAGTTAATAAGGAACGGGATGGAAGTGAAATACATTTTCGAGGAAAAATTAAGGCATTGGACGGAATGGGACGGATTTTGGTGAAATCTTATGGGATGGAATGGATTAGAACAGAGAAAAATGGGATGAAACGGGATGGAAGCTGCAAAAGCGTCCCATACAGACCTCTAATAGCCATTTATCTTCAAACATGCAATCCATTTAAAAATTTATTTTGTAGCAATATATGTAAATGAACCATGGAAATTAAGTTTTTGAGCCCTCCTTGAAAAAATAGCAATCAAATAAAGACAACATCCCCGCAAGCATGCCGCTAGATCCGCTATTCAATTCACATGGCACATCCCAGTCACGCATACTAGCACCTTTGTTAGAAACCGGTTGTTGTGGCCATCTTGCCCGCTCCGCTCGCGTGGCCATCGCTGGGGGAGATTGGATTGTACAGCCTCCGTCTGGGCAGATTGAAACTGCAGTCTGTTTGATGAACCTAGATTTCCGATGATTTATTAATATTGTTAAAACTTGACCGCGATTTCGCCTACGTCAGTCATACAGTATGCTGCATTGTCATCTAACCAGAAATATATCGCACGAAAAGGCCACACCGATAACGCATTTCGTAGCACACTGCGCATTTGTCGGGAGAGAACGGGGCTGCCGGGGCACCTGCCGCTGACTTCTATGTTAAAAGTCTTGCACCTTTCTTTGAGAATTACGGATAGAACGGCACAAATCAAGAGAATTGGTTCAAAGAGATTAAGTTTCCGCACTTCGGTGGTTCAGAAAAGACCAAACATCCCATATCTCACAAAGTCATTTTGGACGCTACTCGGGCCAAAACGTTTTTGGGAAACAAGTGATGATTACAAAAAAAGACGTAGAACGAGGATTTTGCGGGCTATATATTTGGAATCTGCGCATGAAACTGTATCAGAAACAAGAAAAACTCAGGTGGGTGGTCTCAGGGGTCTATAAATGTCAGAATCTATCGCTCACGAAAATCTGAGGGCGATTTTTGTCTCGCCGAGATTTTCTGCACTAATAGTTTCTGAATCGGCAAATCATAATCGGAAACCCATTTGGCTTGATGTGTTGTCTCTGCAGCGAGCAGGGGGAGCCTTTCATCCAGGGGGAATCCAAAATAAGCAGGTTTTTTATTTTTGTGATTTTTAAGATTGACAAAAATTAATTCAGTTTTAGATTATAGGTAAACCAGTTCAAAACCAGAGAAGAGATACGGCATTAAATAAATTCGACATTATCCAATTAAGCACGGAAACGTTCTCAATCTCCATAATTACAGGATTATAAATTGTTGCCAATAGCATTATTGGAAGCTGGCAAAACCATTAGTGTGTGTTTAAGGAATAGTTATTTTTCATTGGCGGTCTGCTAGATGTACTATGCTCAATGTAAATTTGACTAATGACTAAATTAAACTAAATTTGACATAAACAGGGACGAAACTGGAAGATACCAAAAGATGGTAGCGGTCGATTATCGTCACGACAAACGAAAAAGTAAAATAGTCACGGAATGTGTATTGGCTCTTTGCTAAACGAGTGAGGTCCCAAAGGCCACCTCGGCGGCGCCCGAAAATGGAGATCACGGTCAGTGTTACAATTGTTGTGTTAGGACGGACTTATTAACAAAATTTAACATGAACTTAATATTTCCGCAGCACACTCATAAATCGACAGAACCTTGATCTCATTGAAAGCGGAGTGCTGCTCAGCCTCAACTAGAATCGCAGTTTTCTAGAAACACAACTTGATTTAGAAACAAGCTCAGTTACATAACAAAAGCTTGTCTCAGATACCTACAGTCAAAATTAGATTGTTTCAATAGTAGGGTTTGATATGTTCTATATCAACTTTGGAATTCTAATATTCTTTTTGCAACCAGAATTACCACACCATACCACCTAGAACTCTGATGAAGGGGGATACACCCCTCTACCAAATCGTCATCACAACCTATGCGTTTCGTCCAACCCAGCTCTATTCAGTAGTGTTTCGAAACACAGACCATCTCCGGCATTTTTGTGCCAGCCTCCGGCTCACGAGACTTTGGACATGCACAGACACGTCCTTGACTCGAGAGAAGCGGTAGTCGTGGCGCGTGACACAGGCGTCCAGCACTTCATCCGCACAGAACACTGACGGCCCATTCCACCTAATTTCTAGTTCCAGTGCAGCGTTTTCATGTTTGAGCTGCCTGTGGCAACCAAAAACATCTTTCGCCACGCTGGCCATGGACTCCACAACGGATTCCGGCGGACTCATAAGCCAGGCACGCACCACGAAGGAGTAGAACGGCCAGATGGCCGGCTGAGCTGCTGCCTCTTGCGCTAACAGCGCCAGAAGCTGCTGGTTGGTCAGCCCTTCACCCTGCTCTCTCAAGAACCTCCACACTGCGCATATACTTGATAGCTCGACTATTGCTGCTTTGGGAGCCAACTTAGCTGCAACAAGGTTATCCGCACTCCTCTTCACCATTTGAAGCCAGTCCTGGTGAGGCAGACGCTGTAACTGCTTCAGGTCACCAGTGTTGCGGATGTCGCACATCGAAGCCGCCACTTGACGGTTCATGGCCCCCTTAGAGTTGCCACGGGCATCGACGCCGCGACCTCTTCTCACACAGCTGGTGTATAGTGACTCCAGGAAGGCCAGTAGATCCGGAGCCTGGAACGACAGAGAATCCCGCCCCTGTTTTAGCCAAACCGCAGTCGGAATCACTTCGACTCTGATGCAGGCCATTCTGGGGTCAGGAGGGGGGAGGGGCACCTACTCTAAACTTTATTTATCCACAAGGGATGATAAATACTGAAAAATGATAAATACTCTCTGGAAAATAAATAATGGATAACGCGTTAGCAGGTACCTATGTTTATCGTGCTGGTGAATCAGTTCGAATTCCATTATAACAGAACAACACTTTTTCTCTTCAAACGACGAGCTCTAGGAAAGATTCATCCGCCTACCGGTTTGTCACACGAGGACAGAAACAAAATCATTATCCTGGAAAAAGTATTTTTAAACAGCTAAGCATTAAAGTCCTTTTGAAAAATGGCATTACAAATGACAAAAATAATAATTGCTCGACAAAATAGTTGCGGCAACGCCCGTCAGTAACCCTAAATATGGGCTTTATTATGAATAAAGTTTCCCTGGTAATTGGGACGACGGAGAGAATTAAGAACATCAGGGGCGCAGGAACTCACCAGATGCCCGACGCCACGGGATTGCCCCGCCAGACAAGGCCAGGCGTCGATGATGTCCAGAATACGGAGAGCGTCTTCCATCTCCTCCAGTTTCCAGAGCATACCATCAAACTTCTCCTTCCGTTCCCAGGGCAGGACTTGAAGGTCCTGAAGAGCCTTACTACCTTCTGCCAGCACGCTATAGATGTCGCAGAGTGCGGCAACTTGCACAAGAAAGTTCCCTCCTGAGAAAATATGGAAGACATATGTTAGTCGAAGAGAGTATTTCGAAATGATTATCAGCTACATTATATCTCACTTTTCTATGGGTCGTCTCTGAATTCTATGAAACTTTGTAATTTGATTCCACCATGTAGCACAACACCACATGCAAATTTATATGACCCGGTGACCTCTGGGGTCAGATCTAGAGGTCATCGAAGGTCACCAGTTTTTTACTAACTTGACCTCAATTAAATAGGTAGGTATGTACATTTTTGGTGTCAAAATAGATTAAGCAGCACAATTGAGAATTACTAACAAATGATAAGCCATCCTGAAACGATGGTAAAATTTGACTTGACCCCTACCTGACCCTTGACATAACAAGGTAAAACTATACAATAATTAATTGTACCCATCTTTGCATGATTCAAATCCAATGAAACATTATCATACAAATGTTTATACATTTGTCAAGACAAGTTTAAAACAGAAAGGCGGAGACTAGAAATTTTTTTTAGATACTGGCAGTCAAACGTGGTATTGCACTGTGTAGCAAA
Organism: Lepas anatifera; assembly: GCA_034440635.1. NCBI lineage: Eukaryota > Metazoa > Arthropoda > Thecostraca > Lepadidae > Lepas > Lepas anatifera. Next base: position 280,849 of record JAOTON010001302.1, read on the forward strand.
CGTGACCCGGGGCGATCAAGCTATGAGCGGTGATAACATAGGATTCTTTTTGTCCAATCTTTGAGAAAAACGCTTCGATGGTGAGAAGCTCACGGTACACGCCTCATTTGTAGCATGATCAAGTTGATCTCACATTACACAACCCGTTGAAATATTCTAACTCGCGCATGCTCGTCGCTTGAAATTATTCGTACGATAATATTTTGAAACTGGAGTAAGATACTCATCACAGCAGTAAATTGTGACCAGACCTGAGGTGTGCTGTCTCAATGGCGTTTGAGGAAACCTGACAGAAACGTTAGACGGGAGAGATGCGATACTCCCACTCGGTCGGAGGGTGATCCATCGATAACGATGCTGCTCGCCAGAGACAAAACATTGAGCCATTCGTTGCTGTGAGGCTTACTAGTCCGGATTTGTTTTTAGCGAGAATAATTGGGCAGATTTAAAAATAACGCAGTAGGAAGATAAATAATATATCGATCTTAAACTTAAATGATGCAATGGCTTCACCAAGGTCTACAACATTTTTCAGATATTTTTATATCGATGACCTGACGTCAAGTGCGAGCCATGACTCCCTCTTGGAAATAAATGGTTAAAAATGTATAGTTGCGATAACCTCGCAGGTAATGATTATAGCGTTATTTTGGCGTAATTGCGATCGATTTACAACTGAAATTCGAATTATTGATGAATTATGACATATGTTGACCTTGACATGCCCTTAGGTCCGGTCAAATATCCGATTTGACTTCACAAGATCATGATATATATAATTCGATCGGACTTGACGAGAGGATTCCAATGATGCCTTTGTATATTGTAAAGCTTTCTTCTGTTAGATGTTACAATATTACACGCAATTTTACATTGTAACATATGAAACTATATACATATTCCTCTCGTGACCTTAAAGTTGACATGACCAAAAATCCATGCAAAATTTTTTTGCTCAACTATCTAATGCCGTTTCCTCTATTTTTTATCTATCGTAGTTTTCGAGATAGTGTGGGGAGGCTGACATCAGCATCCCCGTACCGGCGCTTTCGGCTCGGACCATCGTACCGGCGCGTGTTTATATCTACCTTTGAGAAGGCGGAGATCTGTATGGTCCGACTGGTCAGCTGTGCCATTTTCCACCCGCTTCTCCAGAACATGTTGAAAAGTCTTTGCATTCCTCTGGAACGCTTCCATCGTTAGAGCTGCGTATGGGGCGAAACGAGTTGTCGACCATAACTTTGGCCGCACGGCTGATGTCCCATGGTCGGCTGCAGCATCCAGGAACTCCTCGAGACCTTTACCTATGTAGTGCCGCTTCGAAATCTGCGTCATCTTACTTATGGTGTCTGTGACCCATGTGCTTCCGGCAGATCCACGGGCATCGTGATCCGCTAAGTTAAGCAGATGGGATCCATCCCATAAAGAAACGATGCATGGATCAGAACTGCCACTTGTGTCTGCTGAGTTCATGGCCACACAAAGGTGTTCTGGGACGCTGAGGTGATGATACTGGCCGTCCATGCAAACTGAAGCCACTTTATTGTGATGTGTGATTCCTAGCGCTGCCAAAGATGTAGCGATATCAGTCGCCAAGTCCTTTCCCGAATGTCCTTTCACCACAGGAGCTCCAATAACGAATGACTGGAGTATATCATCCGGGGAGCACCTAGTACCACGGGAGCAGCGCGATGATGTCCATGGTTCGGCGCTCAACAGTCACCTTGTCAGCACACACGGCTGTACAAGGCTGCGACGCAATGTGCTGCTTCAGCATGTCTCGCAAAACATCGCTGAAATGAGCTCGCAGCTTCGGCATCATTGACACTGAATGGTTGATAGAGCCCATGCCCAGGCCACTCCGGTGCTGAAGAGCCACCAGGTCCTCGAAGGTTGCATGAGGATGCGACTTCTTCAGCACGTAGTAGCCTGTTCGAAGAACCCTCTTGGACACCTGTTTTTCAGTCACAAATCTGCCCTTGGTAATTTCCGCCATTCTGGCCTCCTCTTCCACTTGCTGGCCATGGCTTTGACAGGTGAAATGCCGTTTAACCTTCATCTTCAGATTTCTGAATTCGGTCGGCTGAACAACGTTCTTACCGGTGAAGTCAGTACCAGAGGAAAAGTCATACGTGAATACCCCTGTCACTGGCTTGTCGTAAGACGCCAGATGCTTCTCTGGATCTAGTTTGTCGATACAAACCTTACAATGCAAAGCATTGTATTCGGGGCAGCTGATGAGGCAATGCCCAGTGGCCTCCTCAAGCACTTTCAGCCCACGACACGCTCGATAAAGAACATCTATGGCGTCTTCGGAACGATCACCTGTTCGTTTTTCTTCCGTTGGCCGATCTTTTTCGGTAGTGTTCTGCCCACACTTTTGAAGCAGAACATCCTGCTTCTGTTCTACGCGCGCTAGACGATCTTGTATATCGTTTAGCAGTGAAACAATACACGAAACAACTATGTTTGGGCTTAGAGACGCTGGCGCTTTGTCCGCAGCAGCCAATGGCACCTGGCTGTAATGGGAACTCAATGTTTCTGAACCCACGTTGATAGCTGTGGCCTCAATCGCTGACTCGGTAGCTGCGAGTCCCGATTCTTCAGCCACCGATGCGGATCTTGCAGGCGCTCCAGAACAAGACTCCACTGGTTCTAAATCTGCAGCTGGTTGTCTTGTCTTGGATGTTGTCACCAGTGATTCTTCCTCAGTGTTGGAGACTGGAGATTTCCCTTTTGAAAAAGCAATTGAAGCTCCTGACTCTGCTTGCTGAACCGCGGACATCTCCGAAGAATCAGCGACAGATGGTGCTGACTGAAGCTTTCCATGGTCCTGTTGGCAGGGAACAATAACATTTCACACATGGGAGGCTAGTGCTGTTAGCCCCCGCCTCAGTGGGAGGGGGATGGGGGTTCAGGCGTTCCAGTATTACATCAGTATAATTTATTGAAAATAATTCAAACATCTCTTAAATTTAATTTTCTACCTTACAGGACGAACGCAAATTTGTCAATGAGAATATGCTAGAAAACAAAAAATGTCAGTGGGAGGGATGAGGGCATAGATATTGGCAAGTGTTACATTACTGAGCTTCAGGCCAGAAAAATACTATTTGAAGTTTTTGTCTGGAAGGTTTCAATCTTTGCTCCAGGTTAGATAAAAGTGAGTTCAATATATGACAGCCAGCTAAGATACTGATACATACTATAATAAGCGTCGCCACCGGCAAAAAGTGGGGGGGCAGCCAAACTTCAAACTGATGCTGACAAAAACTTTCCACGTTAGGACCAAATACTGTTCGAATTTGGGCTCCTCGTTGCCTTCTGCAGCGGCTGGTTATAAGAATGTCCGGTTTTCTCTCATTTTGACTGAGATCAGGAAATTTTTGGCCAAAAAGTGGGGGTCAGGCCCCCCTGTGGCAATGCTCCTGCATACTATTTAATTCTTTTTTAGACCATAACTACAATAATAATAGGGGTGGTAGACTTTTCTTAAACCTGCCCATTTATCAACTGAACATGGACATGATCTGACCCTACCATACCTTGTGTAGTGTCTCTCTGTGCTATCAAAGTCCTAACCAATGTCTTATCCTTCTTCCTAAAATAAGGTTTGAGTTATTAAAGAGAGACCCATAGTGCCTTGAGTCTATCATGGGGAACTGAGGTCATGCTTCTACTGTTGAGTGCTTACAAAGGACCTTGTCAATAATTTTGATCTATTTGCACTGTAATTTGAAGCAGTGACTCAGAAAGTGACCTATGTATCAAGCAGTAATGTATAACTCACAGGAAAATGAAAAAACCCAACTATAAAGCTTTTGATCTCAATCTGACCATCATGTGATTTGTTTATGATATGCTGTGAAACATTGTCATCAAAACATTGCAAAAAAAAACAATCAGGCAAACAAGTTGAATCTGTCCATCACAATCTTCATCAAAAGTCCATGAGGTGCTCAGGACACTACAAAGAAGACCAGTAGCATATAAAATCAGGAACCAGGAAACTAAGACCAGAATCAGGAAAATAAGACCAGGAATAAAACTATCAAAAGGTTACCAGGGTGTTGCAAGAAAGCTAGTACAGCTGATTTGATACTTCAAAATATTTAGAACAGGTAAAGAATCGTTAATAACTTATGAGCTGGGATGTGTGTAGCTATCTAAAAGTGACCCCTTTTACCATTCAAATTTAAAATACCATAAAATTTAATTAGGTTTAAAAAATACTCAAAGCTCTGACATTCTTTAAATTTCAGTATTAACCTTATTACATACAAATACAAACATGAGTGAATATGCGCAGGAATACTCCACCACATTAGTAAAAAACACCATATCTTTCCAGTGAAACTTCAATACTTCGCCCAGATTTTAGACAAAAACATAGAATTGCTTGGAATCAAATAATTACAAGCTCAATTTTCCCCAAAAACCTGGGTCACTGTTTCTGGCAAGGTCGCAGCAAGGTGAAACAGAGACATGCTACAACAAAATTGGATGTGCATAGGGCCAAAACAGCTCGATGTTTTAATTTGAAAGCCAATCAATTGAAAATGCTGTAAAGCTTCAATTCTATCTAGTGTTGGTAGGTTCACACATGATTCTGAATGTTCCATGGTGCTAGAAAGCTGGCAGTTAGACATCTTTTGTAAGGTTTTGAGGTTACGAGGCATGCTCAGGAATACTTCTACCAGCCTATGTAAGTTTTAAACTTATTTTCAGCCTTAATTGCATTTACAGGTCAAGGTATCTTAGCAAAATGCCTTGGTCAAATGGCCTCAGCTGTAGTGGCGGATCCAGGGGGAGGGGTAAAAAAGGTATTTGCCCCTCCCTAGGTTGTCATATTATTTATAGCACAATTTTCCACTGTGCGCCATTTTTTCAACTTTGATTTGACCCTCCCAAATCGACCAGCTGGATCCACCACTGCACAGCCGTTTAAATAAAATCAGCTTTAACAAAACGCAAATAGCATTTGCATAGGTTCAAACTTACCTGATCAAGTTCTTTCACTTTAAACTTCTCCAGCATTGGGTGTGCAATCAGTTTAGGAGGGCCATCCTTATGAACTGCCTTGAGGTGCCTTGAGCAGAGCCGTTTCTGGCCGTTGAAACTGCACCCTTGGTACCCACACCTCACTTTTTCTCTCGAAGGTTGTACTCGCGCCGGCATAATGCCAACCAGTCAAAAATATATACAAGCACAGAGCAATTATACACACTCACACAACTCGGATTCACCACAGTTTATCACCTTTTCTCCGCGCTTCCCTCTGACCAAACGATTAAGAGAGCAATGCCTCTATTTTCCCTCAGGATCGCGCACACGTGGCCAGACGACCCGCCAGTGGTCTTCTGTCGTCTGGAACAATCATGTGGCAACCCAACCTGAAGCTTCCTATCCCAATTAACCCGAAATTTTCCAAGTCTTGGGAAAATTTCGTGTCGCATCCGTGCGACACTAGGGAATTTTCGTGCGACACGGCTCTTCGTCACAGTCTCGTTACAGTGTCCCAACAGAGGGCCTATGGGGATACACCTCCTGCGTTACCCTCCTTGGGATATTGCTCTTTTCACAAGATGGGGAAATTTCTGCCGCACGTTGTGTACGAGGGTCACCGGAAATTGTGCCGAAAGTGTCTCTATTGGTTTGGTGCTGATGGATGAATTTAAACCATGGCGGATACGAGGGTCGTTCGGAAGCATATCAAATGGAAGTCTGTATGGGGTGGGGAAGCGGACTATGACTGTATGATTTCATCGTTTTGGTGTTGCTTCCTTTAGGAAACACTGGCGTATTCATTAAGGCGGAGGAGAGCATGCAGGGGCTATTGCATAGGCGGATCCAGGATTGCCGATCGGGGGGGGCGAGGGACACCTTCCCGGGGAGGCGCCATTCGGACCAGGGGGAGCCACTTATGACCGGCAAATTAAACCTATCAGGTGGGCGCCAAATCCTGTCGGTGGGCGCCGACTTTCGTATCCTGAGGGGGGTGGGAAGCGACATTTCAGGGGGCGCCATCGACCTTTCAGGGGGGCGCCGAGGGTCGATCGGGGGGGAACGTGCCCCCTGGATCCGCCTATGGGCTATTGCCCCCTAAAAGCTGAAAACGTATAATTTGCCTGCCCCAGTGGCGGATCCAAGGGGGGCAAAAAAGGCATTTGCCCCCTCAAACGGAAAAGCTCGTGGCAAAAGTATGTTTTTGCCCCCCCGCCAAAGAGATCGACCGCCTTTTTCCCCCGACTCCTTTTTAGTCTATTAGCAAGATTCTGCGTGCTTTAACTCTCAACCTCAAAGAGAACCAGTTAAGTTCATTGTAGGTAAATATTGGGCCTCGGACTGGAAAAAAGTATTTCTAGGCCGAATTTTTCAACCCGTGACGTTATTTTTTGCTGTTGGCCTCAATTACCCAAAAATCTAAAATTTTACCGGTAAGTGATATTGTAGCGCAGCTTTTACTGCGTGACGTTTGTTTTTGCTTTTTGACCTTTGACTTTGGTTTGCCCCTCCCAAACCGACCGGCTAGATCCGCCACTGGCCTGCCCAACGGTCGAGTGGCGGATCCAGGAATTCATTTCAGGAGAGGGCGGCTAGGGGGCTCGAGACTCACTCGTCAGTACCTCGGGCAGCCCCTCGTGTATGTATTAACAATAGGGGCTCGAACATTTCGGGGGTGGGGGGAGGGGTGGAGCCCCTTAGCCCCCTGGGATCCGCCACTGCAACGGTCCACTGTCAAAGGAAATCACGCAAAATTGGGAGAAAATTGTACATTTTCATTTTTCAATGCAACATATGTTAAGTACTGCACGCCCCACCCATCCCTTCTCGTACTCACATGTTGAGCTCAGGAAGTTATTTTGCGCTCCATTCCCCCCCTCCCCGCCGCTGACCATGAATCTCGGCCCAGTTGGAACCCCCCAAATCGGAGTCCTTGATCCGTCCGTGTTTGGAAACGATGTGAGGTACCTACTTCCCCGACCCAAAATTTGTCGCCTCAGACCCTGAAGTTTGTCGCTCACGCCCGTTACCACGTTACCCAAAAAATAGACTCCTGGGTGGTCTCCTCAATTTGTTATACCTTAGCTGAAGCAGTGTGCGGAGTCTATCTTGCCAATGATTATTTTTTAATGAAACATAAATCATATTGATACCTTCTTCGCGAGAGGCTGGCGATTTTGAATAAATTCAATAGGTTGTGATAATAAAGCGTGATAGAAGGCCGAGATGTTTTCACTTAATGTCCTTTCCTTTTTCATGATAGGTATGTCCGCCTGACTGGTGGCATTCGTGGCAACGAACTGGCTCAGGAGTCAAATTGATGTATGATTAGAAATAGGAGCATCTATCAATAGAAATGTAGATGTTCATTTCAGCGCGGGGCCAAATTTCATTCTGTTCCTCATAGAATCACGGTAAGGAGAATTCCGTCGACCGGTTTATGTTCGAGCGAGCATCAGCTGCAGCATGTTACCATCCCTCTATAAAATTCGTCAATAACATCCTACAACAGGAAAACAACCTACTTATTTCGGCATATATCCCTTTAACACGCGCAGTTGAGGTGATCAGTGCCCCCTCCCAACTTATTTTTCCGAGGTGCCCGGAGAACCATTCAGCGCCAGAAAACGTCGCTTGGTCACATTTGGGAGAATTCCTGAGCGCGTCGATTGGTGGAGAAATTTTGAAAATTGGTCAATAATTTTTACTTATAGGCTCTCAGTCATACCTATATTTTGAGACCGTCGCAATCGCGCAGTCACATCAGTTCGCCTGCACTGTAGACCGAGTGGTGACTTTATAACGCTATATAATCGGTTTACATACCAAGATGAACCTTTTGTCCCCTCTAGCCCAATTTTCAAAAGACTGGGTCTCCTCAAATTCCTTGAAATTGTTAAACAACAAAAAATATTAATTTTGCACAGCTATATTCAAGGTACTCTCTGTTGTTATAGTTGGGTATTGGCGCCCTGACACCGCCCCTGTCACGTTGGGCGGCGGCCGGAGGGCATGCTTCGTGTCACCGTGCGGAGGTACAATACACAGTTGGAAACGGGACACCAGCATGTTTACAACAATGGCGTTCAGGTGGTAACTGCGCGACTGCGGACGGGTAGTGTGCGGTTTTAAAGATCGAGAAGTGTAATCATGGTGTGTGTGGGAAAAGCACCGGAGTTGAAGCCCAAGTTGACAAGCACCGTGCTATTTTTCTGAGTGTGGTTGGTGCTAGCACCTTCAGTCTGGTGGAATATTTAATCGCGCCGGCATCAGTGCTAGAAAAATCTTACAAAGATCTTGTGAAGCTACTTTGTGACCACTTTGCACCGGAGGCTTCCTCAATAGTCGCCCGGTTTCGGTTCAACTCCTGCGTGCGGGAGACAGGAGAACCTGTTTCAGCCTTTGTAACCCGTTTAAGAAGACTGGCGAAGCCGTGCAAGTTTGATCCTACCATTTTGGATGAAATGTTACGCGATCGTGTGGTCTGTGGAATCAAGAATCAGTCTCTGCAATCGAGGCTTCTGAGTGAGTCTCAGCGGACGCTACATTCGTCGTTGGGCATTTCTCAAGCTTTTGAGTCTGCTACCGCCAGTGCCGCGGAGTTGAGCGGCGCGGCTGCGCCGGCTGATGCAATCAGCTGGGTCGGCGGTGGGAGGAGGTGACGTCAGCTGGCGTCACCTCCGGCCGCTCAGCTGGCGGTGACGTCACGCGCAGCTGGAGTGGGGACGGGGCCGGCCGGGTTCAGCGGCGACCCGGGGTCAGCGGCAGCCAGCGCATGGGCGGCAGCACCACCCAGAGGACAGCGGAGCGGGAGCAGGATCGTCGCGATGGGGGATTGCGTCCCCAGGAGCCGGCGGTGGGGAGCAGCAGCCGAGGTGGGACACCGCGGCCAGAGGCATGCAACCGATGCCGGAGTCGCCGTCATCACCCCTCAGTGTGCCCCTTTCTTTCGCTGCGGTGTTTCCGGTGTGGCCGGGAGGGGCACGCTCGGATTGTGTGCCGTGAACCAGATCTTTCCCGGAGCGTGCGCCATGTAACAACAGAGACGGCAGACGACTTCACACCGAGATCGGCACTCAGCGAGAGATGCGACTCTGGAGGTGACCTCGACACTGTTTTCTTGTTTAGAACTCAGCCTGCTGCAGGCAGTTATCGTAGGGCACCGCTTATGGTGGATGTAACCCTCGATCATAAGCCCGTGCAAATGGAACTGGATACCGGCGCCGCAGTTTCGGTGTGCTCCGAGCAGGAGTTGCGGTGTTTGTGGGGCTCAGACAGGCTCGATATAAAACCGTGTGGAACCAAACTGAAGACGTATAGTGGCGAGCTTTTGTCCGTGTCGGGCCAGGTAGAGGTAACGGTGAGATACCGTGATCAGAGTGCTCGCTTGCCCCTGATTGTAGTCTAGGGAGAGGGGCCGTTCTTACTCGGTCGTAACTGGCTGATGCAACTAAAGCTCGACTGGCCCTCGATATGCCGTGTTTCAGGGGAAAATGATGTGGGAAAAATCCTAGCTGAGTTTTCTGAGGGAGGAGGGCCTAGGTCTCTATAAGGGGGAGAAAGTCAGCATCTCTGTAGACCCAGATGTGCACCCCCGGTTTTTCAAGGCTAGGCCGGTGCCCTTGGCCTATCGTGATCAAGTAGACGCTGAGCTCGATGAGCAAATACAGCAGGGTCTGTGGGAGCCCGTTACCCACAGCAAATGGGCGGCTCCTCTAGTTGTGGTTCCGAAGCCAGACTCTACCGTTAGACTGTGCGGGGGATTATCGCCTCACAGTAAACAGGGCCGCCCCCGTGGAACAATTCCATTTACCACGAGTAGATGAACTACTGTCAAAGCTGTCTGGTAACACAGTGTTCTCAAAAATAGACCTTAAGTCAGCTTATTCTCAGTTAGAGTTAGAAGAAAGCTCAAGAGAATATCTCACTGTCAACACGACGAAGGGGCTGATGAGGCCGCGGCGTCTCTCGTTTGGATACTCATCGGTGCCGAGCCTCTTTCAACGGACAATGGAGACTCTGCTGGCCGGCGTGACAAGGACCCGTGTGTTCTTAGATGATGTTGTGTGTTCTGGGAAAACTGCCGAGTCCCATGCAAAGGTTCTACGGGAGGTTCTGTGCAGATTGAGGGACGCAGGTCTGCGGATTAATAAAGACAAGTGTGCGTTGAATGTGCCAAGTGTAACATACCTAGGACATAAAGTCAGTGGTCAAGGTGTGGGAACAACAGACGAAAAAGTCGCTGCCATCACGGGGGCCCCGAGCCAAGAAACGTGTCAAAGTTGCGGTGCTGGTTGGGGTTGATCAATTTCTATTCCAAGTTCCTCAGTGGCTTAGCTACCACCCTGGCTCCACCGTATGCTCTGCTCAAACGGGGGAAGCATGGCGGTGGAATCAAAAAGAACAACAGGCATTCGAGGACGCAAAGCGTCTTCTGAAGACACCACCCGTTCTAGCCCACTTTGACGTTAGAAAATCAGTAATTCTAGCGTGCCATGCAAGTCCAGTGGGGATTGGATGTGTTTTGAGTCAGCGGTTTGAACTGGGTGAGCGACCGGTGGCATACTACTCTCACTCACTCAATGAAACCGAGCGTCGGTATTCCCAAACAGACAAGGAGGGTCTCGCAGTGATCAAAGGGGTGAAAAAGTTTCATTATTATTTGGCCGGCCGTACATTCACAATTAAGAAAGATCACAAACCACTATTGGGGTTAATTGGCGAAAGCAGGCCCTTGCCACTCATGGCATCACCTCGCGTGATTCGATGGGCGCTCATGTTAAGCGCATACGACTACCGGTTGGAGTATTCGCCAGGAAAAAAGCAGGCTCACTGTGACGTTTTGAGTAGACTCCCTCTAAGTGATTGTGGGGGTTACCAAACCAGCCCGCAGCCTCCTGAAACCATCCATCTGATGGAATTTTTGGATTCATCACCTGTGAGCGCGGATCAAATTCGGTTTTGGACTGCTCGGGATCCGATACTGTCGGCAGTCTTGCTATTTGTCCAGCAGGGCTGGCCGCAGTCGGAGTCTCTGGGACCCGAGTTCAGCCCCTATAAGTCCCGAACAGCCGAGCTGAGTGTTCAGGATGGCTGTATACTGTGGGGTTCACGGGTAGTGGTGCCTCCTCAAGGCCGGGACAAACTTCTTAAGTTATTCCATGAGGGCCATAGTGGGGAGAGTCGGACAAAATCGTTCGCTCGTATGTATGTTTGGTGGCCAAACATGGATGATAGCATTTCGAAAATGACAAACTCATGTGATATTTGCCAAGAGCACAAATCACAAGTACCAGAAGTCCCCATTCACCCATGGTCTTGGCCAGCCAAGCCTTTTGAAAGGATTCATATTGATTACTGTGGCGCCCTTAGGGGTTGGATGTTTTTGGTCATAACTGACGCCCACTCTAAATGGATCGACGGCAGACGTTCATCGCGATCAGCGACGTCAGAAACTACGATAGAACATTTACGCCATTCCTTTGCTTCATGGGGCCTGCCGAAGTTTATGGTTTCTGACAACGCTCAATGTTTCATGTCGCTCATCGCTCCCACCCCCCCTTCTCCAAACGGTTATTTGTCTAACCCTCTTGGTTTTTTAGATCTCAGTGCAGGGGCACTTTAGGAGCCCCTCCACTGCGCGTTGACGCCAGACCCCTCTGCACTGGGCGTGCTAATGGATTATGAACATATATAATGGTGATCCTTGTTTTGGTTTTGAGATGGTCTCAATTGCTTTTATCAATGTTTGACTCATTCCATATGACCGAGTTTATTACCGCGCGTGGCATCAAGCTCGCAAACTCATCGTCGGACATTATTCGAAGTGCTATGCACTGGGCTACGCAAGCTCATCTGTTCAGCGAGCAACAGACGACAACACAACGAGGGAAGAATCTGCCTCGGCATTTCCACCACGAACAGGCCTGAGTTCGGACCTCCTTAAGGCGGAAGAGCGGAAGTAGCCGCCTGCTACAGCGGGCTGCGACGCTCACCCACCTTGAGGTTGTCGGGCAGCTCGGAGCGGCCGGCGTAGCCCGGGTTCATGGTGATGCACACGTACACGGCCGGGTTCAGACGCAGCTCCGTGCCTTCGAACACGAACGTCTCCAGGTTGGCCTGGACGGCAACAACCGTCGGTCAGGAGGCGGGGGGAGAGAGGGGGACGGTCCATCGTAGCGTCTGTCAGGAGGCGAGAGCATGGCGCGGGGAGGTGGGGACGGTCCATCGTAACGTCTGTCAGGAGGCAAGAGCATGGCGCGGGGAGGTGGGGACGGTCCATCGTAACGTCTGTCAGGAGGCGAGAGCATGGCGCGGGGAGGTGGGAACGGTCCATAGTAACGTCTGTCAGGAGGCGAAAGCACGGCGCGGGGAGGTGGGGACGGTCCATCGTAACGTCTGTCAGGAGGCGAGAGCACGGCGCGGGGAGGTGGGGACGGTCCATCGTAACGTCTGTCAAGAGGCGAGAGCATGGCGCGGGGAGGTGGGGAGAGAGGGGGACGGCCCATCGTAACGTCTATCAGGAGGCGAGAGCACGGCGCGGGGAGGCGGGGGGCGGTCCATCGTAACGTCTGTCAAGAGGTGAGAGCATGGCGCGGGGAGGTGGGGGACGGTCCATCGTAACGTCGGTCAGGAGGCGAGAGCACGGCGCGGGGAGGTGGGAGACGGTCCATCGTAACGTCTGTCAGGAGGCGAGAGCACGGCGCGGGGAGGCGGGGGAGAGAGGGGGACAGCCCATCGTAACGTCTGTCAGGAGGCGAAAGCACGGCGCGGGGAAGTGGGGACGGTCCATCGTAACGTCTGTCAGGAGGCGAGAGCACGGCGCGGGGAGGTGGGGACAGTCCATCGTAACGTCGGTCAGGAGGCGAGAGCACGGCGCGGGGAGGTGGGGGGAGAGAGGGGGACGGTCCATCGTAACGTCTGTCAGGAGGCGAAAGCACGGCGCGGGGAGGTGGGGACAGTCCATCGTAACGTCTGTCAGGAGGCGAGAGCACGGCGCGGGGAGGTGGGGACAGTCCATCGTAACGTCGGTTCGGAGGCGAGAGCACGGCACGGGGAGGTGGGGACAATCCATCGTAACGTCTGTCAGGAGGCGAGAGCACGGCACGGGGAGGTGGGGACAGTCCATCGTAACGTCGGACAGGAGGCGAGAGCACGGCGCGGGGAGGTGGGGGGAGAGAGGGGGACGGTCCATCATAACGTCTGTCAGGAGGCGAAAGCACGGCGCGGGGAGGTGGGGACGGTCCATCGTAACGTCTATCAGGAGGCGAGAGCACGGGGCGGGGAGGTGGGGACAGTCCATCGTAACGTCGGTTCGGAGGCGAGAGCACGGCACGGGGAGGTGGGGACAGTCCATCGTAACGTCGGTCAGGAGGCGAGAGCACGGCGCGGGGAGGTGGGGGGAGAGAGGGGGACGGTCCATCGTAACGTCTGTCAGGAGGCGAAAGCACGGCGCGGGGAGGTGGGGACGGCCCATCGTAACGTCTGTCAGGAGGCGAGAGCACGGCGCGGGGAGGTGGGGACAGTCCATCGTAACGTCGGACTGGAGGCGAAAGCACGGCGCGGGGAGGTGGGGGGAGAGAGGGGAACGGTCCATCGTAACGTCTGTCAGGAGGCGAGAGCACGGCGCGGGGAGGTGGGGACGGTCCATCGTAACGTCGGACAGGAGGCGAGTGCATGGCGCGGGGAGGCGGGAACGGTCCGTCGTACTGGAGGTACCGCCGGCCAGGCGTGGACCAGGGCCCACCTAACCTCTGGGTTTCGTTAGTTTGACTTGACACTTGGCCAGTAGGGCTGATAATCCCGGGATCGGGATCCCGGGATCCCGGGATTGTATTAATCCCGAATCCCGGGATTATATATTTCTGAATCCCGGGATCCCGATATTTTCCAACACTAAAAATAGCGTGGAAAGCGTAGTTGATAGTATTAGAAATCATCATAGAATCCAACAACATGATACAGCGTTGTTTTAGGCTTAATATTTTACCTACCTGAAAGGTTCAAACACAAGCAAAAGCCAGGCTCTCCCTTCTGCATGTACGTAGATTTTACCTGGCATCACTTCACAGTTCACACCGTTTCAGTTTCTCTGTTCGAGCTCGAGTCTGAAAAGTAAATAGAATGTTCTTTAACGACCCTAACGAGACATGCATCGCGATCGAAAAGAACCAGACGCATGGCTTTAATATATTACAATTGACCCCTGGGGTGTCACAACTGACCCTTGACGGGGTCAAATGTAACATTTGAAGTAAGTATTGTAAAGCCAAGTTATGTAGTTATGTACTAGCCAAGTTATGTACTAGCCAAGCAAAGACCAATCAATGTTTTTATTTTGGTATAGTGCTACATCTGTCAGATAGCCAAAGTGTCAATGCTGCTGAAAATATGATGAATAGTTTTCTGGCACAAAGCATTGCCCTTCCTAAAGCAGAAAAGTAAGAATCGTTACAGTTGACCCCGGTTTCCCCTATCAACTTTACAGACAAAAGTAATGCAACGATCACACTCTAAATTTCACATATGCTACCAACACAATAATAATAAATGGGCTAAGCACTCCACACCGGCACACCAGTAACCAGTCTGACGCGCTTTGACTACACTGTGTCCCGTCTAATCCACAAACGAGCACTAGCGCTGACAACCGACCACGGCTGAAATGAGAGCATCATGCAGTGTGACGGTACTGGCTGGCGGGGGCTTCGGATAGAAAACGATGTTTGATTGGTTTTAGGTTATTTCCTGCGTTGTGGTTAGTTAACACGCGCCCCGCGGGGGTCCCTTGCATGACGCGCCCCGCTGGGGGAGGCGGTTTCACCCCCCCTCCGTATCTCGTTCCCCACGAAAGCTAAAGGAAAGTTACGGGCGGCGTTCGAAAGCTCTTGACAAGACGAAGATATTTTATACGAATAATTTTTATGTCTCAATATTGAGGTCAGCATGGGCTTACAACAGAGCAGTGTACGTTTCCCTCTCTAGACCTGCCCTCAGGGAGGCTAGAGCAAATCTTTATGCATCATTGGATTCCGCTCATCGCGGCAAATCGAATGATGTATAATATGACCTTGCTAGGTCAAATAGTCAAAATGACCTGACCTCGACCTAGGTCACTGTCACAGAGTGACCTGGTATGGTCATGTTACATATAAATCGACTCCCCGTGACAACATAAGCACAATGCAAGTAAAATGGGAGCTCTATCTTAATTCAGTGAGAAGTTATTGGCAAAACAATCACTCTCTGCTCCCGTGACCTGATTTGACTTTTGAGAGGTCAGATACTCAAAAAGTCAACTTTATGGTCAAGATCATGGTAATAATAGATAGTTTAAGGATTTTCAGCCTTATCTATCCAGTATTTCCTGAAAACGAGTCCATTCTATTTCTCACCATAGACTTATAATGGGGTGACCAAAAAATTGGCCCCACCTTAGGTCACCAATATCAAAATTCCAAGATAACAGATTTGGAGACCCTAATGACCTTATCATATTGTGGAAGTTTCAAACTGATCGGTTTGCTAATGCTCCCTGGGTGCTGATTCAAACTCGCAATTTTAGGTTTTGAGGTCGGGTCACTTGAACCTGAATAGCTCCTTGACCTGACATGACCTTAACTCAAAAATTTGGTCAAATGTGTAAAATTAATCAGGGACAAGGTACTGCAAGTTTCGTTGTTCTGCGTCTCTTTGTTTTTGAGCTATCTGGGGAAAACCAGGAGGGGGTGAATTTCGCCCCACCCAGCGGGGCGCGTGTTAAATTGATGCTGAGGCTACTTAGCCGGGATTTCCCGCAACTACTTGCTTTGTTGCGTTCTTGCACGATGGAGTAGACGGCTACTGATGGTAGTTTTTGAATACAATTTTTGAAGATTGTCGGTTTGGGACGAGCAATAGAACAACCTTATCATTAACGGGTGGTATTCTGTTTTATTTTCGTTAGGTGAGTTTTTGTTTATTAAGTTTTAAGCAAGACTTGTCTTTTTACTGGGGGGCTAATTTCCCGACACTGGGGGGTGGGGGCATTTCGGCCGACTGGGGGCCAACTGGCCCACCAGTTAACATGTTAAAAAATGACCTGGGATAGATGCATGCTTCCGAAGTAGTTGTAGATGCAGAAGCGATGGACGTTGATGATCCTCAGCCAGCACAGTCGCTTCAACCAATGCTTCAACAGGCTCTAGATAAGATAAGAGTTCCAGAGCCAGATCACAGTTCAAGCGCATCCAGGCTAAGTCTCTCCAATCCTTCGCTTATGACCAAGGCCATTAGGAAAGAGTTGGAAAACCTGCCTGTCTCTGGAAGAACGGGTATGATAGCTCTGTCCTACAGCTGGCTCAAGGACGTAGCCCCTACGAGTGTTGAGTCGGAACGTGTGTTTTCAATTGTCGGGAATATCATCACTAAAGAACGGTCGAGTCTCGGCGACGAAGCCGTTGATGCCCTTTGCTTCCTCAAGTGCTACTATCCTGGCAGGTGACTTGTGTGACCAGGACACGATAGGCTGGGTCACAATAGGTAAATACCTCTATTGTAATATGACTAGAAATATAACCAAGAAATATATATTGTCAATATCATTCATATGTCTTCATTTGTTTGGGAGCAGAGCATTTTATTCTGTTGAGTGTCCATATGAATTTTCATGTGCTTTCTGCATGGTGAGAATAGTATGCTATGAGTTATCCTTAACGGGAAATGTGTACTATGCTGTTAAGAATACGCCACATACGTTATCTAAAGCAGCCACTAATTTTCGAAATGTTTATTGAAAAAATTGCCCAATCCCGGGATCCCGGGATATCCCGGGATTGAGGGTCGATGAATCCCGGGATCCCGGGATTGCAAAAATGTCCCGGGATTATCAGCCCTATTGGCCAGGTGGGGTTTGTCATGTTTTGTCCGAATATTTCACCCGGAATCCCACGCACATACAGGCATGACTACTAAAAAATAGGTCTTACCAAGTGGACCAATTCTGCTGCAGCTCTACCTCGAGCACGTGTAGCTGTTCCCACTCGCCAACTCGGTGCCGTTATCATCAGATGCGTCAGCTCAGAGCACACGAGCACCAGCCGCTCAGTGAGAGCAGAAGTGCGGCCGTGGCAGCGGGCTCTCCAGCTGACCTGCACGGCGCGGACGATGCTGAGTATCTGCTGCGCCACCACCGACAGCACCTCCAGGTCGATCCGGTTGAACTCGTCGAAGCAGGCCCACGCCCCGGCCGACGCCAGGCCCTTGAAGAACTGTCCACAGAGTGCAGGGCACCAGATAACACACCAGACGGCCACGCTGCATCTGGACATGAGCCGCAGCCTCATAATAGGAGACTGTAGCCATATGTCAAATGTGATGAATCCAATGGAGAGTTGTCCAGCAAGAAAATACAATCACCAGCTTAGCCGTTTTGCAATTGCCATGCACTCGAGCTTTCTAATGCACTTCGCAGATTTGCGCTAACCCCCATATTTTCGGAGTTAGGGGGCATCGATGGCCCCGGTGGGGCGAAGGTGGCGAAAGGACCCCCGGTGGGGCGCGGGTTAAAAGGAACGTTGGGACTTTCTCTTTGACAAAAATTTGTTTTACGCGCATGGCAGATAGAACATAATCAAGCTCATGATCGAGATATCCTCTGGAACAGAAGGCAGTTCTATCATAATGAGCTCAGAACGCCCATTTTTGATGGTTTTACGATATATCAGATTCCAAATCGTCCCCTGCAGTACACTCTACTGTGACGGTAATGTGTCGGGCGCTGCACTAGCAACATGTCTCACCCTGACACCCTAACACCAAAGGAGCGCAGTACTCCCTCAGGGTTAGCCCATCAAACATATTTACAGAGGTCACGTGTTTTCCCGGACCTATAATAACCGTTTTTACACTCTTTTATAGTCTTGTCACTAGAAACGCTACCTACGAATACGACCCCATTTTAAGATTTCTACTTCACGAGCACTTGGCCCAGGCGTCCAACAGCTATCAGCCCCCTTTTCAAATCTCCTGTTTTTACATTGATTTCGAACATACATCGGCTTGTCAACAGAAGCCATGTTCATCACCTTTTGAAAAATGATCCGACCGTCATGTATATGCATTAGATTCATTGAAAAATAAAAAAAATAAATTGAAATTTTAGAAACGCCTCTCGTTTTTCCATGCATTGAACTATTTTGAGACGATCTGTAAAAGTTTCATCCCGATATCTTCAAAACTGATGAAGCACAAGCGGCCTGAAGGTGGGCTATTTCATCCCAATTTGTAGTTATGGTCTCCATGTTAAACACCATTGGATAACACCTGGTGTTCCATGTCAACACCAGGCATCACGGAAGTGATCAGAAACACCTGAACGTTGACTCCGCATAAAGCTCTGCGACTCGGTGTTGATGTGTTGGAATCTTGGGATCCTACAACTATAATATTGGAGCATACTTAACGAACTTAACTAGACTTAACGAACGATTTCACTTGGTCCCCTAACATTCCTGCTCTTGCGTTTAGCAAACTTGGACACACGGATGTCATTTTATCATTGAAATATCCACGATCTAGTATGATCATGGCAATAACACGATCAGGAGTAGAAACCAGTGGCAAGCCAGCAAAACATCGAAGCGGAGAGCGTTAAAGGGCATAAAATATGGGCGACAGCAATTCGACATGTGGCTCCTACCTAAAAGATTCAAGCTTCCGACCAGGCGTCAAATACTCCTGGACTTCTTAACGTTCATAGCGCACAGATCACGTTACAGCGATGATGTGACACATATCTCCTCGATGGCATATGACGATGTCATCGAGTCCGGAGAGAAAATGGGACAGATCAGGAATTACGGCTGACGGAAAAAACCGTTGTCTGGCAAATAACCCGGCTCTACAGAAACCACCAGAAGCTGTTCAAAAGTATGAAACCGAACACTGGAACAGAAAGGAGGAACAGAAGGACCTTTGAGGCAAAACTGGACAAGCTGTTTGATATTCTATCTCTAAATTCAGAAAGGGAAATATGGCAAGACCGGCTAAGAACCGAGAGTGATAGGAAAGAAGACATACAATTCATGCGTGATCAAAGATGATCCAGAAAAGGGGACGGAGGGCCATGGCAAGATGTATGAACAGAAACACATCCGAAACTCGGCTCGGAAAATAAAGAGGGTGCGAATAGCAGGCCCCACAGCCCGTGTTCATCTAGTGTTCCAAGCGAAGAACTCGATCCCGAGGATGAGTATAAGGACTCCCTTCCTGATACAAAGGGTGAAAATGTTAACTACGTTACGAAGAAAATGTCACTGGCAAAAGCTGGTCGTGCTTAAATCTAACCCAGAGTCTTAGACTATTCATCGATAACGAATGTAGCCGATCGCTTTGGCTTTTCAAGTAGGGCATCATCGGCCCTCACCATGACGGTTCTGTTACTAGTTCTACTATTCTTTTCGAGAGAGACTTTGGAAAATACTCAGTAAACAACTTTTGTTTTCATTTGTAAAGCAAAGAATAAATGGAGCGGGGAGTGGTGCGACCTTCAAGTAAGATATTAACATACATGTCCCAAATTTACAACTGGAAAATTTGTAGTTTGGTCGCATGGGTACGGAAGGGCACTCCTGCCTACCTTTTAAATGGGTAGTGGGTTAAAAAAGAGGTCGGTGCTGACCTCAGCCAAGTCAGCACTTGCGAGTCTTCTTTCAGGCGATCAAGAGTCGCAAACAGAAAAGCTACAGCCAAAGAAACCATGTCTGAGTTCAATGCAAGACGTTCAAATTGGTGGACAGTTAACTTGGACGGTAAACTGGTGAAAACTACCAGAAATGAAAAGCTAGCGATAATTTCGCTGACCTGGACAAATACCAATAGGGAAGGCTATTGGAGGTTCCAGAGCCTCGCGATTCAACCGGAAAATCACAAGCTCAGAAGGCATTCCAGCTTCCGGATCCATGGAATATCTCACCACCATACCTTCGTTTATGATCGATGAACGTACAGCAAATGCTTGCATCCGCGCGAAATGAATAGTTAGACCTTTCCAGTTCCCTTCCTTTCAATTTCCACGACCTTTTTAGCATACCTGGACAAATCGCTAAATAAGACAACGTGCTTTCATTTTGAATTTTGAATTGCACTTTGATTTTAAACTTAAGGGTTTCAGAATCTACCCTTCAGCCTAATGGGCTTAATTCAAACCCATGTTAATTGTTTGGCTTCACATAGCACTATTGGTCTCCGTATGGTTAGAATTCCTACGATTATATTCACAAATCATAACATGAAGGTGAGCCATATAATATCTTGATAACACAAGTTTAATTAAAATAAAATGAAGAGTAAATGAATCCGTGGAGCGGAGACCCATCGCAAACAAAATTGGTCTCTGAACATTCGTAAAGTTAATCAGATAGTATACATCTTCCTACTACACTGAAGGATGATCCCACGAGAGGAAAAGCTCAATACCCTCGTTGTGCAAGGCAACTGCCAGTGGCAGATTCAATATTTTATGGGGGAGAGGGGCTAGAGCCAAATAGTGTTCCCCTTGTGTCCAATACTCTCAAAAAACCAGGTTGGTTCAAGTTCTAGAGGATTTTGAGTGTTTTCAGAGTTTTCTGACCGTACAGGGCTAAACATTTCTGGATAAAGAATTTGAAGAGCTTTCCAGCGACTTGTCTTTTTTATTTCCACACCCCCTCGGGCGTAGAAAGAAAGCTCTTTCCTCCCAACTCCTCATAGGTTCAAGCTGTAAAACGCCTCCGGCGCTGTGTGGGTGACGTCGACAGCAAATGTTGCCAGGAAACTTAAACGGGGGCTGCTTGTATCTGCCACTGGCAACTGGAGTCCCTGACACAGGGACTCGAACATCCAGTCACAGGATTTCCAGAGAGGTCTACGCTCAGATGTCGGTGATCAGCTACCCTGCGGTGTAGTGTTACTCTCCTATCCAATGGTGTTTTACATGGAGACCATAACACAAATTGGGCTGAAACAGTCCGCCTTCAGGCCGCTTGCGCTTCATCAGTTTTTAAGATATCGGGATGAAGCTTTTGCAGAACGTCTAAAATAGTTCAATGCATGGGACAACAAGAGGCGTTTCTAAAATTTCAATCTTTTGGGATTTTTAAATGAGTCTAATGTATGTATGTACATACAAAGAGAGGTAGGAATTTCACAACGACTAACATTTAGCTGATCGTGATTTAATCATCTAATGAGCTTGAAATTGAATAGCAATATTCTACGAAAAATTACACTGATGAATATGCACCCCCCTGCGGTGGTAAATCGGGGTAGGTTCCAAGCGATGACATTTTCCAGAGAAAAAACCGCTGCAGAATGTCGCATTGTATGCGTACCAAAATAAAATATTAATTCTTCGTTTTCCCGAAACTAGGACAAGCGTTTGAGTCCCGAGGTGACTGATTATACAATTTAGAGTAGCGGAGTCAACAAGACTCCGCTACTACACACCGATGTGCATGGAGAGCCCCGACCACGCCCGAATGGTTCTCTTGCTCCGGCAATGACACACACCACATCGCACCGACGACGGCGCGCCTCTCACCTTTCCCATGGCGATGTAGTCGAGTCCGTCGGAGCAGTTGAAGACGATACACTGGACGGCCAGCGCCTTGGCCAGGTCCTTGGTGGTCTCGGTTTTTCCGGTGCCGGCGGGACCCTCGGGCGCGCCGTTGAGGTGCAGGTGGTAGGCGCCGATCAGAGTGCGGTAGCAGCGGTCGGTCAGCGGTGTGATCACCAGCCGCGGCGTGTTGCCCAGGTACTCGTACGCGTAGGGTACGGTAGCGTTGATGAGGCGCACCTTGGCGTTCTCCTGCTCCCAGTAGTACCTGCAGCAGCACAGCCCGGCCAGGCAATATGACGCAGACGCACTTGGATCTAAATATGATCGTATATGTGGTAGCAATCACCGCCAGGTCAACGCAGATCAGTCATCAGTCAAGAAAGTGTTTAGAAGTTTATGACATAAATACATTCAAACGAATCAATTTCAAATTACACAGCACACAGCCCCACCGCTACACCTGCAAATTTCGTGTCCGAGTCATCACCGTTAAAACGAAACTTCAGAATAGTTTCGCCGTTGACGGTAAATTAAAGTCAGCCATGTAGTTCCCAAGCCCCTGGGCCCAGTGGCGCCGGCGCTTCACCTGAGCTGCGCCAGCCAGTCGAAGTCAGTCTCGTGACTGACGCCCTTCTCGGCCAGCTCGTTGACGACGTCGCGCGCGTGGACGTCGATAACGACGAGGGCACCCAGCGTGATGCGCGCCTGCTTGCTGAGCGAGCCGCGCACCAGCGCCACGATGTCGTTCATCTGCTCCTGTGGTTTCAAAGGGCAGACCGTTCAACGTGCTTCGTTAGCTAGTGTGCTCTGGAATTATCTGTATAATGTGGATAATAATAATAATTGTTGCGGTTTAACAGCGCCCGTATAATCTGGAATTGTCTGCTGTATGTGTTAGCATACTTGCGAGGAACAGCGCTGCCGACGAAGACTCATTACGAGCATGATTCCATCTTGATGGCAGTTAACTATAGCCTTGAGAAAATGAATTCCCCTTCCATAAGCGTATCAACCCAATATACATTAAGCTGGAGCTACAGGTTGCTCGGGAAGAAGGTATTTCGCGCCCTACCGACCTGCAGTTTGGTGCTGTACTCGCGCAGACCGTGTACCCCGTCGTGGATGGCGTGGTGTACCTCTGAGGTCCAGTACACCTGCGACACGCACAGAACCACCTGGCCCGGCCACTCGATCACCCAGTGCTTCCGCTTGCTCTGGGCGTACGAGTCGAAGGAGATGGCGATCACCTCCCGCACCGAGGCCAGCATGTCCTCCTGCACCTACAACACGTGCTCACAATCATGCAAGCGCAGCTGGGAACGGCGCTGCACCACAACATGTTGATTGAGACGGTCTCGTGCAACTGAAGTTTATCAGGCTGTTGATGTCAATACTCGAACGATGGATTTATGTGAAGGTTATCTTTGACGCAGGGCAGTTGCGTTTGGGGGTCACATTTTTATCCACAACATATTCTAGAAACAAGCACAAGGAGACATCCAACATTACCACCCTTCCTCACCACCCAACGGTAAATCAACATGTTAGCACATTTACGGTAAATCAACATTTTTGTAGCAAGAGCATACGTCGAAGGACTTGCCTTCTTAAACAAATGTGTTGATAATGCGAAAATCGCTGAATGCGACATGCTCTTGAGGTTCATACAAAGATTTACATTACATCGCTTCTTACCCAAATACATGCGAGATCTAACGGTGTAACAACAATTTCAAACAGCAGTAGGGACAAAAGAGTTTCCAATATCGATTCATTTGGGTAATAGTTTAAAAAGTCTCGTCCTCGCGAACGATCCCACAGAAACCGACAATTACGGGTGCTTTAAAACGTATCACAAGTCAGCAGTCACCGCGGTACACGGTGCAAGGGAAAGCGCTGGACACCATGGCAACTGCGCCGCCCCGCTCAGCAGGCACGGCAGCCTGATCCCAGTGTTCGACTCCTTGAAGAGGCAGGCGGCGGCGTGGCCTACCTGCATGAGCCACTTCTCGACGCTGCCCTTGGCCTCAGCTGTGGAGATGACGCTCACGAAGTCGACCTTCTCGCCCTCCGAGCTGTACATGGCGTGAATCTCCAGCTCCGAGTCAAACTCCAGCTTTGCAATGCCTGTACCGACGAAAAAGAAATCAGACCGCAGAAACCGCCTTCAGCCTGCCCCTAATCGGATTTTACAAGTAAATCACCACTCTGGTCTTTCAATGGCAGTCAAATACACGGCAATACAATTACAAAGTCATGAGAGATATCACTTTGCTAAAACCATCTGGGGATAAGATTTACACTGAAAAAATTGTTTCCTCGAAACTTCAACGAAACGGCACTGGCAGTTGTTTCTCATAATCCACGTTTATTGACGCTCTTAGACACCGAGCATAAGCTTGATACTGCTGTTCAGCATGACATCTACGAAACCAGCAAATATTCGATGGCATTGTTCCGGAACTTGAACCTGCACATCAACATGGTAAAAAACAGTGTATTTTTCCTACCACTTTCCCAGTAAAATATGGCGTGTACATTAGTGTAACGGGCACTAGCGGTGGAACTGGGGGCACCGAGGCACGGTGCCTCCTCAAATAATACATTTTAACACTAACTCTATGGCGTTGACTGGAAAGAAATGAATGGAAAAATTCATAGTGCCCCCTTAAATTCGAACATTGCGCCGTCACTGGGAGCAGGTACGGCCGAGACGTCATTTGACACCTCGCTGGACGTCTCTTGGACGAAAGTGAGTTAAAGCCCAATGGTAGACCTTTGGTGGTCCCGTCCCGCCACGTTCAGGCTTTTCCTGGGATATCTTCGAAAACAAGGTCCGGTTTCATCCCCAGTGAAAATTGAGTATCCTCACCCCTTCTGTCCCATGATTCTCTTCCCATAGAAAACTCTCCCGCCCAGTTCGGTGGACTGGCGAGTAAATGACTATCGCCTTTCCCCCACCCTCCACAGCACTATCGTGATGCAGCTCATTGCCGAGCGCGCTGTGGTGTCAGCGGTTGGGAATAATAATGCAAGCTAAAAAAGTTCATGGAGAAGAAAGGCCCTTCCTTACACTTTGCAAGCTGGTAATACACGAAACATGCAACGGCATGCTGAATCATATTAGTCCAGTCAAGTTATCAAATTTAACATGGGGAACCTGGACATAGCTCCGATATTTCTTTCATGGGTGTCATACGAACAGTAAAGATGGGGCTGTCCTAGACCTGTATGATTACTCCACGCACCTATGGGTCTTGGAGCAACAGGGGGTGTAAACTGCACGTGGAGGAATGGGCTCATACCTTACCGGGTAATAGAAAATCCCCCACAGATGTTACATGGAATTCGCTAAACTGGATATTTGAACTCATGCACATTACAAGGGTACCACCCGAACCACCGCCGAATCTCAATGCTTGACATCGTACATTTCACGTGCACTATGCACGTGCAAAGTACAAAAATGACATTTTTGGGCTAATGTGACCCTCTTTACATAGCTCTCGAGCAAAAACCATGGGAGCAGATGCGCCGTATGCATGCATGAGCAGGATGGTGTAGGACGACAGGTTTATGAGCTCGTGCCAGAAAAGTATTTTTGGTCTGAGATCCTCTGCTTAAAAACATGCTCTTTCGAGCCGATAACAGTGCTCCCATATGTGCCACGCTAACGCAATTTCGGAATAATATTAAGCCAGACCAGAACTCTCTGTGGTGATATTTGCGTCGCAGCTCGTGCTCCGTGTACCCCTTGGTACGTGCAGTTGTGCCCCAACCAGTGGCGTAGCCAGGATTCGGCCAAGGGGGGTCCGACTACCGTCGGGGGGCCCCCAGGCCGGGGGCCCCCTTAGTAGTCGGGGCCCATCTCCTATATATGTCGTATAATATTTTGGCATTATAACATTTACACGACGGAAATTTTTATATCAATTTTTAAGTGTTTGTTATTATTTTGTTTATAGTTCTATTTTTCTCGATCCGACCAAGTGTTGGTAAGTTTAGGTCACCATATATTAAGGCTGGCCCATACCTATATGACAGCGTGGCTATAATAACAGTTTTGTGGCACATTTCGGGAAATCAAATGTTGCTGCGTGCATGATGTTAAACCTGACTTTACCTCAATTCACTCTGGTAATCAGCTATGAAGTCATTGAAGGTCAGTCGTTTTGAGTACGAATAAATGGTCTTCTACGGAAAATGATTACCAATTTTTTCCGGGTGTCGAATTAATGAACTCTTTAATCAGAAAGCTTCCAAAGAAATGGAAAAAATGAATAAACATACAAGGGATATGGTGGATGGTGGTGTATTCCGGACATCATATAACGTCTATTCCGCGGAAAGATCCTGATGAATTCACCACAGTTACTTTCTTACCCTTGCTATGTTGTAAATGAGCAAATTACCAAAACAATAGGCCCCTGAGATAAGTATCGCCTTGGATTACTCTGTCATTGTTATTTTAAACCTTGCATACCTATTTTTCTTTTTGGGATTATGCTCATCAATGTGTGTCATTTTCCTTGTTTTTCTGGTTGCCTACAATATTTGAAAGTTGTTTATTTCAGAATATTTAGAACGGTAGTTATTGGGACTAAGCTAATAGATTGAAAACCAGCTGAAGTTCCAAATTCCCTGTTCGATTTGCTATTATGGATGCTAAAATTAGATTAATTTTTGCCTTTCCTTCAGTAATGGTGCCTGATCGATATGTTTCAATTTGTCTTTTTTGGTACGCAATGGGAATACATAAATTTTTCCGAGGCATATGATTTTCGAAATCTTCTTTGAGCCTAGGATCTCAAGCGATATCTCTGGATTGTATTCTAAAATCTAAAAGAAACGGAAAGGAAAAAGGACGCTCAATAAAAAGGATATATGAGTGTACCCCAGATGCTATATAAAACCTATTCCATGCACAGTCCTACTGATGAAACCGCTCACTTACTCCTCCCTAGCCATTGGTTGGAGATCCCGGGGGCTTGGGGAGGTGAGTACTTCCTTGGACTTTAGGTCTCTGATAGGCTTTGTACAGGGCTTGTACTGCTATGCCAGTGTTAAGCCACCCAGGACCATCACCCACCGCTCCCCCCTGACTCCTGAGTCGAGCAGAGATCTCCAGGGGCCTAGCACTTGACACGGCGCCGAAACCAGTATCAGGGACCCCCGAAAACAACACTTTTCCCGCAAATCCGTACTTACGTCCCCCAAAACCAGCATTTGGGGGTACCATGAGACTACCTACTGGGACTCCCTGGAACTTACTCTCGTGGGGCCCTGAGGATAACTTTGAGGGGAGGGGGAGGAAGGAGAGGAATGCTCGCTGAGACTAGCTTTTGGGGACACTTGAGGGCAGCTTCTGGGGACCCCTGAGACTAACTACTGGAGACCTCGTGAGACTAATTGTCGGATCTCTGAGATTAGCTCTCCGGCCCTCCTTACACTAGAACTGGAAGGTCCCCTGAAAATAACTCGGGTTTCCCAGATCAGTTCTTGGGGGACCTGAGACTAGCTCTGGGGCTGCCTAAGACCAACACTTGGCGCTACTCACAAGGTTAATTTCCGGCCCCTCTCCCGATTAGATCTCAGGGAGTCTCTGATACTGATTCACGGCGCCTCTTGATCAAAACTGGGGGCCCCTGAGAATCTCTCGGGGCTCCTGAGATTAGTTATTCGGCAGCACCTCTGAGACTAATTATTGGGCCCCCTCCCCCAGATTTACTCTGGAGGGGGCTGAGACTGACTATCGTGGCCATCCAGATTAGCTCTTGGGGTCCTCTGAGGCTGTCTTTGGGGTGGGGGAGGGGGACTGGGAATGACTTCCGACAGCCCTCTGAGACTAACCCTGGGTCGCCCCCTGAGACTAACACTCGAGGAGGGAGGCGTGGAAGCACCCCTGAAACTGAGTATTTGGCACGGCACTCCCGAGACTGCCTCTCGGAAGCCCAGATTAGCCCTCAGAGGTCTAAGGCTAACTCGGAGCCGTGAGACCAAAATTCGGAAGCACCTCTGGGAATTACTCTCAAAGCCCCAAAATTAGCTCTTGGACGAACCGGAGACTAGCTCCCGGGAGCACTCTGAGACTAACTTTTAGGTGCTCCCTGAGATTGACTCTCGGGGCCTCTTATGCAACAACTAGGGGGGGGGGCACAGTCTCAGGCTAAATCTCGAGGGTTCCCAAGATTACCCCTCAGGGGCCTCCTGAGATCAGCACTCTGCGGATCAAATGAGACTAGCTCTCGGACCCCTAGATTAACTCTCGGGGCCACCTGAAAGTAAATATTGACTCCTGAGAGAGACGCCCGTAAGAGTATGGGACCGAATATCGGGGGTCCTCTAAGACTGACTCTCAGGGTCCCCTTGACCGACCCTTGGGGTTCTCTGAGACTGACTCTCATGGAGCCCCCTGAACTAGTCTGTTGCGGGGTCCTGAGAACCACTCTCTGGGGACCCTAGGACGAGCTCGGCCCCCTGAGACCGACTCTCGGGGCCCCTGAGACCGACTTTCGGGATCCCCTGAGACTAACTCTCAGGGACCCCCTGAAATCTACTTTTGGGGGTCTTGAGACTGACCCTCAGGGCGGGGCCCTGAGGCCGACTCGGGACGCCCTGAGAACGAATCTTCAGGGGCTTCTGAGACTGATTCTGGGGGCCCCGTGATCAGAGAATGCTTTGCAGTGGTTTAGATTGGCCCAAAGGGGGTTCTCGGACTCCTAGAACCCCTTGGCTACGCCACTGCATCCACACATTC
The DNA here is from genome assembly GCA_034440635.1 of Lepas anatifera. Taxonomy (NCBI): domain Eukaryota; kingdom Metazoa; phylum Arthropoda; class Thecostraca; family Lepadidae; genus Lepas; species Lepas anatifera. The sequence continues at coordinate 309,186 of JAOTON010001302.1, forward strand.
GGGGGCCCGCCGAGATCAGCGCTTGGAGGCCCCTGAAATCATTGCTCCCTCCCCCCCGATACCAATACTCCGGAGCCCCTGGATACTGATGCGCGGGGCTCCTAAGACCAAGCTCGGGGTTCCGCTTAGATCAGGTTCGGGGGCATCCTTAGGCCTATGCTTGCACTTTTCTCAGGAGTAACTCGACACCGTTGTTTGGGGGGGGGCCCAGATCAACATTCGAAGGCCCCCGAGACTAATGCTCGGTACTCTGGAGCCCCTCGATACCAATGCTCGGGGACCCTGAGCCCAAGCCTGGGCCCCTGAGACCAAACTCTGGGTCCCATGGGGCCAATTCTCGGGCCTCGCTCATAAGTCCCCTCGATATCGATAGCCGGGGGATACCCCGAGATCAGTATTGTCCCCCCCCCCACTTCCCGAGATCAATGTTCGCTGCTCCGGAGCCATCGATACCAATGCTCGGGGGATCCCTGAGACCAGCTCTGGGGCCCCCTAAGACCAAGATCGAAAGACCCGTGAGACCAAGCTCAGGGCCCCTGAGACCAAGCTTGGGGGACCTGAGACAAGCTCGAGGAGCCCCCTGAGACCAAGCTCGGGGGCCTGAGACCAGGCTCGGAGGCCCCCTGGTACCAAACTCGGAGGGCCTCGTGACACCAAGCTCGGGGCCCCCTGAGACCAAGATCGAAAGGCCCATGAGACTAAAGCTCGGGGGGGCCTGAGACCAAACTCGGGGGCCCTTGAGACCGAGCTCAGGGGCCCCTGAGATCAATGTTCGGTACTCTGGAGCCTTAAATACCGATGATCGGGGGCCCCCTGAAACCAAGCTCGGGGCCCCTGAGACCAAACTCGGAGGGTCCCCTGAGACTAAGATAGAAAGGCCCCTGAGACTAAGCTCGGGGGTCCCTGAGACCAAGCTAGGGGGCCGCCTGAGACCAAGATCGAAAGGTCCGTGAGACCAAGCTCGGGAGCCCCTGAGACCAAGTTTGGGGGTCCCCTGAGACCAAGCTCGGGGGCCCCTGAGACCGAGCTCTGAGGCCCCTGAGACAAAACTCGGAGGGCCCCCTGAGACCAAGATAGAAAGGCCCCTGAGACTAAGCTCGGGGTCCCTGAGACCAAGCTAGGGGACCCTGATACCAAGATCGAAAGGCCCGTGAGACTAAAGCTCGGGGGTCCCTGAGACCAAGCTCGGGGGCCCCTGAGACCGAGCTCAGGGGGCCCCGAGATCAATGTCCGGTTCCCTAGAGTCTCGATACCGATGATCAGAGGCCCCCTGAGACCAAGTTCGGGGGTCCCCTGAGACCAAGCTCGGGGGCCCTGAAACCGAGCTCTGAGGCCCCCTGAGACAAAACTCGGAGGGCCCCCTGAGACCAAGATAGAAAGGCCCCTGAGACTCAGCTCGGGGTCCCTGAGACCAAGATCAAAAGGCCCGTGAGACTAAAGCTCGGGGTCCCTGAGACCAAGCTCGGGGGGCCCCTGAGACCAAACTCAGTGCCCCCCCAGAACAATGTCTGGTTCCCTAGAGTTCGACACCGATGATCAGGGGCCCCCTGAGACCAAGTTCGGGGGTCCCCTCAGACAAAGCTCGGGGGCCCCTGAGACTGAGCTCTGAGGTCCTCTGAGACCAAACTCGGAGGGCCCCCTGAGACCAAGATAGAAAGTCCCCTGAGACTAAGCTCAGGGTCCCTGAGACCAAGCTAGGGGGACCCTGAAACCAAGATCGAAAGGCCCGTGAGACTAAAACTCGGGGCCCCTGAAACCGAGCTCAGTGGGCCCCCCGAGAACAATGTCTGGTTCCCTAGAGTCTCGATACCGATGATCAGGGTTCCCTGAGACCAAGTTCGGGGGTCCCCTGAGACCAACCTGGGGGCCCTGACAGCAAGCTCGGGGGCCCCCTGAGACTGAGCCCGGGGACCCCTAAGACCAAGCTCGGAGGCCTCTGAGACCAAGATCAAAAATTCCGTGAGATTAAGCTCAGGGGTCCCTGAGACCGAGCTCAGGGGGCCCCTGAGATCCATGTTTGGTACTCTGGAGCCCTCGATACCGATGATCGAGGGCCCCTGAGACCAGGCTCGGAAAGCCCCTGAGACCAAGTTCGGAGGTCTCTTGAGACCAAGCTCAGGGGCCCTGAGACCAAGCTCGGAGCCCCCTGAGACCGAGCTCGGGGCCCCCTGAGACCAAGCTCAGGAGGCCCGTGAGACCAAGCTAGGGGGACCCTGAGACCAAGATCGGGGGTCCCTGAGACCGAGCTCAGGGGGCCCCCGAGATCAATGTCTGGTTACCTAGAGTCCCGATACCGATGATCAGGGGCCCCTGAGACCAAGTTCGGAGGTCCCATGAGAGCAAGCTCGGGGGCCCCTGAGACAAAGCTCGGGGCCCCCTGAGACCAAGCTTAGGGCCCTCCCGAAATCAATGTTCGATACTCTGGAGTCCTCAATACCGATGATCGGGGACCCCTGAGACCAAGCTCGGAAGGCCCGTGAGACCAAGCTCGGGGGCCCCCTGAGACCAAGCTCGGGGGGCCCCGGAGACCAAGCTTGGGCGCTCCCTGAGACCAAGCTCGGGGGCCCTGAGACCGAGCTCGGGGGCCCCCTGAGACCAAGATCAGGGGGCCCGTAAGACCAAGCTTGGGGGCCCCCTGAGACCAAGCTCGGAGGTCCCTTGAGACCAACCTCGGGGGGCCTGAGATCGAGCTCAGAGGGCCCCTGAGGCCAAGTTCAGGGGGGCCCCTGAGACCAATGCTCGTGTTTTCCAGTGCATAAGGTCAGGCCAAGGGGGGTTCGCGGACCCCAAGGACCCCCCCCTTGGCTACGCCACTGGCCCCAACCAAAAAACTTCTGACATTGCTATATTTGCGACCCTATAACCTAAATTTGAGCCATAACATTTTGATAGTAATCCTGTTGTGGAAGGCATGTAACATGATTTAGTTGTCCAAAAAGTGGTATGTAGATTGAACGGTTGTGACTTGTGATAGCAGCAGTGTCCCAAAATTGGTTTTGTTGTAGGGTGCTGAGTGTAAAATTAATATTGGAAAATATAATCAGTGAGTGTAAAAATTCCGAAGTTGCAATATTGTGAGACTCAGTTAAAACCTTTATTAAACATTCATATAAGATTTGAAACATATTCTTCATTAACATTTCCCTATTGCACAATTCTTGAAGAGTTAATTTTCACCACAATCGTTTAGTTGAGCCCCATTGAAGAGTGAGTGGAAAATGTAGCAAAAATGACACAGAAGTGAGAGGAAAATTTAGCCTGCCTGGGTGTCACTCTCCACCCAGCACCCTGAGATTTGGGACACTGGATAGCAGTTACGGCGATATGTTCAAAATCCCTCCAGTACGGAGAAATTTCAATTTCTCCCCAATGGTGCTTGCCGGTACAGTTACCCCTCTTGAGTTACAATTGTTGTACCTAACATGAAAATGTCTTCACTTACTAATCTACTCAACTCCTCGCACGTGTCCATCGTCTCAGAGGTGCCGGCTTTTGTACGGTGGTGCCCTGAGCCGGTGTGGCACCTCCAGTTTTTTCTATAGAACAGCTCATTTTCACTGGCCCTATTTACATCACTTAGCTTCTCTAAGCCTATTTATATGCGTACATAATGATGGCCAAGGGCAGTAGGTGAGTCATTTGTGATTTGGGTGTTATGGCTGACAGGTGTAAAACCTGTCACGTGACTGTACATGTACGACCTGAGCGCGCCCCTGCCGTGGGGTGTGGCACTGACCTGAGTGCGCGGTGTAATACAGTCTGGTCTCGGCCGTTCGCGTGTGAGGCTGTCTGTTACATGGTGGCAGCGGTGGGATGCCAGGATGCCTGGTACACCGGTTGGTGTGAAGTTGCGGAATTCTGCGGCACAGCAGGGTGACGAATTCGGTGCAACACCGCCTTTGAAGATTGCAGTGTCAGATTTTCCTTTGTAGGATGGATCCAGCTCACCGGAGGACTTCATTGTGCAATGCCGCCGTCTAGCTCGCCTGGGTGGCATCGTGGGTGACAGCCTGGCTCCAGTCATTGCAGCACGTTGCACTGGCCGAGCGCTGGCCGTAGTGAACGAGTTAGAAGAACGCCAAGGAGGAGTAAGCGTCGCTGAGATAGCCCAGCTGCTGACTGATCATTTCTCCTCCCGACCCACCCCGGATCAGGCTGCTACCCAGCTGTCTCGCTTGACCAAAGGACAACTGACGGGACAGGAATACAGCCAGAAAGTGCGGATCCTTGTAAGACAGGCCTGTCCTGAATTTTTCACCAGTGATGGACACGTGAAGAAGGTGAGCCTGACCGCTTTTAACGCGGCCCTGTTTAGACATTTTTTGGTGGGCCTGAGTGCTCAGGAGGCAAAGCTATTATCTCGGCCCAAAGTCACGACTTTTGAAGAAGCTACCAAGGAACTCGTCAGAGAGGAATCTTTGTCTCACGGCGCTGTGAATCCACCTTTGGAGGAGCCGTGGGGATATGAATACGGTGCTCGGGCCGTGCAGTGGGCCTCACCCATCCGTCGTGAAACCTCCCCTCGCCGAATCAACAATGGACACGCCCGAGGTCAGCGGGTATCTCCGACTCAAGCAGACACATCACCGAGATTTCGGCATGCTGGCTTCCCCTCCCGCGCTTACGCCGGAGCCAATCGCCGACCGCCAGGCGCGGGACCGGGCGCGACCAGGGCAGCGGACGGGGTCGGTGGACGCAGCGATAGCGAAGAAGCGGATGAAGCGCGCAGCAGCGGTGACAGGCTGCCCCGTTGCTGGTCGTGTAGGGGCTGGTGGCACTTGAAGCGGCAGTGCCCAAACGGCTGGTCGGCGGGCAGGCTATAAGGACCCTCCCAATCGTACAGTGTCGGATCAATGGTTACCAGGTAAGAGACTGTCTGGTGGACTCTGGAAGCCAAATGACACTGATGGATTCTAAGGTGTTAGGTACAATTGATCCGAACATACTGAGCCGCCCCGGTAGCTCAGTTGGTAGAGCGTTGGGCTCCGGCCCGCTGCTCAGAAGCATGCAGTGGCAGTGCATGTCCAGGCTTGGGATCGGTTCCCCTGAGACGTTCCGGCGCTCAATAGTTTGCCCGACGTAGGTCGGCTGGCAACCGACTGGTGAGAGGGTGACCTGAGCGGGGCGGCCGTCCCTGTGCTGTGTGGGACGTTAAACTTTGGCTTCTAAATTATCCCTTCATTGTGGGAGTTGCTCGTTCGGGTGGTGGGGTCGGGGTCTCCGTGACAAGTCCCTTGAGGACTTCAGTGAGGCTCCGACTCCGGCGGCCGTACTGGGAACAAGTTGGACAAAATTTATAAAAAAACATTGAGTTGGGAAAGCCAGTCCGCCTGGTTTCAGCCTCAGGACATAACCTGAACACAGTGGGAACCTGTCGTTTGAATATCGAGATGTGCGGGTCTTCCTCATGCGAGTGGACTTGCTCTGTTGTTGAGAATTTATATCATGATCTCATTTTGGGTTTTGATTATCTTCAGGCTAGTAATTCAGTTATTGATTGTTCCCTTCCTGGGGTAGATTCGAGAACAAAAATTAGAATGTGTAAGCCAGTTTCAGTGCCAGCTCAATCTGCGATCTGTTTGAATGTCAAGATCGACCAATCATTGGACTGTGACAGTGATTATTTGTTGGTTGGTCAATGTTCTGACCATGTTGAGATACAAGACGCGATTTTCAAGCCATTTTCGAATCGTGAAATCCCCTTATATATACGCAATAGGACCGATCAGTTGGTTACTTTTCACAGACGAAGTGTCGTTGGGATTGTACAGATGTTCACGGCTGAGAACAGCAGCCAGTATTTGACTCTTGATAACTCCATCAGTATACTCACCGTCAACTCAGTATCGACAGAGGGGGCGCGGACCCCCAGGAGTCCAAGTGCCCACCAGACCCGGCTGACAACAGTGTGTCGGCGGATGACAGCCGCTTCCTGGGCGCCGCGACAGACGAGGTTCTTTCACATTTTGCGGTAGGTGATCAGGTGACAGGATCACATCGTGAGAAACTGGCATCACTGTTGCGCTCGTATCCTGATGTGTTTTCGACAGGCTACGCGGATGTCGGCTCATACAATGGAGAAGCAGGTGATTTGGAGTTGGATCCAGGTACAAAGCCGCAGTTTGCCCGCCAATATCCAGTCCCATGGGCGCGAGAACCACATCTGAAGGCTCAGTTAGAGGAGGTACAGGACTGCGGTATTATTGAGGGGCCCCCATCTGACTGGAATTCTCCAGTTTTGCTTCTGCCGAAATCTAGGAATCGTGATGGTGTTGCTCGTGAATTCCGCCTTGTTCAGGATTTGTGTAGTGTGAATAAGTGCCTTCTCGACAAGAAGTTTGTGTTTCCTTCCATTGATGACTTTTTGTTTTCCCTGCAAGGATGGAAAGTTGCCAGCTCTTTAGACATCAAGCACGCTTTCTGGAATCTGCACCTGACTCAGGAATCTAGCAATATTTGTGCATTTCATGCCCTTGGAAAAAAATTGGTACCCTAAACGCATGGTCATGGGCTGCAAGCAGTCGAGCTGGTTTTTGAATAAGGTTATGCACAAAGTGTTGGGAAATATCCCTGGTGTTCATATTTACTGTGATGACATTTTGCTTGTCAGTGATAGCCTTGACTCTCACTACAAGCTCCTTCAGACGGTGTTAAGTAGAATGAGGGAAGCAGGGTTTAAGCTTTCCCCAAAAATGCAGCTTTGGCGTTTCACAGCTGAATTACCTGGGTCATGAAATAACGCCGGCGGGGATTTCTATTTCCGCAGACCGCATTCAGTGCATACAAGATCTGCAGCCGCCGCGTAACATCAAGGAGACGAAGAAGCTGTATGGCTTTCTGTCGTGGTTCAGAAAGTTCATCCCGTCCTTTGCAGCGACCGCTGCACCTTTGGCCGATCTGTCCAACTCACCGACGTTTTATTGGAACGAAGGGCTTGACAAGGCCTTTACCACACTCCGTGAGGCTTTGATAACCAGCCCGGTCCTAGCCTATCCGATACAAGGTGATAGATTCATTCTCTATTCGGTCAGTAGTATCTCTGGATCAGGACAAGTTTTGGCACAGATCCAAGGCAATGAAGAAAAAATCATTGCGTATGGCAGTAGTAAATACAATAAGCAGCAGCGCAAATGGTCCATTTACGAGTTAGAGGTGTACAGTTTCATTCAAGGATTAAGGCGTTTCTACAAATATTTGGCTGGCGCCGAGTTTATCTGGCGATGCGACTGTAAAACTGCTCTAAAAATACTATCGAACCAAGATGGTTTTAATCCACGTTTGGCTCGGTGGAGGTCATTTGTCGGCCAGTTCTGCTTCGCTGTTGAGCATAAGCGAGCATCAGAGATGGAAAATGTCGATTTTCTGTCTCGACTGCACGAGAATAGCTCTGAGACGGGAAAGGAGACGCGCGCGGAAAGTGACTCTAGCGACAGCATTGTCGAAGACAATGGAGTCTCTGCCAAACACAGAACTCTGTCAGAGATGCGAGTCCCTGACTCGCGTCACATGGGCCATGGCGGGTTACTATCCGTGGCCGGAGGCAAGTCCAATGCTGATTTGGAGGCGCGTGGCGGAGAGCCGGTGGGAGGAGCTTCCCCAAAGGCAAGAAATGCATCAGTAAGTATCAGTTGTGAAGTACCGTTGGTAGCACATGCCACCGACGTAGGGGGTGAAAGCGGCCCACCCTCCGTGACCGCAAACAGGTCATGCGTTGGTCCTAGGGACCAAAGAGGGGAGTCTGTGGGAGGATATTTCCCAAAGGAAAGTCAGATAGAGCCAGCTCATTTGGTTGGGGTCCCCGTGGATGCTTCGGTGACAGAGGCCAGCCCGGGTGAACGATCAATGGACACAGGAATCGACCAATCACAGTCGGCCAAGGAAAATGTTCCTATCGCTGAAGAGACAAATTCTGTTGTCGTTGACTCACCTGGTGATTGCAACATTGAGAGTTCCTCTTTGATTTGGTATCAAAAGCATGATAGAATGAGCCGTGCGTTAGTTTTCAGGGTTCAGAAACAGAAGTGGCCGAAATACTGTCCGACGTCATTAAAGCGTGAAAACTCCAAGAATTTTCATTTAGTGAACGGGATTCTCTGCCGCCGAGTTCCCGCTAGCGGGACAACGCAAGTCGTTTGGCCGGTTGCAAAGCGCTTTGAGATGTTATACAGACATCATGATACTGCCACGGGGGCACACTGTGGCTGGCTGAAGCTCTGAGTCGCTGTCTCGGCTTATTTGGTATGTCGGTCTTCGGAAGGATTGCCAAAATTACGTCGCCAGTTGCGTACGATGTAGTACAAAAAAGGATGAACGTGGGGCATCATCTCCTCCTTTACTGCCACAACCACCCACAAGCCCAGGTGAAGTTCTCATCATTGATGTGGTGCACATGCCGAGTAACCGTTCATCTGGAAAAACATTAGTTTTGACATGTGTTGATAAATTTACCGGTTTTTTGACGCATTATCCTCTGCAATCTGGTTCGGCAGACAATATCGCGGATGTTTTGTCAGCTCAGTTCTTGACTTTCGGTCCACCTTGTAAAATTGAAACAGACGCAGGTACAAACATGAAGAGCCAAAAGGTGGCCTCACTTTGCCGTTTCTGGGGTGTACAGATAAGAAGTGCGGTCAGGTATCTCCGTGAAGCTGTCGGAAAAGTAGAAAAACGCCACCTTGATATTAAGCGTCGCTTGCGCAAACTTTCGGACCAGTTCAGTACAGACTGGGAAGCCCATTTACCGGCAGTGATATTTTCACTGAATAATGAGGTGTCTAGCTCTCACAGATATTCACCATATTTTCTATTTTTCCTCCGGCACGTCAACTCCCCGGTGATAAATTTGATTACGCAGCCGGTGTCGATGTACTCAGATGACTATGTTCAGGAAAAGCTTCGACTTCTGTCTTTTACGTTGAGAGGTGCGAATGAAAATATGGCATCGGCGCAAGAGCAACAAAAGGCGCAATACGACCGTAAACAAAGAGCCAAGGAGCCAATCGTCAAGCCGGGCGACCAAATAAGGGTCAGAAATTTGAATTACCCACGAGGTATTTCTCGGAAAATGGTTTCGCCTTGGTCTCCGATTTTCATTGTTGTCAGGTGGTGCAGCAGACGACATTTGGAGTACATGGATCCTGGAACTGGAAGGGTTTATTCTACCCACGTGAAGTACATCAAACCAGTTGTAGAAAAAGATGTTTAAGACGAGTGTAATGTGTCGTGTTGTTTTGTTCTGTTGCGCTGTCAGGTCACCATTGCCGGTTGGATGTATGTGACATGTTGTTTGGCCAACGCAAATGCTCTTGCGATTCTCCTATGTACGAAAGCTCAACATATGCGAGGGTGTTCTCGTGAATTTGAAGAGGTCAGAGGGGACAGTGTACATGTACGACCTGAGCGCGCCCCTGCCGTGGGGTGTGGCACTGACCTGAGTGCGCGGTGTAATACAGTCTGGTCTCGGCCGTCCGCGTGTGAGGCTGTTTGTTACAGTGACGGAGTATCAACATGTTCGCCAATAGTCAAGAGGAGGAGAAAATGGCCGCATATTGTGGAATGTTCGATTCTTGATGTGCTCCTGAAGCAAAACTAGCCTCATAGGCTCCAAGCATTATCTGGTTTCATCCTTTGTTGAATTTGTGAAAAAAAGTGATTTTTATTTAAATAAGAGGTCCATTTGCTCTCAGTGCGCGTGCAAGCAGCCTCTTTTCGCTAGTAGGGCACCGCCTCCAATATTTTTAATGCTTATGCCATGGAGGCATGCGATTGATACAGTGTACCTATATATTTAGTATGGTAGGTTTATTTTTTGTTTGTTTTTTCTCTCTTATTTCAAAGACTCATAACCATGGTACATACACTTTCATTGCAGGATGTTAAAAAATAATAAGAACATACGAATTTACAACTTTCCCCACATCACTTTTTGACAGTTCAGGCCTTGGCCCTTGGCCGGGCAAAAGTCCCTACTGATCAAGTATATTCACCAACGTGCAGGCGATTCCGTCACAGCGCAGTCAACTGCTTGTCAATATGTAGTAGACGGATGCGCAGTACTTCATAGGCTTTGTACCTGGCCCCTGGGAGAAACATACGGATAGATCATTAATATCCATAGCGAATATACTCTTTGTCACTAGGCTCAAGCCCAGCTGTGCTTTTCGATGGTTATAACTCAGCCCCGACCACGAACACAATCACGCAATTAAGGAGAAGTAGCAGGCTCACCAAACATCACAGTGTGATGATGGCTCAACATACCCCAACACCCTCGTGGCCCAACTTACCCCGAGACCCCGCCGCCACTCCGGAGGCAGCTGACGCAAAACGTGGGTGATCAGTTCTCATTGTTTTCGTCCCAAATAAGGCGTAAACACCTGCATTCAACTCATTTAGTAGGGCTAATCTTTATCTCTGATATCAACAGTGTTATTACAAAATGTTTGATAGAAGTAAAATTCATGTTTGCTATGAAAAAATAGTTTTTTTGTCTCCAAACCGCTACCGACCAGATACCACGACGGTTTCCTGCCGAAAGACGGAAAGTGGTTGCGCGCATACGGTGTTATGATTACAGCGCAATCTCTTCAGAAACAGCGGAGTTATCGCGAGTGGTTCAACATGCCCCCGACTGCAGCTAGCTCCGGTCTCCCCTACTAACAGCTTTTAATACCATATTCCTGCATGGTTATCGTGATGATATAAAACAAATTTACGCTAAAAAGCAATTACGATTGCTCTCTTGAGGGTGTTTCTTCCGTAATACTTGAATTTCGCTAAGTTTGTTTCCCATTATCACTAAAATCAAGATTCTGTTGTACAATTTAAGCGATGGTGCCATGCCAGCGAAAAGAGGCTGCCTGCACTGCTTGCACGCGCACTGAGAGCAAATGGACCTCTTAGTTAAATAAAAATCACTTTTTCACAAATTCACCAAATGATGAAATCAGATGATGCCCGGCGCCTATGAGTCTAGTTTTGTTTCAGGAGCACATCAAGAATCAAACACTCAACAATATGCGGCCATTTTCTCCTCCTCTTGACTATTGGCGAACATGTTATTACTCCGTCACGTGACAGGTCTTACACATTTTAGCCATAACACCCAAATCATAAATGACTCACCTACTGCCTTTGGCCATCATTATGTACGTATATAAATAGGTTTAGAGAAGCTAAGAGATGTAAATAGGGCCAGTGAAAATGAGCCGTTCTATAGAAAAAAACTGGAGGTGCCACACCGGCTCAGGGCACCACCGTACAAAAGCCGGCACCTCTGAGACGATGGAAACGTGCAAGGGATTGAGTAGATTAGTAAGTGAAGGCATTTTCATGTTAGGCACAACAATTGTAACTCATGAGGGGTAGCTGTACCGGCAAGCACTCGGGTAATGAGATTTAACCTCACTCGCCGAGTGACCGCCGCCGAGGTCGGAGGTGCCGGGTGACCGGGGCTGGTAGTCCGGTGTCAGGGCCATAGCGGGCTATTGTGCGAACTGAGAGTGAATCTGAGTGGTGATTGGTGATTACCGGCACTGAGGCGGCAGCGGTGCACTAGCGAACAACAATGACAGAATCGGACAGCGATTGGTCAGCAAAACTACTCTCCTGCTTAGGGAATACGAGTGTGTGTGAAGCTGTCCAGAATCTCCTGAGACCGGTGATTTCCAAAGCGGTAGAGGAGGCCGTAGCATCCATCTGCGCTGAGCGTGATGCTGAGGTCAGCCAACTCAAACATGAACTAAAGGAAGTCAAACAACAGCTCAACGAAATCGAGCAATACTCGAGGAGGAATTGTCTCAACATAAGCGGCATACCTGAGAAGAGAGGAGAGGACACTGAAAAAATAGTCGTGGAGGTGTCCAAGATAATTGGAGCAAACATCAACGAAAATGACATCGATCTGTCACACAGAATCGGTAAGCAAATCCAGGGAAAACTCAACGAATTATCGTCCGCTTTGCCAAAGTGTCCAAACGCAATGAACTGTACGCTGCGAGACGCAAGCTGCGAGATGCACGGGCGACACCAGGCAGTCTGGTTACAGACCAGGTGCTGGGAAGCACATTCATCTCTGAAAACTTCACCAGAGAAAACGAGGTACTTCTGTACAAAGCGAGAAAACTGAGGGAAAAGGGAAAACTCCATGCTGTGTGGTCCGATCACGGGAAACTGAACCCCAGAGTCACCAACGGCGCCGCAACAAGAATATTTGGCTCAGTGGACGACCTGGTGGAGCTAGTTGGAGAAGACCCGGACCTGATGTCACGAGACACCTCCCCTGCTGGAACGTCTGCCGCCGCCTCTGGCACTGTGCGTCACGATGAATTCCGCACGGTGATGACGAGGAGCGCCAGAAGAGCTGGGGGAAGGCAACCTGTTGCAAACCATTAGAAAGTGTGTTGAGTAGAGCTCTTTTTCGATAGTGTGTCATGAGCATGTACATTTTCTTCTTCTTGCCTGAGACAGTGCTTCTGCCAGTTCACGAGACGTTTCCTCCCAATGTGACCTGAGCTCGCCCTTGGCACTGAGCTGCTTGGCCGTCTGCTGGCCCTTGTTAGTGGGGTGGGGCGGGCCGAGCCGGGCCAGCTGCTCGGCTGGTCACGTGACGACATCACCCTTCTGAGACACTGAGTACGTGGTGAGTACCGCACATGATATGAGGGCAGATCATCCTTGTCCCACTGATCGTCTCAACTCATCTGCACTTGCTTTATGAAGTCGTGGCTGTTCATGTCACGATAACAGACAAATGGTCGACGTGAGGAGAGTGCAATGATTTTTTCAAATTGTTTTTTTCGCTCTAATGCATCTGACACGGAAATATGTCTTTAAAATCCGAGTCCAAGACTTTGTTTGATTGTGTTCTGATTCGAGTCGTTTAATACGAAGTGGGGCACATTTAGAATATAATCCACCTTTGATTGGCCTCTTCTTGAAGAGTATTCGAACACATAAGCGAGTAAATGTTTCAGTAATATTTTGTGGGCAGTCCTCTAAGGAATTTGGGAATATTGTCCGACGATAATATTTACTAGGGTTTTGTAGACCAAGTATTGTGTATATCTTGAATTTGAATATTACAATGTCCCGTCGCGTGCAGTTTTCAAAGTTTGCCTAATTGTCCTTCAGTGCTTCTTGTTATTTCACCTGGAAAATTTATCTCTAATATCTGCTGTAACGGTTTGACGAGTTACGATCGCCATAATGATTTAGATCCTCTGACCAAGTGGGCCGGGAATAACTAGGTACGGCCTGCAGCTATCCCAGACAGGGGCTTAAAATATATTGAGCCCGAAGCAGACTGCATCTGGTGTCCCTGCTTTTGCGATGTATGCAAGTGCGGAGTGTCGATGTCATGGTGAACAGAATGAGTTTGTTGAAACCCCGCGTGTGCCGGAGATATATTTTTTGCAATTGATTCAACCAAGAGTTTTCAATTGTTTCAAGTCGTGTGTTTTCTATGCTGCACAATAAGTTGTTTGCGCCCCATCTTGTCAGCTGATTTGTGTCCGTAAAGGACTAATGACGACTAACCCCGTGGTGTACCGCTTGCCGCCGCTCGGGGGTTCATGAACTCTGACTTCCAAATGTCTGGACCTGTCGCTGTGTCACCCACCTGCGTCGGTAGTCTTCAAGTTAGGACCCGAATTGCTGAGATGTTTACCCACTGTGGATATTCACGTTCGCTGCCGGCTCGCACGAGATGCCACACACTCAAGACAGCTCCATTAGTTCCGTTCCCGGCCACCAGAGCCCATGCTGCGACCTCCATAGGAAAATTTGACCCCTCCAAAAGGTTAGGAAATCACTACTACGGAACACTGCATAGCATTACTACCAATTTTCAGTGGAAAATACTTAAAATTCTCAAAAATATGAAAATACTTTTGATCATGTCAGGGATAGAATCAAACCCAGGGCCCAGCCATATATCCGTCAATAACCTAACTATTGCACATGCTAACATCAACAGCTTAACTGCGCCAGGAAGATTAGACGAGCTCCACCAATTTATAAGATCAAATAATGTTAAGATTATGGCGCTCACGGAAACAAAACTGGATGAAAATGTAAACCCGGCCCTATACAGGATTGACGATTTCCACGCTCCTCTCATTAACCACCGTAACCGGCACGGTGGTGGCGTCGCAATCTATACGCACAGAACACTCCCTATACACAGGTTATTCCATCTTGAATTGGACAACGCAGAAGAATGGGTTTGGTGCAGAGTGAAATTAAATGAAATAGTCATAATCATTTGCCGTTTATATTTACCGCCCAACCAAAGTTCTAATAGAGTGGAAGAATTTACTGCAAATTTAACTGAAAGCGTGAACCTTTCTAACGAATCTCCCTCGTCTACGATAGTTATTCTGGGTGACTTTAACGCTGGTAACAATTATTTAGCGACACCTGCAAAAGCCAGTGGCAGTATCACAAGCACATACAGAAATATAATAGATACTGCGACCGTATTGGGCCTAACTCAACGCATTAAAACCCCTACACGGATCAGCACTAACACTGCTAATTTAAGGGATTTTATTTTCACAAGCAACACAGAAATCGTGCTGGACAGCGGTACAGCGTCACCATTCTCAACCCTAGACCACTTTCCCATCTTTGCAACACTAAAAATTGAAGTACTCAGAGAAACAGCAACTGCACAAACCATATGGGACTATCAAAACATGGACCATGACCTTTTTGTTTCTCTCCTGATGAGCACAAATTGGACCCAAATTCTAGACACAGACATTCACACAGCAGCAAAACAATTCACGCATGCAATTCTGAACGCCGCCAGAAGAGCCATCTCCACAAAACAAATAGTTATCCGATCCAAAGACAAGCCATGGGTAACAAACGAACTCCAGAGAAACATCCGGAAACGTAATCGACTCTTCAAGCAAGCAAAAATGACTGACAAGAGTCACAGATTGGAATCTCTGGAGACAGCGACGAAATTTAGTCACAAAATTGAACCAACGATTGCACTCTTCTCACCTTGTGGCCCAAACTACGAAACTAACTGCGCACAAACAAAACCCCCACAAATATCATCAAATTCTACGAAGTATTATAGGACGCTCACAAGATTCCTCAATACCCCACTTATAGGACCCGACGGCCAAATTGTACAGGACCACTAGGACAAAGCCACTCTCCTCAACGACTTTTTTGTTTCCCAGACACAAATTGATACGCCCTCCAGCCGTATGCCCCCGGTGACTTTGCGGCATGATCGGGCGGTACCCACCCTGGACGGCATTACGATTAGGGAACGAGATGTACTTGCAGTATTAAACTCTCTGGACCCGAACAAATCCACTGGTCCCGATGAACTTCCGACCAAAATTATTAAATTATCAGCCTTGAAAATAGCCGAACCAATGAAATTATTATTCAACAAATCTCTGCAACAGGGCATATTCCCAAACTCATGGAAATATGCAAATATGAAGGAAATTTATAAGAAAAAAGGCTCACCTTCAGACCCAACCAATTATAGACCAATATCCCTTCTAAGCTGCACCTCAAAAATCTTAGAAAAAATTGTCTTCAAAAGCATTTACCAACATATCACTGACCATCAGTAACTAACAGAAAGACAGGGTGGGTACCGCTCCCACCAAAGCACCCAGCTTCAGCTACTTTACCTCACTCACAATCTCTACAGCTCACTGGACAAAGGACTGGACTTTACGGCAATATACCTAGACATCGCAAAATACTTTGACAAAATTAGGCATCAGGGACTACTTTCAAAATGCAAAAACGAGTTTGGTATCGGCGGACAACTTCTAAATTGGCTGAAGAGCTACCTGACAGACAGGCAGCAAAGAGTTGTTATGGGAGGTAGCCCACTGTGCGAACCACCTCACCTACTCCCTCGACATCTTCAACATCATCACAGTTCAAAACGCTTAACGCTGGCTGTCCCCAAGGATCCGTGCTTGGCCCTTTATTGGCTATCATGTATGTACCTGAACGAACTTGCGACACGAGCGACAAATGAGACTGTTTTTTGCCGACGATACTTCACTTTACAAACCTCATGCACCCAACGACATAAATGCCACTCAGACTTCTCTACAGAAAGACCTCGACGAAATTTACAACTATGGGCAAGAATGGGTCATCACATATAATTCTACAAAAAACAATCAAACAAAATTTTTCTCTACGACAGGAAGCAGTCAAACTCCGCTTAAACTTTGGTGGAACAGACATACACCCGAGCACAAGTCATAAACACTTAGGAGTAATTTTGTCCGATGATCTGAGGTTTCATGAACACATTAATCACGTAATTAAGCAAGTAAACAGAGCACTTGGGCCATTGTATTCAATTGCTTCATACATACCCAGGCCCACTCTTGACCAGATTTACACCACTTACGTTAGACCTTACTTTGACTACTGTGACACAATCATTGACGGCCCTATCACGATGACAGACGCAATGAGACTAGAACGCACACAAAATCGAGCAGCTAGGCTCATCACAGGAAAAATGTTAAGAACACCGACTGCGAAATTATACGAAGAACTTGAATGGACATCTTTGACCACAAGACGAAAAATTCACAGACTTAATGTTTACTATGTTCCACAGTCAAACTTCTGAAGTCCCTACCTATATTAGATCTATCATTCCTCGCACGAGACTCAACGATGCCGGTAGAACCTTACGAAACGCACAAAACCAAACTGCACCAAGCTACCATACAAAATTATTTCGAAATTCATTCGTACCTAAAACCACATGGGATTGGAATACCACACCATTAACCATCAGGCAAAATGATTATCAATCTTTCAAAAGCAAGGTCTCAAAATACTACGGTCAGCCTCCCCCACCCAAATACTTTACACTAGGCTCAAAAACAGGTAATCGGCTACATACTCGGCTGCGGGTTGGTGCATCCACATTAAACTCTCATCTTTACCAATTCAATTTAACTGACTCTCCAAAATGCAACTGCGGTCATCGTTCTGAAACTGTAGCACATTTCATACTCGACTGTCCTTTACATGACCCATCCCGAACCCCGCTTTTCAGAGCATTATCCCAAATACTCAACTTTAACTTTCGAACGCTAAAACGTGCATCACAAATAGAACTTCTCCTACGAGGCAGCGGCCTGAGTGCCGGCAGCGGGCGTGACGTTGCTTATTCCTTTCGGTCATTTCTCATCCATACCAAAAGATTCAGTGTTCGAAATTGATGCAGCGACAGGCAGTAAAAAACTGTGCTCCCCTGTTACCCGGTGCCTGAGTGGCGGTCAGCGACTGAATAGTTCAATGTTTATGTGTGTGTGTGCGCATGTGTGTGTATGTTTGTTAGGTAACTTCTAAATTGGCTGAAGAGTGCGTAAGTTTGTTAGTTTGTGTGTGAAAACTGTAACAGAGAAAAATCTGAATATGTTCTTGCGTAAATGTGTATGGCGTATGGGAGAGAGGCACCTAGATTTAAGCTTAGGCTTTTGTGCCAATCTCATATGAAATCATGTTGAATTTCTGTCAATAATAAATGTTTTTGTATTGTATTGTATTGTATTGTAGCACCATTGGGGAGAAATTGAAATGTCTCCGTACTGAAGGCATTTTGAACATATCGGCGTAACTGCTATCACAACGGTTCAATCTATATACCACTTTCTGGACAGTTAAATCATGTTACATGCCTTCTACAACAGGGTTACTATCAAAATGTTATGGCTCAAATTTAGGCTATGGGGTCGCAAAGATAGCAATGTCACAAGTTTTTTGGTTGGGGCACAACTGCAGGTGCCAAGGGGTGCACGGAGCACGAGCTGCGACGCAAATATCACCACAGAGAGTTCTGGTCTGGCTTAATATTATTCCGAAATTGCGTTAGCGTGGCACATATAGGAGCACTGCTATCGGCTCGAAAGGGCATATTTTTTCAGCAGAGGATCTCAGACCAAAAATACTTTTCTGGCACGAGCTCATAAACCTGTCGTCCTACACCATCCTGCTCATGCATGCATACGGCGCATCTGCTCCCATGGTTTTTGCTCGAGAGCTATGTAAAGAGGGACACATTAGCCCAAAAATGTCATTTTTGTACTTTGCACGTGCATAGTGCATGTGCAATGTGCGATGTCAAGCATTGAGGTTCGGCGGTAGTTCGGGTGGTAACCTTGTAATGTGCATGAGGTTAAATCTCTGGTTTTGTGAGTTCCAAGTAACAGCTGTGGAGGATTTTCTATCATCCGGAAATGTATTGGCCCATTTCTGTACGTGCAGTTTACACCCCTGCTGCCCGTACCCCTATGGTCCGATATTAAAACGGTTACAGTCCTAGGTCCACCTTACTGTTCTGTGTCCCAAAATGAAAGTGGCGAATGAAAATGGAAAATGTCCAGGTCCAGCCGTAACTTGACTGGACTATATGCTACAAACACCGGCTAAACAAACCGTTTGTGGAGCATTCTCGAAACATATACACATTTATTGCAACCATACACCTCGTCGCAAATACATGAATGCTGGCATTCCCAGAACAGTTGTTCGAACTTTTCGTGTGTGCAGAGTTTCGCGGCGTATCATTCAGTCTACGGATAGATTCGAGTGGCTAAAACATTGTATACACATTTCGCACTTGAGAGGATCCCCGCACATGCAGGATTTCTAGCACACATTTTCCTACGGAAATTGGGCACGGATCTAATTAACTTCATTTCGTAATATCAAATTACGGGTGTGTGTGTGTATTGGTGTTTAAGGGTGCTTTCACCGACTGGGCTATATCGCGCCCGTAAATTACGGGTGTGAGAATTATTATTTTATTTTATCAGGGTCACTCCCAACAGGCACACTTGCTCAATTACAGGGAGTATTCGCGTGCGTGTTTAAAGGGAATGGACCACTTTGTCGAAATTCTACAAAGAAAAATTTAAGAACAAGAGGGGTCTGGAAGCGAGAAAACAACATTTTTCCCACTTCCATAGGCTAAAAACAGAAATTTCTTTTCTAACAATAAGTGACGTCATCAAAATGACAGTTTTAATAATCAGTGAAATCCCAAATCCTGATCATAGACTCCCTGTAAAAGCCCATTCACAGCGTTTCCGCATGACACAATTTGTGTGCAGTACAAGAAGTACTGGAGCAAAAACTACACGTCAGATGTCGTTGCAGTAGCCGTCTTTATTGAGCGGTCGAACGATAATACACATTTCTGATGTAAATAAACAATTTCAGAGTTCAATTTTGACAAAAAACAATTGATACGTGCCTTGACAAGTCCGGGAGAGTAACAATATGATGTGTGTTGCAGCCATTGAGCGCAATTTGGACCAAATGCATATTGACTGGACGCTAAATTGCCCGAGGCTTTCGGTCCACAGGACATGCTGGTTCACTCAATATCATGGCATTTTCAGCGAGTGAGCGAGGCTCAGGGCTTACGACCAATCAGATTACTGCTACCATATGGAAGTTATTCCTTCAGGGTTTGAAATAAGCCAACAAGCCCATTTACTTTGAACTTTAAGGCTGGCGGAAATTTTATATCGAGAGCTTTGGGTGAAATTAAATATGTCAATAGTGGTTTCTCAACACGGTCTACAATTCTGCTATCTCAGTTCAAAACCCATTATAAAAGTAGGACACTCCCTTTAAGGATCCTCCCCACCGGGTCAGATCGGACACGGAAGGCGGTTTGCCACCGTGGGGATTGAACCCACGTTAATCCATGCTTTCCGATCCGAATACGGGCAACGAAGCCACTAGGCCACCCAGGCTCCTAAAAAAATTGATACCTAAAAGATAGGAAAATAGGCCCCTCATTAAGAAAATTGCGGAAATCAGGTAACTATCCCCCACCCGAATAGTTCAGTTCCAAAGTCATTGACCTAGGGATACTGGAGGAGGCCTGGAGGAGGCCTCGGAGCCCATCCCCCTCGCACACTTTTCCAAGCTGGCCGGAGAACTGCTCGTAGACGAAATACGACACTCGGCCACATTTGAGAGAATTGAACGGCACGCCGATAGGTGGAAGAATTTTGACCATAGGTCAAAATTTTTTGACTTGTAGGCTTTCCAGG
The DNA here is from genome assembly GCA_034440635.1 of Lepas anatifera. Lineage (NCBI taxonomy): Eukaryota > Metazoa > Arthropoda > Thecostraca > Lepadidae > Lepas > Lepas anatifera. Next base: position 329,270 of record JAOTON010001302.1, read on the forward strand.
TCAGAGCTCCATTTTGAGATCGCCACAATCGCGTGGTCGGACTAGTTCGCTCGCATTGGAGACCGAGTGGTGACGTCATAACGTCAAATAAAAGGGATGATATGTCAAGGTCAGTTCACATGAAGGTCAAGATCAAAGGTCACAAGTCAAGGCCAACCAGAACTTTCAAGGTCATTTTGCCCAGTGCTTCCAGTAAAATGGCCTTACCCACTCTGGCATATTATCCTATTACGTCATAGTTAAGTTAACCCTATGTGAAGGTCAAGGTCTCTGCTTTTAGCGTATTCCAACCTTTTCCTGCGTAATCAAGTTATTTCTTGAAGATATTGACTTAGCTCAATGAAAATGTACTATGATGAAGATGACTATACCTCCCACCCACTCTCCAATCGGCATTTTTCTGACTCTCTTAGCTTTCGATATCTCAGGGGGGCCTACCAGACCCCCTCCAGTGCGCGTTAGTGCCAGACCCCTCTCCAGTGCGGGTGTTAATTTATCAACCAGTCGTCTACTACAAAAGCCCACCGCAGGGAGACTTTCAGGTACCACCACTTCCAACCGGAAAAGCTATGGAATAGTCCGCTGATCTAAGCCGGGCGAGATGCGATAAAAACACTCAGACAGGGAACCGGAACATGTAAATGATGCGTAACGAAAATGAAAAGTATTGCGTAAAAGGGGATTATACCTTCATTTCTTTGCTCATTCCATCTTTGTATTGGGCAGAGAATCCACTTAAGCGGATAAATTGTTTTAAAAGCTCATCTACCATTTCATAATTGTCCATGTTGAATTTCCTAGCTGGAATAAAGGAGGTCCGAGTTCACGCTATTACGCGCCAAAAACTTCTACGTCGCTATCAACCTCAGGCAGTATCAGGCTCAGCGACTCACCTTCGAAGCACTTCTTCAGGTGCGGCTGTACCCGCAGCGGGTCCTTGGTCTCGGAGAGGATCTCCAGCATCTCGTCGTTGCTGAGGAAGAAGAAGCGAGGGAAGAAGAGCCTCTTCTTCTCCAGGTAGGCGTTGAGGCCCTTGTTGATGCGATCCAGCATGTTGTTGCACTCGCTGAGCCGCTCCAGGAAGCCGACGGCGCCGGCGGTGGACAGCACATGCGCGTCCTGACCCACTTGGTGCATCATGCTCTTCCAGTGTTTATCCACTTGCTGGTAGAGAAAGCAAACGGTGAGCGTACCGCGTGAGTACCGACCAACAGATTTGTTTGGCATGGCAATGGAGCTATCAAGTCAATTACAGCCCCAGGCTTACAAGCCCGTGTTCATTCGTTGCCAGATATAGGCACTTCGTGGAGCTGACAAGGGTAAATGAAACGCTGACAAATCCGAATCTTAAGCAAAAGGTATTTCCGGGCGAAATAGTTCGCGTCGATTGGGTAGTAACAATGTAGAGCAGGAAGGGACAAATAACGGAATCCATTCCCAACAGCTGTAATTGTCCCATTATCACCTTGTCCTAAGCCGCGTGCTGCGGAACGCGTCTCCTTACCTTGAACAGCTTGCTTTCGTCCGGCATCTGTTGACAAATATCCTCGGAGGAGAAGATGGGCTCCAGGTACAGCCACTGGGCCTGGACCTTCAGCCACTCGTCTATGGTGTCCTGGATGCGCAGCAGGGTCAACTCCCACGCCAGGATCTCAGCTGCAGAGCGGTGGCAGGGGAGGTGGTGTTGAATATAAGGACCTGGGTCCCGGCGCAGGAGATTCTGCAGTGTTGGCTGGCTTGAAGTGCGGCCACATGTTGAACACTCGAACCTGATCTGTGATCCGACGGGTGGTGACACCTGCTCCTTGTCTGAGGTAGGACCTACATCCGAAGGATAGCAGCCTTGATGTGGGGTGTTAGGCCAAATACCGGAACAGGTGCCGCGGCTAACGCCATCAGGCCACGGCATTCCGCCAAAGATCGACCAAAATACTTCAACATCAAACCCGTATTTCAACGATCTGGATACAAACCTGAATATTGAGCTACCTGGGGAACTGAATTCAGCTGTCAAGCTTTCAGCTCAATCTGAATCGCCGTTGCTGATGTACAGCCTCGGTTATTATGGTCAGGCCACCACACCGTGTAGGCAGTGGCGAATCCAGGGCTTCATTGGGGGGGGGCTAGGGGACTCGAGTCTCCCTACCATTGCCTGTGATCACCTTTCCCCTATGTATTTAATAAAGGCTCTCCCGACATTTCAAGGAAGGAAGGGCTTGAGCCTCCCGATTGTATCCGCTTATAATTTTATTAAGTAATATGGCCTCGAGCGCCCAGGTCATGCGAGGACACTGCACATCTTGTTTTGTTGCTTGTAATTTTTTCAAAGTATTTTTGGCATCATATAAAACTGTTAATGAGTTTTCTTACAAACTCTGTACAATCTTTAAACATTGCATTAGCATTCACATCCCATCAACTCTTGATGCTGGACGTAATTCCACTAGAGCTTCAAAACCAGACAACGAAGTGGCCCAAGGGTCAATTCATACCCAGAGTAAAAAGCAATGTTAATTCTTTGCATATTTCATTCTGATCCCTACTTTCGGGAGGGAAGCTCTTCAGTCTTCATATATCCGTGAAGGGTGAAAAGATGGGATCCAAAGCTGTTGCGCTTGACATAATTATGCAAAGTGCAAGGAAATTTAGTAACAAGTTTCTGGGTAAAGTTCAAGTTTCTGAGTAAGAAGTTCACATCCCATTTATTTTCAAGTATTCTCAAAATTGTCGATTAACGGGTGAGCACTTAGTTTTGGGACACAAATTTTATGATCAATATTTTCCCATGCAGTTGATATTTTTAATTTATTTTTTGCACAATGGAAGACCAATAAATTGACTACGTGCAAACAAAAAATTAGCTCATCATGTTTATTTCTTAGTGAACATGGAGACTTTAACCAAGTCGGCTGTCCGTGGTATTGTCGAGGAATTTCTGAAGAATCGACCAAATGAACCAAAGTCAAATGTTGTCCGCCATTTCCAGAAAATGGGTCTGGCCAAGTCAACCATTTACCGTGTGATTGAAACCGTCAAGGCAGGAAGAAACGTCGCTCATGGCAATATTGGAAAAAAGTGTCGACCAATCACAAAAATGACACCCCAGAAACATCAGGCACTGCTTCGCGCTGCGAAAAACAAAGTCGGGGCTTCCACTCGTGTTCTTGCTCGAAAATTCGCCATTTCACAGAGTTACGTGAGGAAACTGCTGGACAAAGCTGGCCTTAAGTACAGGAAGAGAGGGCGGGCACCAGACACCACAGAAAGACAGCGACGTGCCCAAAAGTTACGTCTATGGAGCTTGTCCCGAGGGTTGCTCAAAACAGGCCTGAAGAACGATGTCGTAATGGACGACGAGAGTTACTTTACATACTCGGGAAGCGAAATGCCGTGCAACCGGGGCTTCTATGGTGGGCCGGATGGAGATGTGCCTCCAGAAGTCAGATGGCGTCCGACTGGCAAGTTCCCACGAAAACTACTTGTGTGGGTAGCCATATCACCAAAGGGGATCTCAAGCCTGTGATTTGCCCCAGTCGGGCAAATGTTGATGGGGAAACCTACAGGAATGAGTGCCTAAAGAAGGTCCTTCTGCCCTATGTGGCCCAGAACTATCCAGATGGCGGGTATATATTTTGGCCGGACCTCGCAGCAGCTCACTACGCCAAGGAAACTCTGAAGCTTCTCGAGGAGGCGCGCGTGCCCGTGGTACCACGTGAGGCAAACCCACCAAACGTACCCCAGCTGAGGCCGATCGAGGATTTTTGGGGCGTAGTTAAGCAAGAGGTCTACAAAGGTGGATGGGAGGCAAAATCTGATCGGTCATTGAAGGCTCGTATCCGCAAGGTACTCGCCGAGATCGACCCGGAAGTCCCTCGAACGATGATGAGAAGGGTGGGCGAGCGCGTGCGAGCTGCAGACCGACAGGGTACTAATAAACTGTGTCACTAGTTATGAGAGATGCTTCAGACTGGGCACCAGCCATGTGTGCAATTTGATCGTCCTGGTGTCAAATACACAGAAGCTATCGCTGTTCAATTTGTGTCCCAAAACTAAGTGCTCACCCGTTATGTTTCATCTCCGGCCATCTAAGGCCGTCATACCCGAAAACTACCCGCATAAGAATTCAGGGTGGTACTGCCGGTACCATTGTTTAAGATACAGCTCCTGAGGTCAACTCAGACTACGTTATGATCACCCAAGGACAACATGTGTGAGTAATACATAATTAACATGTAGGGAAGGGTGGGTGTGGTCCGGACACTTATCGAAACTATCATCCCACAGACAAACTAATCGACCCAGGAGCATAGCATAGTTAAATAGCTTTCCGTATTATCTTGGCAATATGCTAGTGAGAAGAGAAAGCGAAACCTTTCGGGGATTGAGGGGTTCAGGAACAAACGTTACATCATGTCAAACGTCCGAACCTGCCCCAATAGTGGGGTAGGTTCGGGCAGACGACGGATGGGTTTGGACAAGGTCCTAGTGGCAAAACTATTACCATTCCTATCCTGAGGAATTCAAAAATTTTCACGCCGATGAAGAACTGGACTGTCATGTATCCGTAACCAAAGTTTCAGGACCATAGCCTCACAAGTATGGTCAGGGCATCACTTAATGACTACCCATGAACCTTAAATCGGGGAATGAAAATGGTATGGTAAGTGGGGCATCATTTTAGCCGTTCCACTCACTGGAAGTGTCTTATTTTAGCATGAATCATTTCCCTGGCATATACCAAAGTTACTAAAATTCAAATCATGGCAAAATTAAACATTTCCCTAAAACCAAGCCTAAAGCAAGGCTTTTCTAGTGTCCGAGCCTATCCCACCTTTTTTGCCCGAACCATCCCCATAGCACAGTTTTGGGGATGGTATGCTTCAACCAGGGGACATTAGTAAATGCCGGTGAAATTAAACCCTTTGCATGTTTCAGAATAGGATAGGGACGTCATATGTAAAGCTAGGGCTTAAAACTGCGATCCTAAGCTTTTTGAGATGCCTCAGCTTGAGGTGAAAAACTACACACAAAATCTTAAATCGAAAATTTGCAATCTCTCCTGAACTCGCAATCAAAGTTGAAGGTAATCTGGTGACTATCAATCGCCATTACGGCAAGCATTTCCAGTCATAGGCTGAATGAAATATCTCCGATGGTTTTGGAGAAAACTGAGATGCCCGAACCATCCTGCCGTCCCAATCATTCCCACCCTCCCCTATGCAACCCAGAATTTGTATCGATAATCTTAACCGGCGCCCCACCGGGGGTCCAGCGCCACCTTCGCCCCACCGGGGCCAACGATGGCCCCCCCTCTAACTCCGAAAATATGGGCGTTAGCGCAAATCTGCAAAGTGCAATAGAAAGCTCGCGTGAATTCAGTAAGAAATTACTTCACATGTTTTAGTGCTCAGGTCAATAGTTTGACCTCCAGAGGTCAAATTAGGTCAAGATCGGCTATTTTCACTCAAATATGCAATGCTTAAGCAAACTGGGCATAACTCTTATGCCATTAGAGCTATTGAGGTCTGGTAAAGTACATTTGATAGGAAATTGTCAGTACTTTTTCCGCTATGTGGAACATAAAGACCTCCCGCCAGTGGTTCGAACTCCAGAGGTCACCTCGTGACCTAAGATGACCTGAGGTCACGAAAGGTCAGAAAGTGACCTTGCCGTATATCAAATGAAAGCCAATGACGGGACAAACACGATGGTGTTTGTTTCAGCGCTCTAGCTTAATTAGGTCAAAAGTTATTGTCAAAATACTGTTTTTGACCCCTGGTGACCTTGGATGACCTTGGAAAAGTCAAAGGGCAAATATGACCCCTGGGATCTGTGACAGGGTGTCCAAAAACGCTGTTCTGAGCAGGCTGAGTGTTTGCAATCATTTTTATGGCTTTTACATCATGAAATAGCTTTTCCCCATGCTTTTTCAATGGGAGAGGTCACCTCGTGACCTGACCTCAGGGTACGAAATCGAAAAATCCCGGATATACACCTTGTAGACCCCGGAGGGGCCATAAAGTGTAGGAAGTTTCAAATCGATCGACTTCGAAATGTAGCTCTTACAGAGCTCTAAAGTTGAAGTGAGGTGACCTTGGTTGACCTCGTCTGGTGACCTGACCTTGGGTGACCCGGGGTAAAAAATTTCAGGGATGGTGAGAAAATGATGCAGTAAGAGGTAGAGCCCTCAACCGCGGTGCTGCGCCTCTTCGTTTTTCTGCTATCCCGGAAAAACCTTGAGGGGGCCATCGATGGCTCCCTCCCGGTGGGGCTAGGGGTTAAGTTAGGCAACTTCCTTGAAACTTGATGTTAGTATGTAAAGATTAAACCTAACAAGCCCTTTCAGTTAATACCTTATTTATCAAATGTATTGAGTTATGTGTTATGTACAGTTAGTTTTATGTATCAAATAATCCCATTTCCAATAGACCAATATTCCAGCTTTTTTGAAAGAACCTTATTTGACCTTTTGCATGCAATCATTAAATTGCGGTTATTTCAATAGCACGTGTAGGTTAAGAGCAAGCGGCACGAAATAAATCCCTAGAAAAAAACTTAGTATAAAATAAGTGAACATATATAATGCGGTCTCAAAATACCTTAAAATGTGTTTATGGCGTGCACTCAGTTTACGGCCATGAGAAACCGCTACAAGGCGACTTCGCTACAAACCAGAGGTTTCACCACCCGGAACAAGAGGGCAGTAAAGCAGCCATTTGAGGGAAGCCACTGTAGTAATTCCCAGGCGACATGGAAAATAGATGCTCTATTGAATCTGCACATACATAGGATTTCATAGACTGAATAATGAGATGATTAGACCACGATGATCATAGACCATAGACCATGATGACCAAATAATGAATAATTTTAGACAAAAAAGAATGCAAAAATACTTATATATATATTACATTAATGAAATTTGAGGATGGCAGAGTCTTAAATAAACAGTTAAAGGAACCACACCTGTAAACGTGGGCAGATCCAGGGTTTCCTCAAGAAGGGGGAAGATGTTAGCCTGGGGGTTAGGACCTGGGAGCTCCGCTATTTTTCATTTAATGGGCGCGAAATCTTTACAAACGGAACATTTGTTAGATGCCTATTTCAACACCCGAGACCAACGATTGGGATTAATTGGGCCCCGAAGCCAACTCATTAGACGCCCCTCAAGCCAAGGATTGGGGGCCTCCCGAGGCCAACTCTAAGCCCCCCCCCGAGACCACACTTGGATGCCCACGGGAACAACGCTTGGGGGCGCCCGAGGCCAATGGTGGGCCCCAATGTGTAACGACTGGGGACCCTGAGAATAACGATTGCGCCCCCCGCGGTCAATCTTGTGGCCCCCGAGGCCAACCCTTGCGGTCCCCAAAGCTAAATCTGGGGGCCCCGAGACCAACATTTTGGAGGCAAACTGATAAAACTCTTCGAGGCCCCTAAAATAAAATATTGGGGCCCCTGAACCAGGGGCGGATCCAGGATTTTTCCCAGGGGGGGGCAGCAGGTTCAGGGGGCGCCGTTTTTCTGGAATGGGGGCGCCATATGGTTGCGAGTGTAGGTGCCGGGTGCACCAAGCATAGGCAAAACCAACTTTCTTTCTTGACCATATTGTATTACCCTCTTAAGCCTAACGTCTGTTGGCCACTTCTACGCCGCGTAGGCCTCAGGTTCATTTCTAAAACCGTGAAAGGGCAACTGAAATAGCAGCTTGCCTTCCGAAGAAGACAAAACATGTATGGAATTTCATAATGGTCGAAGATATCAATCTACTTCACACTAATCTCACAAAATTATCTGAGATAACCAAAAAAAAAATGAATACCCTGTATCACGTCAAGTGCCAGGCACCAACTCCATACAGCATCAAGCTACACCATACCATGCAACATAACCATCGTGCAGCCACGCCAAGCACCAAATCGACTCAACAGCAACATAACCGCTGACCGCCGCGCCGGCCGGGTTGGGCGAAGCATGTTTACAGGACGAAGTCCTTTCTCCGTCGGCTCCTGGTGAACTCGTCTAAGACGGCATCCACGGTCAGGTGGAGGTGACGGTGTGCCTGCACCATGCAGATTGCCTCCAGTCGCTCCTCTGGCATGGTCGCCCTGATTGCGGTCGCTGCCAGTGAGACCCGGCTGAAGAAGCGCTCCTGCTCAGCTGTCGTGACTGGAAGCGCGGCCAGGATCTGTAGCAGCTGGCTGATGTTAGGGAAGACCTCTGAGGGGCAGGCGTCCAGCGCTGCCACTGCTGTGGCCGGACGCTCCGTCTCTGGCTTGTCTGCCCACATAGCAGTCCAGATGGCAAACTCCTCTTCCTGCTGGCCATCGAGGAAGCTCGAGTACCGATCGACGGCGGTCTTCACATCAGCTCACGACTTGTCTTGTCTTGGGAGCAGCCCGCTTAGCTGCAGAGAGGCCTGCTGTGGCTCACCAAAGCGAGCCGTCAGCTGTTGCAGCACGCTGCTAAGGAGTGGGTTGAATATGTTGACACGGAAGTTAACTTCCGTGTCTTCACACTCGCCTGCGTTTCAGCGATACACAGACCGCGAGGCACAGCGTGGCGCCCTTGGCGCCCCCTGAAATGGTCACTGCGCCCCCCTGAATTGGTCACGGCGCCCCACTGAAAGGTCGATGGCACCCCCTGATATGTCGCTTCCCACCGCCCCCCCTCCCCCCAGGATGCGAAACTCGGATAGGATTTTGCGCCCACCTAATAGGTGTTGCCTAGGGTCTTAAGCTCCACCTCCTCAAGATATCAAAGTGCATGTAGTAAAAACATACGCGGAGACTGATCGTAGGCAATGACGGGAGATGCTTGAGCCCCTAGCTCCCCCTCCCCCAAAAAGTCCAGGATGTGAGAATTGGCCACTCTGCGATAGAATTTGGCACCCCCTGCTCTTCGACGTCCCCCTGGAAAAACGTGGATCCGCCTATGCCTCCTTCGATTCCTCTGAGCCTGCTTCTTGCCGGGGTAGGTCTTTATCCTTGGGCCGCTATCATAGGCGGATCCAGGATTTCCGATCGGGGGGTGGGGGGAGGGCGTCATTCTTGACCGGAAAACCCTATCGGATGGGCGCAAAATCCTATCGGTGGGAGCCGATTATCGCATCCTGGGGCAGGGGGAAGCGAAATTTCAGGGGGCGCCGTGACCATTCCCGGGGGCGCCGAGGGTCAATGGCGGGGGGGGCACGTACTCCCCTTGCCCCCTGGATCCGCCTATGGGGCACCTGTCCGCTTTGCCCCACCTGGATCCGCCTATGGCCGCCATTCATATTTAGTCCGGGAAACTGACATATTGAAATAATTCATTAGATGTACGCCTTTATTCGTTTCAAGCTGTCTGAAATTCCAGTTTGAATCTACGATGGAAAATGCGTTCGTTCCCATTATTGGGAACCTAGCCTTTCTTGGGAACGCTGACCACAGTTTCCCCCACTGACGTGTGCAATAATGTTAGCATTGTATTTTTTGTAACCTGTCACGCACAACAAGTTCATATGGGAAAGCCATAAATTGATGTTTTCACTCGATAGAATTAGTCCATTCTGCCTACAGAAGGATACCATAGTTGCCCAGATTTTCTGTTGGAAGTAAACGCAAAATTTTACCTGCAAAACTGAAGTATTGATGCTTGGTTTAGAGCCAACTTTGTCATCTCTTTTTTCTTTTTCGGCCCTACATTGGGCCCCAGACTTCTTGCGCTTCTTTGGTTCAGGCTCACTCATAGTGGCAGTTACCAAGTTGAGGATCTGGATGAAGAATTATACATTAGACGTTTCGCAGACAAACGTCAAGACAGGAGTTGGGCAATACTTCCATGTGCGTAATAACAGTTACCAAACGGCTTGCCTTAAATCCCTCTGGTCACACGGATTGCCTTGAATTTTTGGGTAAGACCTTCTAAAATCCTCTGAAATTTCAATGAAACCCCTAGAACACCCTCAGAAGACTCAAAATTGGCGCCGACCGCAAAAGCAGCGCCCGCCACCGCGGCTGGGCTTTGGCCGGCGCGGGGCGCCACCCCAAGCCCAGGGGGCAGCTGCCCCACTGCCCCCCCTTGGATCCGCCCCTGCCCTGAACCCTTATACTGGTGGCGTTAATGCTCCTCAAATCAAATTTCCGAACGCTTATCGGACATCACTGGGGCCCCCTGCAGGGGGCCGTTTCTGTGGTGTTTAAGTTCAATCTAGGGGGGGGGCGGTCGCCTCCATCGCCCCCACCCCCATTGATGCACCCCTGCCTACAAACCCCAACTTTATTATGCTCTCGTGTTCTAGTTTGATCCTATATCCAACAGCAGCATTTTACAATTTGTGTTCAAGGTATTGCAGATTCAACTACTGGGATCGAAGCCTCGCTCTATCAAGGGCCTTGTCACGGATACTCCGAGCCCACCATAAGAACGAGCCATTCCCGCAATGACGGGATGGAAGCCAAAGTTTAATGTCCCGCAAAGCACAGGGACAGGCGAAGCACTATAGCACAGAAGCATACAAAAACTTCAAAATTCTGCAAAAGAAATGTCAATCGTGTTCACAAATATGCCTCGGCATGGGTGGGGTTGATTGACAAGTATGCCTGAGAACCAGGTGCTTTGTGTTTTGCATGCAGATGGTCAACACAATCATTTTTCAGGGAGTCAAAGCAGAGGGGGAAATAGCATGCATTAGGTGCGTAGTCGACATCGCCATCGCCAGTAAACGCCGGAGCTAATGTGGATCAGCGACTCTGAGGGACTGCGGTGCGATGATCGTGCAGAGAATCGTAATCTATCAGCTAAACCCGTTCAAAACGCCAGCATTAGCAAAAACGGGAGAGGGAAGACAGTGGGCCTGCGCAGCACCCGAACACACACACACGCACGCACGCACGCACGCACGCACGCACGCACGCACGCACGCACGCACGCACGCACGCACGCGCGCGCGCGCGCGCACACACACACACACACACACACACACACACACACACACACACACACACACACACACACACACACACACACACACACACACACACACACACACACACACACACACACACACACACACACACACACACACACACACACACACACACACACACACACACACACACACACACACACACACACACACACACACACACACACACACACACACACACACACACACACACACACACACACACACACACCGGCAGCACCCTCTCACACCAAGCGCGCACCTAATTAATAACGCGCCCTCTCAGTGCAACCAGCAACACTGCCTCTTCATCACCGTGGAAAACACACAAATGGCGACTCATCACCAGCGCCACGGAATCCTCCTCCAAATACGCCACCAGACTGGCAACGAGCAATTTCACCTAATGCAGTCCTGCATGAAAATATGCCGAACCAGCAGGGGCGGACGCAGACCCGAGTTTTGGGGGGAGCCAAACCCAAGTCTGCCTCTCCTCGGGGGGCGGGGGGGGTGGGGGTGGGAGCGAAGATTTTTTGCTCTACAGACCTAGTGTAAACACCTTTTTTCAGTGCTCGACAGACCTAGTACAAGCGACCTCTCCAAGTACATGATCGCTCTCGGGGGGGGGGATGGAGCGAGGATTTTTGCTCTACAGACCTAGTGTAAACACCTTTTTTCGAAAATTTTCCGGCGTTTGGGGGCCAAAGATAGTTTGGCCCCCTCCAGCGCTTTGGTGGGGGGGGGCATGGCCGGAATGCCCCCCTGCGTCCGCCAATGCAAACCAGGCAATGTAGGTTTGCATGCTACAGACTGGGAAACCACACAGAAAGAATTTATTACAAGGTACAAGCTTAAAATTGTGTTTCTACAAGTTTTACCATTCCACAACAATAGCTGCACCGTAGTTCAATTTCTCAAGTGAAACAACCCTGGTTACGTCACTAGCATAAAGCAATGCAATTGCTACAGAATGACAAACTTGTCTTGTGCCACAATAGTGCGCGCCTCGTTCATGCCTGGTTCATACCTTGCTTGCGCACCAGACCAGCGCTGTACTAACTGAATACTAGGCGTTGTAGTGGCATTGTAAATAACTGGTAGGTAAAGCTAGGGCGTTGTTGCACCATTGCTCGGTCATTGTCGTTTGACTATGGTTTCAAATACCTGCTCGGGTTAAGGTCGCCATCTTGCTTTCTGTTTACCCGTGGCAATACACAGTGGCCTGGCACGCATGCCGTGTAGGTTAGAATAAATGTGACTTATTGTAATCAATCGTGGAACTTTGGAAGCTGTCTGGAATATTTGTCAGTGATCTGTGAGTGGAAAGTACTGTTCTCTGTTCCAATAGTTGAAAAGTGAGGCATTTGGGAATGGTCAATCCAGGTCCAGGTAAGTTGAGGCCTGTGGTTACTTCAGGCATGTATACCATATTGGTATTAAGGCTCATATTTTCGTGTCAAACGAGCACAGACTACTTGATCATATGGCTTAGGTACCTGCGGGTAGAACTTAATTGTGTTTGCCTTATGGGCCCGTTTGAAAAAGAGGGTGAGTTCCAATATGATCTCGTTAGTGTCTTGAGATGGATTTTCTCTGGTTTAATGAAGTTTGCTTATAATTTAGGGCAGGGGTAGAAAGATTGGGAAAAGCACAGAAGCTAAAACGACATCAAAATATGAGAGGGAAGCATCTCTAGTAAATATAATGCTGCTAATCCTTTTTAATGGCTAGGATTGAAAAATGCTAGCCAAGCGAACAGTATCCTTCTGTATCTCTGTATATGTATTAATCACCAACAGGCACATACCCAATTATAGGTGAAGTCAATGAAAGATAAAAATGCATAATCACCAACAGCCTACTCCTGAAACGCGCAAAAAACATTTCTAACACATCAAACACAGATAATCAATCTGGTCACTGACCTATGAGAGCTGTTTGTAGAGTCGTAAAAGAGGCGATACACTTTTTAAGTCGTCCAATGGGATCCGTCAAAATATCGCAGGTTGGTGAGAAAGCTAAAAAGTTATTAACAACGCGAGGAGCCCGCACAAACACACATGATTGTATCGTGTTCACTCGACCAAAAGGCACATTTAAGAAAGTTGCACTAGCATTCCTGGTAGTTATAGATGGTACATGAAGCGAGAAACATTCCAAAAGATGAGATGATGCGATGAGACCTCTAAAAACCTTGCTTGTGAATAAGATGTCCTGTTGTACACGCCTTGCCAATAAAGTACGAACATCATAAAACTTCGTCAATTCCTCGTAACTTAATGATGGACAGGCTGGGTCAACATGGTTCGCAAGCCACATCAAAAACTTGTGTTGGATTCTTTCTGCACGATCCAGATGACATTTTGCGGCTCCAGCCCAAACCACTGAACAATACTCGAAAATTGACCGAACATTTGCATTAAAAGCCGCCAAAGCGGCCTTCTTATCCAGCTTACATCTTGGGGAGGTTGTCTGGAAGGTTCTGATTAATAAACCGAGTGATCTGTTTGCTTTGGAAACCATCGAGTTTATATGGTCGGAAAAGGTAAGCTTTTGGTAAAGAATGATTCCCAAATCTTTTATGGAAGAAACGTTCTCCAAAATTGTTCCGTTGATTTTATAAGCCGAATCAATGAGAATGCGTTTTAAAGAGATTTTGAAAGACTTGCATTTTGAGGCGTTTAGATTCATCTTCCAGGCAGCAGCCCAACTTGTTACTGCGTCCAGGTCTTTCTGTAACGTGTTAACGTCATTTTGGGATTTCACTTGATGAAATATTTTCAGATCGTCCGCGAAAAGCAAACACTTGGTAGAAACTACATGTGACAGGTCGTTTACGAAAACTGAAAACAACAACGGTGAGATGAGCCCTCCCTCAGGTGTGCCTGAGGCCACACCAGCCCAATCCGAAACTTTTCCGTTCAGCACCACTCTCTGTTTACGTCTGCCAAGATAAGAACTCAACCATCTCAACGCTAAGTTGTCAATGCCATACATTTGCTGCAGTTTGTACAATAAAAGACGATGGTTAACACTTCGGAACGCGCTCGAGAAATCTGTGTACACTGCGTCTAGCTGACTGCTGTCAGAAATGGCTTTCCACCCGTGTGCCAGAAAAGATGTCAGATTAGATTGACATGATCTATTTGGCAAGAATCCATGCTGACATGGAGAAAGATGAGGCCGGACGTGCTGGTAAATCTGATTGCATACTATTTTTTCAAAAATTTTGGCGCAAAGAGGTAGCAATGAAACAGAGCGGTAGTTGTCAGGATTTTTTCGTGACCCTTTTTTGAATATCGGAACAATATTTGCTTCTCCCCACTGCTCAGGAAATATTCCACAGTTGAGGGACATTTTGAAAATTTTGCACAGAGGGCTAGCCAGTTCTCCAGCACATTCGCGAAGCACGCGAGCACTTAACCCATCAGGACCGCAGGCTTTGGTTACAACTAATTCTTGCAGCAAGCGACGTACAGTTTCCTCTGACACAGTGAAGACAATCAAACGATCATCCACACTAAAAGGTATGTCAGGGAAATTTACAGCATTAGGGTCAGAGAATTTAGAAGAAAAAGTACGGTTTAATAGGTTGGCCTTGTCTGTGTCGTCGGTAAAAAGAACGTCATTGCTTTCTAAAACCGGTACTCCCTTCGTCTGTTTAAAGCGCTTCATAAAAGTCCAAAAACGTTTCGGGTTGTTTGTAACTCACCTGACTAGACAAGTGTTTGAAAGCAGCGCGCTTGTCAGCAAAGTCCGCCTTCACACGTTCCATCCATATCTCCATTTATTGTAGAATGTTTAATCAACAAAATTCGTTCCCAATTTGGGGCAGACTTTGCAACTTATAGTAAGGGTTGAAATTTGCAGTATACATACAACAATTTTCTGGTCACATTAAAATATCTGGCTCGTCTTCTAAGATTTTTTGGAAATGCTGTCGGTATGAACATTTCATTTTAGAAATAACATGCCCTTCACATAAAAGTTATCAAGCAAAGTACACTAAGATATGTTTCTGTTCTCAAAGTATATTTTGTGATACAGCTTGGAAGATTTGAAGCCTGAATGGGTTACCCCAGCACAGCCATAATATTTCCTTACTTGCTCTTAAAAATATTGAAGGCTATTTAGTGTTGGAGACTGTTGTCAGCATTCTCAAATTTGTTTTGGGCCTGTTGGACTTTCTTAAGAAAGAACCCAAATAATCCATATTTTGAGAATAAGCTTTCCTATTTGGGGTGAAACGTGCCCAATTATGAGTCAGCATTCGTATCATTGAGTATACCTACAAAACATTTTTTATAATTCTGACTACAGCTCTACCTTGCTCCCAGTTGTTTCATATTCAATTTCAGACCAGATGCAGAAACCCTTGACATTCTTAAAAAGTATTGGTTCTGTCTGTGAAATGTCAGCCAGAATGAAAAATGAAATTACCATTCACATTTAGATATATGGTCATTCCAGACCCTCTTGCGAAGCGTGAGGGGTCTTGGAACCATATATTTTGAGGAAATATACTTAAGGTGAATGATCCAAAAGATTCTTTCAAATGTTTCATAATTTACCATATCTGTGACGAGAGATTTATGGCAGATTTTTTTTACATTAGTCTCAGCCATTTAGCTTGGATATGTTTGGAAAAAATTCTGGCACTTAAACATCTCCTGTGTCAAAAGAGTATCTGGAACCTCATCGTTCCAAATAAAGTGTAAGACAGCAAAGAACCCCAACTATAAACCCCAACTATGATGATAAGACAGCAAAGAAAAAACTACTGTTGTACTAACATTGTACAAAATGATACTTGGACCCATGAACTAATGTTCTAGTTTTTATTTGTGAGAATTTTTTTATTCCTTCCAAGAAGTTACTTGGAAAAATTTTGAGCCTATTAAATCAAAACATGCTTCATCATAAGTAAGTAGGTCTATTTTCATATATCTTGTACGAGTTTGTTAGCCCATTTGATATCATTATCCATCGGGACAGCATTTATTTTACGCACTCTGACATTTCATGGTGTGGAAGGGGGCTTGAGTCCTCTTAGCCCCTCCCCTTGTGCCTACCTCTGCTTCAAAATGGACTATTCAGTCTCTATGCGAAAGCTTAAGCGTTTTCTGGCCCCAAATGCAACCGGAAGACCATCAGAAGAAAAAGGGTAGGCATTGAGTAACCTCTCAAGCAAGAAAATAACCCGCACGTTGTCTTACCCATATCGGTAAAACACAGCATCACTCATCAGGCGCCGATCCAGGGGGTCGGTTGGGGCGACCGCCCCAACCCGTTGGGCTGAGTTTAAGCATTGCAAGGGTTTCCCTCGCATGGGAGCCCACCAGTGATGTCTGATGGAGTTTCCGGGGGAACCCAAATGCCAACTGAATTCTGGCCCAGGGTGCTCAAGAATTGGTATCAGGGATCCTCAAGAGTTGGTCATGGGGGTCCTCAAGTGTTTGTATTGGGGCTCCAAGTATCAAGAGCGTTTCCGATGTATTGGTCTCGGGCCCCTTAGAGTTGATCTCGGGGCCTGCCAATATATCGGGGGCTACAAATATTTTTGCTCTACAGACCTAGGGTTAACACTTAAAACTTTCCTGGCCTTTGGGGGTGAACCAAAGGATAGTTTGCCCCCCTGTCGCCTTTTACTCTTCACTTTTCTCATCTAGGGCCTTAGGTCATTTCCCTCGACTTATTCAGCATGGTGCCCTATCTGCAACAAGCCCTCCGAAAACTCAACGTCGGAATTTTTTTCATATCCAGCGAAAATACTCAGAATTTTCCCCCATCCCCCTTTCAGCCATCGCCAGTCAGTGTTCCATTGCCCTCAATAACAATTCCGTGGCGACGCCCCTGGCCATAGGTCCCAGGTTGAAGACCCGGCAGAGCCTCTGAATAAGTTGATCTGATCCCAAAAATCCTTCCCTCCTGGAAGGATTTTCCAGGACGCTGTATAACATTGGAAACTGGTGCGTTGTTAAACCCGAACAATTATTATTATTGCGCTCGGAGGGGGAAGGGAGTGTACGGGGAAGGAGCCGTGCCAGGCCAGTACAAAGGGTTATGTTAAGTACACGGATTTACGACACCAGGGAGCTGAGCTCGAGGATATGCAGGAGATAATTCAGTCTCAAAAAACAGATGAGCGATGATTGGCGGACGCAGGGGAGGGCCAATCCGGCCATGGCCCCCGAACGCTGGAAGGGGGGGCAAACTATCCTTTGGTCCACCCCTAAAGGCCGGAGAAGTTTTTTATGTGTTAACCCTAGGTCTGTAGAGCAAAAATATTTGCAGCCCCCGATATATTGGCAGGCCCCGAGATCAACTTTTAGGGGCCCCGAGACCAATACATCGGAAACGCTCTTGATACTTGGAGACCCAATACAAACACTTGAGGACCCCCATGACCAACTCTTTAGGATCCCTGATACCAATTCTTGAGCACCCTGGGACAAAATTCATTTGGCATTTGGGTTCCCCCGGAAACTCCATCAGACATCAGTGGTGGGCTCCCATGCGAGGGAAACCCTTGCAATGCTTAAACTCAGCCCAACGGGTTGGGGCGGTCGCCCCAACTGACCCCCTGGATCGGCGCCTGATGAGTGATGCTGTGTTTTACCGATATGGGTAAGACAACGCGCGGGTTATTTTCTTGCTTTAGAGGTGGCTCAATGCCTACCCTTTTTCTACTGATGGTCTTCCGGTTGCATTTGGGGCCAGAAAACGCTTAAGCTTTCGCATAGAGACTTAAAAGTTCCTTTTGAAGCAGAGGTAGGTACAAGGGGAGGGGCTAAGAGGGCTCAAGCCCCCTCCACACCATGAAATGTCAGAGTGCCTAAAGTAAATGCTGTCCCGACACTATGGCGGGGAGGCGCGAGCGCCCAAGCTTCCCCCCAAATGAAGTCCTGGATCTGCCACTGTTGTCAAGACGTAATCCGAGTCTCGTTTTACCCTTGTAAGAAGCCTTGCAACACCCTTGTCCCCTCCCCGTTACGCACTGGTAAAGCGGTTGTATAAGCAAGGTTCTAATCTCGTCACGCTCTTGTAGGAAGGCTACAGTTGCGTACAAGGCGGACACAAGGCCTTTTTCTACCCTTGTTATGGGGTAATCATGACCTAGTAGAGGGCTTGTGGGGACGTTGTCAGCCATTGTCTTTGCCATGTAGCTTAACCACAGTTAAGTAACCATAGTGTCAGGCCCTTGAGAGTTAGTTTCAAGGAGCCTCTCGGGAGTGCTCTTAACTGTTGGTCTAAGGGGCTCCTGGAGTTTTCCCTTGAACAAATCCGAGAAACAAAAACACTGAACACTACGTAGGCACTACGTAGAAAACACTATGTAGAAAACAATACGTAGTAGAAATTACGTACGTTAACACTGCATAGAAGATACTACTAAGTTCTACTGCTCAATAGAAAGCTAGAAAAGAGCATTTCTGAGAGGAAATCTGAAATCTTCGCACTTTTCTGGGAGGATGCTGGAGCCGGAGGTGGACGAGACGCTGGAACACACCCTTTATCAGGAAAGGGAAAATTTGACTTCCCCGTATCAGATAAAATTTGTTGCAATATGGTAAAATCACTCTGGGTGAACGCACGAGGCTATTTCAAATGGAATGAGTGTGGTGTTACCAAGGTCCTTAACGGTGACAATCCGGAGCCGACTCTAATATGGCGTCACGTAAAGCGAAAGAAGTTTGCCAATTGGCCTCGGTCATCGAAAGTGTTGGCACCTGGCGGATTTTTTTGGAAACGCCAGGAGACAGACTGACGTCTGGCGTGGCTGCTTCATATCCGGCGCATTTTTGAAAACCATTGGTTTAAAACGTATTTTCAATCGTCGTGAACTCGTTGTTGTGAAAGAGTGTGGTTATACGTGACGTTGGGTGGACGTGAATATTGAAGACTGGCGTTATTTTCTTGTTTGCTATAATCTTGGAAAGTTCAAAGAAAATGGAGAAGAGACGGATAACCATTAGATCCAATCAGAACTGCTGCGTTCCTCAGTGTGTATCCTTCCGAAGAAAGTGTCCAAGTCTCAGCTTTCACAAGTTTCCTCAGCAGGGGCGCAGCCAGAGCTTTCGTATGGGGGGCACACCAACTTTGAGGGGCAACCCGGGGAAAAAGGGCACTTTTTAACGTAACCTAAAAACTTACTACATCTTTGTTTATATCATTTTTGGGCATCTTTGGTTCAAGAAAAATGCAAATAAATCATTGACGGAGAAGGAAAACTCGATTAAAACCGAAAAAAGGACAAAAATATCACCAAAATGCCATGGAAGTAGCCAAAACACTACTTTTTTGGATAGATTTAAGGACAGCCAACTCATGCAAGTACTTAACATCAGAGAAATCAGCGGAGCATGTGATATCTGTTACAATGTACAGGTTAAGGCATATTGGAGTCGAAAATTCTTTTGTTATGCCCACTGGTTTTGTCGTGACGAGTGAGCCCTGGCTGAATGCGGATTAAGTTCCTTGCCTCCCACAATCGCCGTGGGACGAGGAGTAGCATAGTGTCTTTGGAAGAACACATTTTTGCTGCCGGAAAAATTTGGGAGATACCTTTTGAACGCGTTTATTAAGTTCCATATTCTGAAGGCTCGGTCCCGGTTAAGAGTATATAAAAGGTGAACAGGCCGGTGGTTTACATGGGGCTGTTGTGACAGGGCTGAAAATTGTGAAAACTATTCCTTCATCTAAATTAATTGGTAGAAATCCTGGTTTAGGGGACTGTGCTCTGAGCTCAGGGGTACATGCCTTTTATCATCCCTTCCCAGAATCCACCAGTATAATAAGCAATTTATATAACCAGGGGTGCCTAGGTATCACAAGCCGTTTTAGAGATTCCTCATTCCTCGTTAGCTCCGTTTTACAAGGGGAGTTTCCATTGTGTTCTTATTCCCCATCTATTCAAGACCAGCTCTGGGGCCCCCAAGTGTGGATCAGAGGCCTCCAGAGCAGCTTCCCCCATCCCCCCCAGTTGTGCCTCAGGGATTAGACTAGCTCAGTGACCCCGCCCCAAGATGATGGGAGTTGGCCTTGTGTTCTTATTATCTATCTATTCAAGACCACCTCAGGGGCCCCTGATGTGGATCAGGGTCACAGAGCAGCTCATGCTTCACCCAGGAACTAGGCTAGCTCATTGGTCCCAGAGATGAGGTCATCAGACTAGCTCAATGGGCCACAGATAGGTTCATAGGGCCTTAAACCAGTTCAAGAAGCCCCAAAACAGTTTAAGGCGCCAGATCACTTCAGGGAGCCTCAAGCCAACTTAAGGGACTTTCACAAGCTCAGCGCCCAGACCAGCTCAGGGCACCCTAGGAACCTAGATCCGCTCTTGGGGCCCCAGATCAGTTCAGGGACCTCAAGTCAGGTCAGGGGGCAAGATCAAGTCAAGGGCACTAATTCAGCTCAGGAATTCCTCACCAGCTCGGGGCCCAAGCATTTCAAAAGCCCCAGAGCTGCTCAGGGGACACCAGATCGGCCCATAGGGCACCAGATCAGCCTAGGGGACAAACAATCAGATCAGTGGTCCCCGACCAGCTCGGGAATACCAGATAAAGTCAGGAGACACTTAATCAGCTCAGGAGCCCCATACCATCTCAGGAGCCTCACCAACCCCTGTGGGCCCAGCTCAGCTCAGGGCCTGGGAGCTGCTCAGGAAATCACGTAATTAACCCAGGAGGCTCGGGTCAGCTTAAAGGGCACCATATTAGCTATGGGGCACCAGACTAGCTCAGAGGGAATAAGATGGGCTCAGGAGACACACTGATGACTCAGCAGGCACCAGATCGACTCAGGGGACATTAGTTAAGTTCAGGAGGCAGTATATCTGCTCAGGGTGCACCATATCCATCAGCACAGGGAGCATGTTTAAGTCAGGGGCACTAAATCAGCTCAGGGATCCCTCACCAGCTCGGGGCCCAATCAGTTCAAAAGCCCCTGAGCTGCTCAGGGGACACCAGATGCCCATAGGGCACCAGATCAGCTTCGGGGACAAACAATCAGATCAGTGGTCCCCGACCAGCTCGGAAATACCAGATCAAGTCAGGAGGCACTTAATCAGCTCAGGAGCCTCATACCATCTCAGGGGCCCTCATCAGCTTCTGTGGGCCCAGTCCAGCTCAGGGCTTTAGAGCTGCTCATGAAATCACGTAAGGAGGCCCAGAGCAGCTTAAATGGCACCAGATTACTCAGGGGGCACCAGACTAGCTCAGAGGGCATCAGATGGGCTCAGGTGGCACCAGATCGATCCGCTCGGGGGCCACATCAGCTCCCAGCCCCCCAGACTATGGCAGGAGCCTAAATCAGCTCAGGGAGCAATATAACAGCTCAGGGGACACAAGATAGGCTCAGGGCCCTCCAAACCAGCTCAGGGGGGCACCAGGCCATCTAAGGAGACATCAATAATCAACTGAGGGGGCACCTAATCAGCCGAAGAGGCACCATATTGACTTAGGAGACAGAATCAGCTTGGGGAGGCATGAGATCAGCTCGGGGGCCCGAATCAGCTCAAGGGGTACTAAATCAGCTATTAGGGCACTAAGCAAGCTTGGAGGCATTATACTAACTCAGAGGGCATTATACAGGTTCAGGAGGCACGATTATTTGCTCAGTGGGGCACTCGATTGACTCAGGGACACCAGATCAGCTTAGAGGGCAATTAATCAGCTCAAGGGGCCAAGACCAGATGAGAGGCCACGAAATGAGCTCAAGGAGCACCAGATTAGCTTCACCCGTACGATTATTGGCGACGATGAGGCATTAGGCGGGCACATTCTAGGTGCCCATACTCTTCCCGGGTGCTTGGAAAGGCGACAGAATGCCCTAGCTGACCGAAAAAGGTATTAAGTTGTCCAACAACAGTTTCAATCGCTACATGCGGTCCAGTTACATCTAGGTTCAACGGCGTAGGGCACTAAATATCGAGCGGCACGGCCCAAATTGGGTACACCACTTGGCAATCAAAAGGGCGCCCCGGCAGTGATGGGGGCACGTGCCCCCTGTGCCTTCCTGGCTGCACCCCTGGACAGTAGATCAACTCCGGGAGGCATTAAATAAGCTCAGGGGGCCCGGATCAGCTCAAGGGGCACTAAAACAGCTAAAAGGACACCAGGCAAGCTCGGAGGCATCAAACTAACTCAGAGAGTATTTTATAGGCTCAGAAGACACACTTATTTTCTCAGGAGGACACCAGATTGATTACGAGGGCACCAGATCAGCTCAGAGGGCACATGATCAGCTCCAGGGGGGCACCAAATGAGCTCCGCCCGTACGATTATTGGCGACGATGAGGCATTATCTGGAAACGGATTACGTGCCTTTGCTCTTCCCGGGTGCTTGGAAAGGCGACAGAATGCCCTAGCTGACCAAAAAGGCACTTAATTGTCAAACAATAGTTGAAATCGCTAAATGCAGTCTAGTTACATCTAGGTTCAACGGCGTAGGGCACTAAATTTGAAGCGGCACGGCCCAAAGAGGTTACACCACCTGGCAATCAAAAGGGCACCCGGCACCGATGGGTGTACGTGCCCCCTGTGCCCCTCTGGACAGTAGATAAACTCCGGGAGGCATTAAATAAGTTCAGGGGGCCCGGATCAGCTCAATGGGCACTAAACAGCTAATAGGGCAGCAGGCAAGCTCGGAGGCATCAGACTAACTTAGAGAGCATTATATAGGTTCAGAAGGCACAATTATTTATTCAGGGGGGGGTGGGGCACCAGATTGACTACGAGGGCATCAGATCAGCTCAGAAGGCACATGATCACCTCCAGGGGGCACTAGATGAGCTCCACCCGTACGATTATTGGCGACGATGAGGCATTATCTGGAAACGGATTACGTGCCTATACTCTTCCCGGGTGCTTGGAAAGGCGACAGAATGCTCTAGCTAACCAAAAAGGCACTTAATTGTCAAACAATAGTTTACATCACTAAATGCAGTCTAGTTCCACCTAGGCTCAACGGCGTAGGGCACTAAATTTCGAGCGGCACGGCCCAAAGAGGGCACACCACCTGGCAATCAAAAGGGCACCCCGGCACCGATGGGGGGCACGTGCCCCCTGCGCCCCCCCCTGGCTGCGCCCCTGTTCCTCAGGATAAAGTGCTGTCCAAGCAGTGGAAGTTGAAACTGAGAATTGGGAAGAAGATAGGCTCAAAGGCTGCTGTCTGTTGCAGACATTTTCAGCCATCTGACTTCCATTCACATCCACCTGGTAAGCGGCTGTGAGGCCAGTGTGCAAAGTATGGCATTTTCGACGAGATCTTGTCGGTGCGAGTGCCCTTGGAGACAGGACCGAGTGGTGCGAATTTTATCAACCTGGTGCGAATTTGCGAGGTTAGTGACACTTAAACTAAACAAATAATGGCTGAATGGCTATTAATACACGGGAGGGGGCCTTATAAAAAGTCCTGAACTAACTGACCAATGATTGAGGTAGCATTGCATTGTAGGGGTAGGAATGGGTGCTTTTTTCCCTGGTATATGATAGATTGGTGTGAATTTTTTTAGGCTGGTGGTGCGAGAATTTTAGATGGCTGGTGCGACTCGTCTGGCCTGTTGCCATACTTTACAGACTGGCTGTGAGGCAATCTCCAGTTCCGCTTATGCCTCCTTCCACTCCCTTGAGCCTGCTTCTAGCAGGGGTAAGCCTTTATCCTTGGGCCGTAATCATAGGCCGATCCAGGATTGCCGATCGGGGGCAGCTTCCCAGGGGGCGGGGCGCCATTTTTGACCGGAAACTATCGGATGGGAGCAACACCCTATCGGTGGGAGCCGACTTTCGCATCCTGGGGGGGATGGGGGTGGGAAGCGAAATTTCAGGGGGCGTGGCCATTTCAAGGGGCGCCGAGGGTCGATGGCGGGGGGCACATACTCCCTTTGCCCCCTGGATCTGCCTATGGGGCACGTGCCCACTTTGCCGTTCCCCTGGATCCGCCTATGGCTGCATTCCTTTTTAGCCCGGGAAACTGACATATTGAAATAATTCGGTAGATATACGCCTTTATTCGTTTCAAGCTGTCTGAAATTCCAGTTTGAATGTACGATGGAAAATGCGTTTCCAAACATAAGCGCCGCCACCGGCAAAAAAGTGGGGGGGCAGCAAATTTCAACCTGATACTGACTACAAACTTTGCTCCTTGGGACCAAACACTCTTCGAATTTGGGCTCCTTACTGCATTCCGCAGCGGCTGGTTATAAGCAGCTGCCACATACCAGGCATAAGAAACGTATAATTCACCGCTTACCATGCTATTCCTGGGGCCCACTAACGTTGTTTACCTTTCGGAGTCTCTCTTTCGCGGCCAGCTTGGATGGCACACTAGCGCCTCTGGTGAGCGTGCCCGGGGTCAATAGGGTTCCATGTTAAAATTAACCAGCTTAAAACATCTACGACAGATACAGTATACGAATTTTCTTTCATCATGATCTCATGTTCAATTTAATTTCAAAATATTTTCACCATGGGAATTCAATTCCACTTTATCAAAAATATGCACACCTTAAAGGGAATGTGACACCTTGTGAGCGTGCCCGGGGTCAATAGGGTTCCATGTTAAAATTAACCAGCTTAAAACATCTACGACAGATACAGTATACCAATTTTCTTTCATCATGATCTCATGTTCAATTTAATTTCAAAATATTTTCACTCATGGGAATTCAATTCCACTTTATCAAAAATATGCACACCTTAAAGGGAATGTGACACCTTCATAACGTGATTTTAACTGAGATAGCCAAGTTGAAAAGCAAGTCGGAAAACCCGGTATTCAATATATCATTTGTCTTGGAGCTCAACATTTCCGTAGAAAAAGCTAAAACCTGCCTGCAACGTACCCCTCACTTACCCTTAGCAGCAGGCCACAGTTGTCATGGCTGTTGGTGTGACGACATATGCTGACGTCACGGTGAGCATCAGCCAATCGAAGCCCTTGAAGCGTTTCAAGTATGGTAGGGGTTGCCAGATCATGACATCATCCACAGGCAGATATTTAATTCTTTCCCTGGAGGAGTATTTTAAAAATCAAAATATTGAGCTTATTGTACACTTTTTAGAGAAGTCATGAGTGGTTTCATTATTCTAGGCTAAAAGTATGCCTCATTACACTAAATTCCAGGATTTGACCAAGGTGCTACATTCCCTTTAAGTTAGCTCTGCAACCTCCACGTGGCTCACACATTAGTTAGTGAAGTCATCTAGCTGCCATATCACTGTATGACGTCACCCTGAGGACGGAATTCATTTCATGGGCCACGTAAAGTACCCTTGGTGATGAGTTATGACCAAAGTGGAACTCAAGATGAGGTACTTCACGTAGGGTATGTTCCAGACCCTCTTGCAAAAATCCAAGAGCTTTTGGTGCCAGACTTCTTGTCGGAAAATACCTACATGCTTTGAAAAATTCCCAAGCTAAATGACGTAAAGGAAAGTAGTAAATACGCTGTTATTGTGGAGTACCTGATTTTGACAATTATGGCTTACTTGATAAATCATTCTGAGTCTTTTATCTTTGGTAATCTTTAAAAATGCACCTCGCACCAAATGCTCCCGGATTTTCGCAAGAGGACCTGGAACATACCCATATTCACACTGACTTAGTTTCCATGACCAGAATACAATCCGCATCGGACCACCGATCAGCATACATCGTGGAGTCGTGGAGGTCGTCAAGTGCGATCTTCCCAGCACTTGAGCACGTACCCTGTCATATTACTCGGGAAATATCACTTGATACACTCCATCGGTAGTCCGATCCGGATCGTAAGTTGGTCACGGAGACTAGGTCCAGTGGCGGATCCAGGGGGGCAAAAAGGCAATTGCCCCCCAAACGGAAAAGCTCGGGGCAAAACTATGTTTTTGCCCCCCAAAGCGATCGACCTCCTTTTTCTTCGGCTCCTTTTTAGCTTGTAAGCAAGATTTTGGTGCTTCAACTCCCAACTTCAAACAGAATTAGTGAAGTTCAGTGTAAATATTGGGGCTTGGATAGGAAACAAAGTATCTTGAGTCCATATTTTTCACCCCGTGCCGTTTTTTTTGCTTTTCATCTCCAGTGCCCAAAATCCTACCGAAAAGGCATATTGTAACGCAATTTTTCACTGCGCGACGTTTTTTTTTTGCTTTTCGACTTTGGTTTGCCCCTCCCAAACCACCCGGCTAGATCCGCCACTGACTAGGTCCCTAACTCATGATTTTCACGGATGATTCTCAGTCCGAATCATAAAACTTTTAGCATGCAAGGTGGGGGCCATTCTGATCCCTGGCCTGTCCCACCAGCTCACCAGCATTTCATGGTTTTCTTCATTGTGAACCGGCGGCATTTTAGTCCCTGAATTCCAGCACACCAGCTCTTCTGCGAAGCACTATTGTGACCCTTGCCGATGGATTTTATGGTCCCCTAAGTCAGTGCAAAAAAATGTTCACCCGAAGAAAATCAGGGAGCAGAAGTGACATTTTTATTATTGATTTGTCCCTTTTGAGTGCCCTTCTCTCCCTTCTCCTTTGAGTGCTCTTCTCTTCTCTTACTGTCCCTTGCCACGGCTTGACCTTAGTATAAAATCCATTGATCCAAATGAGATCCTATCAGTGTTGTTTTCATTCCCTCTGCTTAGCTCACCTCCAATCCAGACAGATTTTACAAAATCTATAGTAAGATAATGGAAAAAGTGTCTTATTTCACATGCTGACCAATGGATAATGATATCAAATGAGCTAACAAACTCGTAAAAGGTATATGAAAATAGACCTACTTACTTATGATGAAACATGTTTTGATTTCATAGGCTCAAAATTTTGTCCAAGTAGCTTCTTGGAAGAAATAAAACATCCTCTCAAATAGAAACTAAAACATTAGTTCATGGGTCCAAGCAAGGCCTTTAAATGTAGAGGTAGAACGCTCCGCTCTCAAAAAATTGCAACCTCTTTTTTAGAGACTTTTACGTTTGTGACGTCAGCGATTGCTCTCGAGGTGGAGCCGCCCATTCATTGGATGAAAATCGGCTACGGATCGTGGGATCGTTGTACGGTTTCAACATGCATCTGGCGAGGGGCAGACCCAGGATTCATTACCCCACGTTCACAAAAAAGCAGTATTATTGCCCCTAACACGCAAACTATCTGCTGAGCCCCGTCTTCTTCCATACACAGCGGCAATGCGTTGCTAAGCATTTCTAGGCGATTGCTCACGTCATCGCCGTGCCGAATGCCAGATTTGCGGTTGCCATTTTTGGCCTATGCTAAAAAGCCGGAGCGCAACCCCCTGGGTCCAAGTATCATTTTGTACAATGTTAGTACAACAGTAGTTTTTTATTTGCAGTCTCGCACTTTATTTGGAACAATGAGGCTGTTCCAGACACTCTTTTGAAAACAGATGTTTAAGTGCCAGAAGTTTTTCCAAACATATCCAAGCCAAATGGCACAGACTAATGTAAAAAATCTGCCATAAATCTCTCGTCACAAATATGGTCAATTATGAAACATTTGAAACAATCTTTTGGATCATTCACCTTGGTATATTTTCTCAAAATATATGGTTCCAAAACCCCTCACGTTTCCCAAGAAGGTCTGGAATGACCGAATATCTAAATGTGAATGGTAATTTCATTTTTCATTCTGGCTGACACTTCACAGACAGAACCAATAAGCTATTTAAGAATGTCAAACGTTTCGGCATCTGGTCTGAAATTTAATCTTAACCAACTGGGAGGAAGGTAGAGCTGTAGTCAGAATTATAAAAACAAATGTTTTGTAGGTATACTCAATGATAGGAATGCTGACTCATAATTGGGCACTTTTCACCCCAAATAGGAAAGCTTATTCCCAAAATATGGAATGTTTGGGTTCCTTCTTAAGAAAGTCCAACAGGCCCAAAACAAATTTGAGAATGCTGACAACAGTCGCCAACACTGAATAGCCTTCAATGTTTTTAAGGGCAAGTAATGAAATATTATGGCTGTGCTGGGGAAACGCATTCAGGCTTCAAATTTTCCAAGCTGTATCACACATTATACTTTGAGAACAGAAACATATCTTAGTGTACTTTGCTTGATAACTTTTATGTGAAGGGCAGGTTATTTCTAAAATGAAATGTTCATACCGACAGCATTTCCAAAAAAATCTTAGAAGACGAGCCAGATATTTTAATGTGACCACAAAATTTGTGTATGTATACTGCAAGTTCTTGTTCTTGGTGGGGTTAGACGCACAACCTCTTGGGTTCAGGCGTCTGTGTTCTGAAAGATATGACCTCAAAAGGCCGGTTAGACTGAAATAAAAGGTTAACACCCAGGTGACAACGGCAGCATTTACAGAGTATAATAAAGACTATGTGATTCTAATTCTGAACTGGACCAACCAATATTAGGACAAAAGAACCGTTCGTACTACTGATAGATATCTGAACTGAAGTTGTTACGAGACCAGTTTACATTTTATGGTAAAGATCTATGTCTTTCAGAAAAGGCACAACATGGTGGAACAAATCATTATCTTTGTATCCAAGCAAAGTTCCCAGAGACAGTGGAGTATTGCGCTGTCTGCAGATTGACAGCAGGTTCGCTCGTTCGGCCTGAAATTTGGGGCATGTTACAACAATATGTTCCACATCTATCCGAACGTCGCAGAGGTCACATACAGGAGGTGGGTCTCTATCCATTATAAAACCATGCGTTAATCTGGTGTGTCCAACACGTAGCCTAGCCAACACAATCTCCTCTCGTCTATCGCTTCCATTTGACGAACTCCAATCTCCCGGTTCTTTTTTATGAATTTGAGGTTAGTCCGTCTGTTAGTCCCTTGCCACTGATTTAGGGTATATCTATTCATGCATTTTTTCAAAATGCAACCCAAATTCAGACCAGTGCACATCCATATCCTCGACGTGTTCGTAGTTAAGGGCTCGTCTGGCCTGCTGGTCAGCCCTCTCGTTGCCCGGAATACCGCAGTGACTGGGGATCCACACAATGTTAATCCGGAAATCGTCCAGAATCAAGTCATGATACAGTTGCCGGATCTCTATGGTGGCTGGGGACTGGTCGTCAGTGTTAACAATTTTTTGAATGGCTGAAAAAGAGTCAACACACATAACCGCCCTCCTCAATTTACGAGATTTGATGAATTTCATACACTGTAGGATTGCGAACAGTTCTGCAGAGCAAATTGAAATGTTGCCTTTCAGCCTGCCTTCCATGCTTCCAGTTTTAAAGCAAAAGGCATATCCAACATTGTTGTCCTTTTTGGAGCCGTCTGTATAGAAAAATTCGTAGTCAGCATACCTGAAAAGGAGATCAATAAACTTCTCGTGGATCTCCACCGCGGAAACTAATTCTTTTTTCTGATCAAAAAGTCTTCCCGCTTCTACCTGATTTAAAGCCCACGGAGCCGTGTTACCGAAGCATTTCTTTAAGTTCCGAGGGAGTTCAAAGCCAAAACATTCCATGTACTTTGCAAACCTGCACGGTAAAGGTACACCACCCAATCTGTGGAGCGTTCTTTCTCCAAGCTCAAGAAAGGGACGCATTGAGTCTACGAAGTCGTAGCAAGGGTGGTTTGGGTCGCTGTACACCTTCAGACAATATCTCATGGTCAGATACATACGTCTCACCCGCAATGCAGGGATTTTTGCTTCGATAAGCATGGCCTCAACCGGGGAGGACCGGAGAACACCGAGAGCGATACGGATACACATATTTTGGATACACTCAAGTGATTCGATGCTTTTGTGGTTGGAGCCGTCAAAGATCTGACATCCATATTCTAGAATTGGTCTGATTAAAGACATATACACTCTAAGCAGGGTTTTCCGGTCTGCTCCGTAGTTTGGCGCTGAAATACATTTCAGGATAGACACTCTTTTATGTGCCCTGGCCTTAATTGAGGTCATGTGACTCTCCATTGACAACTTTTCGTCAAGTACTGCACCGAGGAATCGAACTTCTTTGGCAAATTCAATAGGGGTATTATCCATGTATACTTGCCGCAGCGGGCCGTAGTGTACCGTTCTCATGTTTTTCTTAAAGATGATAATCTGTGATTTTTCTGCTGAGAACTTGAATCCATTCTTTGCTGCCCATGTTAATAGAGTGTTTACTGCCACTTGTATGTTCTCAATAGCTACATGTATGTTCTCATGGCTTGTCCAAATAGTACAGTCGTCAGCATACAGGGCGGAAGTCACATTTTCAGGGAGGTGGTCAAAAATATCATTAATCATGCACAAAAATAGGAAAGGTGAAATCACTCCACCCTGGATTACGCCATTGTCCTGTCTGAAAATGTCTGAAGGCACCTGGTTATTCACTTGAAAAGTTCTATTGTTCAAATATCCGTCCACAAACTTCATGAAGTGGCCGCGAAAACCCATGTCGTGCAGTTTTCTTACCAATACACATTTATTTACCATGTTATAAGCGGAATGAAGGTCTAAGAAGAGGGCAACTGTACATTTCTTCTGGAAGAAAGCTTCTCTGATATCACTTTCTATCCTCACCAGGTGGTCTATTGTGGATCTTTCTTTTCTAAACCCACATTGGGTTTTTGTCAGTAAATTTTCATTTTCAGAATACCACATAAGTCTTTTTGTGATCATTCTTTCGTATGTTTTTCCCAAACATGAAGTAAGTTGTATTGGTCGGTAGGATTTTATTTGATGAGGAGGTTTTCCTGGTTTACATATTGGTATGATATACGAATGGCACCATTCCTCTGGATATATGTTGTTTTCCCATATCTGGTTGAAGAATTCAAGCAGCTGATTCAGGAATCGGTTTGGGAGGTGTTTAAGGAAGTCATAGTGAATTCCATCTGGGCCGACAGAAGTCGATCCTGATGCGCTTATGGCGTTCTGAAGTTCTCTCAGGGTGAACTTTGAGTTGTAAATTTCGTTGTTCTGTGAAGAGCTGTCTATCGGTTGGAGTTCTTGTATTCCAGTTCTGAAATATGGATTATAATTATTTGAAGACGACAGGTTAGAAAAATACTCACCGAAAGCATTCCCTACCTGCCGTGGGTCATCTAAGGTATTTCCGTTTTCTTGTAATACGATGGGAGCCTTCGGTTGATACCTTTTCCCTGAAAAACACTTTATCAGGCTCCAGAGACGGCCAAGAGGAGCTTGTGCTGTAAAGGATGAGAGAAGTAACTCCCAACTTTTCCTCTTAGCCATTCGAATTGTTCTCCGTGCTGCAGCCTTCAGCCTTTTATATTCTAGGAGTAGATTTAAATTCCTTGGATTCCTTCTCCAACGGTTCAGCGCCCTTTTTCTGGCTGCCAGCGCTTGCTTACACTCAGGAGTCCACCATGGACAATTATATTTAAATATGTTTGTTTTCTTTGGGATACTGGCCTCTGCTGCCTGCATAATTGTATCACAAATATTCTTACAACTGTTGGGCAAATTGTTCAGGTCAGCACGCTCTTCACACTTTTGTTCAAATTTTCCCCAATCAGCCTTCTTAGTGTTATATCGTGGGGTCAGATTGGAAAGTCTTGTTGGAACATTCATTGCTATTTGTATATGTATCGGAAAATGGTCACTGTTTAAGCAGTCTGGGCCAGTTTTCCATGATAGTAACGGCCTAAGTGCACTGGAGCACAGTGATATGTCAATACGGGACATATTTCCAGTATATTCATCAATTCTGGTTGGACTTCCATCGTTAAGGATATCGAGGTTATAATCAAGTATAATTCTTTCCCAGATTTTTCCTCGATTGTCATTCCTCGGTGATCCCCAGAGCACATGTTTACTGTTGGCATCAGAACAAATTATGAATGGGTGTTGAAACTGAGCTATAAGGTTATGTATGTCTTGGATCAAAATTGGTGTTCCCGGAGGTAAATACAGGGAGCACACAATGACACGTTGACCGTCAATAATAGCAACACCAGCAACTGCCTGCAGAGAGGTAGTAATTTTCAGTTGATAGTTTGTGATTTTATTTGATATATATAATGATACTCCTCCCTGTCTTGCTCCTGATGCTGCTACTTCATGGAATGCTGAATAGTTTTGTAAGCTGAAATCATAGGGATCATTCTTTACAAAGTGGGTCTCCTGTAAACAAATAATCAATGGAGAAAGCATCAACAATGTTGGTTTGATTTCTGCCCACTTTCCTATAAGTCCTCGACAGTTCCATTGCATGATTTGTGGAATCATGCTTAGAGTTCTAATTTCAGGGAAGCTGAAAAATGGGCTGGGAATATGTCAGTGATACCTAACATTGTTAATAAGATGCAACAACACACACAATACCTAGCCAGGGAGCAGGATGTGACCATCCCACTACCGCTGAAAGGCAAATGGGCCTGAAAATCTTGGGTAGTTAGTGAGAAGTTAAGGTCATTTATTGGACAGTCACAGCGCTGAAAACAACGAAAGATGCACACTTTAACCCAGACAGCTTCACAACTTATCCACCACAGACAAACCAGATCATGGATTAGTGTTAGAGTGTTAGTATCAATACTACAGCTGTTTCTATAATTTCTACCTTTCTGGCCACTATGTCTACAGCCATGGTACTGACATAGTGATGAGGTGCACCAATTAGGGGGTGTAATGCTCCCAATGGGGGATGTGATGCTCCAATTTGCACATGGAGTGCTCCAGCTTGGAGGCACTGCAGTGGCAAAAAACAACAAACAGAAAGGCACTGGGAGTTGAGGTGTGAGTTGCTGCTCAAGCTCCAGGTGAATGATCGATTCAGAAAAACACCGCTTTAAAAAAATAACACACACTCGCTCGGTTTCGCCAGGAGTATGGATGCTGCTGGCCACAGAGAAAGCGCCCTTGAATAGAAAAAGAATGGACTGGTTGAAACGACACATATGTGAACCCATAGAGAGAACATATTGCAACACATAAGAGATAAAGTGCATCTGCAAAAGAAACATAAATATACAATTTAGATGATACCACCACAGTGCGATGAACAAAACTACAAATATCATTCTGACCGGTCCATGCTGGGATCTTTGAATCCCATCCTTATGATTTTGATGGTTCTTGCTGGAGTGGAATCTCGGGATTGTGACACCCCTGGTATGCCCTGTATTTCAACAGTCTTCTGGGTTGCCATACCTAGACTAGAAGAAGTCTGGGTCCCTAAACCCAAACTTAAACCTGATGCCGAGGAGGCAGGGATGCCTCCCAGAGTGTGAGACCTGTTCTCTTTGGCCTTTTTTCGGCCTCTGCTGCCTGAAACCACTGTCCAACCCTCATCTCCAGACTCAGTGTTTGCAGACAACTCGGACGATCCTGCGAGAACCTCCTGCTGTAACAGTTCATCCGACCCATCCTGCACTGCACCGCTCCGCTCCCCAATACCATTCCTTGTCTCGCCACACTCAACTTCAAGCTCATTCGGAACCACCTTCAATAACACAGCTACTACCCTTTCAAGCTTTTCCTCCAGAAACTTGATGACCCTATCAACTTTCTCCTCCAAAGTCCTAAGACGAGAGTCTAGTCCCAGAGGTTGGAGCAAAGGCTGCCCGCCTGCCGGCACCTGCCTAGTCCCCACTACCTTGGCAAAGGTCTGCAAGGGCAGTCCCTTCTGCCTTTCCTTGAACATCCTTTCTGCTTCCTTAAATGATACATCCTGATCATATTTCAACTGACATATTTCTATCTGTTCCTTGTACTTTGGGCACTCATCTGCCTTCAAATATGTGTGATCTTTTGATTGACAGTTTGCACATTGCAAAACACACTTTTCATCGCTATGAATGTATACTGCAAATTTCAACCCTTACAATAAGTTGCAAAGTCTGCCCCAAATTAGGAACGAATTTTGTTGATTAAACATTTTTCAATAAATTGATACTGTTCGCTTGGTTAGCATTTTTTAATCCTAGCCATTACAAATGATTAGCAGCATTATATTTACTAGAGATGCTTCCCTCTCATATTTTGATGTTGTTTTAGCTTCTGTGCTTGTCCCAGTCCTTCTACCCCCCGCTCTAAACTTTAAGCAAACTTCGTTAAACCAGAGAAAATCCATCTGAAGACACCAACAAGATCATATTGGAACTCACCCTATTTTTCAAACAGGCCCATAAGGCAAACACAGTTAAGCTCTACCCACTGCAGGTACCTAAGCCATATGATCAAATAGTCTGTGCTTGTTTGACACGAAAGTATGAGCATTAATACCAATATGGTATACATGCCGGAGTCACCACAGACCTCAACTTACCTGGGCCTGGATTGACCATTCCCAAATGCCTCACTTTTCAACTATTGGAACAGAGAACAACACTTTCCACTCGCAGATCACTGACAAATATTCCAGACAGCTTCCAAAGTTCCACGATTGATTACAATAAGTCACATTTATTCTAACCTACACGATATGTGTGCCCGGCCACTGTGTATTGCCACGGGTAAACAGAAAGCAAGATGGCGACTGTAACCCGAGCAGGTATTTGAAACCATAGTCAAACGACAATGACCGAGCAATGGTGCAACAACGCCCTAGCTTTACCTACCAGCTATTTACAATGTCACTACAACGCCTAGTATTCATTTAGTACAGCGCTGGTGCGCAAGCAAGGTATGAACCAGGTATGAACGAAGCGCGCACTATTGTGGCACAAGACAAGGTTGTCATTCTCTAGTAATTGCATTGCTTTATGCTAGTGACGTAACTAGGGTTGTTTCACTTCAGAAATTGAACTACGGCGCAGCTATTGTTGTGGAATGGTAAAACTTGTAGAAACACAGTTTTAAGCTTGTACCTTGTAAAAATTCTTTCTGTGAAGCTTTGCGTTTTACCCTAGTAATTTTCCATGTAAACAAGGGTCTGACAAGGTTTGCCCTTGTAAAAATTTCTTTCTGTGCAGTGGCAGATCTAGCCGGTAGGTTCGGAGGGGGGGTGAGTCGGAAATCAAAACAAGGCGCCATGGGGTGATGTGACCACAAAATGTCAATGGCCAAAGATGTGGCCACAGGATGCTTCCATTTGCTATCCAAGGATCATTCACTCAAAAGCAACTTTAAATATCAAGAGGACCAAGGTCCAATGTTTACACTGAAGTTGACTAGTTCAGTCGAAGCACCAAAAAAACTTTGCTGATAAACTAAAAAGGAGCCGGGATAAAAAGGAGGTCAACAGCTTTTGGGGGGGGCAAAAACATTGCTCGGCTCACAACTTTTTCGGTTGGGGGAATGCCTTCCCCCTCTGGATCCACCGCTGTGTGAATCGATAATTTAGTACCCAGCAACCTCATTGTGATTAAATCATGATACTAATAGGCAGATGAAAACAGTCACCTAGTGCATTACACACATCTGGCGACTTCTGTATATACTGGAATAACACCTGGGTCGGTCCACCATGCATCGACCAGTGTATAAAACACGTTTTTCTCCTTCTCCAAAATCAGATTCTAGACAATTCAGGGGCGTGGAGTCTGATGATGGTGCCAAAATTATACATGTGACATCTTTCAAGCAATGGCCTCCGGTAATTTACAGCGGTGATCGTAAGGTTTCGTCAAATATTTGATTGCCGAAAATATATTTCCAATGTCGTATCTAACATGAGGTAGATACGACATATCTAACTGGCTATTCCGAATTTTTAATTTCGGAAAACTGACCGCAGATTGTCTGGACTAACTTTTAAATGGCGGCCTAGCCTACAGTTCAATAACAATTACATTTTAAGGGATATGAAATTTAGAGAAAATAATTAAAATGATGATCTTTGAAGGGCAATTCGTATTAAAGGCTTATAAAGTTTTACACCGTGTTTCCGTGGAGTCAATATCCACCTAGCAGCTGGAATACCATGTCCATAGAGCCTTAAAATACAAACAATTTGCTGACGTAGCTTTTCCAGAGATAAAACTTCAAAATTGTGCATGGTGTAAGTGCTATGTGTCTTGCGGAGTAATGAAGAATTGCTCGGGACAATTCCGAGGCCATCTGTGAGCAGTGGCGGATCCAGGGGGGCAAAAAAGGCAATTGCCCCCCCAAACGGAAAAAGCTCGGGGCAAAACTATGTTTTTGCCCCCCCAAAGCGATCGACCTCCTTTTTCCCCCGACTCCTTTTTAGCTTGTAGGCAAGATTTGGTGCTTCAACTTCAAACAGAATTAGTGAAGTTCAGTGTAAATATTGGGGCTTGGATAGGAAAAAAAGTATCTTGAGTTCATATTTTTCACCCCGTGGCGTTTTTTTTTTTGTTTTTTGTTTTTGCTTTTCGTCTGCAGGTCAAAAATCCTACAGAAAAGGCATATTTTAACGCAATTTTGCACTGCGCAACGTTTTTTTGCTTTTTGACTTTGGTTTTCCCCTCCCAAACCCTCCAGCTAGATCCACCACTGTCTGTGAGCCTCCTGATATTTCACTTTGATCACGGCAAACACCAGCCAATGACAAGACTGACACAGTGCATCCTGTATCAGCAATCTCTGGCTCATCTGCTGCGCCACTGTCGAGAGCGTCGTGGGGATATGGGATGCCGTCGATCAGGATCATTGGCCGAGTTATCTAACTAGTCCAGTCAGTCTAACCCCAATGATGGGCGCCAGTACTCTGAGACTGCTGCAGAAATCATGCTATTCCAAGGATGTAAATACTGCTCAGGGCATTGCTAGACACCCGAATAGGCACATCCTTGCGTGAAACATTTAACTTGATATCATTGACGCCCCAGCGCTCAGGCCCACGTATGTGGGCTGGCCACTGACTGGTGAGAGAGTGACCTGAGCGGGGCAGTCACTCCTGTGCTTTGTGGGGCGTTAAACCTTGGCTTCTCAATTAACCCTTCATAGCGGGAGTTGCTCGTTTGGGTGGAGGGGTCGGAGTTTCCGTGACAAGTCACTTGATAACTTTAACGAGGCTTCGATCCCAAATTTCGAACTTGCAAAATCCATTCATCCACTTCACACCTTGGGCAAAATCCATATGTCAAAAGTGTCTGCACAAACAAGTAGGCAGTTGCTTGTAAGATGAGATGTCGGTGCGAACCTTTGGAATATCAGCAAAACTGGCAGCCAAACTATACATGTACGGTCCTCATCACCTCGATCAAAAATTTCAATAACAGACTCTGAAGATAGACTCGTGTGCAGGGGGGGCCTAAAGTGTCCCCCCCTGAGATCTCGGAAACCAAGAGGGTTAGAATAACGCCCGCTGGAGGGTGTGAGGCGACAATAGTGAGCTACGTTATGGCAAAGTTTTATTGTCCTAGGTCAATACCTTCAAGGTGAAACCAGGTCGTAAAGGTCAAATTTGGGCCGTACTGCAAACCTATTGGGAAATGCCGTAATTATGCGAAAAAGCAGGGAATACACCAAAACGGACAAAGGTCATAGAGGGAAGCCCCCATATAATGTTCTTGGAAATTCTGAGGTCAAGGTCGTTAAAGGTAAATGGCATATGACGCAACAATCTGGCACATTCCCAATAATGTACACTATAGCTGACGCTATAGCAGGCTTTGGGCAGGAAATGAAGGTTTGACCTTGAAAGAACTTTGACCTTGACGTTGAACTTGAGTAGCCATAACCATGAAGGCATAGCATAACATACGTCATACTGAATGATTCCATCTGACCGGAATACTGGGGGCCAATGACCTTGACCTTCAGAAGGGCTGACCTTGACGTAAAACCTGATTATATGGCGTTATGAGGTTTCCAATTGGTCTACAGTACATGCGCATTGGTGCAATCGCACGATCGCGACGGTCTCAAAATATAGGTCTGAGTTTGAAAGCTTATAAGTAAAAAAATCATTGACCGACTTTCAAAATTACTTAACCAATCGACGCGCTCATAAATTCTGTCAAATGTGGCAAAGTCGCGTTTTCTAACGACGAACGGTTCTCCAGCTATCTTGGAAAAATAGGTGGGTGGGGCACTTTAGAACCTCTCCACCACGCGTATTAAGTCTAATTATTTGTTTTTATTTATTTTCCCCAACTAAGAAATAAGTGGTTAAGAAATATCAAAACCACGTGACATTAAAACGGTGTATGATTCGGTAATGTTTTGTACATTCGGTAATGTTTTTGAGTTTTCACGTGCGTTTGGTTGGGGCAACATCTCTGGTGTTGGCTAGCAGTTTTGACACCCTTGCGAAAAACATTTTGATTCCTTACTGCGATACATTGATGTACCGTCCTCAGGAAGCATTCTGCTGACGTTTTGGAACCTTTTTTCAACTCGGGCGCAAGAATTTATTCGAAATCTACCACTTTTATCTTGCGTCACTCTCGTCTCAACGTCGTCTCGTATGTCGCGGTGTTTGTGGGCCTGGGCACGCGGGTCTAGTGCAGGACGTCACTTCGAGAGGCAAGCGCACACAATCCATGAGGAGTTGTGTGGGTTTTTCTTGGACGTTGGAAAAATATTGTTGTTTGATTCTCTTCAAAAAGCTTGGTGAAGCAGCAGGAACCAGATCTGGCGCACCTTGCAAGGTATGGACATGCTTTCCTCACTGACTCCTATTTTACATACTTTTTGGCTTCTTAAGGACGGGGTTTCTTTCTCCTAAGCGCATAAGTACGGAATCACTGAGCACTGAATTTTTAACTAATCTGGAAATATTGATAATTTGGCATCTTAACCGCAGTTGCCTAACAAGGATCAGCCAAAATTTTGAACGGAGAACGTGACGTTATTACAAGAGATCCGCACCTACAAAACACGCTACCTACAAATTCCGCACGTCGTTTCAGAACGGGAATATTTTATCCCTGATCCTTACAAGATGAAAACGTTGCGATGATTCAGTAATTTTTACAGTCACTGAATATGCATCACCACCACCATCATAATCGCGCATGTACAGTCCAGCGCGCACCCTTGCATGTCTCAGGACCTGCTAGGTGGACGATGAAACCATGAGCACAGTGAGCCTCAGTGCTCGGTGCTGCAAGTGCGTGACGAAGCTCTGCACCACATGCAGCTGCGTTAAGCGGGGCAACAGGTGTTCAACTTGTCGTTTCGGAGATAGCTGCCCAAATGGCCTAAACAAAACTAAAGTTGACACTTCCGATCTTTCTGAACAAATAGCATCACTAAAGAAGAGCCGTCGCGTACTCCTAGAATACCGAAAGGGGCGCGCATCGCTGTGGCAGATGCACTCGCACGACAAATTAACAAGGCCATATCCGAATGTAATCACGAGGCGTGGTTCCTTCTCCTAACCTTCGCTTATTCGGCCTTGACGACCAGAGCCTCAAGAGAGGCAGTAAGACCATCGCTGACCACTCAGATACGTCAGAATATTTCCTCACTAGAAAGGCCGACAGAAAAAACGAACGTTTCCCGCAAACACGAGCACCCTCCGCCACTCTGGAAACGGAACCGTCCAGATATCGCGCAGAGTCTCCTCAAAACTAGCGGACGGAGACGTGCGTGGCGCACTCGTGTACTTGCCTCTGATGATTCTTTTGCGCACCCTTCTGATGATGTAATTCAGCATATTCGCAGAAGACATCCCGATGCACCAGAAAACTTGCGCCAGCCACCGCCAGCAGACGATGATTTACCGTTGGTAGCGACTCAGGCCGATGTACTGCGCGCTATCCGTTCGTTTCCGCCTGGATCTAGCGCAGGTCTGGATGGGATTCGGCCGTCACACTTGCGCTACCTCACGGCACCATCTTGCTCTGAGGCTGGGACACGATTGTTAACAGCCCTGACAGAGCTAACTAATCTGCGCTCCGCGGCTGTATACCCAGCTGTGCTCTTTCCTCTTTTATGGGGCATCACTAATCGCCCTTAGGAAGAAAGACGGTGGCCTACGTCCCATCGCGATCGGCAGCGTCTTCCGGCGTATAGCTGCAAGGTCGCTGCTGGAAAAGTCTCGGCACGCGTGGGGCCAAACTGCGACCGGTACAGCTCGGAGTAGGAACTCGAAACGGATGTGAGGCGGCAGTGCATGCCGTTAGAGCGTACATGTACGATGCATCCGACATCAAGATCCCACAGTCTTCGTCAAACTCGATGTTGCGAACGCTTTTAACACCTTGCGTCGGGATGCCATGTTTGAGGCCACAAAGACCTGGATTCCAGAGGTATATCCACTGGTTCGGCAGGCCTACGACACCGCCACACCCCTCTTCATGGGGGATTCCAAAGTCTGGTCATCAACCGGAATCCAACAGGGAGACCCCTCAGCTCCTTGCTATTTTCAATCTCTGTTGACACGGTCGCAAGAGTGGTCGATGCTGACGTTAATGTGTGGTACCTTGATGACGCAACATTTGCGTGTCCGCTCAAAAACGTCACAAGCAACATCCACCGGATCCAACACGGATTTGAACAGCTTGGGCTAGAGATTAACAGCTCCAAATGTGAGGTGGTACTCCTGGGCGCCAACAAGCATATCTGGCACAACCAGGCTATCGAAGATCTAAAAGGGCTCCTGCCTGATATCCGTGAAGTTAGTTCTGATGAAGTGACGCTGCTCGGTGCGCCCCTCCATGAGGCTGGAGTAAGAGAAAACTGCTAAGCAGTGAGAAGTTGCTTCAAAGGCCATCCATCGCCTACAACAGCTCGAAGAAGCACATGAAGCTTTCCTCCTCCTCAAGAACTTCATGGCTGTCCCAAAACTTCTCTATCTGCTGCGCGCACTCCACCTTCAGTACCAGGCTACTGGCAAGGATCGACGAGACGATCCGTAGGGGAGTCACCGAACTCACAAACGTCACCCTAGACGGGAATTCCTGGCGACAAGCTACCTTGCCAGTGAGTCTTGGTGGACTGGGAGTACGGGCCGTTTCAGATTTAGCGTTACCAGCATATCTCGCCTCATCTCATTCCTCCCAGCTACTGGTCACTGCCATCAACTTCTCCGCAGGGGCCAAGCTGTCTGCCTCAATAACGTCGGCCACGCACAAATGGCAACAAGGCACAAGGCTACACCACCGGAGGAAGCCAGCGAATTCACCAGCGTCTCTGGGACCGCGCCACCGCCACAGACACTGCTGAGAGCCTGGTCAAAGGCAGCGATGACCTCACTGTTCGTGCTAGACTTCTGGCCGCGATGAGGCCCCACTCGGGCGCTTGGCTACATGCTTACCCCATGGCCAATGTGGGCCACTGCTGGACCGTGAAACACTAAGGTTCGCTGTTGCGTTGCGCGTCGGGCAGATGTTTGCGCATCACACCGCTGCAGATGCGGAGCCGACATCGACACGCGGGGCTGCCGTGCTCTCCTGCCAGCTCAGTGCAGGGCGTCACCCACGCCACGCAGCCTTAAACAACATACTAAAACGCGCACTTCAATCTGCAGGGATCCCGGCGGTGCTAGAGCCAAGCGGACTGGATCGCGGCGACGGAAGACGCCCAGACGGCATCACGACCTTTCCGTACGGGCAAGGCAAAACCTCGTCTGGGATGCAACATGCTCAGACACCTTTGCCCCTTCCGTCGTCGCCAGATCTGCCAGCCTGGCGGGCACCGCTGCGAACAATGCAGAGTCACGGAAAAACAACGTTATAACGGCCTCACTGTGAGATACACCTTCCAGCCTGTTGCAGTCGAGACGACTGGTGTGTTCGGCCAAACAACTTTACCCTTCTTGAAGGAGCTTGGACGTCGCATCAGTAGCGAGACCGGCGACAGGCGGGAAGGCGAGTACCTGCTCCAAGATTATCCATAGCTGTGGTGCGCGGGAATTCCACTTCCTTGCGCCAAGGGCACACTAACTCCGAAGCAGTCGATTGGCGGAGTAAAGCTCCGAACCTTGAGCGTGATGAGTCTTCGCAGGAGACGGAAAATAAACTGATAACCCAACACCAAGGAGACTCCCCACCACATGCTATAATCTAGCATCGACATTACCTCGTCACCATCACGGAGTTCTACCACACTAGACTCGCTGACGGACCGTGACACGTCGGTTCGGCCCTCGGCATCACCGCGGAATACAGACGGTGTGGAAAATACCCTGCTGCTGAACGGTGCTCAGGCGCAGGCACCGATCCTGGAGCTGGTGCCTGCGGTAATCGCAACCAGCACAGGCACAGCCCAGACCCGCTCCTCATCGGTCTGCCCAACCTAGGCAACTCATGCTACCAGAACGCCACGCTGCAGTCGCTGCTCGGACTGCAGCCATTCTTGAGTGAGATGGTGGCGCTGGGGCCGGCTTTGGACGCCGAAAATGCCGCACCATGTGTGCCGTCGCCCACCTTATGGAGCTGCGTCAGGCGCGTGCGTCACCTCCGTTCCAGCCACCTCAACGACCTGCGGCCGTGTTCGCTCGGATAGACTCGGCGTTCCCGGCACTGAGATGCAGGATGCTAACGAGTTCTTGCTCCGGCTACTGGACACCATCAAGGAGGAGGTGGACGGCAGCCGACCGGTCTTTCCCAAGCAGCCGGCCGACCGGAAGAACCCAGTTAGAGACAACTTCCAGTACCAGACCGTCGAGAGCTACATGTGCACAAAGTGTCAGGAATCGGTGCTGAGGCGACAAGACAACATAAGCTGGTTCGTTAACGTGCCGCGGCGCCAGGGCAGAGACACGGTACCCACCTTACAGGACGCCCTGAACCTATCCATGCGGCCCGACCGACGCGAGCTGAATTGCGAAAAGTGTCAGCACAACGAGTTCAGAGTAACCACCCAGATATCCAAATTTCCCAGGACGCTGATTATACAGCTGAATCGTCACATGTTTATTGGAAAGGAGTCAGAAGATACGCACCAACGTAAAGATATCGAAGTTTGTGACGCTGCAGAAGTACGCGGCGGAGGACGCCGATCGCCCCCGGGATGGGACGCCACCAGGTACGGCTCGCTGTGCCCGCCTGTGAACTGGGATGAGCCGAAGCGACAGGCGGCGCTGCGGCCATTTGGACCCCCGCACGTGTCTGACGCCGATTCGGAGAAACTGACAGAGCAGGACGGAGCCGAGGAGTGGCCCACGCGCTGTTGGAGACATGGAGAGTCTGCTGCAGGAGACAATTAGACGCTCACAAGAGAAGGGCGAGCCGGCCGACATCGCCGCCGAACAGGTACAGCTGTCCCAGCTATGCACGGAGGACGACGGCTCAGCGGCTGAGGATCAAAAGCGGACCTGGCCGGCGCCCATAGCTACCGGCTGGTGGGCCTAGTAAGCCACCACGGCGCTACAACCCAGGCGGGACACTACGTGGCAGATGTCTACAGCCTGGGTAGGCAGCGCTGGTTCCACTACGACGATCACAGTGTTACCTGCACCTCGGAGGGCATGTGCTGTGCAATGGAAACCAGCACGACGGCTACATGTTCTTCTACCTGCACACAGACCTGTGCAGGCAGGTGGCCCAAATGAAACCAGCACTACCTGAGACGTCGTCTACTACCACGCCAGCAGGAAATGGGCGTTTTTTTACAGAATTTATTGTTTATATTTTGAGCTGCATCCTGAAATGTATCCCCGTTAAATAAAAACCGTGAGATTTTTTGTACCACATTGAGCCTATTTTATAAGCGCTTAAAATGAATACGAATACAAGTGAAGCGTGTTTAGCTAAGAGGCTATTATTTGGAACAAAAGTGACACCGATTTCGGCTATGTTAACATATTTAACATATTTCATATTTTATGTGTTAACATATTTTTTCATATGTTTAAACATAGTTTACCCTTCAAATAATTCCGTGAAGGACGTAGTATAGACATTTAAGGCTTTCAAATTGTCCAAGCAAGAAATATTTGTCAGCGCAGTGGGCCTGAACATTACGTCACATTCCCAAGTTCTTCTTCTCACGTGACTACCGAGGTGGAAGAAGGGGTTCTTCCCGGGGAAGGGACTCCATGAAGGACGAAGGGGTTCCAAAGGGGAAGAAGGGTGTCGGTAGGCAGTGAATTTTCACTCTCTTTTTGTCCGCGAACGACAAGCTCTGGGGCAAGTTAAACTTGGATCAAGTGGTTTCTCGGAACACTATCGCATGGCTATCTCAGTTCAAATCCATTTATGAAGGTGTCACGTTCCCTTTGAGTAAATGAGGAACACAGAAGAAATTACACCATGAGCAGACCAAAGCATTATTAAAATAACAGCTTTCAACAAGTTCATATATTACGTAATACAAGGTGTGAGTCAGTCACAGTGTTATCAATCAGTGTTATCGAACAGCCACAACGTTTATATGCGCGTTGAAAAGCGCTAGCAGACGGAGGGGGTCAAAAGTCTCAAAATAAGTGCGCCATGCAATTTATGGACGGCCCCTTTTCGACACAATACCTCCAGTATTTTACCACGGTCACCAGATGAACATATTTTCTTGGATTGCACATCCCTCAATGGTACTGAAGCTATTGAAATTAAATTTTCGATATCTGACCACAGTCTAGAGATCCATTTTGTCTACTTCGAATTTTCCGTTTCAGATAGTTTTGACCCGCTGGGGCATTCCAGGACAAAACGGCCAAAAATATTTCAATTTGACACCACCATGCCTAGAAAAAATCTGGAACTTTGTCTCTGGGGTAGTTTTGGGCCAGGAACACGCCTGTGAGAATCTTAGCCCCCCCGACCAACGGTGACCGATATATAGCCCGAGACATTTTCGGGAGGCAACCTTGTAGAGTCATCTTTGATGCTTCATAACTCCAAAACCTATCGCCTGATTGACAAGTTTTGTATATCATTGAT
Source organism: Lepas anatifera (assembly GCA_034440635.1). Lineage (NCBI taxonomy): Eukaryota > Metazoa > Arthropoda > Thecostraca > Lepadidae > Lepas > Lepas anatifera. The sequence goes on from JAOTON010001302.1 coordinate 373,823, forward strand.
CTCGTCTTAAATTATAAATTATTTTGAAAAAATAAAAATTTTGAGAATTTTGAATTTTAATTAGTTTGACCTTTTGTTTTTTACTTAGGTTGACCTTTTCGCAGACGACATTGCCCTTTTAGACACCTCAAAAATTTTTCTTCATAAAACATCTTTCGATAAAAAATTAATTCTTGCTATAAATTCCAAATTTTTAGCACCTAAAACAGGTATGCAGACGGTTTTTTTACCACTGCAGTAGTACAGCCTTATGTTTAACACCGCAAACAAAGCGATTGTTTTTGTAATCGGTTGCTTGCAATCATATTGCATTGTCTTTACAAAATGTTCATCGTGCAAGTGTCAGAATTTATGAAAACTAACACGCGCCCACACGAGGGGGCGGGCAACCGGCCTTATCAGTTTTCTACAGGTAGTAAAAAAAAACACATCCGCGCAGCGCCACCGTACTTCATCTACCTCTAACTCGACATTTGTTTCAACTTCTGGCGAAACAATTTAGGTCAACTAGCAGATGGTAGGTACCGTAAATACCGCAGGTCATCTGGCAACTGACTGGTGAGGGGGTGACCTGACGTAGATGGCCGTCTTTATGCCTTGTGGGACGTTCAACTTTGGTTCCTTAATCAACCCTTCATCGTGGGAGTTGCTCGTTTGGGTGGTGGGATCGGGGTCTCCGTAAAAGTCCCTTGATGACTCTAGTGAGACTTCGACTCCTAAAACTGAACTGGCAACAACTTGGACAAGATTTGTAAAAAGAAAAATAACCGCCATTAAAAGTGATAGAAAGGGATCCATTGTTCCGAGGGAGACGAGGGCAAAGGAAGTTATTAGTAATGGGCCTTGCAGGCTTAAACAAAAATTTAGAAAGATGTCGGGACTTTATCAATAATTGAAAAAAGTATAACTTATCCTATAAGCACCACTAACTCACACAATTACATCGTTCCCGGAGATGGAAAAATAGTATCAATACAAGGTGACCCAGTGCAGGACAGCATACGTTTGAGAGGATTCAGACAATGTAAAAAATCGTATGAAAGGCTTTCATTCCCAGGAAGTAATTTCAATCTGCTCATATATGCGAAAAATGTCCTGAAATCATAACGCATTCGACTTGGTTACTTGAACAGGTTGCCTCACATGATATTTTGAAAAGGTGATCATTTCATAGCTGTCACAGATCCCAGTTTAGACGCAACTTTGAAAGACTTTTGATTAGTGTTTTTTATAATTAGGGATGGGAAAATTTGAAGCAATATCAAGAGCCACTACGTGAAAATAAATAGCAACATGTATCATGTGTTTAGCCCTCCCACAGGCCGGTTGAACTACATTGCCCAATGGGTAGTATTTGAAATTCCACACTCCTGGTGCCTTGTATAATCATTGAAGAATACGGGAACACATTGAGATGACTTCAACACTGACACTGACTTTGTCCTGTACAGACGCATTCATTCCCCTGCAATGATGGCCGTCAGATCACTCATTACTTAAGCTAAATAATCTATACCAGTATGTTTAACATTCCCTTTGTATTGGACATTCGCTATGACTAAATTTGCGACCATTCACGCAGCACCCATAAAAGAAAGTTTATTTGCACAGCACGACACTGTTTGTTTCGAACATAGGTAAACGAAACCCGAACCTCTCTTCCTTTGTTGGTAGAGATTTCATGAACAGTCTTATTTACCACTGGTATTCTTTGAAACTTGTATTCATGTTTCCATGATCGCATCGGCGAACAGACTTTGGAGCTGTCTGGCAACATTGGCTATGCTTGATTGCGGAATGTACAAGAACTTAATCCTGCTGTAAAAATGTATGCGTAAGAAAAGCATGCGTACCTTTGGCATCACGTATTTTATCTTTCACTGGACTTTTTAAACCATCGTGATGGGTTGCCGGTTTCGCAGTGCTCTCGATATAGTCACAGGCGCCCTAGCTGTGAGACGTAGTTAAAACATTTCATTTACATAATTGAATTTTGTTTCGATATAACTTTTACACTGGAATCAAACCTTTGCATTGCTTTGAAATTGTGTACATGGCAGCACTATTTGATGAAGTTAAAGCTATTTTTGCATTGTGCAGTACAGCTCTCCGTCAGGAGATGTATGTACATACATTCTTCAGTCACTTCTCTCGCTTTCATGCTCCAGGCATAAGTTCTAAAAAAACACAAGCCATCGCAGTGTTTTGTTTGGAGGCATGTTATATCACACAGGCTCCGTGGTCTAATTGTTGATTATCTCTGCTATTCAGTAAACCATGTAGAATGAACAGTGCACTGGGAGCGACGCCGCTAAATAGCCAGTTTTAATCAAAACCGACAATGTTACATACAAACGTTTAGTCGAGTCACCTTTGAGGTTGCTCGAGGTCAAAGTACAAGAACTAAGTGGAAACCTTAATTTTGTGGCATAATAGCTGACAGAGGAGGGCCGTAGAAAAAAATGTTCAGCACTATTGGAATGCTCTTGTCGAACCCGATCGGATTATATATCTTATAATCTTCTGTAGTCAAATTTCAAAATTAACCTGCTTTGACCTAGAGCCAGGCTTAGGTCTGTATGGTAAAAAGAATATTAATCAAACTGCAGTGGCAAGTCAGACACGACAACGTAAAAATAAAACCTCCATCGCAATTCTCGACAATTCCATTATTGCAATTCTCAATTCTGGCAAGTTATCAACATTTACTAATTGCCCCATGCATTCGTAATGGTAAGATCATGACCCTGGCCTTGTCCCAGGCTGTCGATATAGAAATCCTGCTACGCAAAATTATCTTGCTCGGTGACCTTACTATGTGATGTGAATCTAAGCACGATAGGTTAAATTTGATCCTACTGATGCACCTCCAAAGTTTTTTCGAGGTTAGGTCTCTTGACCTGGGTTGGCGGTCTGACTTAGTATGATCCAGACCTAACATTTTTCCAGAAACTGTAAAAAAATTTCGAGTTAGTGGTAGATGAAGTACGGTGGCGCTGCGCGAAGGTTTTTTTACGACCTGTGGAAACTTGAGTAGGCCGGTTGCCTGCCCCCCGTGAGGGCGCGTGTTAGTTTTCATAAATTCTGACAATTGCACAATTAAAATTTCGTAAAGACAATGCAATATGACTGCAAGCAGCCGATAACAAAAGCAATCGCTTTGTTTGCGGTGTTAAACATAAGGCTGCACTTCCGCAGTGGTCAAAAATCGTCTGCATACCTACCTTAGGTGCTAAAAATTTGGCATTTATAGTAAGAACGCATTTTTTTAATTTTTTTCGAAAGATATTTCATGAAGCAACATTTTTGAGGTGTCCAAAAGGGCAATTTCGACTGCGAAAAGGCCAACCTAGGTCAAAAAGAAAAGGTCAAACAAATTAAAATTTAAAATCTTCAAAATTTTGAAATTTTCTTTTTTGAAATAATGTTTCATTCAAGACGAGTTCAATGATATACAAAACTTGTTAATCAGGCAATGCGTTTAGGAGTTATGAAGCATCAAACACGAGTTTACAAGGTGACCTCCCGAAAATGCCTCGAGCTATATCTCGGTCACCGTTGGTCGGAGGGGGCTAAAATTCTCACAGGCGTGTTCCTGGTCCAAAACTACCCCGGAGACAAAGTTTCAGATTTTTTTCTAGACATGGTGGTGTCAAGCCTTGGTCGATCTGTCCTGGAATGCCGCCGCTACCTTATTTTGAAGAGGTGACCTTGATCCGTCTTCAGAAAAAGTTTCCGCATAATTCGTTTTTTATTGCTGGTACCTGGATATGAGAACCATATGAATGTTCGCTGAGTGAAATGAGAATCGAAGTTTGTTTGGTCTCATTCGATAATTTTCAAGCAACTCAGTTTAAGCGTCAGGACAAAGTATAATATCAAACAGAGTGAGGAAACTAAATCCAATCAGTTTTTGTTTTCCTCGAGTATCATATCAGTTTATGGTATTCCCCTGAGGCTAGCATACCGTCTAATTTTCTGATTACCAATAATAATTGATAATATTAAAAAAACGTGTTGAACACGTATCTTTGGAAAGTCTGACCGCAGACTGTTTTATCGCCTGTAAAATGATATTCTTAAAACAAAGCTGTCTGTACCGAAAATAAGACCGGTTATGCTGACCAAACTTGCTAAATTTGGTATTAAGCAATTGTTCATCCTTACTATCGTATGCCCATCACGGAATGTCGATAATGCCGATATTACGGATGCCTTCGACTGAGCCCGTGGAAATAAATAAACGCATACGGTGCGCTAGGCTCAGATGGTACTTACTGTCCGATGTTTCCTTCTTGCTCGTGGGTGCTAGCAGCACACAGAAATAGATGTCAAGATAAGCAACAGGTCGTTACACATTACATACATCTAAATAATCATTGCCTCCTGATGTAGGCCCAAATAATGGCACAGTAAATGTTTTAACTCAGGGTACTTTAACCATGGAATAAAGATACCATTCCATGCTTTAACTACGAGTACAACCAAGTTTCCCACTAAATCTAGTCCTCCCCTGATGACGTCACCACACTTCCTACCAAATTCTAGGACAACCTACCAAATTTTAGGAGGATCGGCTGGAACCATAGGCGTAGGAACCGGGGGGGTAGGAGGGCCACTGGCCCCTCCCCCCCAATTTTCTGTGATGGGCCCCCGCAACGGAGATAAGAATATCAACAACTGTAATATCAAGCAAGAAACTCAAACTGGTCCAATAGCTTGCCGCAGAAACCCCTTAAACTTACCTGTGCCCCTAAACTAGGCAGAGGTCCTCTGAGTCAATTTTAAGGTCTAGGCGGCTAGGAGAGGCTAGGATGCTAGGAGAGTATGAAGGGAGGAATGTATATAGAGGAGAGTATAAGGTCAGGTTTACAAATTTTCTAATGCATATTTGAAAAAAAATTGCACTTAATTTACTTCAATAATATATTCAACCGTTTTTTATATTTGGGTGAAGGTAGTACATTTAACAAAGGTGGCGGCCGACACTGGAAAATTATACCAAAAGTTCAACATGTTTCATCGGGATTCCACCGATTTAAATGAATGCGTATTGACAAAGTAAAACCATATTTAGAAAGCTTTTGCTCTGTAGTTTTCAAAACTGGCATTACCTTTAAACCAGTGAAATTTATAACTACCTTTATGAGCGGTTAAATATGTAGTATTTTTTCAGAACCAAGCGGCCGAAACAGAGAAAAACGCTGAAAACACCTACTTTCTAACTGAAATTCCACCAATCAAAATTATTTTTTGGCAAAAAAACAATTTTACTCCCAGTTTCTACACACTTAGAGCCAAACGAACAATATTACACAATGGAGAAAATCGCATGTTTGTTATTTTCAACTCTACCTAGTGATCAGCTTTCATTTGACATCCATATCAGCCATGTTGTAGCGTATCCGCACGAAGGGTACTTGCAATGAGCGTTTTGCCCTATGTGATGACCTCTGTGACCTGCTCCTTAATTTGAGTTACAAAGAAAATCACCCACCACTGGTTAGTTTATACCCTGAGGACCACCCAATAAAAAATGTAAAATTTGTAAATGCGACTTTTCAAAAGTTCTTAATTTGAAGAAAAGGTTACAAGGTCAAGAGGTCAAAATCTGACTTGAGGTCAAAGTTTTATTTTACTTATAGAGCCCGTTGTATCTTCTATCAATTGGAATGAATTTTAATTAATTTCGACCTGCCACTTTTGAGATACAAAATTATTTCTGCTTCAATGTTTGCGTTGACCTCGAAAATGCGATGACCTCTATCTGGTGACCTTTTTGACCTTGGGGCCTGCAAATTGGCCCAAATTTTTCTTTTGTATAGGTGACCTTGGGTACGAAAGTTAAAGGAAATCTGAGGGGTTATGGTGAACTTTTTGTTGCCTACCTGGACGATTTGTCCCGGAATGGCCCTTACAGGAAATTAAAGAAGACCACGACATGTATTTTCCCGGCCACCTAGGCCCCATACCGGGAGGGGGTGGGGGTTTACAAGCAGCTGAGGTTAAACCTAGGCTCCTGTGAATAGTTATCATGGCTTGCTCAAACGCGCCAGACTGCTGCCACAGCATTCCAGGTGGTAATGTAGCCTCACGTAAGCACCCCATCCCGTTGCATCACACAAGACAGCTGCTTACCCTCAAACGGTTTGATGAACACGGAGCCCTTCATGGTCATCGTCTTCACTATGTGGTCGTCCAGAAGGATCTGGATGTCATCCAGCGCACAGAGTATCGACACACCAGTGTCCCTGCGGGAGGTTCTACTATGTAGACACTCAACTAGTCAGACAGAGTATCGACACACCAGTGTCCCTGCGGGAGGTTCTAGTATGTAGACACTCAACTCGTCAGACACAGTATCGACACACCAGTGTCCCTGCGGGAGGTTCTAGTATGTAGACACCCAGCTCGTCAGACAGAGTATCGACACACCAGTGTCCCTTCGGGAGGTTCTAGTATGTAGACACTCAGCTCGACAGACAGAGTATCGACACACCAGTGTCCCTTCGGGAGGTTCTAGTATGTAGACACTCAGCTCGACAGACAGAGAATTGACACACCAGTGTCCCTGCGGGAGGTTCTAGTATGTAGACACCCAGCTCGTCAGACAGAGTATCGACACACCAGTGTCCCTTCGGGAGGTTCTAGTATGTAGACACTCAGCTCGACAGACAGAGTATCGACACACCAGTGTCCCTTCGGGAGGTTCTAGTATGTAGACACTCAGCTCGACAGACAGAGTATCGACACACCAGTGTCCCTTCGGGAGGTTCTAGTATGTAAACACTCAGCTCGACAGACAGAGTATCGACACACCAGTGTCCCTTCGGGAGGTTCTAGTATGTAGACACCCAGCTCGACAGACAGAGTATCGACACACCAGTGTCCCTTCGGGAGGTTCTAGTATGTAAACACTCAGCTCGACAGACAGAGTATCGACACACCAGTGTCCCTGCGGGAGGTTCTAGTACGTAGACACCCAGCTCGTCAGACAGAGTATCGACACACCAGTGTCCCTTCGGGAGGTTCTAGTATGTAGACACTCAGCTCGACAGACAGAGTATCGACACACCAGTGTCCCTGCGGGAGGTTCTAATATGTAGACACCCAGCTCGTCAGACAGAGTATCGACACACCAGTGCCCCTGCGGGAGGTTCTAGTATGTAGACACCCAGCTCGTCAGACAGAGTATCGACACACCAGTGTCCCTGCGGGAGGTTCTAGTATGTAGACACCCAGCTCGACAGACAGAGTATCGACACACCAGTGTCCCTGCGGGAGGTTCTAGTATGTAGACACTCAGCTCGACAGACAGAGTATCGACACACCCGTGTCCCTGCGGAAGGTTCTAGTATGCAGACACTCAGCTCGACAGACAGAGTATCGACACACTAGTGTCCCTGCGGGAGGTTCTAGTATATAGACATTCAGCTCGACAGTCAGACGAGTGTCCCTGCGGGAGGTTCTAGTATGTAGACACTCAGCTCGACAGACAGACCAGTGTCCCTGCGAGAGGTTCTATGTGTAGACACTCAGCTCGTCAGACAGAGTATCGACACACCAGTGTCCCTGCGGGAGGTTCTAGTATGTAGACACTCAGCTCGACAGACAGAGTATCGACACACCCGTGTCCCTGCGGAAGGTTCTAGTATGCAGACACTCAGCTCGACAGACAGAGTATCGACACACTAGTGTCCCTGCGGGAGGTTCTAGTATATAGACACTCAGCTCGACAGTCAGACGAGTGTCCCTGCGGGAGGTTCTAGTATGTAGACACTCAGCTCGACAGACAGACCAGTGTCCCTGCGAGAGGTTCTATGTGTAGACACTCAGCTCGTCAGACAGAGTATCGACACACCAGTGTCCCTGCGGGAGGTTCTAGTATGTAGACACTCAGCTCGATAGACAGAGTATCGACACACTAGTGTCCCTGCGGGAGGTTCTAGTATGTAGACACTCAGCTCGACAGACAGAGTATCGACACACTAGTGTCCCGGCGGGAGGTTCTAGTATGTAGACACTCAGCTCGACAGTCAGACGAGTGTCCCTGTGGGAGGTTCTAGTATGTAGACACTCAGCTCGACAGAGTATCGACACACCAGTGTCTCTGCGGGAGGTCAGGTATGTAGACACTCAACTCGACAGACAGAGTATCGATACACCAGTGTCCCTACGGGCGGTTCTAGCATGTAGACACTCAACTCGACAGACAGAGTATCGACACACCAATGTCCCTTCGGGAGGTTGTAGTATGTAGACACTCAGCTCGACAGACAGAGTATCGACACACCAGTGTCCCTACGGGCGGTTCTAGTGTGTAGACACTCAGCTCGACAGACAGAGTGTCGACACACCAGTGTCCCTGCGGGAGGTTCTAGTATATAGATACTCAGCTCGACAGTCAGACGAGTGTCCCTGTGAGAGGTTCTTGTATGTAGACACTAAGCTCGACAGAGTATCGACACACCAGTGTCCCTGCGGGAGGTTTTAGTATGTAGACACTCAGCTCGACAGACAGAGTATCGACACACCAGTGTCCCTACGGGCGGTTCTAGTATGTAGACACTCAGCTCGACAGTCAGACGAGTGTCCCTGCGGGAGGTTCTAGTATGTAGACACTCAGCTCGACAGAGAGAGTATCGACACACCAGTGTCCCTACGGGCGGTTCTAGTATGTAGACACTCAGCTCGAGAGACAGAGTATCGACACACCAGTGTCCCTGCGGGAGGTTCTAGTATTTAGACACTCGGCTCGACAGACAGAGTATCGACACACTAGTGTTCCGGCGGGAGGTTCTAGTATGCAGACACTCAGCTCGACAGTCAGACGAGTGTCCCTGTGGGAGGTTCTAGTATGTAGACACTCAGCTCAACAGACAAACAGCGGCCGCAGACAGTACGTCGCCGAGGTGTCGGCCGAATTGAGCTCATCATTACCGAGTCTAGTTCGAACGTATGCAGCTTAGCAATACCTCGCACCGCTAAAGCCGAGCCACTGCAGCCTCCAATAGCCTTCCTACTTCACAGCAGCGGGGCTCAAACGTAGTGCCAGTGCACCAAGTCAACCCGTCGATAACTGATTGCACAAGGGAGCTATCACGTTTTCGTATAGGGCCTTCTATAGCGACTGCACAGAAGATGATACTGTCTCAATATTTTGAACACTCCCAGTCACATGGCCTGCTTAACTCTCTCAATAAATGACGGTCAAGCCTTGTGCCCTGGTCAACCTGTAGGTGGTGGCCACGCCAACCCGCTCAGACTACGCACCGGTAGATACTGGTGCTGAATTCGATATCGCGCCACTCCGTCTGCATCTTCTTCATGGCCTTGTCGAGGCTGAACTCCTTGCTGGCAGCGGTGCTGATGGACTCGAACTTCTCCACGTAGGGCTCTAGCTGGAGCTGCATCACCTTAGCCAGCCTGCCGCCGACCGCAGGTCAGGGTGGCCCCAGCCCACTGCCGGCACCTCCAAACGGCTTCTCAGCCGTTGGCTTGGACCGACAACGAAAACACTGGCAAACAGGTAGTGCATAGATAAATGTGACTACTAGGTACTCAGATGCCTTGTGAGTTGTATTTTGACGTGAAGCGCTTCAAACGTGTTTGACCACCAATATCTCGATATTAAAAGGAGATAACGCGAAAAATTATTGACTAGATCAAAAGGTCTAAAAAGTTGCTTCAGATAAATTATTCTCATTTTTGCTAATTCGGCCTCCAAATGACTTAAAAACGCCCTCAAAGTCAACATTTCTAGACGACTGATCGAGAATTCTCACTATCGATCAAATGACGTAGCCTCGGCTATGACCATCAATTTCTCTAAGAACTAGGACATATCTGTGCTAAACAGTGGTGTAGAACCTCGAACTATCACAGAAAAAATTACTTGAAAAAGACAACATTCCAAAACTCTCTTGAAACAGAAATATAGGACTTAACAGGAATCACAATTGACCAATCAGAAGCCCAGGAATTCTCATACATGGGTCACGTGACCTATCTGACGCAAAAGTTTCGTCATCCTGGGAATTGTGTGGAAAAGGACTGAAGACCTGAGGTACGCAACGATTGAAGACTTGAATTATTATTTTATGCTCAATTTTTAGGGCGATCTGATTCATTTTGTAGTTTTTATAGGCTATTTAAAATTAATTCAAATACAAATACAGAAGAACCTAAACGTTTTTTTTACAAAAACAATTACTTTAAAACTTTAAATAGCCTTTGAAAACATTGAGATGAAGAGCCTTTTAGCCTTTTACCGGTACCGTTAACATATTTCAAAAATAGCTGAGTAGGCTCAAAAAATGTTGTCGAAGATACAAAAATAATTATCAGGTCCTTGATCAAGATTTTTCAAATAGCAAGAAACCACGATTTCCAAATAGAAAGAAACCACAATACTGTTTTTCGCGTATCTCCCTTTAATTCAGCAGTGGTTTGCTGATTATCGGTATTGTAAGAAATATATGACTGATCGTACGTTACAAAGAAAGTGCAACGTTTGGCGATATTACCAACGATAGACAACAGCAAATAACAAAAAAGGTTCGGCATGTTCGCATGAAATTACAAATGGTATGCCAGTCATTGGCGGGTCTAGGCAAAACGTTCGGGAGGGGGCAACCCAGAAATATCGCAAAAATAGTTTTCGGAGATAGGCTAAAATCCACCCGCTTCCAGGGGAGCGTGGCCCCTTACTCCCACCCATCCTTGGAGCCGCCAGTGATGCTAATTCGCCAAGAATTATGTAGCTGCATGGTCTTTAACACGAGGTTCAGCCATTCACGGGGTCTGAGCCACCTTCGCTTTGACGGGGGGTGGCGGGTACCGGCCCACCCCCTCCCCTAAGAGCTCGAGAACCACGCTAGGTAGAAAAAACGGCAAACGGCGTTGGGTAGCCCATCCACTTCGCCATCGAAAATATTTGAACCATTTTTTGTCAGGTCACATGTAAAGTCACTAGAGGTCAAAACATGTCATCGGGATAACATGTAAATGAAGGTTTTCGGTCATTACATCTGAACAAGAAAAGATAAAGCAAAACAAACTTGAACTGTATGAATCCTCGCAGCAAGCGGAATCGAATGATGTATAATATAACCTTGCTAGGACAAATCAAGGATTTGACCTGACCTGAGGTCAGGTCAAGGTCAAATTAGATAAAATGCATATCATTAGAACCGCAGAGACAAGGCGAATCTAATGCAGCTAAAATAAGCACTCTATCACCATCCATTACTAAGTTATTCAGTTAAAACCATTTTCCCATGTATTTCCAATGGAGAGGTCATGGCTCGTATCTGACCTTAGGCCATCGATATAAAAAATTCCGGAACATATTTTGGAGAACCCGGTGGGCCCATTATGTGATATGAATTTCAATCGGATAAGTTCCGACTTGTGCTGTCTTAAACTTTTTTTGAGGTCAGGTCACGACCTGTACTGGTGACCTGACATGAAATGACTTGACCTAATTTTTTTTACTAAGTTGTCAAAATGATGAGAGAAAGGGCACACCAAGTACGGCGGCGCTGCGCGCCGCCGTTTTTATGCTGTTTCCGAAAAACCCGAGGGGGTGCTCACCCCCGTCAATGCGCGTGTTAATTTTTGTCGAATGGCCACCCATACATGAAATATCAGGGCCACAAATAATCTATAAATCTATTTAATTTTTGAAGTTAAACGATTGCACGAATCACCGCTGGCAAAAAATGTGTAGCCCAATCAGTCTTGAACCTCCCTAGTAGAACAACATGTGCTTGAAAACCAAAGAACCCTTCAGAATCGCAGAGATTCCTCTTGGCCCATGCAGCTCGCGAGATTTCCCCATATTTTCCTGATGCGTTTGAGCTTCGAAATCTTGCGGATGAAAAGCAGGGGACTGCCAGCTCCGCCCCTCCCTCTACTTCCAATTGTCGAAGCAGCAGCGGCACATTCAGCTCAGGTTCACTGAGGTCGCCAACCCGCATCCTGTTTTAGGTGGTATTGTGTAGACGAGATCACGCCAAATCTGAGGCTGTGACTCGTTAGGCCATTAATCCGGCACAATAAGCTCTGTATGCGGGCAGCCAGCACCACGGAACCATCCCATAACACGTTGGTGCAAACACTGAGACTGGTTCGCTTCGATCTGTTTGGGGACACAATATACCAGTTTTGCAGCTTCCAGAAGAGCTTATGCGATCCTGTAGCTGCAGCAAGATGCAGGAACGAGCACGCGTTATCCTGAATATTCGAATTCGGTAAACCAAATAACAAATACGAATATTTTCCATTACATGTAGAATGATGGGTGAAAATCATGATTGGCTCATACCGAGAAACAGAGGAGCAAAAGCGTTTAGCGTAAACTGAAGTACAATTTCACATATGGCCGTTCTGCCGCTGACGCCGAGCTGTGTTGTCACCGACGCGCTACGCAAGAGCGGGCGCCTCGCTGGCAGTCGTTGTCTATCCGACATCAGCTGGCAACACGGCACTAGTCGGCGCTCCAACCCTGGCAAGCCAATCGGCTTCCGACGGCCGCCGCTAACGTTATGGTCTGCTACTGCGAGCCGACGGAATTCTGGAGACCAGGGCGAGGAAAAATCACCAGATTTCTCTAGATCTCCACCCCACCCAGGTAGGATAACAATCTGAAGGAGTCGAGCCCGCTGACGAACTTTTCACGTTAATATGATACAACGCAGGGTGTCTCCGTGCTTTTTTATTTCTTTAACGAGCTAGCTCTACACCTGCATGTTTCGTTTCCGCATGCATCTTAGCAGCATACCGAGTTTTTCCGTATCCTCAACATCAATTGTGTGCATCAGCGCTCCAGACTCACTGGGATAAAGTAACAAGGCCAACGAAGCAGTTTTCAGAGCAACTTGCAGTTAAAGCTATCCGGCCAGACGAAGCTTGCGAAGGATGAGATATAACAGCGACAGGGTATGAATGTACAGTATTTGCCAAAAGTAATGGACACGTTTAAACAGAAGTATCTATGTAGCTATATGAACGAATATCATGTTCTTCATATCGCGTGAAAAATAAAATAATGGAAGTTTTCCGGCATATTTTATAAGCATGCAGAATGTTGCAGCTCATGCAGTGTCGTATCCAAATACGTCTGGGACGTCGCCAACGGTGGGCGGCAGTTGGACAGAGGTCATTGACTGCTCTCCGGGAGCCGTGATCGTAAAGAGAAAACTGAAGATTGGCATCAATCTGATAGCTCAAGCTGCGTCGAAATTTTGTTAAACAAACAGACGAGCTGGCGGCTAGAGCTATTGGAGGAACGGCTTAGAAATAGGTGAACATGTCCTATTCACATTGTTGCGTCATTTTGAATTACAATTCAGCATAGTATTCAAAAACACATATTACATTTAATTGACTTAAAACAAAAATCAACAAGGATATAACCTTCTAGCGCAGACTGTCGGCGTCAGAAGTTGGGCTGTGTTGAACTTGTATACGACTCGTGACTGCAGTGCGTTTGGGTGTTCTGACCGAAAACGCAGTACGGTGTGACAGATCGGCGACCTGCAGAGCGGTGCAACTGCGTCCGTTTTGATTAGGACACCGTTTGAGTGAAGGGCAAAAACCCAAACTCCCGTAATTCTACCTAGAAATAGGCACGTGCCCCTCCAATCTGAAATCCTGGAGCCGCTTATGGTCACACTGTTTTTTTAATTATATCTAATTATTTGGGTTCAAACTGGTGTGGAATTTCTTCAGCACCTAGACCAAAGCCTGGATGCTATAACGTAAACAGCTAAAGGATGAAATTGACCAGAGAGAGAGAGAGAGAGAGAGAGAGAGAGAGAGAGAGAGAGAGAGAGAGAGAGAGAGGTAGAGGTAGAGGTAGAGGTAGAGAGAGGTAGAGGGAGGTAGAGGGAGGTAGAGAGAGGTAGAGAGAGGTAGAGAGAGGTAGAGAGAGGTAGAGGGAGGTAGAGGGAGGTAGAGGGAGGTAGAGGGAGGAAGAGGGAGGTAGAGGTAGAGGTAGAGGGAGGTAGAGGTAGAGGTAGAGGTAGAGAGAGGTAGAGGTAGAGAGAGGTAGAGGTAGAGAGAGGTAGAGGTAGAGAGAGGTAGAGGTAAAGAGAGGTAGAGGTAGAGAGAGGTAGAGGTAGAGAGAGGTAGAGGTAGAGAGAGGTGGAGGTGGAGAGAGGTAGAGGTGGAGAGAGGTAGAGGTAGAGAGAGGTAGAGGTAGAGAGAGGTAGAGGTAAAGAGAGGTAGAGGTAGAGAGAGAGGTAGAGGTAGAGAGAGGTAGAGGTAGAGAGAGGTAGAGGTAGAGAGAGGTAGAGAGAAGTAGAGAGAGGTAGAGGTAGAGAGAGGTAGAGGTAGAGAGAGTTAGAGGTAGAGAGAGGTAGAGGTAGAGAGAGGTAGAGGTAAAGAGGTAGAGAGAGGTAGAGGTAGAGGTAGAGGTAGAGAGAGGTAGAGGTAGAGGTAGAGAGGTAGAGGTAGAGGTAGAGAGGTAGAGAGGTAGAGGTAGAGGTAGAGGTAGAGAGAGGTAGAGGTAGAGAGAGGTAGAGGTAGAGAGAGGTAGAGAGAGGTAGAGGTAGAGGTAGAGAGAGGTAGAGGTAGAGAGAGGTAGAGGTAGAGAGAGGTAGAGGTAGAGAGAGGTAGAGGTAGAGAGAGGTAGATGTAGAGGTAGAGAGAGGTAGAGGTAGAGAGAGGTAGAGATAGAGAGAGGTAGAGGTAGAGAGAGGTAGAGGTAGAGAGAGGTAGAGGTAGAGAGAGGTTGAGAGAGAGAGGTAGAGAGAGAGGTAGAGAGAGAGAGAGGTAGAGAGAGAGAGAGAGAGAGAGAGAGAGAGAGAGAGAGAGATCACGTGGTTCCCGAGTCAGGCGTGCCACAGAGAGGGTAGAGAGAGCTCACGTGGTTCCCGAGTCAGGCTTGCCACAGAGAGGGTAGGGAGAGCTGACGTGGTTCCCGAGTCAGGCGCGCCACAGAGAGGGTGGAGAGACCTCACGTGGTTCCCGAGACAGGCGCGCCACAGAGAGGGTGGAGAGAGCTCACGTGGTTCCCGAGTCGGGCGTGATGTCGCGTCCGGCGATGTCGCTCATCTCGGCCCAGTGCCGGTCTCTCAGGCCCGGGTTACACAGCACCAGCACCAGAGGCGTGTGCTCCTGCCGACAATACCCACAGCCCCACCGTCCCGTCACCGCTGCCACCGAGCATCAACACTAACAGCTTCTCATAACGCTTAACACGCGCCGGTAGGGGGCCGCATATGCCACCTTCGCCAGTACGGCGGGTACCCCTCCCCACCTCAAGATCTCAGCAACTCATATAGGTGGCGAAAAGCAGAATAAAGGCATTCGATAGCCCGTCTTGATCCTCTCTGAAAATACTACGAGCGATTTATGGCTGTTTTTTTTGGGTCACTAGAGGTCAAAGAAGGTTCGCATACGAATACACTGCAAACTTACGTTTTTGTGCCATAAAGGCTGGCTGGGAGTAGACTGTAGAACAATATAAACACATTGGAATATTGTCGTACAGCCCAGTTAAACTATGCATGTTATGACCTTGTCCGGTCAAATCCTCAAATCTACATGACCCGACCTCCTAGCCCAAGTCGTACAGCCCAATTAAACTATGTATGTTATGACCTTATCAGGTCAAATCCAGAAATTTACCTGGCCCGACTTCCTGACCTAAGTTGATACCAACTTCTTTATAGGTTATAGCGCATATCATACGAGCCACAGTGGCAATTCAAACTCGATGACTCTTGGTCACCATTTTCTGGAAAATCACTGAACTTAAAAAAATCAACTTCTCAAGCATTTCCAAAGGAGATCATCGATCTGACCTCTGGATATTTCTATAAAAATTTCGTTGGCCTAAATTGCTGTACCGCACGACCTCAATATGTGATGTGAATCTCAGGTCAATCCATAAGTCCGTTCTTACTGCTGCATCTCTAAACATCCTTATGTCAGGTCACTTAACACGTGCATTGACGGGGGTCTGAGCCACCTTCGCTTTGACGGGGTGGGGGAGGCGGGTACCCGCCCCCACGTAAAATCTGGAAAATCACGCTAGATAGCAAACAACGGTAAACGGGGTTGGGTAGCCCATACAAAACTCTATTGAAAACATCTGAACTATTTTTTCAGGTCACATTTATGGTCACTAGATGTGAAGGCATGCCACCATTGGGACAACGTGTAAATGCAGGTTTTCAGTCATTACATTTGAACTACTAAAAAATAGAACAAAACAATGTAGAGCATTGGAATCCTCACAGCAGCCCGAATCGAAAGGTGTATAATATGACCTTGTTAGGTCAAATAAGGTCAAATATAGGATTTCACCTGACCTCCAGTCAGGTCAAGGCCAAATGCGCTACAATGCATATAATCAGAACCACAAGGATGAGGTAAACCTAATGTTAATGAAATAAACGCTCTACCACCATCCATTACTAAGTTATTACGTTTAAACCATTTTCCCATGTGAATGGAGAGGTCATGGCTCGTACCTGACCTAAGTCATCGATATAAAAAATATCGAATTCTGTTTTGTAGAACTCGGTGGGCCAATTATGCGATGAGTTTCAATCGGATAGGTTCACTCCCTTCAGACTTCTGCTTTCTTAAACTTTTTCGAGGTGAGGTCACTTGACCTGCACTGCTGACCTGACCTAAGATGACGCAACCTTAAAATTTTGCTTAAAATTATAAACATGATCAGAAAAAGGTATACAAAGTACGTCGGCGCTACGCGCCGCCGATTTTATTGTCTCCAAAAAACCCGAGGGCGTGGGTACCCCTCCTCGCCACCCCGTCACCTCCACTCCGTCAATGCGCGTGTTAACCTGGGCTGGTGACTTGACCTCATAAGACCTGGACCTGACAATTTGTCAGAGGTTACAAAAATACAAGGTGAAAGGTATACCAAGTAAGCCGTTTTTTTGCTATCTGAAAAAACATAGGTGACGGGTATGCGCGTGTTAACGCCATACTCCTGACAAGTTTAAAGGGAATGTGGCACTTTCATAACGTGATTTTGACTGAGATAGCCAAGTTGTAAAGCAAGTCCGAAATCCCGGTACTCGATATATCATTTGTCTTGAAACTCGAGATTTCCTTAGAAAAATATAAAACCTACCTGAAATGTACCCCTTATGTACCCTTAGCAGCAGGCCACAAATCTCGTGGTTGTTGGTGTGACGACATATGCTGAAGTCACAGTGAGTATAAGCCAATCGAAGCCCTTGAAGCGTATTGAACATGGTAGTGGTTGCCAGATCATGACATCCACAGGCAAATATTTTTTCTTTTCCTGGAGGAGTATTTTAAAAAGCAGAATATTGAGCTTATTGTACATTTTTCAGAGAAATCATGAGTGGTTTCATTATTTTCTGCTAAAAGTTCCCCTAATTACACTAAATTACAGGATTCGACCAATGTGTCACATTCCCTTTAACCTATAAACTTGAGAACGCAAAGCCAGCGGGTAGTTTCACCTTGAAGGAGTCGATCTGCTGGATGGTTTTGGCGCAGATCCGCAGCGGCCCGGGCAGGTTGTCCGGGTTGGGGTCCTCCAGGTTGACACGGGGTCGACCCTCTTCACGTTTTCCGACCTGCTCCAACATCTGCTGCTTGAACCGCGACTTGATCACCTTCTGCAGCTTGTACATATCCCTGTGGGGGACGGACGACACGATGACAACGGCCGCTCAGACGGCGGGCGGGGCGGCACGTACCATCGACCCAGTTTCCAAGCACGATGAAGAGATCCGGATACAGCTGAGAAGCAGGAAACAGCGATCGCGTTTCCATGACATTCGGCATGGATACGGATAGAGCTATAACGGATAGAAGAGTCGTCATTCTGAATTTTGTCTACATTTCTGGCGCACCATTGACGTTTTCTTTCACTCCCTTCACTTCCCTTCGCCCAATTTAACAATTTTGTTTAATTGAATAATTGTTAGATGAGTTTAAGTTGACTAATAATTTTGTTTAAAGTTTAATACCGTTGTTTTATTCCATTTTAGTTGATAGCAAAATAAGTTTTACTCTCTGTGGTCCACTCTCCTTTACCTCTGAACTGCAAGGAAAATATTTACCATCCAGCTGCCAAATCCTACCAGATCTTGTTGGATGTTGATTGACGAGAATCGGATTGAAACCCGGTTTCCATTGCCAAAAGCTATATCCTTATCGCAATATAATTTCAAGTTTTCAAATGTATTGGACATTCATTATCAAGATAGAGACAGAGTGGCTCACGTTTTCCTAATTCTAGTTGTTTGAAAAGTATATTCTGGAGTAATGAGCTCAAATCAGTTGACGGACCTGCTATGCAGAGAAATATCATCACATTTTTGCAGACTACTTGCTATAAAACTTATCCCATGAGTACAAGACTACGATTCTTCCATCACTTTTCACAATTTTATCGCCATACTACATTGACACATAGTCAATCACCCATCCTTACAATATAATTAGAGAAACATTCACATTATCAACATACGATATGTCAAACTGTACATACATCACACGTATTCGGCATTTTTCATCCCATTAATTATCCCATCCCCCACAGTGATAGCTTGGCGAGTCCAATGTTATTTTGAGTGTTGATGTGCAGTGCGAGTTGGTTGATGTATATTGCTTCAATGATTTCTATCTTGTTGTGGTCAGTGCTGGAGTGTATTATATGTGTGTTATCAGTAAACATTTTTTGTGAGTGTTGAGCTGTGTTATTGTTGAAGCTGAGCATTACGGGCTCCCTGGTGGAGTTGCATGGTGACGTGACGAGATGAAGTGGTTGATGTGTATCCGATGTAGTTTGCCTTACGAACTCTGCAACCTTTGTCGGGGCATTGAAATTGGTAAACTACATTAGTACGCATCAACCACTTAGTCTTCGTGGGATTGTTGCACATTACAATGTTTTTTGTTTTGGTGTTCTGGTAGTATACGTGAAGATTGATTGGGTGATTATTTTTACATTTGATGTTACTTATGTATGTTTTTTTCAAAATATTCTCATCGATTTCGTACCGCAAGTTCATGTGATTTCAGTTGTAGAGCTGGCGTGTTACTGTTCGTGTTTGGTCTGATGTTTTGCTGGTGTATTTGTCTAGTTGTCTTTTGGTTGTGCGGAATTAAAGTTACGCGGAAACGCCAACAGCAGGCTTGTCACAAAAGAACTTACGGACGCCGCCCGACAGTTGAAAAACGACGACCGAATCATCGTGAGGAGAGCTGATAAGTGCCCCGTGTTTGTGATCTTAGACGGATACGAATATTCTCGAAAACTCAACACCATCCTCTCAGACTCGAGTAAGTTCAAAGTAATTAAAACTGATCCAGCCAAAACACTTAAGGCTAAAGTCAAAAGTATTATCACCAGTGCTAATGCCGTTAAAGGGAATGTGGCACCTTCACAACATGATTTTAACTGAGATAGCCAAGTTGTAAAGCAGGTCGGAAAACCCGGTACTCCATATTTCATTTGTCTTGGAACTCGATATTTCCGTAGAAAACAGCTAAAACCTACCTGACACCAACCCCCCTCAGCGCCCCGTCGCCGGCGGACATTGTTGTGAGCTACTGGTGTGACGACATATGCTGACGTCACGATGAGCATCAGCCAATCGAAGCCCTTGGAGCGTTTCAAGTATGGTAGTGGTTGCCAGGTCGTGACATCATCCACAGGCTGATATTTATTTCTTTTTCTAGAGGAGCATTTTCAAAAAACAATTATTGAGCTTATTGTACATTTTTCAGATAAACGTGAGTGATTTCATTATTTTTGACTAAAAGTACGCCTAATAACACTAAATTCCAAGATTCGACCAATGTGCCACATTCCCTTTAATGGTGGTGTACATTTTGCTAAAATCGTGGAGGAATTTTCTCCGGGATATGCATTTGGGACAGTTAAGACGCATAAAGAAGGTAATCCTCTCCGGCCGATTATATACCAGGTAACTACTGCAACATATAAACTAGCAAATTGGCTTAATCAGATACTAAAACCCTACGTCCCGTCCAAATATGGTATTGAATCTGTAGATGAATTCCTGACAAAATGCATTCAATAGCCCAGGTGTTATTCCGCATATCTACCTACGCTATGTAGATGACTGTTTTTTGAACGTTAGGGACATTAACCAACTCCAGGGAATAATTCGCACATTTGAAAAAAATTCAGCGCTTCACTTCACATTCGAATTAGCCAAAGATAGCATCATACCATTCTTAGATGTCCTGGTCGAAGCGACGAGCAATGGGTTTATCATGAGCGTCTACCGTAAGCCTTCCAACACCGGCCAAACCCTTAACGCAAAGAGCGAATGCCCAAGACGATATAAAACCAGCGTCATCCGATCATTCGTAAGAAGAGCCATTAGAACCAGTTCATCACACGACAAAATGCATTCTGAATTCATTGGGCTGAAACAAATTCTGGTAAACAAAGGATATTCAAACCATGACGGAGACGCAGAAATCAAAATACAACTAGACAACAAATACACCGGAAATCAGACCAAACACAATAACACACCATCTCTACTGCTGAAATCACATGAACTCGCAGTACGAAACCGATGAGAAGATTTCGAAAAGCATACTGAAAGGAAACATCAAATGTAAAGAGAATCACGCAATCAATCTTCAAGTATACTACCAGAACACCAAAACAAAAAAGAACCTTGTAATGTGCAACAATCCCACGAAGACAAGGTTGAGAAGGACAAGTTCACAAGGAGTAGGCTGGCCTGCCTTCTCGAATCCTGGATGTAAAATACACTAAGATTGAATGTATTTTACATCCAGGAACCGAGGAGACAGGCCTGTCTACACCTTGACAACTTATAATAATGCCCCTTGTCGTAGCACTCCAAAACCTATGGTTTCCGTCATATATTTATTTTAAAATCTCTTAGAAGTGGAGTTGACTTTTGTTAATATCACGTTCGCAGTAGAATTTCATTTATTTATTTATTTATACCATATATTTATATATTTATCAACGGAAAACAGACAGTCGGGAGTAGACGATTTCAGGTTTGTTTCCGTGTAACAAATGACATCGGGCTGCCGTGTTAAGACATCGGTTCAAATATCAGGCATTTTTGGAAGGAAGGACTGGATGTTGAGCAGCTCCACTTTAACACGCGCATTGACGGGGGTCTGAGCCACCTTCGCATTGACGGGGGCGGGTACCCGCCCCCCTAAGATCTCGAGAACCACTGTAGGTACCGAAAAACGGTAAACGGCGTTGGGCTGCCCATCCACTTCTCCATCGAAAACATTTGAACCATTTTTTGTCAGGTCACATTTAAGGTCACGAGAGGTCAAAACATGCCCGTCATAGGGATAACATGTAAATTCAGTTTTTCGGCCATTACATCTGAACACGTAAAGATAGAGCAAAACGACTCGAACTATATGAATCCTTTTAGCAAGCCGAATCGAATGATATATAATTTGACCTTGCTAGGTCAAATCAAGGATTTGACCTGACCTGAGGTCAGGTCAGGGTCAAATTATATAAAATGCATATCATTAGAACTGCAAAGCCCAGGCGAGTCTAATGCAGCTAAAATAAATGCTCTATCACCATCCGTTACTAAGTTATTCATTTAAAACCATTTTCCCATGTATTTCCTATGGAGAGGTCATGCCGCGTACCTGACCTTAGGTCATCGATATCACAAATACCAGAACAGATTTTAGAGAACTCGGTGGGGCCATTATGTGATAAGAGTTTCAATCGGATAAGTTCACCCTGCTCCGACTTAGGCTATCTTAAACTTTTTTGAGGTCGGGTCACTTGACCTGTACTGGTGACCTGACCTAAGATGACCTAACCTTAAAATTTTCACAGAAGTTGTAAAAATGATGAGGGAAAAGGTATACCAAATACGGCGGCGCTACGCGCCGCAGTTTTTCTACTATCTCCGAAAAACCCGAGGGGGCGGGTACCCGCCCCCCGTCAATGCGCGTGTTAAGATGACAGCCAGTGGCTATAGCCGCAACATCCGTTCTTGCCGGAATTTCAGTCGCGGCACGAAGTGTTTGGCACATGGTAAGGCAGGGGCAGTTCAACCAGTTGACGGGTGCTAACACTGGTTGATGGCCTGTAAGGTTGATACGGTGCGTCCAGTTCATAACTTGTCCCACTGTGCACTGGTGCGTGGGGGCGTTGCGTAGCCAGTACTGGTATTGCTGGGTCATTGACTGCGGCGTTATCAGGTTTCTGAAGCCTGTTGTGGGCAGTGTCCCAAAACCTGGGGTGCTGGGTGCCGAACGACACCCAGTCAAGCAGAATTTTCCACTCACTTTTATATATTTTTTTGCTGAATTTTCCACTCACTTCCAACAATACTTACTACTATTGAATTTTACTCAACAATACTTACTACAAAGGCCAGCTCCATTGCCTCCTCTACCAACATCCACTGGAAAAAGAGAGCAGCAGAATTGACTAGAAGATCGCCAAATTAACTCGGCTTTTTTGCGCTTCTTTCGCCTTTCCGCAAGAAAATCTGGCGATTTCTATTTTTCTGGCCAATTATACCTAGCATCCTTATCTCCACCGATTTCAGTGGAGCAACAGAATCGAAATTCTGGCGCGGACAAGACGCTCAAGACAAGACGTTGATTTTTGCCTACTAACTTTGCTAACATATCATTTTGAACGCGATGGTACCTTTCACAACGTTCGTTTGACTGCGGGTGATATACAGAAGTCCGAATGTGTTTGATATTAAAGAATGCTGAAATATGTTCTTTTACTACGTTACAAAATTCTGTTCCATTGGCCGAAACGATGACACGTGGGCATGCGTGTCTAGGAATAATGTGTTAGATAAGTATTTGAGCGACTGTTTCTGCACTTTTGGAATCAGTAGCGAACGATTCGGGCCAACCTAAAAATAAATCAACTATATTGATAATAAAACTATTTCCATTGTAGCTCTGTGGGAATGGACCACAAGTATCGATGGCTATCATCTCGAATGGATATTTCGGGATTTGCATTTCCTGAATGGTTGGGCGTTGCTTTTTGAGTTTCTGCATATTACACGCTACACAAATTTTGAAATGATTCACTACATCACGATACATACCAGACCAATAATAACGAGATCGAAGTTTATCATACGTTTTGTCAATTCCTAGATCACCTCCAAAATATCCTGAATTAAAATATCTTCAACTGACGGCTTCTGCAGAAATTTGGGGATGCACAATTGAAGACCGGGATGTGGGGTACACTTAGAAGTATCTGTAATACGGTACAGTATACTATCTAGTACTACATAGTGTTTGGAAATATCACTATGATTTGGATCGTCTGGGTCTTGTAATATTTTCATTATCTTCTGGATTTCTTTGTCCTCACTCTGGAGGGTTTCCAAATCAGGATGCTTTGCCAGAAATTCCTGGAATTTCTGCTGCGGGTCTGAACTTTCATCAGAGGGGCATGATTCTACTGTGGCGTCCAACTTCACACGTGGTGCATGGTCGGAATCTATTACATTTATATCCATTGGTTCATCTATCTGAGGTTCCAATCTAGAGAGGCTATCGGCCACAGTGTTTTGTCGACCCGTGACATATTTGATGTCACATCCGTATTCGTCGAGTATAATTGCCCAACGTAGAATTCGGGGATTCCTCATTTCTGCAGTGAAGAGATGTTTGAGCGGTTTGTGATCTGTCATGATTGTAAATTTTGAACCAAAAAGGTAGGGACGGAGTTTTTGAACGTCATACACGATGGCGTATCCTTCTTTTTCTATGACAGGTCAATTGAGTTGAGATTTGTTGAGTTGATGCGATACGTATTGTATCACACGTTCACCTTGATCAGTTTCCTGAACTAGGGCAGCTCCGATTGAATGGTTCGACGCGTCTGTGTACAATTTGTAGGGTTTTCCGGTATCTGGGTAGGCCAAAATAGGGGCGTCTGTCAAAACTTCTCTCAAAGTATCAAATGATTCCTGACATTGGTCAGTCCAGTGGAAGCGTGCGTTTTTCTTTGTCAACTCCGTCAGAGGCTTTGCAATTTTCGCAAAATTTGGAATAAATCTCCGATAATAAGAACACATACCAATGAATGAGCGTACTCCTTTGACTGTGGTAGGAGCTTTGAGGCCTCGAATGGCTTCTACTTTAGACTTGTCTGGCCGAATGCCACTTGCTGAGACTGTATGTCCAAGATATTTCACTTCCTGTTTAAGGAAATCACATTTTGACATTTTTAGCTTGAGGCCTGCCTTACGCAGCCTGTTGAACACGTCCTCGATGTGTTCTAGATGCTCTTAGAACGTTTTTGAGAATATGATGACATCATCGATATACGCGATTGCATATTTGTGTTGTATGCCTTGCAAAACTTTGTTCATGAGTTCCGAAAATAGCGCAGGAGCATTTGTCAATCCAAAAGGAAGAACATTCCAGGAATAAAGTCCCAAAAAACATGTAAAAGCTGTTTATCAATTGAGTCTTGATCGGCCATGGCAATTTGCCAATAACCACTTTTCAGGTCTAAAGAGGTGAAGTACTGTGATCCTTCAAGCGATGCTAAGATATCATCAATACGCGGCAGTGGGTAACTTTTTTTGACGGTGACCTGATTAAGTTTTCGATAATCTACGCAATAACGCTTACCATCGTCCATTTTGTCCACAATGACAATGGGACTAGCCCAGGGGCTTTGGCTAGGTTGTATGACGCCGGCTTTTAATAGTTCATCAATGTGATCTTCTACCATTTGCCTTTGGCTAAACGGAAGACGATACGGTCGTTGCTTGATTGGAGTATTATCTCCAGTGTCGATTTTCATTGTAACCAAATCAGTACGGCCTAAATCTGTTTCACTTTTGGCAAACAAGTCCGAATTTCGTTCAATGAGTTGCTCGATGAGATTTTTCTGATGTTCCGGGACGTGAGAAAGATCCGCTTTCTGAATTTTCATGGCAGGGTCCAATTCAACTTTTGAAGCTACGTTAATCTGCTCACTTGGTTCGTTTGATTCGCTTGGTTCTGTAGCGACATTTCCGGGTTATAACGTGTTGACCAGCATGTATAGTCTCTGTTTAGCTTAGCACCGATCCCATGTAGGCACGCTGAGACGCAGAAAACGCAGGTCCGGCCCTCATTCCTCCCCCGCCGCGAAATGTGCGATGACGGGGCGTCAAAATTTGGGTCGGACTGTGAAAATTAACAACATAAAACTGCCGACGAATATTTCATTTTGGCCAGAGCACTTCGACCAAAGAAAAAGGGGGCTTACTACGGCTATGCCCCAGCCGGGCTCTGCTCCAGAGCAAATGCCCTCGGTCTCGCAGGCTCCAAAATGAGGCCATAAACATTGCCGCACGCAGTCTCCGAATGGCGGGATAAATGATCTCGGGAGGAATGACACTTGCCATGGCCGAAAGTGAGAGGCAGGGCGTGGCAGAGGAGTCCTCCACGGGAGAGGACGAAAGAAAAGAGGACAGTCTGGAAGGAGGAGGCTAAGGAGACGGTGAGACAGTCTGGAAGGAGGAGGCTAAGGAGACGGTGAGACAGTCTGAAACGGGCTCGGCCAAAAAATCACAGCAGGCAGTAAGTGCTCTGTGAGCCGATGTTACCCCCCCTTTTTATTCGGACAACCTCAGCGTGCCTGCACGTCAGCTAACTAAATTAGATTTTGGTTTAGGATGATTGGGCTCGCGGGAACGTTTTGTTTGTTTAGTGAATTGTTGTCTGGCTCCACAGGTTTTCCTTTTCTGAGGAGCGCAGGGATCGATGCGGAATTTACCTGCGTATAGAGTAAGCCACTGAGAGGCAGGACAGGAATTTGGGAAGGCTATGCCGTCGAATATACAGTGTGGCAGCTTCAAAGAGGGGGGGTTAAATCACTCTTGCGTTGCCATTGACGGTCCATGCCGTGCTGCGTAGGCACACGCCCGGTGAAGATAATGTATGAGTATACGAGGTCGAGTTTGGGGGGAGGGGTAGTTTCCATTTTTGGGCTGCAGCCATTTGGCATGTTAGGCCGAAATCAATTTTGAGATACAGCCAAGGAGGTTTCATTTGCAGAGTGTTGAGGGGAGCCTATGAGATAGGAATGAAAAAATTTTGTTTTGGGCAAGTCATTCAAAGTCAGAATTGCCATCTTACGGGGCAATGTGCTTCTGAATGGGCGGTGGGGATTTTCGCCACAGAATGAGGCCCTGACAAATAATATTTTCAGTCCATTGTACAATTTCGAGAGCCTAGCTGGTCTGCGAAAAATGTGTTTGTGCCTGTTCTTAATATTGGTTCAGCCTGTTGTACTCCATCAGTGCGTATTCTAAACAGGACCTTTATGACTTATGCAGGATCATTAATCTGAGCTTTGGTTTCTATACTAAAGTGTATCGTCCTTGATTCTTCTGCAAAAACTACTGGTGTTCGGCTGCTAATTATGATAAATATAGCAAATAAATTTCCAACATTCTCTGTTCAATTTCTACGGTCGTAGTTACGGTAGGGCAGTGAGCAAAGGGGATGTTCGACGGTAATCCAACGTCTGTGGAATGTTGCTGGTACTTATCGCCATACTTTCCCACGTTGATATATTATTGAGCACAATGTCGTCCTTAGCGTAAACCCACCTGCCCTGTTTTGAGAAGCCCCCAACTCTTTGCATGTCCCCGTCCACGGTACCACTATTGAAAAAGCTGTATTATTGGGCTTTTCGCCTGACATAGTTTTGTTATGGGGACAGAGGGATTTAGCCATTAGGTCATTATTATTTTGTTGGTTTTCACAGGGAGGCGACCCTTGGTTTCACGTGAGAGGAATACATTTAGTGGAGAGGCCCCCAGGGTTACCTTGCCCAGAGCATGGTGAATTCTATCGGCTGTCCCTGCATAGCTGGGATATGTTGATGGGCTGTGTTCCGGACAATTACCCCCTCTCTACCCCCCCCCACTGGTACAGGAAAATAGTGTGGAGTTCTTAATCTCCGCCCGGCCGATCCAGTGGGTAAATCATGCTAATTCCTATCATCCTTACCGCCAGCTGGGCCCGGTATGATTGTCTACCCACCTTTAGAATGTTTTAAAGGGGGGGCTAACAGGTTCCCCATCCCCGATTTCAAAGGGGACTTTGTCTCGCTGATGATCATAACTATATTCACCCGGTAGATATAAATTACTGTTTGATGGAGGGACATACAATTCGGTCGTACACATGATGCATGGGTCCATCCCGTCTCACGTGGAAATTATATCCATCGCTGGCCCAAAGAAAAAATAATATTTGTATGGAACGATCGGGGATAGGGATCTAATTGGGGATGCAATAAGGGGAACCCGGACTCATACGGAAGCGCAAAATATCCATAGTTTCTGCCATTCTGATATCACTACTGGTGACAAGGAAAACTTTTGCTGCCTGAGGCTTGCAGTCGGAAGGGGGCACCTTCCCTCTGGCGTTTCAGCGATTATTGTGCTGGGCGCCCGGTTTCTGCGTTTATCTCATGACCGGCTGGCGCGCCGCGGCGCGGCGCCGCCGTCAGCGGAAGGAGAGAGAGCGAGAGAGGGGAAGAGCAGCGAGAGGAAAGGCAAACGCAGTCGGATTAATGGGGGACGCCGAAAGTGAAAGCGGAAGACCAACGTATCAGCGGATGCATCCGATATTTTTCTAAACCTCATTGAGTCACCGAACTAAGGGGTGAGTATAATTGAAATATGCTACAACTATAATATGTTATAATAGGCGAGATGCTACAATTTAGTGGGTCCAAAGCGTGTACATGCATGGGTAGAGTCGTAAAGTTGCTTGGGGAGCCCATTTGTCCCGGGTTAAATGATGCGCGTTGAAAACGCAGACTGGTTAATACGAGATTCCGCCGGTCATGGAGGTTGAGTTTCAACGAGCCTATCAATTTTAGCAGAATAGGCGGAGACGCTGAATGTATATCTGGTGAACATTACAAGTCACTTCCCTTTGAAACCGAGTAAAATACAAAAAAATGAGAGTAACTTGTTTGATATACTTGTACTATTTAGTGCAGTAGGCTTGATCTCAGTGGAAGATATATTGATCTTTCCCAAGCAATGCAAACATATCCCCAGAGTTAGCCTCCAATATTGTGCCAAGTAACTGTTGCCCTTTGATGTTAGGCCGGGTATGCCGCGTCTGGCAAGACAGAGCGCGGCACGCATGCTCAATGCGTTGGATCCAGCATTATCAGACATGCCATATAAGCAACGGTGTTAAAAAGCAGGGATGGGGAGCAAGGCGTATCATTAATCCTGGAGACAATGTATAGAGGACTCGACGACTGAAGGAGGGTATATGAGCGATGGAACCTCATCAGCTGCGGCGGGTGCCCCGTTCATGCTGGGTATGACGGACCCAGCGGCGTCTATTCGACAGCCCTCGAGAGGCACGGTTACCGAGAGGGACCAGGTGGCGATTCCCGGTGTCAGGCCCTGAACTTCCCCCTTGTTGCCGCTCATTCTTTGGAAAACCCTTGTTGCTTCTCACGAATTTCCGTAAGCCCCTTTTGGCACCGTTCGGCCATACTAATAGTAACAATTAGAATGTTTCTAGTAATTTATCATTATTATCAATCCGATCTTTTCGAGTTTGAGACCGATCGGAACCTGGCAAATTTTTCTGACAGAGGGAAGAATGCCAAGGGCCACATTACTTTCACCGGAGGGTTGGGAAAACATTCAAAACTCCAGGGATCCGACTATTCGGCCGTTATCGGGTTGGGGATGAATACATGAAGTATGAGAGAGGGCTGCTTGAGACGAATGCATGTGGACGAGAATGCTCTAACATAAGGACCGGTGGACATCCTGTCGGAGGATGATTAGGATGGGCCCGGGGCGGGACCATGTCACCCCGAGCAAGGGAGAGGCTTTGACCGGGAAACAAAACGGAGGCCTCAAGGGAGGGAAAGGGACAGGCTCATGACATTAATAGCCCATGCCTCGAGTGGCCGGCTGCGTAGTGCCTCCGATCGTATTGCTACAATTCACTTACGCCGTCCAGCCGACGAACCGTACAGACGGGAAACCCCCTGTTGGTACGGGGCCTGAGTGGTTCCAGCCTTTGATCGACCCTTGGAGGAGGACCGTGGGCTGCACCACGGGGCCTTAGCGCATCCGTGGTGCGGGTCAAATTTGGTGCTGTCGGCCAGGGAGAGTCGAGGGATAGTTCGAAAAACGAACTGACCCTGGTCCAGGGAGAGACCAGTTAATTTGGTGCTGTCGGCCAGGGAGAGCCGAGGGGACAGTTCGACTGATGAACTGACCCTGGTCTAGGAGAGACCGCAGTCAATTTAGTGCTGTCGGCCAGGGAGAGTCGAGGGACAGTTCGATAAACGAACTGACCCTGGTCCAGGGAGAGACCACAGTTAATTTGGTGCTGTCGGCCAGGGAGAGCCGAGGGGACAGTTCGACTGATGAACTGACCCTGGTCCAGGGAGAGACCGCAGTCGATTTAGTGCTGTCGGCCAGGGAGAGTCGAGGGACAGTTCGAAAAACGAACTGACCCGGGTCCAGGGAGAGACCACAGTTAATTTGGTGCTGTCGGCCAGGGAGAGCCGAGGGGACAGTTCGACTGATGAACTGACCCTGGTCCAGGGAGAGACCGCAGTCAATTTAGTGCTGTCGGCCAGGGAGAGCCGAGGGGACAGTTCGACTGATGAACTGACCCTGGTCCAGGAGAGACCGCAGTCGATTTAGTGCTGTCGGCCAGGGAGAGTCGAGGGACAGTTCGAAAAACGAACTGACCCGGGTCCAGGGAGAGACCAGTTAATTTGGTGCTGTCGGCCAGGGAGAGCCGAGGGGACAGTTCGACTGATGAACTGACCCTGGTTCAGGGAGAGACCGCAGTCAATTTAGTGCTGTCGGCCAGGGGAGAGCCGAGGGGACAGTTCGACTGATGAACTGACCCTGGTCCAGGGAGAGACCGCAGTCAATTTGGTGCTGTTCGGCCAGGGAAAGAGCCGAAGAGACAGTTTGTATTCCAAGCTCGTAGGCGTTAGGTTGGCCAGAGACGTACGCGTCCAAGGTCTTCCTCTCGCGCCGACGGACCAATGAGGTCGCCGAAATGACCTTGATCCCGGGGAGGGACCGAAATTGAATACCTTGGTTCGGGGAGACGGACCACCATGTTAGGCGATAACGGGGGGGGTCCAGGGGCGACCTGCGCTCCTCTGACCCCTATGCTCGGCGGCACCTGCGTGGCACCGCCGGCCGCGACGACGTTCCATCAGGATCGTCGTTAGATTGCCGGGCGGTTAGGTGCGAAGGTCCAGAGGTGGAATGCACCTTTGGGACCCCCACGCCTGATGGACCCGAGTGATGTCGCTGGCCATAGGAAAACGGGCGGGATCAGGAGAGGGGGTGCGCCCCGATTATTACAAGCGATACGTTGGCTTAAGAGTGCCAGCGGCTGTGGAAATATTAATCAAAGGCGAAAGAAAGGGAACAAGTTATCGAAGGCATAAGTGATTTTGTTTTCATTTAATTGCGAAATTTATCAAGTCAACTGGGATATAACACTTGCAGTTTGAACGCAATTTGTATTATGTTGCAGGGATCTGGGAGCAGCGGAAGGTCAAAGCCTTAAAGTTGGATAATGTTAGGAGTCAAACATTAAAAAGGGGATTAAGACAGTCCCTGGTGCCGCTTTTATGTGGATTAGTCGAGGGAAGAGATTGGGGGAGGCAAGAGACTTGCATGCACGCTGGATCAAAATTATATCCCTCTGCCTTCATATGCAGCGTGTCTCGGCTCACGTTGAGTACTTGCTTGCTCTATGTGTGCGCATGCCCTGTCCCATCTCGTACGTCTGCGTTCGCCACACTGTAATCCCCAAACAAATATGAGTGTGAGGGCATAGGGAAGGCGGCAAGGGCAGCCCGCCGCTAGCTACACTGTGGCGCGGCTGCCGCGCGAGACGCGCAAACGCCGCCGCCGTTCCCGACGCAGGAGCGCGCGCCTGCGCGCACGCCCGACAGCCGGCCAGCGCGCGCGCCTGTCCCACAGTTCACTCTCTTGAACATCGTTGATTTCCGATGCATCAAGAACTTCAGCAAGTCCTATGACTTGTCTGGAAGGCAGAGTGTGGTCACGTATGGTAGTGTTTACAATCACAGCTGGTAGGTGACCTTTTTCATTCGGTCTACTTACTGAGTTGAGCAGTATGAGGCCAGGTTCGTCGCAAAAGTATGGAGTATTACTCAACGGTTGTAGCACACAATCTTGATCGATCAACTGAAAGCGATTTACATACGCTGGCACCTCTACATATGACTGAGCGGGTATGGTCGTTTTCTCTGGTAGCCTTACAAGGGAGGTGATCGACTGACAATTCAAGTGCTGAGGGCGCAGAGGAATGACATGATTGTGAATATTCATAGTCTTCTTTCCGAAATCTAATTTGACGCCGAATTCACTAAAAAATCATTACCTACGATGCAAGCATGTTTTAGACTCTTGACAACTTGAAATTTGAACTTTCGACAGAATTTAGAAACTTCAACTGGAAGAACAGCTGTGCCAAAGTTCTTAAGTTTCTGTCCAGTAACAGATTCAAGGGGAGCGCAATTTTTAGAGAAGTCAGATACATGTTTGGATGAGATTTTATCGAAAAACTCCTGTGATACTATCGAAATGTCGGCACCTGTGTCTACAAGAGTGTACGCTTTCCTATTTCCTAAAGAAATCCAACACATTGGGGTGTCTCGTTTTATGAAAATTCTGGCGATATTGTCCCTGGGACCTGGGGTTTCTATATTTTCCGTCTGTTCAGTCCCGACAACAGATGGACCATTAAGTTTTCCGGCTGTTGAGGGCCAGAGCATGCGGCTTGCCTTGCTCTGCATACGCGTTGGGTATGTCCAACCTTTTGGCAATATGCGCAAATGGGACGACCATCAGGGGTCCATTGAAACTTTTGAGGCGCGTCATTTCGTCTAAAATTAGGTGGAACGTTCTGCTGACTCTGGAAATGAGTCCGTTGAGGCTGATTTTGGTTTTGCCTGGGCCACTGGTTTGGCTGTTGTCGCTGAAATTGGCGATCGTTTCGGGGAGGCGCCTGGAAGTGGCATTGATTTTGGGATTGTCCCTGATATGGACGTCGAGAGTGTGGCTGAGTTTGATGTTGAGGTGGACTAGGATGTCCAGCTCTTTGACTTTTACCTACGGTTTTTGACAACTTCTCGATTTTTGAGCCAACGTCGGAGAGGCATTTCTCTAACTTATCGATCCTTTCGCTTTGAGCATCATTACGAACTATGTCTATTTCCATAGGCTCCTCTATGTCTAGTTTACCGCGGCAGAGTTCAAATGTCCTATCAGTTTGTTGTTCATCACTCGCGAACTTTACTGCTTCCTTCAGGGAAGTGAACTTCTTTCTAATAAGAGCTCTGGCTAGACGGTCGTCAATTACCCCTTTTTTAAATATCTCTACCAAAGTGGTTTGCCAATCAGGACTGTTGAGATTGTCGAAAACGTCGCTAGCAACGTCCTGAAGTCGTTCTGCAAAATTTTGCATGAGCTCGCCTTTCTTTTGCCTAACTTTTTGTAGCTTCTCTCGTGCACAGTAGGGGTCTTTCAGATCGCTATACCTGTCCCTCAGGTGTTTTCGTAGCTCCAGCCATTTTAGCTTTGGGTTCTCAGAGATCAATCGGCAGGCAAATTTACCTGCAGGTCCGTTCAAAGTTCGGGTAGCCAAAACTAACATTCGCGAATCATCGGTTGAGACGGCAATAATATCCATATCCCTAACCCAATCATGAAACTTATTAGAACTTTCGCCGGAAAATGACCTGACGTGTTGAGTTAAGCCTTGAACTCGGATCTCCATCGAGATGTCACGAATGGTATCAATTAAAGTTTTATCAGCTGTAGTGGCCATAATTTCTATCAGTTACTAACAAGATTAATAATAGAGCAATGCAGATTCAACAGTTCTCAAGGAAATGGTAAGGATGCACCTTACTTGTGGTTTTGAAGCGGTGGCTGATGGCGAAGACGGTGTCGAAACGAAACTTGAACTTCAGATGATGGCAGAACGATGCGTTGAAAAATATCTGGGAGCGTTGAAAAATAACTAGAAGCGATGAAAAACAGCTTGAAACGTTGAAAAACTATTGAAAGCGTTGAAAAACTGCTAGAAGCGTTGAAAAACTATTTTCCTGAAGTGATGTTAGCAGACTTGAAGCGGAGAAGTCGGCTTATAACTCGAAGAACTGGAGAACTAGTGGTGATGTTGATCAAACTTCAAGAAAACTTGAAGAAAACTTGGCGAAAACTTGGCGTTCTAGATGAGTTGTAGACCACTAAAGTTGGATGAATATTTGTCAGAATCCTTGTAGAGCTCTAAAAACCATATAGAAGTATTGCTGATACTGTGCAGATTCCAAAAATATATAGTTCATACATACTAAAATTTGATGTTGTTAGCACCTTTTCCCTATGTACGCCACTGCTGGCGGGTGCTAAAGCGAGCAGCTGAGTCACTCGGGTCGGCGACGGCTCAGGCGGTGATGATTAGTCACCACTAGCGGGCGGCAGCTGAGACAGGAGCGTGCTGCGGGGGCTCGGCGTTCGATGACCTTGACGTCGGTGGTAGTACGACGGCGGCTCGCGGCGGCGCGCGGACGGTGTTGTGTCACAGCAGCGAGGGGTGACGTCAGGTGCGTGTTATGCGCGGCTACTGGCAATCGAGCGCTCTATAGTTTGTAGGCTTTTGCGAGCGTTTTTGAACTTGGAGATAAATTTTTTCTTGCCGATGGGGTTTGCAGGGATGAAATCTTAAGACTGGCAGGGAAGTTGAGTCGCTGGTGACGAGTTGAGTCTTTGATGACCTAAACTCAAAGTGGAGTGCTGGCAGGAGTGTGGATGGTCGATGGTAGCTGGCTGGCTGAGTCCAAAATTTTTTTCTAAGTCCCGTGGCTTAGAAAATTAAAGTTGATAACTTGGTCCGCTTTGTAACGAAAATTTATCAACTACTTCACTTTAATTACTAAATGACGCGATAATTAATGGTCCTCTAGTACGCATATTAATTTCTCGTCCCCCTCCCATTACAAGTGCAGTCACACTCAGACAAAGAGCTCTGCCAGTTACTGCGCAGTAGCCTGTCGGTTCATGACCACGGGTCCATCGTACGATGCACCCCAGCCAACGCCCTATGACGTATCGAACGTTCATTGGCTCACGAGATCTGACGCTGGTGTCACGCCACTGTCTGGCCTTGGATTGCATCAGCATTTCATCAGCCTCCAGACCAGTGCATCGAACCATACTCTGTCGCCTATGACGTATTGTGTTGTGATTGGTCGGCGTATGTAACCAAGCCTGCCGACTCGGCGTATATAAGGAGCGCTGAGCTAGCGTCCCTCATGAGATGCAGTGTTGCACCGTAGTACTAGGCAGTACTATGCCGAGTCAGCCCAGACTTCAGAGAGACATGCAGAGACAGTGAGAGAGAGTGTAGTGGTAGAGATACCTGTGTGTGTGCAAGGACAGCCACAGATCAGCAGATGTGAGTACGGACTGATGAGCTCAGCTCATAGTGAGGCAGACGCCCACAGTGCTGCAGAAGATAGTATGTCAGTAGAGTGAGGAAGGACTCATAAGGTCAAGTACAGACAAGAGCGTGTTGGAACTTTGGCTAAGTTGCATCACCTGTTCACAACGCCAGGTGCAAATAAATCGACAACTAAGGAAACAACGTAATCTTCGTCGAAATACGATCAGAGGTCCTACCAACTTGAAAACCATCATTCACAGCCATACCTAAGAGCACTTCTAGGTAAAAAAAGATTTGGCGCTTCGTGACCCGGATTGAATTACATCGGATCAAGTTACACTTCGAAAATTGCAAGGTTGGATCTTCGTGACTAACTTCAATTTTTTCTAAGCCACGAGACTTAGAAAACATCTTTGGACTTAGCCAACCACCATCGACCATCCAAACTCCTGTCAGTACTTCATTTTGAGTCTAAGACACCAGAGACTCAACTTGTCAACAGAGACCCAACTACCATCTAATTTGCAAGATTCACCTCTACAAACACCCCTGGCAAGAAAAAATATCATCTTTAAGTTCAAAAACGCCTACAAACGCCATCAACGGTTTTTCCCAGTAGCCGACCATACGACTCCGCCGCCGCTATTACGCAATCATCCTGCACTACCGCGTGCCCCAGTGGTGACTCATAGAAAAACGCCGCCGGCCGAGCCGTCCCCAAGGCCGCTGACTCACCCCAGCCGTCGAACTGCGCCACCAGCCCGCTACTAGAGGTCTACATAGAAAAAGAAGTGTCACCAAAATCCAACTTTAGTATATACAAACTATATATTTTTGGAATCCGCACAGTCTCAGGAATACTTCTATCTGGTTTTTAGAGCTCTACACGGGTTCTGGAAAAATCTTCATCCCGCTTAAGTCTATTACAACTTCATCTAGAACTTCAAGTTTTCTTCAAGATTCATCGACATCTCTACTAATTCGCCAATTCTTCGACTTATCAGCCGACGTCTTCACTTAAACATTCATCTACCTCCACTACAAAAATAGTTTTTCAACGGTTCCAGCAGTTTTTCAACGCTTCAAGTTATTTTTCAACGCTACTAGAAATTTTTTGACGTCTCGAAAAATTTCTCAACACAGCTGTTCATCGCCACCTGTGCTTCATACAGCAACCAGCGCTTCAAAACTCACAAGTAAGGTGCTTCCTTGCCCTCTCCTTAAAAACTGTTGAATTTTCGTTAGCTAATTGTACTTGTGTTACAAATTGTTCGGCAATATGGCTACTGCCGTTGAGCACTCTTTGATTGATACTATGCGAGACATTTCGATGGAGATCCGAGTTCAAGGTCTAACGCAACATGTAAGATCATTTTCGGGAGAGAGTTCCAACAAATTTCATGATTGGGCTAGGGAGATGGATTCAATCGCCTGCACCGCCGGCGACAAGCGGATGGTAATTTTGGCAACCCGAACACTAAGTGGACCCGCAGGAAAATTCGCCTGCAGATTGCTCACTGAAAATCCAAATCTCAGATGGCTAGAACTAAGAAAAGAGTTGAGGGACAGATATAGCGATCTGAAAGATCCATACTGCGCACGCGAAAAGCTGCAAAAAGTTAGGCAAAAGAAAGGCGAACTCATGCAAAATTTTGCCGAACGTCTCCAGGACGTTGCCAGTGAAGTTTTCGACAATCCCAATAGTGTCGATTCTCAGAGAACGTTGGTGGAAATCTTTCAGAAGGGTGTAAATGATGACCGACTTGCGCGAGCATTGATCAGAAAGAAGTTCACTTCACTGCAGGACGCTGTCAAATTCGCGAGTGATGAGCAACAAACGGACCGAACCTTTGAGCTCTGCAGAGGTAAACTGGATGTAGAGGAACCAATGGACATAGATGTAGTTCGCAATGACGCCCAAGCTGATAGGATCGACAAGCTAGAGAAGTGTCTCTCGGATGTCGGCTCAAAAATCGACAAGTTAGCTAAAACAGTAGGCAAAAATCAAAGAGCTGGACCTCCCAGTCCCCCTCAAAGTCACAGTCAACCCCCACCTCGACGCCCATACCAGGGACCACCCAAAATCAACACCATTTTCAGGCGCCTCCACCAAATCATCGCCAGTTTCAACGTCAGCCTCAGCCCAACCAATGGCAAAGGCGACCGCAAAATCAGCCCCATAGGACTCAGTTTCAGAGTCAACAGACTGCTCCGCCAGGTGTAGGATCAAATGAGCCACCCCGCAGGTATCAATGGACCCATGATGGTCGTCCAATTTGTGCATTTTGTGAAAAGGCCGGACATACCCAGAGAGTATGTAGAGCGAAGCAAGCCTCATTTCCTGGCCCTCAGCAGCCGGAAAACTAAGTGGTCCATCTGTTGTCGGGACCGAACAGACAGAAAACCTAGATCCCAATGGTCCTAGGGATAACATCGCTAGAATTTTCATCAAACGTGACACCCCAATGTGTTGGATCTACCTTGGAAATCGTAAAGCGTACACTCTTGTAGACACAGGTGCTGATATTTCGATCGTGTCGCAGGAATTCTTTGATAAAATCCCATCCAAACACGTTTCGGACTTCTCCAAAAATTGTGCCCCTCTTGAATCTGTCACTGGGCACAAGCTTAAAAACTTTGGCACAGCGAACCTACCAGTTGAAGTTTCAAAATTCTGTCGCAAGTTCAAATTTCAAATCGTCAAAGGTCTAAAGCATGCTTGCATCTTAGGCAATGACTTCCTTAGTGAATTTGGAGTCAAGCTAGATTTCGGCAGGAAGAAAATGAACATTCACAACACTTTGATCCCGTTGAGGCCCCAGCATCTAAACTGTCAGTCAGTCACCTCATTGGTAAGGCTACCGGAAAAGACAACCATACCAGCACAGTCGTACGTGGAAGTTCCAGCGTACGTGAACCGTGTGCAGCTGATTGATCAGGACTGCGCCATACAACCATTGAGTAACACTCCCTACTTCTGTGGTGAACCTGGACTCATACTACTCAACTCAGTGAGTGGACCTAATGAAAAAGGTCACTTGCCAGCTGTGATTGTGAATACCACAACACCTGATCACACGCTGCCGTCAAGACAAGTCATAGGACTTGCTGAGGTGCTAGATGCATCTGAAATCAACGCTGTTGAGCAGAGTGAATCAAGTGAACCATCAGAACCAAGTGCACAGGTTAACGTAACCTCAAAAGTAGAACTGGACCCTGCCATGAAAATTCAAAAAGCGGATCTGTCTCATGTCCCGGAACATCAGAAAAATCAAATCGAGCAACTAATTAAACGCAATTCGGATCTCTTTGCTAAAAGCGAGACTGATTTAGGCCGTACCGATCTGGTTACCATGAAAATCGACACAGGAGACAATGCTCCGATCAAACAGCGACCTTACCGTCTGCCGTTTAGCCAAAGGCAAATGGTGGAAGATCACATTGATGAACTGCTAAAAGCAGGAGTCATTCAACCAAGCCAGAGCCCCTGGGCAAGTCCCATAGTCATTGTAGACAAAAAGGATGGTGAAAAGCGCTACTGCGTAGACTACCGAAAACTTAACCAGATCACCGTCAAAATTAGTTACCCACTGCCGCGTATTCATGATATCTTAGCATCGCTTGAAGGATCACAGTACTTCACCTCTCTAGACCTGAAAAGTGGTTATTGGCAAATTGCCATGGCAGATCAAGATTCAATTGACAAGACTGCCTTTACATGTTTTTTGGGACTTTATTCTTGGAATGTGCTTCCTTTTGGATTGACAAATGCTCCTGCGCTATTTTCGGAACTCATGAACAAAGTTTTGCAAGGCATACAACACAAATATGCCATCGCGTATATCGATGATGTCATCATATTCTCAAAAACGTTCGAAGAGCATCTAGAACACATCGAGGACGTGTTCAACAGGCTGCGCAAGGCTGGCCTGAAGCTCAAAATGTCGAAATGTGATTTCCTCAAACAGGATGTGAAATATCTTGGACATGTAGTTTCAGCAAGTGGCATTCAGCCAGACAAGTCTAAAGTAGAAGTCATTCGAGATCTCAAAGCACCCACAACAGTGGAAGGTGTACGATCATTCATTGGTATGTGCTCCTATTATCGTAGGTTCATCCCAAACTTTGCGAAAATTTCGAAGTCTCTGACGGAATTGACAAAGAAAAACGCACGCTTCCACTGGACCGACGAATGTCAGGAATCATTCGACACTTTGAGAGTAGTTCTGACAGATGCCCCCATTTTGGCCTATCCAGATACCGGAAAGCCGTACAAATTGTACACTGATGCGTCAAACCATTCAATTGGAGCTGCCCTAGTTCAGGAAACTGACCAAGGTGAACGTGTGATACAATATTTATCACATCAGCTCAACAAATCTCAGCTCAATTGGCCGTTGAAACATTTGTTCACTGCTGAAATGAGAAACCCCCGCATTCAAAGCTGGGCCATTATTCTCGATGAATACGGTTGCGACATCCAATATGTCGCCGGTAAACAGAATACCGTGGCCGATAGCCTCTCTAGATTTGAACCTCAGAGAGATGAACCCATGGATGTCAATATCATAGATTTCGACCATGCACCCCGTGTTGAGTTGGATTCAACGGTAGAACCGTGCCCTTCTGATGGAAGTTCAGACCCAAAGGAGAAATTCCAGGAATTTCTCGCAAAGCATCCTGATTTAGAAACCCTCCAGAGCGAGGACGAAGAGATTCAGAAAATAATCAAAATGCTGAAAGACTCAACAGATCCAAATCATAGTCATGTTGCAAAACGCTATGTAGTGCTATATAGTATACTGTATCGTACTACAGATACTTCGAAATGTACCCCTCATCCCGGTCTTCAACTGTGCATCCCTAAATTTCTGCAGAAGCCGTTAGTTGAAGAAACTCATTCTGGTTATTTCGGAGGTCATCTAGGAATCGACAAAACGTATGACAAACTTCGATCTCGTTATTACTGCTCTGGTATGTATCGTGACGTAGTGAATCATCTGAAAATTTGTGTAGCATGTAACATGCGGAAACTCAGAAAGCAGCGACCACCCCTTCAGTTGGCAGTCTGGCCCTGACCGGCGTACCGGGCGGACGTGTTGACCTTGCCTCCGGCTCGGGCGACCTAATGCGCGGGTGACCGGCCGGCAGTGGTGGCCAGGGTGTGGGGCGCAGCGAGCGCAAGGAAAGCTGAGTGAGGAAAGTGACTTTGTGATGGGCAGTTTTTGAGGAGGATTCATTTATGGGAAGGAGACGTGAGAACAGGTGACTTACTAGATTGGTTGACTAAGTTTATATGCGAAAATGTCAACTGCGGGTGACACAGATTCGGTGTTTAGTGATGCCGAGGCAGTACCGAGGGAAGAAGTGGTGAAGAGAAAGAGAGACAGAGAGAGCTCAGTGACAGAGATAGTTGATGCATACGAAAAGAAGCAAAGGAAAGGAAAATCACCAAAGAATAAAACACCGCCTGGAAAAGCAGCTCCGGAAGAACGTCTTTCGCCAGAAATAGTATCGTGCATAAAGAACCTCATTGAAAACACTATTCAAAGTTCCATTGAAGAACATCTGTCTAGAATTACCGAGTCTTTGGAACGCAAGATCGCCTCTCAGCAACAGTCAATCGAGGTCCTGGAGGGAGAGCTTTTCAACAAAGAAAAAATCACCGATGGACTCGAAAAGTCCCTTGGAGCTGCAAAGCAAGAACTGGGCAGGCTTGCTGAACAAGTAGATGACATGGAGCGCCACCAAAGAGAAATCAACCTGGTTCTTTCAAGTAAGAGTTTTGGCGTTCGTGTTCAGGGGGAAGACATCAGGGCCCAGGCTGTGCGAGTGTTAAACGCCAGCCTTCCTCAAACCCGTGTTTCTCCCTCGGATTTCGCAGCAGCGCACAGACTTGGCCGAGAGAACACCGTACACCGACAAGGCCGAGAGAACCTTCGCAACCTCGTGTATCAGCAACGGCTACAGCTTGGAAACACAACAGTGCCGGTTGGTCAGCGTCTGTACATCTCTGGGTCGCTGACCCGTTCAAACCGTGAGCTGCATGGAGAACTTCTGACGATGAAAAGTCAAAAACTCGTGTGGACGGTGTTCACAAACAATGGCATTCCCGGCTAAAAGCTTACAAGAGACTCACTTCCCATCCGAGTGACAACGGTGCAACAGATAAAGCAGCTCTGGCGGCAGGCTGGAGCACAGCAGCATCGGCCCGAGAACCACGGGGCGCCCGCGGCGCTGACCTCATCAGCTGGCGGTCGGCGTGCGCAGTACGGGGCCGCCCCGCCGGCCTTTTCGACCGCCCACTGAAGTTAGGGGACCGCCTGCCTCTAGCGGACCTCCACCGGGGACACCTTCCCCAGGGACCGGCCGTTACGGGGTGGGCCCCGCCGGGTCGGTGCCAGGCCCGAGGCACGAAACCGTCGGCGAGAGTGCACCAGCGTTGCCGTCGGGCGCTGCTTCGACTGCTGCGACACCGGCGACGGAGACAGGGACTGTCCGGACCCCTGCAGCGGCCGGCGGCGGCGCGGTGGCATCAGCGTCAGCGGTCGGTTGGGTACCTGCACAGTCATTTGCTATGCCAGTGTTTTGAGTGGCTATCCCAGGTGTTAACCTATGGTTGTGGCGATTTTCGTAAGTCATTGGTGAGAAGCTTCTGCTGCTAAGCAGGCCGGACTAACCCCAGGCTTTTTCCAAACCTCTGATGAACAGATTATCTCGTAGTCTAAGGGTTTGCATGATTTTGATCGCCATCCAATCAGCATTTTCTAGTAGCATACATGCGTAAAGAGAAGTGGCTGATCTCTATGACATGCATACATCTTTTTGTTAAATATTCCAGCAGCAAGAGTATGCTTAACTAGGGCTTGCTAGCGTGCGCCACTCAATGTTTCATTTGTATTTTCCTTCAGGTGTATTTCGCTCGTAGACCAGCCACGTTCGTAACCTAATTGTTCTAAGAAGTTTGAAT
The DNA here is from genome assembly GCA_034440635.1 of Lepas anatifera. Classification (NCBI taxonomy): domain Eukaryota; kingdom Metazoa; phylum Arthropoda; class Thecostraca; family Lepadidae; genus Lepas; species Lepas anatifera. The sequence continues at coordinate 415,308 of JAOTON010001302.1, forward strand.
CTTTCGTTGATGAGCTTTCGTCTTGAGAAACAAAAACATTTTCGGAAACTTTCACCGTCTCTTCTCGTTTATGCCAGGTGGTTATATTGTGTTGCCCTAAGGACCGAGCGTGTTGAAAATCGTTTCCGTCACATTGATACTAAGCGATCCACACCCCAGGCCACACCAGGCTTCTAGGTTTTTTTTGTATTTCCTTTTCGTTTTGATTTGTTGTGGTCATGCTTGTTCCCTTCAGTGTTTGCAATGTTTTCTCTTCGCGCTTTAGATGTGTCACTTTCAGAGCTCCGCCACACCTCGCCTCAGATCCACCATTATACAACTTTCGACTCTGCAGAGTAAACAAAAAACAGGACCAGAGCACAGGGCTGACATTTTTCCCAGCAATTACAACACAATCACCGTATAGATCCTCACAAAAAAACAAACCATGAACACGCAATCATCACATGAGTCAGTATTAAAGGTAGCGTCTTTGAATGTAAATGGCCTCCGTTCCCAGGTTTCAAACGGTATCCCAAAGCGAAGAAAAATATTTACATGGCTGAAACAGCTACGTTTTGACGCCATATTATTACAGAAAACGCACTCATCACCAGCTGACGAAATAAACTGGATAACTGAATGGGGGGGGGGCTGGGCTGTTTCTCCCATGGCGATAATATCTCGCGAGGCGTAGGAATTCTAGTGAGACCAAACTCTGGCATACAAATCGAAAACACATTTGCAGACGGAGATGGGAGGTTTATTACGGCAGAATTCCAGTATAATGGAAGAAGTCTGACGGTCGGAAATTATTATGGGCCAAACAATGACAACCCTCGTTCTATTGAAGAATTTTGCTCCAAGATTGATGAGTACCATAATCCGACAACTATAATAGGAGGAGACTTTAATTTTTGTCTTGACCTTGAGAGAGACAGGGAAAGTACTGCAAAAAGAATTGTAAATAACGACAAGTGCAGAGAGGTATTGAGACGATTTATGACTGACAACAATATGACCGACATATGGAGAGAGCTTAACCCCCTTGAAAAACAATTTACTTGTATCAGGGCAAACCCACCGTCGAAATCTCGGATTGACCTCTTCCTGAACAATAGAGATGCTTTACTCTCTAAAACAATCCCCGTTGCAGAAATAAGGGACGGTTACTTGTCTGACCATAAATTAATCACAATTTCGCTAAACATTCCTACGACAGATATAGGGAAGTCTTTCTGGAAATTAAATAATGCATTTTTGAGGGATGATACTTTTACCTCAATGATCCACCAAAAGATAGCAGAGACTATTCAGGACAATCAGTCGTCTACAACTTCATCTAGTGTTCTCTTGCAGACGATTTTCTGTGTCTTGCAAGGTCACATAATTAATTACGCTTCTTATAAGCGAAAACAAGCGCAGTCAGTAATAAGAGACATTGAAGACAAAATAGCTGTGGCCCAGAAAGCCCAAAACACCTTCCACCTGGATGATCTAATTGAACAACGGAACAAACTAATTGAAGAATTGACAAGCAAGGGTATGTTTCTAGCCAAATTCCGGTGGCGTTACCTGGCAGAAAGGGGGACCAAGTATTTCCACGGCATACCGAAGCGCAATAAACCTAGACAAATCTGAAAACATTATTTACAAGTAAAGTCAACGAGTTTGGATAAAATAATTTGACAACCGAAACAGACGAAATGCTCTTGGAAGCACAGTCCTTCTTTGAGGAGCTTTATCAGAGGCGTACAGTAACAGGTAGAATAGAAGACTTTACGGAAAATCTCAATCGATAACACCAGCAGATAAAGAAAGTTGTGAAAAACCTCTGGACATGGCCGAAATCACAAAGGCAGTATTCGCTACTAAAAACGATATATCACCGGGTCCCTCTGGCTTTACAGGCGAATTGTATAAGTATTTCTGGCCCGAACTAAAAGACATAGTGCTAAGTGCATGCAATGAGATCTTCCGGGACGGAAAAATGTCTAAACACCTCAAAAGCAGTGTAACAACACTCATTCCTAAAAAGGGAAAGATAATCGAAAATTGGAAAACATGCGTCCTATTAGTCCTCTAAATACATTTTATAAAAATAATTACGAAGTGTCTCGCCAATCGCCTGGCAAATGTAATAAAAACTATAATTGATGAAGACCAGACTGGTTTCATCAAAGGGCGTTACATAGGGGAAAACGTAAGGCTCATTCTGGATGTAGTTGAACACTGCAACTCTAATAAACGGCTGGCTCTCTTCCTGGCTTGCGACATTCGAACCGCCTATGATTCAGTGGACTGGAATTTCATGAAGCAAGTTATTTCACATTTTGGCTTTGGAAATAACTTTAAAAGATGGATAAACGTACTGTATAGCGATGAATCAGATTCTTGCGTAACATCTTCAGTTCAAATCAATGGAAAACTTTCCCGGCCTTACAAAATCGAACGAGGCCTTAGACAAGGTTGCCCTCTCAGTTGTTTATTATTTTTGGTCTGTTTTGAACCACTATTAGAATATTTACGGCGATGTGAGGAAGTGCGTGGTCTAGAGATAAATAACACAGAAATTAAGGTATCGGCATACGCTGATGACGTTACGTTTATACTGGACGGCAGTGCTGAGTCTCTGTCAAAGTGTCAGAAGCCGGTGACGAACGAAGTAAGAAACGGCTTCTATTCTGACAGTTTTTCCGGTCTCGTCGTCGTCGTCGTTGTCAGAAGCTGGTGACGAACGAAGTAAGAAACGGCTTCTATACTGACAGTTTTTCCGGTCTCGTCGTCGTCGTCGTTGTTGTCAGAAGCCGGTGACGAACGAAGTGAGAAACGGCTTCTATACTGACAGTTTTTGTTCTCTGTTGTCCGTCAGAAGCCGGTTACGAACAAAGTAAGAAACGGCTTCTATTCTGACAGTTTTTCCGGTCTCGTCGTTGTTGTTGTCTGTCAGAAGCCGGTGACGAACGAAGTGAGAAACGGCTTCTATACTGACAGTTTTTCGTTCTCTGTTGTCCGTAGTAGTAGTAGTCAGAGCCGCATGACGAAATCCATGGAGCGAAGCGCATTGAGATTTCTCAAGCGGCTCTATTCTGGCCGCTCAGACGGGTCTCGTCGTAGTCTGTTGTCAGAGCCGCATGACGAAATCCATGAAGCAAAGCGCATTGAGATTTCTCAAGCGGCTCTATTCTGGCCGCTCAGACGGGTCTCGTCGTGGTCTGTTGTTGTTGGCGTCTGTCAGTCCTGAGAATTAATGTCAGAGCTCTGGAATTTTGTAGGGAGATAGCCCTTCTGCTCCAGACACCCAAACTGAAGCCCCGAGTTGAAATCCAAAATAGTTTTCGAGAAATTTTGGCTGAAACTTTTTCGGTTTTATATTTTCTAATTTTTACTTCTTAAGCTACAAACATGAAATTTATGTCCTTTTCAATGGATCACAAGGGCCAGCTAGGGGAAAAAATTTAACTGATCCGACAATATTTATTGCGCAAAACGCAGCATTTCTCACGCGCGCAAAAACCTGCTAAAAGTTGATGGCCGACTTGTGCGCTCGAAATGTCAGAAGGCATGCCTCAGTTAGCTGAAAGGCAGTTACCTAGGGGTAGCTAGGCCAATTTTGTTGTGCTTAGGCATAGTTTTGAGTGCAAAACGTAAAATTTTGACCTACTTTTTACAGTTCTTCCGGAAGACTGAATTTTGGTTCATTTCACTTCAACGTTAATATCTCAAAATCGAATTGACCGATTTGAGTTTTCATTTAAAATAATGAAAGAGCATTGCTTCCACGTGATAATATTTGAAGATGGAAATTGTGAATGTAAAATTCTTTGTTTTATAGGCATAAATAGAAATTGAGTAAACAAACTTTTTATTTGCATCTTCCTGGTTCCAAGCTCATGTCACTCACAAACTCAGAACTGACATGGCTGAATAGGAAAGTTACTTGCCGTCATTTCGCTCACTTATACTACTCACCTATCTCTAAAGGCTTTCGAATAATTAGTCAAAAATGTATTACAAGATGCTAAATTTCTCGGAAAACCTTTGCTTCCCACCATGGTTTCAAGTCTTTAAAATGGATGGAAGTGGAAGAAATTTGGCATGAAGCTAGCTTAGCATCCTAGCTCGATAATACAAGTAATTTCAGCCCAAAAAATGCTTGGTTCGTCTTCTGGAAGCACCTTTATATCGTGCCTTTTCGGGACAAGCACAGCACCCGGCGCCAGCGGCCCGGCATATTCGGAGGAGTTGTACCAGCCAGTGACCTCCTGACGGGTCACAGGTGTTCAGCTAGTGGGAGGGTGCGCAGTGTGGCACGGTGGTCTAGTGGTTAGAGGCCCTGTCTGTTGATCAGGTAGGTCCGGTTCGAATCCGGGGGTGACCACGTACCATTTATTGGTTATTTTAAAGAAAAGAATGATAAAACTGACTTGCAGGCTTATGAAGAGATGCATTAAGAACGAAATATGAATTACTTTCAGCACATTGTAATGCGGCTCTCCTGCGCCGGTGGGGACCGGAGTATCAGAAGCCGGTGACGAACGAAGTAAGAAACGGCTTCTATTCTGACAGTTTTTCCGGTCTCGTCGTCAGAAGCCGGTGACGAACGAAGTAAGAAACGGCTTCTATTCTGACAGTTTTTCCGGTCTCGTCGTGGTTGTCTGTTGTTGTTGTTGTTGTTGTTGTTGTTGTTGTCTGTTCTGAGCGCTGGTATCAGAGACCTAAAACTTTTGTGGATAGAAGGCACTTCCAAATGAATCAGCACCACGGTTGTCAATTTTCAAAATTTTCAAAATTTTGCCCAGAATTATGCATTATGTGATTTTTAACTTTTATTTTTCTATTTTTTGCTAATTCATCTAGACTCTTCAAACTTGCACCCTTTTACATCAGGGAAATTTGTAGTTCACACAAAAAGTTGGAAAGAAAAAGCTTTAAATTTAGGGCTCTAAATTAGCTTTTAAACTTTGCACCCTAAATTTGGCATAAAACTCATGGTCTAAACTACAGGCTCGAAATATCTGAAGCTACAGCAGTTCAGGTTCTGAGTCAAATATCAACTTAAAGGTCGGTTTGTGCAGTACTGCACAAACACAGAAACAAAACAAAAACGGAAATTTAAGGGTCCTTTTTGCCCATTCCGTGAAGGTCTGCATTTCCTAAAATATCATTCAAACCCTTATATCTTCCGATCTAATTGATAAAAATTAGTTCCCATTTCAAATAATAAGAGAGAATAGCCTCCTTTATTATATATTTAGAGATAAAAACTTTCAGACTGAAACTTTTTTATTTTATAGGCAAAAATAAAATATAAGTTTTTAAAATTTTTATTCTCAGCCCCTGGTTTCAGACCATGATAGCTACAATAATGAACTTAACACGGCTGGATAGAAAACTTCGTTGCCGTCATTTTTTCACTCATACCCCCACTTATCTCTTACGGCTTCCGCGCTATAAGCCGTAAAATGCATTTCACAGTGGTAATTTTATCAGTTCATTTTTGCTTCACACCGGGGTTTAGGGTGGTTAGAGTCATTGGAGGAAATGAAATTTTGCATGCAGCTAGGTAAGAGACATATGTCGACATTCCATCTGCATATATATCAATGAAACACCAAGTTACCTTTACTAACATGCCGTTTCTCCACGCATCGTTGTAGCAAATCACCACGCGTCACCCCTGCGTCCACGTCGCGGCAACGCCGGCGATCGGCGCGGCCGTTTCTGTTTATTTATGGTCTGGTAAAAAGTACCCAACACTACCCATAATGCATCACAAGTAATTAGAGTACCGTAAAAGTCTGAGTTTACAATAAAAGTATTATGTTTCTGTTTTTGGACCATGGGTGGATCCACGGAATAAGTAGGCTAGGTGCCCCCCACCCTTCTCCCCCATCCCCCCCCCAAACCCCAATCGACCATCGGCGCCCTCTGAAATTGTAAAGACACGCCTCTCAAGGTCGATGACGCTCCCTGAAATGTCGCTTCCCATACGCGGATCCAGGATTGCCTATCGGGGCGACGTGGAAGGGGAAACTTCCTGGTGGGCGCTATCTACACCAGGGACGCCACTTTTGGCAGGAAAACCTATCAAATAGGCGCTAAAACCTATTAGTAGACCCCGATACCTGCATCTCGGGGAAAACGACATTTCAGGGGGTGCCATCGAACTTTCCAGGGTTTCGGGACAATTTCAGGGGGCGCTAAGATTCTATGGGGGCACCTGCCCCTTTCCCTTGGATCTGCCTATGTCGTTTCGGGGCGGGGGGCACGGAGGTGGGGCGTTACTGGTGTGGGGGTAAGGAGATAGAGCATAAGCGGATCCAGGACATCAGCATGGGGGTAAGGGCTAAAGAGTTCGAGCATAGGCGGACCCAGGACATCAGTACGAGGGTGGGGCTAGGGAGTTAGAGCATAGGCGGATCCAGGACATCGGTACGAGGGTCGGGCTAGGGAGTTAGAGCATAGGCGGATCCAGGACATCGGTACGAGGGTCGGGCTAGGGAGTTAGAGCATAGGCGGATCCAGGACATTAGTACGGGGATGGGGCTAAGCAGCTGAGCATTAGCGGAATCAGGACATCAGTACGGGGTGAGACTCGGGAGTTCCAGCATAGGCGGATCCAGGACATCAGTAGGGGGTAGGGGCTACGGAGTTCGAGCATAGGCGGATCCAGGATATTAGTACGGGGATGGGGCTAAGGAGCTCGAGCAGAGGCGGATCTAGGACATCAGTACGGCGGTGGGGCTAAGAAGCTCGAGCATAAGCGGATTCAGCTGATCAGTACGGGGGTGGGGCTCGGGAGCTCGAGCATAGTCGGATCCAGGACATCAGTAGGGGGTGGGGCTAAGTAGTTCGAGCATAGGCGGATCCAGGGCAGTACAGAGGTGGGGCTACGAAGTTCGAGCACAGGCGGATCCAGGACATCAGTAAGGGGGTGGGGTAAGAAGCTCGAGCATAGGCGGATCCAGGACATCAGTGGGGGGGTAGGGGCTGCGGAGTTCGAGCATAGGCGGATCCAAGACATCAGGAAGAAGGTGGGGTAAGGAGCTCGAGCATAGGCGGATCCAGGACATCAGTAGGGGTAGGGGCTAATGAGTTCGAGCATATGCGGATCCAGGCATCAGTACGGAGGTGGGGCTAAGAAGTTCGAGCATAGGAGGATCCAGGACATCAGTACGGGGGTGGGGCTAAGGAGCTCCAGCAAAGGCGGATCCAGGCCTCAGTACGGGGTGGGGCTAACGAGCTCGAGCATAGGCGGATCCAGGACATCAGTACGGTGGTGGGGCTCGGGCGTTCCAGCATAGGCGGATCCAGGACATTAGTAGGGTGGTAGGAAATAAAGAGTTTGAGTATAGGCGAATCCAGGGCAGTACGGAGGTGGGGCTACGGAGTTCGAGCATAGGCAGATCCAGGACATCAGTTCGGGGTGGGGCTAGGAGCTCGACCATAGGCGGATCCAGGACATCAGTGCAGGGTGTGGCTCCGGAGCCTGAGTAAAGGCGGATCCAGGACATCAGTACGGGGTGGGGCTAAGGAGATCGAGCATAGGTGGATCCAGGACATCTGTACGGGGTGGGGCTATAAAGCTGGAGTATAGGCGGATCCAGGACATCAGTATGGGTGTGGGGCTAAGGAGCTCGAGCAGAGGCGGATCCAGGGCATCAGTACGGCGGTGGGGCTAAGGGGTTCGAGTATAGGCGGATAAAGGACATCAGTACAGAGGTGGGGCTAAGGGCTCAAGCATAAGCGGATCCAGGACATCAGTACGGGGGTGGGGCTAAGGAGCTCGAGCATAAGCGGAGCCAGGATATCAGTACGGGGTTAGAGGCTAAGGGGTTTGAGCATAGGCGGATCCAGCATATCGGTACGGGGATGGGGCTAGGAGATCCAGCATAGGCGGATCCAGGACATCTGTACGGAGATGGGGCTAAGGAGCTCGAGCATAGGCGGATCCAGGACATCAGTATGGGTGTCGGGCTAAGGAGCTCGAGCAGAGGCGGATCCAGGACATCAGTACGGGGCCGGGGCTAAGAGGCTCGAGTATAGGCGGATCAAAGACATCAGTACGGGGGTGGGGCTAAGGAGCTCGAGCATAAGCGGATCCAGGACATCAAGAGGCTAAAGAGTTAAAACAGGTAGGGGCTAAAGAGTTAAAACATAAGCGGATCAAGGACATCAGTACGGGAGTGGGGCTAAGGAGCTCGAGCATAAGCGGATTCAGGACATCAGTACGTGGGTGGGGCTCGGGAGCTCGAGCATAGGCAGATCCAGGACATCATTAGGGGTAGGGGCTAAGGAGTTCAAGCATAAGCGGGTCCAGGGCAGTATCGAGGTGGGGCAACGGAGTTCGAGCATAGGCAGATCCAGGACATATGTAAGGGGTTGGGGTAAGGAGCTCGAGCATAGGCGGATCCAGGACATCAGTCTGGTGGTGGGGCTGAGGTCTCGAGCTGGGGCATAACTCGGTAACAAATAGGCTGAATTTGGTGAAAATCTGCAGGTATGGGTGAAATACCGTCGGAAAACCTATCATATTTTATATTGTATCTCCTTTCTTCTCGTCATGCCCAGTCTTTGCTTAACAAAACAAACATTATGCGTGTGTTTATTTATTTGATGATATGAACAGAGGGCAAGCGTGGTGCAGTATGCAGAGACATGCTAATTTAGGAAAACATGGGCCTAGACAGGGGATTGAATGGAGCCATAATGAGCACACAAAACCTAAAACTCCAACATTGCGTTGTTATAAGTATCAAACTGCTGAAAAACTCGCCTGTCAATCGAACTGTTTGGCTAACGTACATTGTCACCGGCTTCTCCTGGCCAGAGCGGCCCGCCGAGCGCGGCCGAGGTTGTAGTAGTAGTAGTTGTTGTCTGTTCTGAGGACTGGTATCAGATACTTGAAACTTGCAGGGATGAAAGGCAGGAACCCATAAAAAATCCCGACGGCAGCATATGTTCGAATTTTGCAAAAACTTTTCCAAAATTTTCGATTATATTTTTATAAACTTTTATTTTTCTATTTTTCTATTTTTAGTCTACAGCTCTCAAACTTACACTTTTTACACACAATCAATTACCAGTTGTTGCTCAAAGTTTGAAGCGAAAAATCCAAATTTGTACTTCCAAAATGATTTTTTGAAACTTTTACCTCCAACTTGTAGTGAAATGCATTACCAAAGCTATAAGTTCGAAATATCTGAAGATATGATGCTAGGTGTTCCAAACTGGATTTTTACAGACAGAATGGACTGTGCATTACTGCATAGACACTAAACTGAACCAAAAGCATTATTTTGAAGGTCAGTTTTGGCCCTTTTTCCAAAACATTGCAATTATGGCCTAAAACTTTAAAACCATATAACTTTCAAAATTCTGGACATTTTTGAACGCAGTTTTCTTTGTTGAGATGGGTATTGTCATTACAACAACATATTCTGAATGGAAATTTCTGAGTTAATGGGAAATATTTTCCTGCAAAAAATACACTATTTTTTTGTTTTTTGGGAATTTAGGACTACATATTTCCAAATTTTCTTTTCAAAATTGGTACCAAAAAAGCCCGGCTCAAGTTCTACAACCGTCTGCCTGACCATACCCGCGCGTCTCCCATAGGTTTTGAGCTATATGATGATAAAGACTGAATTTTATGCGGTTTTCATAGGTTGTAATAGATTCATCACGTGATAAAGTGCCTTTATACTCAACTGAGATATATGGCTCTCTTTAAACTTTTAGTATGGGAAATTATGAGCTCTGCCGTTTTTGTTTCATGACGCTCCGACGACTAGTTCGCCACTGAGGGGCAAAATACTTCGGTCCAGTTTTTCCCGCAGCAGTAGTGACGTCATTCTGCCCTTCTTGCATGGACCTTCTGTGCTGCGGCAGTAGGCTGCAGCCGGTAAATGCGTGCAAGAAAGGCATAACATTTTTATCCGAGTGCATACAGCGGGTGGCTAGCCGGTCGGGGCGGACGGGAACCTGACTAGAGGGCAGAGGGTGCCGAGGCGTGTTTAGAGATCCGAGGAAGTGAGCAGTGATGCCCTCAGGTATCTAGGGAACGGTAGCAGGGTCCAGAGGCGTGCCGAGATAGCTCATGGGAAACATTTCGGACGGGGGAGCAGTGAGGATGGGGGCTGGTACGGGACTGGAGCCTTCCCCGCCATTGCCTCGGAACAGCTTCTGTGTTTGTATTAACCATAGATATTCTGACATTGTGGGGGGGAGTTCAGCCCCTTGCTCCGCCCATTGTATCTACCACCATTTGAATAGCCACCATGTATGTATATAAGCATATGAAATATTGAAGATTTCGTTGCACTCCGTACCAAATTACCGAACGATATTAATGAGAGGCAATCGACCATGCAGATTTCGAATGTGGTATTCAGGTCAACAAAGGTCACTGCGCATGCGCACTGGAACTAATGGTAACAGAGGCTATCTCGGTAACCTACGGGTCGATTTTCTTGAAATTTTGTGAACAGAAGAATATCACGAAATGTAAGTCAAAAATGTCATTGAAGCTGCACTGCTCTGCGCATGCGCAGCAGAAATTATGAAAATAGGCCTGAAAGGCGAGGATATTTCAGAGGAGGACCTGAACAGAGGGAAAGCCAACGTGCTTAAAGTTAGCATGAGTGTTTTGTCACCCTTGGTAACAACAAAGGTCAGTGCGCATGCGCATTAGAACTTATGGTCATGGAGGCTATCTCGGGAGCCAATAGACCGATGTCGCTCAAATTTTTGCGAGTAAAAGCAGAATAGCATCTGCTAATCCTAATTGATGGCATTATGATGCTGCACTATTATGCGCATGTGTTGTAGGAATTCTAAGGAATAATAGGCTCTAAGGGATCATTTAGACCAGGAGACAAACAAACGGCACATTAACATGCTTTAGTCAACTATAACTGTATCTTTGCTTTCATTCACTGCAGACGTTACTGTGCATGCATTTGTATTTTGTATTTTTGTATTTGTATTTATTTATGTATTTATTCAGTATATATGAACAACAGGATTATCCCACTTACAGCTCAAGTCAATGGATAAAACAATACGTGAATATTTACAAGAGATGATGAACTGATAGTCACATATACAGTTACAACCGCAGAAACATTAAATTCAAATAAATATGTAAATATTAAAAGAAAAACATGATGCTATAAAACAGTGAAATCCTAAAACCATGGGTTCACTAAAACGGATGATCCCTAAGATATTTAATGACGGAGGATTTAAACGGTGAGAAACTAGAGATAAAAGGGTCGATGGTAGGATACGTGCTGACATGATGATTAAAAGCGCGAACTGCACGGATGAACAATCCACATCTCACGGTTTCTACTCTCCCAAAAGGAATGTGTAGGGGCTGGTTTTGTCCCTCCCTGGTACGACGCCGAGGCACATGCAACGGTAGGTGCCCAAGCAGGAAGGCGGAGTCCGTTCTGTGGATGATAATTTTGTAGACGAACAGAATGTCGCTTTTTAGTCGCCTTTTTGAAAGTGAGGTAATTTTGAAACTACCAAGTAGATCATTGTAGGAGAGTGATAAATTTTGTTGAGGCACGTGAGTGTGGGCAGCCAACCACATCAGAAATTTGTGTTGAATTTTTTCCAGTCGATCTAAGTGCGTTTTTGCGGCTCCACCCCAGACTACGCTACCGTATTCTAAGATGGAGCGAACGTTGCCAACGAAGGCTGCAAGAATAGGAGCAGGTTTCAGTCGTCCCGCCGTTCGGCTAGTCTGGAGTGAGCGCATGAGCAAACCTAGCATCCTATTCGCTTTGCTGACGGTATGGTTGATATGAGCCTGAAACGTCAATTTTGTGTCTAGCCAAACGCCTAGGTCTCGAATTTCTTGAACATGTTCCAGGTCGTTGTTACGAATTTTGTACCTAGCCAGAATTATTTTTTTGTTCAGGGTGATCCTAAATGATTGACATTTGGTGGGATTTAGCTTTAATTTCCAGGTTTCTGACCACTGAATGAGGTGATCCAGGTCTTTCTGGAGAAATTCTGCATCTCTTGTGCAGGTAATTTTGTTGAAAAGCTTCACATCGTCAGCGAACATCAAAATTTGGGTTTGGATGGTGTCGGGGAGATCATTTAGGAAGAGCACGAACAGTAGAGGTGATAACAAACTCCCAGTCCATGCGGACTGGGAGTAGGGTAACCGAAGCTAACTCGTTAACAAATTGGCTGAAATGGGTGAAAATCTGCAGGTATAGGTGAAATACGGTCGGCAAACCCATCATATTTTATAATGTATCTCCTTTCTTCTGGTCATGCCCAGTCTTAACTTAACAAACAACCATTATACGTGTGTTTATCTATGTGATGACATGAACAGAGGGCAAACGTGACGCAGTGTGCAGAGACATGCTAATGTAGGAAAACATGGGCTGACACAGGGGTTTGAATGGAGCCATAATGAGAACACAAAACCTAAAACTCCAACATTGCGTTGTTATAAGTATCAAACTGCTGAAAAAAACTCGCCTGTCAATCGAACTGTTTGGCTAACGTACATTGTCACCGGCTTCTCCTGCGCCAGAGCGGCACCTGCCGAGGCCGCAGGCCGAGGTTGTCAGAAGCCGGTGACGAACGAAGTAAGAAACGGCTTCTATTCTGACAGTTTTTCCGGTCTCGTCGTCGTTGTCTGTTGTTGTTGTTGTCAGAAGCCGGTGACGAACGAAGTAAGAAACGGCTTCTATTCTGACAGTTTTTCCGGTCTCGTCGTGGCTGTCTGTTGTTGTCTGTTCTGAGCGCTGGTATCAGAGACCTAAAACTTTTGTGGATAGAAGGCACTTCCAAATGAATCAGCACGACGGTTGTCAATTTTCAAAATTTTAAAAATTTTGCCCGGAATTTTGCATTATGTGATTTTTAACTTTTATTTTTCTATTTTTTGCTAATTCATCTAGACTCTTCAAACTTGCACCCTTTTACATCAGGGAAATTTGTAGTTCACACAAAAAGTTGGAAAGAAAAAGCTTTAAATTTAGGGCTCTAAATTAGCTTTTAAACTTTGCACCCTAAATTTGGCATAAAACTCATAGTCTAAACTACAGGCTCGAAATATCTGAAGCTACAGCAGTTCAGGTTCTGAGTCAAAAATCAACTTAAAGTTCGGTTTGTGCAGTACTGCACAAACACAGAAACAAAACAAAAACGGAAATTTAAGGGTCCTTTTTGGCCCATTCCGTGAAGGTCTGCATTTCCCAAAATATCATTCAAACGCTTATATCTTCCGATCTAATTGATAAAAATTAGTTCCCATTTCAGATAATAAAAGAGAATAGCCTCCTTTATTATATATTTAGAGATAAAATCTTTCAGACTGAAACTTTTTATTTTATAGGCAAAAATAAAATATAAGTTTTTAAAATTTTTATTCTCAGCCCCCTGGTTTCCAGACCATGATAGCTACGGTATTGAACTTAACACGGCTGGATAGAAAACTTCGTTGCCGTCATTTTTCTCACTCATACCCCCCACTTATCTCTTACGGCTTCCGCGCTAACAGCCGTAAAATACATTTCGAAGTGGTAATTTTATCGGTTCATTTTTGCTTCACACCAGGATTTCGAATGGTTAATATAGATGGAAGTGGATAAAATTCGGCAAAAAGCTAGTTCAAAGACATATCTTGCCATCGCAGCAGGTTGCATATCATAGCAACAACAGTGTACCTTTAATTAAATGTAATACACAATGCTAGTATGTTTCCCGCTCGAAACCTCACCCCGCCGTTCGGCCGTAGCGTCGCTGCGGCCGGCGCACTTGTAGCTGCTATGCGAGACAGATACCATAGCTATCTACGCATGCTATAGACCAGCGCGAATGCCCGGTGGTGGCAGGGTAGTCTGTCTCGTTTCGGCTCCTCTACTCGTGCGGCGGGCGCGTTGTCTACTAGATATTCATATCAGTCGGACGGCCGGGTGGCGGCCGTGCGGTGGGGTCCTGCGCGCTGCGGCGACTTGCGACGAATAAAAAACAAAATGGTTGTCAGGAACTGGTTTGCTTGTTTGGTTTGTTGTGTTTTGTTTCTTTATGTGTGTCCAAATCTTACTGTGTATGTGTGTGATAGGTCCGGGAAAAGTGATGTGTTTTATGAGAGAGATAAGAGAGGCCCCACCACTTAAGCCTTCGGGCTTTTGCGTCAATCTATTTGTTATACCTGTCATATTGTTTCCGTCCAATAAAAGTTTAGCATCTGTCTATCTATCTACCCACTAGTTAATGCATCCTCTAACCATAGGTAGCACTGGCCAAAGGATCCACCGTTGCACATCATTTCTTTCCCAGCCGAATAAACCTCTTTGTGGTAATACCATGACACGTGACTCCTTGCACTCCCTGCTTAAATAAACTTAATAAGCAGTGGCGGATCCAGGCCATTAGTATGGGGGGTGGGGCTAAGGAGCTCGAGCATAGGCGGATCCAAGACATAAGTACCGGGGTGGGGCTAGTGAGCTCGAGCATAGGCGGATCCAGGACATCAGTTCGAGGGTGGGGTTAAGGAGCTCGAGCATAGGCGGACCCAGGACATCAGTACGAGGGTGGGCTAAGGAGATCGAGCATAGGCGAATCCAGGACATCAGCACGGAGGTGGGGCTAAGGAGCTCGAGCATAGGCGGATCCAGGACATCAGTACAGGGGTGGGGCTAAGGAGTTCGAGCATAGGCGGAACCAGGACATCAGTACGGGGATGGGCCTAAGGAGCTCGATCATAGGCGGATCCAGGACATCAGTTCGGGGGTGGGGCTAAAGAGCTCGAGCATAAGCGGATCCAGGACATCAGTACCGGGGTGGTGTTAAGGAGCTCGAGCATAAGCGGATTCAGCTCATCAGTACGGGGTTGGGGCTCGGGAGCTCGAGCATAGGCGGATCCAGGACATCAGTAGGGGATGGGGGCTAAGGAGTTCAAGCATAGGCGAATCCAGGGCAGTACAGAGGTGGGGCTACGGAGTTCGAGCATAGGCGGATCCAGGACGTCAGTAAGGGGGTGGGGTAAGGAGCTCGACCATTGGCGGATCCAGGACATCAGTAGGGGGTAGGGGCTAAGGAGTTCGGGTATAGGCGGATCCAGGACATCAGTACGGAGGTGGGGCAAAGAAGTTCGAGCATAGGCGGATCCAGGACATCAGTAGGGGTGGGGCTAAGGAGCTCGAGCATAGGCGGATCCAGGACATCAGTGCGGGGGTGGGGCTCCGGAGCTCAAGTAAAGGCGGATCCAGCACATCAATACGGGGGTGGGGCTAAGGGGCTGGAGCATAGACGGCTCCAGGACATAAGTATGGGTGTGGGGCTAAGGAGCTCGAGCAGAGGCGGATCCAGGACATCAGTACGGGGGTGGGGCTAAGGAGCTGGAGCATAGGCGGATCCAGGACATAAGTATGGGTGTGGGGCTAAGGAGCTGGAATAGGCGGATCCAGGACATAAGTATGGGTGTGGGGCTAAGGAGCTCAAGCAGAGGCGGATCCAGGACATCAGTACGGGGGTGGGGCTAAGGAGCTCGAGCAGAGGCGGATCCAAGACATCAGTACGGGGGTGGGGCTAAGGAGATCGAGCTGGGGCATAACTCGGTAACAAATAGACAGAATTGGGTGAAAATCTGCAGGTATAGGTGAAATACCGTCGGAAAACCCATCATATTTTATATTGTATCTCCGTTCTTCTCGTTATGCCCAGTCTTTGCTTAACAAAACAAACATTATGCGTGTGTTTATTTGTTTGATGATATGAACAGAGGGCAAGAGTGGTGCAGTATGCAGACACATGCTAATTTCGGAAAACATGGGCCTAGACAGGGGATTGAATGGAGCCATAATGAGAACACAAAACCTAAAACTCCAACATTGCGTTGTTATAACTATCAAACTGCTGAAAAAACTCGCCTGTCAATCGAACTGTTTGGCTAACGTACATTGTCACCGGCTTCTCCTGCGCCAGAGCGGCACCTGCCGAGGCCGCAGGCCGAGGTAGTATAGTAGTAGTTGTTGTCTGTTCTGAGGATTGGTATCAGATACTTGAAACTTGCAGGGATGAAAGGCAGGAACCCATAAAAAATCTCAACGGCTGCAGATTTTCGAATTTTGCAAAAACTTTTCCAAAATTTTGGATTATATTTTTATAAACTTTTATTTTTATATTTTTCTATTTTTAGTCTACAGCTCTCAAACTTACACTTTTTACACACAATCAATTACCAGTTGTTGCTCAAAGTTTGAAGCGAAAAATCCAAATTTGTACTTCCAAAATGATTTTTTGAAACTTTTACCTCCAACTTGTAGTGAAATGCATTACCAAAGCTATAAGTTCGAAATATCTGAAGATATGATGCTAGGTGTTCCAAACTGGATTTTTACAGACAGAATGGACTGTGCATTACTGCATAGACACTAAACTGAACCAAAAGCATAATTTTGAAGGTCAGTTTTGGCCCTTTTTCCAAAACATTGCAATTATGGCCTAAAACTTTAAAACCATATAACTTTCAAAATTCTGGACATTTTTGAACGCAGTTTTCTTTGTTGAGATGGGTATTGTCATTACAACAACATATTCTAAATGCAAATTTCTGAGGTAATGGGAAATATTTTTCTGCAAAAATACAATATTTTTTGTTTTTTGGGAATTTAGGACTACATATTTCCAAATTTTCTTTTCGAAATTGGTACAAAAAAAGCCCGGCATAAGTTCTACAACCGTCTGCCTGACCATACCCGCGCGTCTCCCATAGATTTTGAGCTATATGATGATAAAGACTGAATTTGATGCGGTTTTCATAGGTTGTAATGGATTCATCACGTGATAAAGTGCCTTTATACTCAACTGAGACACATGGCTCTCTCTAAACTTTTAGTATGGAAAATTATGAGCTCTGCCGTTTTTTTTTCATGACGCTCCGATGACTAGTTCGCCACTGAGGGGCAAAATACTTCGGTCCCGTTTTTCCCGCAGCAGTAGTGACGTCATTCTGCCCTTCTTGCATGGACCTCCTGTGCTGCGGCAGCAGGCTGCAGCCGGTAAATGCGTGCAAGAAAGGCATAACATTTTTATCCGAGTGCATACAGCGGGTGGCTAGCCGGTCGGGGCGGACGGGAACCTGACTAGAGGGCAGAGGGTGCCGAGGCGTGTTTAGAGATCCGAGGAAGTGAGCAGTGATGTCCTCAGGTATCTAGGGAACGGTAGCAGGGTCCAGAGGCGTGCTGAGATAGCTCATGGGAAACATTTCGGACGGGGGAGCAGTGAGGATGGGGGGCTGGTACGGGACTGGAGCCTTCCCCGCCATTGCCTCGGAACAGCTTCTGTGTTTGTATTAACCATAGATATTCTGACATTGGGGGGGGGAGTTCAGCCCCTTGCTCCGCCCATTGTATCTACCACCATTTGAATAGCCACCATGTATGTATATAAGCATATGAAAGATTGAAGATTTCGTTGCACTCCGTACCAAATTACCGAACGATATCAATGAGAGGCAATCGACCATGCAGATTTCAAAGGTGGTATTCAGGTCAACAAAAGGTCACTGCACGTGCGCACTGTAACTAATGGTAACAGAGGCTATCTCGGCAACCTACGGGTCGATTTTCTTGAAATTTTGTGAACAGAAGAATATCACGAAATGTAAGTCAAAAATGTCATTGGAGCTGCACTGCTTTGCGCATGCGCAGCAGAAATTATGAAAAAGGCCTGAAAGGCGAGGATATTTCAGAGGAGGACCTGAACAGAGGGAAAGTCAACGTGCTTAAAGTTAGCATGAGTGTTTTGTCACCCTTGGTAACAACAAAGGTCAGTGCGCATGCGCATTAGAACTTATGGTCATGGAGGCTATCTCGGGAGCCAACAGACCGATTTCGCTCAAATTTTTGCCAGTAAAAGCAGAATAGCATCTGCTAATCCTAATTGATGGCATTATGACGCTGCACTATTATGCGCATGTGCAATAGGAATTCTAACGAATAATAGGCTCTAAGGGATCATTTAGACCAGGAGACAAACAAACGGCATATTGACATGCTTCAGTCAACTATAACGGTATCTTTGCTCTCATTCACTGCAGACGTTACTGCGCATGCGGACTGGGAGTAGGGTAACCGAAGCTAACTCGTTAATAAATTGGCTGAATTGGGTGAAAATCTGCAGGTATAGGTGAAATACGGTCGGCAAACCCATCATATTTTATAATGTATCTCCTTTCTTCTGGTCATGCCCAGTCTTTACTTAACAAAACAACCATTATACGTGTGTTTATCTATGTGATGACATGAACAGAGGGCAAACGTGACGCAGTGTGCAGAGACATGCTAATGTAGGAAAACATGGGCTTACACAGGGGATTGTATGGAGCCATAATGAGAACACAAAACCTAAAACTCCAACATTGCGTTGTTATAAGTATCAAACTGCTGAAAACACTCGCCTGTCAATCGAACTGTTTGGCTAACGTACATTGTCACCGGCTTCTCCTGCGCCGGAGCGGCACCTGCCGAGGCCGCAGGCCGAGGTCAGAAGCCGGTGACGAACGAAGTAAGAAACGGCTTCTATTCTGACAGTTTTTTCGGTCTCGTCGTTGCCTGTTGTTGTTGTTGTCTGTTCTGAGCGCTGGTATCAGAGACCTAAAACTTTTGTGGATAGAAGGCCGTTCCAAATGAACAAGCACCACGGTTGTCAATTTTCAAAATTTTCAAAATTTTGCCCAGAATTTTGCATTATATGATTTTTAACTTTTATTTTTCTATTTTTTGCTAATTCATCTACAGTCTTCAAGCTTGCACCCTTTTACATCACGGAAATTTGTAGTTCACACAAAAAGTTGGAAAGAAAAAATTTTAAATTTAAGGCTCTAAATTAGCTTTTAAACTTTGCACCCTAAATTTGGCATAAAACTCATGGTCACAGGCTCGAAATATCTGAAGCTATAGCAGTTCAGGTTCTGAGTCAAATACAAACTTAAAGGCCGGTTTGTGCAGTACTGCACAAACACAGAAACAAAACAAAAACGGAAATTCAATGGTCCTTTTTGGCCCATTCTGCGAAGGTCTGCATTTCCCAAAATATCAGCCAAACCCTTATATCTTCCCATCTAATTAATAAAAATTAGTTCCCATTTCAGATAATAAAAGAGAGTAGCCTCCTTTATTATATATTTAGAGATAAAAACTTTCAGACAGAAACTTTTTTATTTTAGAGGCAAAAATAAAATATAAGTTTTAAACTTATTATTCTCAGCCCCCTGGTTTCCAGACCATGTGTGTGTTGGAGTTTAGGGGGCTCCAGCGACTAGGCTATGTCGCGCCCACCGTTATAGTGGCTTCTCCGATGCTAAAAATCAAATCAGTGTTCTAAGTTCACAAATGCAGCCATCTAGAGTTTAAACACCACTACTTTGTCTGGCTCTACTTGGGTTATAGATGACGTCAAAGCCCACCTCGGTCAAATATGCTAAAACTCGTTTGAAATCGACTGCTGCCCTGTCACCGAGAATGTCTGGTATCGATAGTCCGCGGATAAATCTATTTCTGATTTCACGCAGCCCCGCACAGACTTCTGAATCCGACAGGACATGCCTAACGCTTAGTTGTTCATCACAGTGGGGGCATATGCTTGGGTCGGAGCGAGACAGATAGTGTCCATGTGTGATATAGGTGTGGTCAATGCGCAGCCGCGTCAAACACACCTCCTCCCTTCTATTCTGCCGGCTGCTGGACTCCCATCTGCCTATTGTTGACCGGAGGCACTTTAACGTACATTCAGGTTCAGCCTCCCATCTTGTCTGCCACTCAGAATGTAGGAAGTCGTTGATGAGGACCTTGATGTCTCCAGGTGGAACCCTGAACCGTCGTGGGGGAGTCAGCGATGATGCTGACTTAGCAGCCTCGTCCGCTGACTCATTCCCGGGTACACCCACATGGCTTGGCACCCATAGAAACTTAATCTCTACACCTTTGGCAGAAACAGTTGTCAACAGTTTTAGAATAGCGAATACGAGCCATGATGAGTGGTTATGACCAGAGCTAAGAGCTGCAAGTGAACTGGCTGAGTCAGTGATGATAAGAAAGCGTCTCTCGGGATGATGGTTGATGTAGCGTAGAACTTGTAAAATTGCGTAGAGTTCGGTGGTAAATACAGAGACGACACTCGGAAGAGCAAAGCAGCGACGGACTGCGTCACCAGTAAAAGCACACCCGGCCCCAGCGGCTCCTTTTGAGCCATCGGTGTAGAGCTTACAATAGTTTGAGTAGGAGCTGATCTTTTCTGCGGCCAGTTGGGCGAATTCTGATGGCAGTGTCACCGACTTTCTGTACTGCATTAATTCTAAGTCATGTTTAGCAGTGACTTGCCGCCAAGGTTCCAGTATCTCCGGTCGTGATTTTGCGATCGTCTCATCATCAATGGCTTTTTATTAGGCGTTCTGTGCATAGCACCTTTGCCCGCCTCTAAAGGAGTGTGTGGGAGAATTTTAGAATTTTGTGTGAGGGCAAGCTACGTTAGTCTGTTAAAGCAATGGGAGTTATTTCAAGTAATGGGTTGCAAGATGTTTTAGCTTGCAAATGGACGGTCGTGGCAATGGCATAGCCATGCCAAGGGAGGTCTTTTAATAAGTTTAGACCCGCAGAGTGCAAAGGTTATTTCTGTGGTTGAAGACCTTAAATTTAGAATTTGAAATTTAGAGTTTGGAATTTAGAATTTAGAATTTTGTGTGTCAGCTATTGATGTCCGCTTGTATACGTTACTCGAAAACCTCCGTTAACTCAATAATTTCGTATTTTAGAAAGTGCGCTAAACACCTGGCCAGGGTGCCGCGAATTTACCCTGCAACCCGGAGGTGAAGTTGCAGCTCCCCTCTCCGGCTGGGCAGCCGCCCGCAGAGAAAGAAGTGTGAGAGGATAGTTAGATTGTTAGTAAGAGTATAGGTGTGGTTAGTATAGACTCGCAGTGAAAGGTATCACTGCGGTGAAGAAATCTAACCTATCTAACCTAACCTGATTTCAAAGTTAGCCTAACATAACCTATCCTTAGCCTGCAATGAACCATTTAAAGGTTACAAAACTATTGCTTAAATTTCGCAGTGGATCATCTATGATTGGGAAATAGGCAAGTCCTACTTTGGGGTGCACCATGCACCCTCCATCATATATACTGGGAGTGGTGATTTATAGAAACTTCTCTAGCCCAGAGTCCTTTAGGAATGTAAAGACTTTTTCGAGTAGCTCAGGATGGTCGTTACCGAGCAGAGTTTTTAGGTCTACAGGGATGTTTTGGATTCGGCAGTAATCTAGCATGGGTTGCCGATGGGTATTGTGCTGGGGACAATCGATGAGAATGTGATAGGGATTCTCCATTGCGTCGCAGGTACCACAGGTACCCGCGTTCCAATAGGCATTTAATTTTGTGTGTCCATTTCTGAGTCTGGTTAGAATAACCTCGCGCCGGCGACTCTTTTGGTTGGAACTGGGCCAGTAGCCGATGTTAGGCTTGATATAGAATAGGTGGGCGCTGTGGTTTGTAGTCCAGTTATTTTGAATTTGCTTCCTGATGGTGTCCTGGAGGAGAGCTTTGCTATCGTCTCCAGACCACGTTAAGGGTGTGATCTCTCTAAGTTCTAGGGACTTTTTTGCCTGCTCATCGGCCTTTTCATTTCCTTGAATTTTGCAGTGGCCCGGGATCCAAAGAAAAGAGACATCAGGGGTATCATCGATACCTTTCTGAATATCTGCTATAACGTGGTGGCTGGGGTTGACTACGTTACTGACGGCCTGCAGGACAGATTTAGAGTCTGAACAGATGACGGCTGAGTTGATATTTTGGGTTCTGATTATGGCTAATGCATTTAGGATGGCAACAGCCTCGGCTGTGAAGATAGAGCAGTTGTCCGGAAGTCTTTTCTGAAGGCAAATATTTTGCCCCCAGATGCCGAGGCCTACTTTTTCGCCTATTTTGGAGCCGTCTGTAAATATAAAGGTCTTGTCCGCGTTACAAGATCGGAACTCTAGGAATTTTTGGGAGACTTCTTCCTCTGAGAAGTCCGTTTTACGGGAAGTGAAAAGAAATTCCACTTTGGGCTCTTTTCGAGTCCAGAAGCGGGAGAGTGGGGGTTTGCCTATTGTCGCTGGCAGTGCAAGATTTAGGCTTTCCAGGGTTTTCGCTACTCTGTGCTTAAAATTTGCTCGTCTGGGATGGGCAAAACATTGTTTTGCCGGGTGATTTTCGGTGGATTGAACCTTGATGTAGTAAGAAATAAGCTGGGCGTCGCGTCTTGTCTGTAGTGGGCACAGCCCGCTATCAGTTAGCAGGCTGGTGATGGGGGATTCTCTGAGCGCGCCTGTGGCTGCCCGGATACTGGCGTTTTGGACTCGCTCTAGCTTTAATTTATTGGTCTTGTTCGTCGAGTCAAAAACGAACGAATTATATTCGAGAATGGACCGAATCAGGGACTTGTAGAGCATAAGCAGGGTCTTTCGATCCCCCCCATACTCTGTGCCGCCGAGCATGCGGAGAATGTTGACTCGCTTTTGACAGCTAGAGACGACTTTGGTGATGTGCTCATTGAAACTCAATCGGGAATCTAGGGTGACGCCCAAGAATTTGAAGCTATTGGTGCATTCAATAGGTTTACCCGAGATTTGGAGCCGTGGAGGGTCGTGTCTGGAATGCGCTCTGGCAAAGACAACGACTGATGATTTTTCCGCCGAGAGTGATAGACCCATTAAACTACACCAATTATCGATGTCGTTTAAGCTGTCCTGCAACTGCGTAGTTGCATGTTGAAATTCTAGTTCATTATACCGCCTGGTATCGATTGCAGTGGCTTTCCAAATGGCGACATCGTCCGCAAAAAGGGAGTAATTTATTCCAGGCGGTAGCTTTTTGGCGAAGAGATCATTGATCATTACTAGAAAGAGGGTGGGGGACAGAACGCTACCCTGGGGTGTGCCTTGGTCTTGGGTTGCCAGGTAGGAGAATGTGGTGCCACAACGGACTTTAAATTTTCGGTCCTTGAGGAAGTTTTCAATGAATTTTGCAAGGTGGCCACGAATTCCTAGCTTACTTAATTTAAACAAGAGGGCGTCTTTTTGAACGCGATCGAACGCCGATTTAATGTCTAGGAATGCAGCTATTGTTACTTGCTTTTTGTAAAACCCATTTTGGATGTCACTGACTAGTTTCACCAAATTGTCAGTGGTGGCTCGCCCGCGCCGGAAGCCTGATTGCATAGCATCAAGCTTCTTTTCGAGGATCTCGTGAAGTCTAACGTTTACCATGCGCTCGACAAGCTTGCTAGCACAGCTAGTAAGCGAAATTGGGCGATAACCTTTTGGGTCTGTTTTTTCTTTGCGGTTTTGGAAGGGGAATTATAATACTCTCTCGCCACGATGTGGGGAAAGAGTCCCTAAGAAACATGTTGTTAATGGCCGAAAGCAGGTACTTTAGTGCTGTTTGGCTGAGGTGCCTGAAGAAAGAGTAGTGAATTTCGTCAGGGCCCACTGCAGTGTTTCCACACTTGCTAATGGCGTAATTTAGCTCGGTCATTGTAAATGGTACATTATAATACTCTTGATTACCATAATTGATGAATGTGTGCCTTTTGCACCATTCTGCCTGGTCTTTGGAGCGCTGGCTGTATGAGTTATTAGCTGCGACACTGGCGTAATGATCAGCAAATTTATCCATGACTTCCCCAGGTTCGGTGATGGGTTGGCCAGCCATTTTTAGTTGAGGGAAAGGTCCACGGGGTGGTCGCTTCGCAGAGAAAGCTCTAATGGTTTTCCAGACTTGGGTGGTGGGAGTGAAGCGGTTGAATTTGGAGGCAAAAGAGTTGAAACTGTCCTTTTGAACCCGCTTGCACGTGTTTCGAAAGTGTTCTTTTGCTGCCCGAAGTGCGGATCGAGTAGGGCTGTGTGCCCTCCTCTCATATGCCTTGCGGGCTCTAATCTCAAAATCGATGCCGGATACCTCCAGCCAGCGTGCAACCCGGGAGCACAGTGCCGCAGCGGAACTTTGCCTACCGGATGAAAGGAGCTCAACCAGTTCATGGTCAAATATCCATTTGTATGTGGGATGAGTCGGGTGCTGTCGGATTTTACAGGCGTATGTGAGAGACAGCCGTTTTCGCCTTAGATCAAGCGGGGGCTCATCAGCGTCTACCAGCAGGCTCGCTCTCCGAGAGGTGCGAAAAGCACCAGTGGCCGTTCTTACACACGCGTGATGGACTGCATCCAGGGGCTGCTTGGTGCCCGTCAGTGCACCGTCATAAACAACCGATCCGTAATCTAAGACTGATCGTATAAGTGCACGATAAAGACGTAATAGTGTGGTTCTGTCATCCCCGTAAGATGTACGTGATGTCATTTTTAAAACGTTTGCACGTTTCATACACTTGTCTCTGACTAGTGACACATGTGGCCCATAGGTGAGTCGCTTGTCAAGTGTGACCCCGAGAAACTTTGCTCGGTCTACAACCGGGATTGTTTTCCCATACATTCGCAGGTGGACATCAGGGCAATAGCGATTTCTTCGGCAGAAGTGAACACACACAGTTTTCTCCGTTGGGAATCTAAAACCGTTTGTGAGGCTCCATTGAGCAAGACGGTCGATACCGAGCTGCAGCTGTCTCTGCGCTGAGACAGACGTAGATGAGCTGATCCACATTGCAAGATCATCAACAAAGAGCGATTTTTCAACAGGAGCATGAATAACGTCACAAATGTCGTTGATTAAGACGCCGAAAAGAGTCACACTGAGCACGCTACCCTGGGGGACGCCGCCTTCCTGTTGGAATCTCCGCGAAAGCACCCTACCCACTCTCACACGAAAGAACCTCTCCCGGATAAAGCTAGCGAGAAAATGGCCCATGTGGCCTCGCACACCCGCGTCAAGGAGTTTTCGAAGTATGGCATGTCGCCATGCCGTATCGTATGCCTTCTCGATGTCGAAGAATACAGCAATCGTATGTTGCTTCAATACAAAAGAGCGGCGAATAGCAGTATCAATGGAGACCAAATGATCAGTAGTTGACCGACCTGCGCGAAACCCACATTGGGCGTTGGCCATGAACCCAGTGCTCTCCAGATACCACATGAGGCGCCGATTTATCATACGCTCAAAAAGCTTGCACGCACTTGAGGTAAGGGAAATGGGGCGGCAGTGTAGGGGATCACTTCCCTCTTTGCCCGGTTTCAGTATGGGGACGACCGTGGCCTCTCGCCAGGCGTCTGGAAAATCAAGTTCAGTCCAAATATGATTGAAAAAAGATAGGAGCGCCCTTCTTGATCGTTCGTTAAGGTTTTTAAGCATATCATAGTGTATGTTGTCCGGGCCAGCTGCTGTGTTCTTTGTATGTGAAAGAGCTAAATTTAATTCGTCAAATGTAAAGAGGTCGTTAAAAGACAGATATTCGCCCGAATTAAAATCTATTGGTGTCCGTTCGCTTATGGTCTTATGTCTGATAAAACGAGGGTCGGTTGTTCCCACACGCCATCGGTCCGACCAAACCATCCCAAACGTATCTGCCACTTCCGCGGGGTCAGTGATATTGTTATTATTGTACTGCAGAACTGGTAGTGGTGTAGGTACGCTCCGGCCCGAAATGTTGTTTATGCGTTTCCAGATTTCGCTAAGAGGGGTCAATCTATTGATGGCGTTGATGTATGTACACCATGATGTTCTTTTAGCGTCCTTAACAGTGCGCCTAGCTAGCGCTTTTGCCCTCCGGAATGATATCAAATTATCGGTCGTGGGGCGCCTCGAAAATATTCTGAAACATCGTCGCCGTTCTCTGATGGCTCGTCCACAACCATCTGTCCACCAGGGGACGGGAATGCGGCGGGGCAGCGGACTAGTTTTTGGGATAGCCTTCCCAGCAGATGAGTTTATGTATGAGCATATCTCTTCATAGTAAGTCGTTGCACTTTTCCCCGGCTCTGGATGAAAATCAAAGATACAATCAGTAGTGAAAACGTCCCAGTTGGCCCTGTGGAAGTTCCAGCGCGGAACTCGTGTCCCAGGGTGAAGGGTGTCCGACCACAGCCATACTGGGTAATGATCGCTTCCGCAGGGGTTACTGTGGGTGCGCCATTGGAAGCGGTTGGCAAGCGAGGAAGAACACAGTGATAGGTCAATAGCGGATGTCGCACCTGACGGCAAGGCAATGTGTGTATGGTGACCAGTATTTAGTATGCATATGTCATTTCGCATAATTATTTCCTCTAAGCGCCTTCCCCGCGTGTTTGTGCGTGAACAGCCCCATATGGTACTGTGCGTGTTAAAGTCTCCTAATATGATATTGTTTGCGGGTAGCTGCTGTATTAGATCTTGGAACTCCCCTTCCGGGAAGGTTTCCCCAGGGGGCAAATATACAGATACTATAGTTAACTTAACGTCTCTTAGATCTAGAGTTGCAGCCACCGCTTGCAGGTCTGTGCGGAGAGGGAATGAAAGAGATGGTACGCTATAATGTATCATAACTGCGACACCTCCATGGGCGACTGTTGTATTTGCTATGTCACATCTGTACGTTTTATAATGATGTAACTGACAACTTTGCTCTGGTTTCAGCTTAGTTTCTTGCAGCGCAACTGCAATAGGTGTTTTCGATGCAACTAATGCCTGTAGGTCAGTGAGGTTGGCCGAAAACCTCGCATGTTCCATTGTAAAATACTACGCTGTGCTGTCATAAAGGAAAGGAAGGAGAGAAGAAGAACTAGCCTTGACGCAAGGATTGTGTTCATCATGATTTGTTACTATGCATATCATAAATCGCTCCACTTGCCAGAGTACTTGAGTGGTGGGTGGTGAATCTGTTCCAGCTTTGGCCAGGACGGTCTCTCGATAGAGGTCGTCTGCGGTCAAATGACTCTCGTGATTGGGAGCGGTGGCGTTCGTCACGGTCAACTGAGTGTGAGTGAGATCGCGGCCGGTCAAGCGGATATCGCTTGCCACTGTTCTGCTGGGGCTGCTCTGGATTGACGTGTAACTCAGTGCGGAAAACCTCGTCTGGTTGGTGATCCTGTAACTGTGTTGGGATCGGAAGCAGTGCTTTGGATGTGCTAGATGATTTCTGTGTTAGAACTGGGGGTGGTGGCGGAGGTGGCATAGTAGACTCGGTACTGGTCTCTGGGGCCAGTGGCGCGGTTGGTGTTGTCATGGGGGAAGCTGTTGTTTCTGAGATTGGGTGTTCGCGGGTGGTTTCGTCACTGCCACTGGTCATGTCACCAGCTTTCAATCGAGGTAGGACAACCCGAGCCCGCTTATTACTGGCCAGCAGTGACTCCACGAAAGTGTGGGTACTGGGGTCGGCCACTGTAGTTACTCCAGGGAGGGGCGGAGAGTCCTCTCTTGCTCTCTTCCCACAGGGGTCACCTACTCCTGCATCTACGGTTTCTCTATTGGAGTCTGCCGTGGGAGGCTCAGCCTCTAGTTGGGGGATCGTTACGTAGGTAGCAACGTGACAGACATCTAGAGTAGTCTGAGTTGCCTTTTCCAAGGTCAGGGTGCGAGTGGAGGTGGCAGTGGTGGTCGTCGGAACAAAGTGCGGCAACAGTCCAGCAATTAGGGACAGAAATTCACGAACTGATAGTCCCATACAGTCACTAACGCTACTGTCCTGGCTCAAGGTTGGACGAGTTTGCGCAGAGGGCTCAGCAGAAGACGTAGAAGCTTTGGTGGAAGCGCTCAGGAGAGCGTTTCTGTATGGCGAAGGAGATGCAGTGGTTTGGGTCACCGGTGGTTTGGGGGCGGGTTCCCTCGGCTTTCCCCTAGTCTTTTGTTTTAGGGATTCTTTGGCTCGAGTCATCCGAGGGCAGGTTCGATCCCAGGCCTCATGGTCTCCTCCACATCCTGCGCATTTCGGTTTCGTGGCAGTACAAGATGTGGATTTGTGTTCCACGTTTCCGCACCTCCCGCATCGCTCCCTGTTCTTACAGACTGAGGCCATGTGTCCAAGTCCTTGGCATTTGTAGCAACGGATAGGGTTCGGAACAAATTCTCGTACTCGAAACGATTGCTAGCCCACATGCACTCTGTCTGGTAAAGACGTATCGGAGAAGGTAAGCAGAAGTGTGCCAGTGTTGTTTGCTTTTTCCTCTCCTTTCCTTGTCAGCTTTTTAACTCCTACGACTCCCTGGCCCTTCAAACCCTCGAGGATTTCGTTCTCCGGTGTGTCACACAGGTCGCGACAGCTTATCACACCCTTGCTGTAGTTTTTTGTCAGATGGGGGAGACTGACACCGGAACCGACACTGAGCGGTTTGCGAGCTTGATGGAGATGGACTGCAATTTGAGGAGTCTGGTAGCAGATTGGTCATCTGCGAGGTGGATCTCCACATATCCGTTCGCATGTCGGAAGACTTCCAAGGGGTTGAAACCACTCAGGGAGTGGTGTAGCTGGAACGGGTTCACCTTCACAGTGTGGTCTCGGATCTTCATAATGAGGACCAGCGGTACACGTTCCGTTCGGGTCTGGCTCGGATTGTCTGAACGGTCGCAAGTTGGAGAGGCCGCACGGTCTACCATATCAGCAGTGTCAGGGGTCAAGCTCAAAATTGTCTGGTTTCGCGCGGGAGGTCTGGCATCGGTAAGGTCCATCGCGGCAGCGGTATCAGAGGGTGGGCTTGGGATGGTCTGTGTCGTAGCGGGGGTCGCGGTCCGTGCGGTCGGTTCGGGAAGAGTGCGTGCATGTAGAGTGGCCATAATGAGTGAATTTACCTTCGGCCCCCCGGGTTGCCAGCTGTCAATAGCTGGGCCCGGGGGGCTGGTACAGTGCCTACGGGGGCAGGTGCGCCCGTCTCAGAGGGGCGAGAGGTACTCACACAACCCCTCCGATCAGAACGCACCCACCCCCTTGACGCCATCAGCCCAGTGGGCCGGCAGGGCCATGAGTCGGACGAAGCAAAAAGCGGCAGCCCTCACGCAGCGGAGACTGCGGTCCACTAGGCGCACGCAACAGGCCGGGGTCTCGAAAAACGACGGTTTCCGAAACCCCGGCCCGCGTCGCGCCCGGCAAGAACTATCACAGTCCCCGCCGCGAAGGGCGCCGCGCCGCACGCCCGAAACATAATCCCCCCTGCCCAGCTGGACCGAGCGACAGTGCCCGTAGACACTGCCGCGTAGCTAGGCCGCCCGCGGCAGCCTACGGACGGCTTACCCCCGGTTGGATCGAGATATCTGGGCCAAAAGGAGCGTGTTGGAGCCCTCGGGACTGACCCGCCCGAGGGGAACCTCAACCCCCCAGGATCCCGTCAACCTCGTCGCCGGGGCTCGAGATAGGCCTCGAGTGGGCGCCTTACACCCATAAAATGCCGAAGAAGGCAAATAACTGTGCAACCAACAACTAAGGCATAACAAGATGACAGGAACTAAAAATAATCAACAAAACAAGAGAACAAAAACAAACAGGAGCTACGTACTGGGAGGTGCAGGACAGAGCTGACCCGATCCAATACGGTTACCGACCAGGTAACAATGGGCCCGTAAGGTAGTCATCAGCACCACCACGGACCTCGTCACCAGAGCCGCCGACAACAGACGCCGACTCTAACCGGCCGAAGTCGGAAGAGGCGGCGGCCGCCGGAGGGCCAGACATGATGAATCCGCGGCGATGCGACGGTGTGCCTCCCAAGGCTGACTGGGGCCCCGGGCGAGTCACACCCCGTTGCTCCAATCTTTACTTGCCGGACGAATCCGGCAAGTGAAGATCGGTCCCCTGAGGGGGGTTTCCAGACCATGATAGCTACGGTATTGAACTTAACACGGCTGGATAGAAAACTTCGTTGCCGTCATTTTTCTCACTCATACCCCCCACTTATCTCTTACGGCTTCCGCGCTAACAGCCGTAAAATACATTTCAAAGTGGTAATTTTATCGGTTCATTTTTGCTTCACACCAGGATTTCGAATGGTTAATATAGATGGAAGTGGATGAAATTCGGGAAAAAGCTAGTTCAAAGACATATCTTGCCATTGCAACAGGTTGCATATCATTGCAACAACAGTGTACCTTTGATTAAATGTAATACCTAATGCTAGTATGCTTCCCGCTCGAAACCTCACCCCGCCGTTCGGCCGTAGCGTCGCTGCGGGCGGCGCACTGGTAGCTGCTATGCGAGACAGATGCTATAGCTATCTACGCATGCTATAGACCAGCGCGAATGCCCGGTGGTGGCAGAGTAGTCTGTCTCGTTTCGGCTCCTCTACTCGTGCGGCGGGCGCGTTGTCTATTAGATATTCATATCAGTCCGGACGGCCGGGTGGCGGCCGTGCGGTAGGGTCCCGCTCGCTGCCGCAACTTGCGACGAATAAAAAACAAAATAGTGGTCAGGAACTGGTTTGCTTGTTTGGTCTGTTGTGTTTTGTTCCTTTATGTGTGTCCAAATCTTACTGTGTATAAGTGTGATAGGTCCGGTAAAAGTGATGTGTTTTATGAGAGAGATAAGAGAGGCCCCATCACTTAAGCCTTCGGGCTTTTGCGTCAATCTATTTGTTATACCTGTCATATTGTTTCCGCCCAATAAAAGTTTTTCATCTATCTATCTACCCACTAGTTAATGCATCCTCTAACCATAGGTAACACTGGGCAAAAGATCCACCGTTGCACACCATTTCTTTCCCAGCCGAATAAACCTCTTTGTGGTGATACCATGACACGTGACTCCTTGCACTCCCTGCTTAAATAAACTGAATAAGCAGTGGCGGATCCAGGCCATTAGTATGGGGGTGGGGCTAAGGAGCTCGAGCATAGGCGGATCCAAGACATCAGTACCGGGGTGGGGCTAGTGAGCTCGAGCATATGCGGATCAAGGGCATCAGTACGGGGTGGGGTTAAGGAGCTCGAGCATAGGCGGATCCAGGACATCAGGACGGGGTTGGAGCTAGGGAGCTCGAGCATAGGCGGATCCAGGACATCAATACGGGGTTGGGGCTAAGGAGCTCGAGCATAGGCGGATCCAGGACATCATTAGGGGGTGGGGCTAAGGAGCTCCAGCATAGGCGGATCCAGGACATCAGTTCGGAGGTGGGGTTAAGGAGCTCGAGCATAGGCGGACCCAGGACATCAGTACGGGGGTGGGGCTAAGGAGATCGAGCATAGGCGAATCCAGGACATCAGCACGGAGGTGGGGCTAAGGAGCTCGAGCATAGGCGGATCCAGAACATCAGTACAGGGGTGGGGCTTAAGAGCTCGAGCATAGGCGGACCCAGGACATCAGTACGGGGATGGGCCTAAGGAGCTCGCTCATAGGCGGATCCAGGACATCAGTACGGGGTGGGGCCTAAGGAGCTCGATCATAGGCGGATCCAGGACATCAGTACGGGGTTGGAACTCGGGACCTCAAGCATAGGCGGATCCAGGACATCAGTACGGTAATGGGGCTAAGGAGCTTGAGCATAGGCGGATCCAGGACAGTACGGAGGTGGGGCCACAGAGTTTGAGCATAGGCGGAACCAGGACATCAGTAAGGGCGTGGGGCTAAGGAGCTCGAGCATAGGCGGATCCAGGACATGAGTACGGGGTTGGAACTCGGGACATCAAGCATAGGCGGATCCAGGACATCAGTACGGGAATGGGGCTAAGGAGCTTGAGCATAGGCGGATCCAGGACAGTACGGAGGTGGAGCTACAGAGTTCGAGCATAGGCGGAACCAGGACATCAGTAGGGGCGTGGGGCTAAGGAATTCGAGCATAGGCGGATCCAGGACATCAGTACGGGGTGGCGCTAAGCAGCTCGAGCATAGGCGGATCCAGGACATCAGTACGGGGATGGGGCTAGGGAGCTCGAGCATAGGCGGATCCAGGTTTACCGATAGAGGAGGCACCGTCCCGGGGGAAGGGGTGTAATCCGGAACATAGGGCGCCACTTTTGACACGCAAAATCCTTCCGATGGGCGCCAATTTTTGCATCTTAGGGGGAAGGGGTGGGAAGTGACATTTCAGGGGGTGCCATCGAATGTTTGAGGGGGCGCCGTGGCCATTTCAGGGGGCGCCGAGGATCGACCAAAGGGGGGGCGGGGAACGTGCCCCTATCCCCCCCGCCGTCCTGAATTCACCTATTAGCTCCAGGCTCCCCGCCATTGCCTCAAAACATCCTCTGCCTATGCTATAGCTGTAGGCATTTTCACATGGGGGGGGACAAGCCCACTAGCCTCGCCCCTTGTATCCGCTATCGTATTTAGACATATAAATAATATATAAATCTCGTTGCACTCTATTCCATATTATCGAACAATATCAATAAGAGGAAATCGGTCATGCAGATTTTGAATCTGGTCTTCAGGTCAATGAAAGGTCTCTGCACATGTGCAGTGAAACTGATGGAAACAGAGGCTATCCCGGTAGCATACGGGTCGATTTTCTTGAAATTTTGTGAACAAGAAAATAACATGAAATGCAAACCACAAACAATGTCATAGTGAAGCTGCACTGCCCTGCGCATGCGCTGTAGAAATCTTAAACATAAGCCTTAAAGGTGAGGATATTTCAGAAGAAGACATGAACAGAGGAGAGCCAACATGTTTAAATTTAGTATGAAAGTTTTGTCACCCTTGCTTACTACAAAGGTTAGTGCGCATGCGCATTAGAACTTATGGTCAGGGAAGCTATCTTGGGAGCCAATAGACCGATTGGGCTTAAACTTTACGAAAAATAGCAGAATACTACCTGCTCGTCCAAAGTCACGGCTGTATGATACGGCATTGTTCTGCGCATGCGCAGTAGGAATTCTAAGGAATATTAGGCTATAAGGGATAGTTTAGACCAAGAGACAAACACACGACATACCAACATGCTTCAGTCAATTATAATGGTATCTTCGCTCTCATTCACTGCAGACTTTACTGCGCATGCGGACTGGGACTTAGGGTAACCGAAGCTAACTCGGCAACAAATAGGCTAAATTGTGCGAAGTTCTCCGGGTATAGGTGAAATATGGTCGGCAAACCCATAATATTTTATATTGTATGTCCTTTCTTCTGGGCATACCCAGTCCTTACTTAACAAACCGAACTTTATACGTGTGTTTATTTATGTGATGACATGAACAGAGGGCAAACGTGGCGCAGTGTGCAGAGACATGTTAGTTTAGAAAAAAGGGCTTACACATGGGATTGAATGGAGTCATAATGAGAACACAAGTCCTCAAGTCCTAACATCGCGTTAGTATATGTATCATACTGCTGAAAACACTCGTCTGTCAATCGAACTGTTTGCCTAACGTACATTGTCACCGGCTTCTCCTGCGCCGGAGCGGCACCTGCCGAGGCCGCAGGCCGAGGTTGTTGTTGTTGTTGTCTGTTCTGAGGGCTGGTATCAGAGACCTAAAACTTTTGTGGATAGAAGGCACTTCCAAATGAATAAGCACCAAGGTTGTCAATTTTCAAAATTTTCAAAATTTTGCCCAGAATTTTGCATTATGTGATTTTTAACTTTTATTTTTCTATTTCTTGCTAATTCATCTAGACTCTTCAAACTTGCACCCTTTTACATCAGGGAAATTTGTAGTTCACACAAAAAGTTGGAAAGAAAAAGGTTTAAATTTAAGTCTCTAAATTAACTTTTAAACATTGCACCCTAAATTTGACATAAAACTCATGATCTAAACTATAAGCTCGAAATATCTGAAGCTACGGCAGTTCAGGTTCTAAGTCAAATATCCACTTATAGGCCTGTTTGTGCAATTCTGCACAAACACAAAAACAAAATGAAAACGGAAATTTGAGGGTCCTTTTTGGCATATTCCGTGAAGGTCTGTATTTCCCAAAATATCATTCAAACCCTTATATCTTCGGATCTAATTAATAAACTTTAGTTTCCATTTCAGATAATAAAAGAGAATAGCCTCCCTTATGATATATTTAGAGATAAAAACTTTCAGACTGAAACTTTTTATTTTATAGGCAAAAATAAAATATAAGTTTTGAAACTTTTTATTCTCAGCCCCCTGGTTTCCAAAACATGATAGCTACGTTATTGAACTTAACACGGCTGGATAGCAAACTTCGTTGCCGTCATTTTTCTCACTCATACCCCCCATTTATCTCTTACGGCGTCCGAGCTATAAGTCGTAATAAAAATTTAAAGTGGTAATTTTATCGGTTCAGTTTTGCTTCACACCGGGGTTTAGGGTGGTTAGAGTCATTGCAGAGAAATGAAATTTTGCATGCAGCTAGGTAAGAGACATATCTTGCCATTGCAACAGGTTGCATATCATTGCGACACCAGTCTACCTTTACTTAAATGTAATACATCATGCTAGTATGTTTCCCGTTTGAAATCTCACCCCGCCGTTCGGCCGTAGCGTCGCTGCAGGTGGCGCTATGGGAGCTGCTATCCGAGACAGATACCACAGCTATCTACGCATGCTATAGACCAGCCCGAATGCCCGGTGGTGGCAGGGTAATCTGTCTCGTTTCGGCTCCTCTACTCGTGCGGCGGTGGCGTTGTTTGTTAGATATTCATATCAGTCGGACGGCCGGGTGACGGCCGTGCGGTGGGGTCCTGCGCGCTGTGGCGACTTGCGACGAATAAAAAACAAAATGGTGGTCAGGAACTGGTTTGCTTGTTTGGTTTGTTGTGTTTTGTTTCTTTACGTGTGTCCAAATCTTACTGTGTATGTCTGTGATACGTCCGGTAAAAGTGATGTGTTTTATGAGAGAGATAAGAGAGGCCCCACCACTTAAGCCTTCGGGCTTTTTGCGTCTATCTCTTTGTTATACCTGTCATATTGTTTCCGTCCAATAAAAGTTTTTCATCTATCTGTCTATCCGCTAGTAAATGCATTCTCTAACCATAGGTAGCACTGGTTAAAGGATCCACCGTTGCACACAATTTCATTTATATGTTATTCATACGTTATTTTATTTCACAATAACATTTCTATCCGAGTGCATACAGCGGGTGGCTAGCCGGTCGGGGCGGACGGGAACCTGACTAGACGGCAGAGGGTGCCGAGGCGTGTTTAGAGATCCGAGGAAGTGAGCAGTGATGCCCTCAGGTATCTAGGGAACGGTAGCAGGGTCCAGACGCGTGCTTAGATAGCTCATGGGAAACATTTCGGACGGGGGAGCAGTGAGGATGGGGGGCTGGTACGGGACTGGAGCCTTCCCCACCATTGCCTCGGAACAGCTTCTAAGTTTGTATTAACCATAGATATTCTGACATTGGGGGAGGGGGAAGTTCAGCCCCTAGCCCCGCCCATTGTATCTACCACCATTTGAATAGCCACCATGTATGTATATAAGCATTTGAAAGATTGAAGATTTCGTTGCACTCCGTAGGAAATAAACGAGCAATATCAATGACAGGAAATCGACCATGCAGATTTCGAATGTGGTATTCAGGTCAACAAAAGGTCACTGCGCATGCGCACTGGAGCTAATGGTAACAGTGGCTATCTCGGCAACCTACGGGTCGATTTTCTTGAAATTTTGTGAACAGAAGAATATCACGAAATGTAAGTCAAAAATGTCATTGAAGCCGCACTGCTCTGCGCATGCGCAACAGAAATTATGAAAATAAGCCTGAAAGGCGAGGATATTTCAGAGGAGGACCTAAACAGAGGGAAAGCCAACGTGCTTAAAGTTAGCATGAATGTTTTGTCACCCTTGGTAACAACAAAGCTCAGTACGCATGCGCATTAGAACTTATGGTCATGGAGGCTATCTCGGGAGCCAATAGACCGATTTCGCTCAAATTTTTGCCAGTAAAAGCAGAATAGCATCTGCTAATCCTAATTGATGGCATTATGACGCTGCACTATTATGCGCATGTGCAGTAGGAATTCTAAGGAATAAGACCAGGAGGGATCATTTAGACCAGGAGACAAACAAACGGCATATTAACATGCTTCAGTCAACTATAACGGTATCTTTACTCTCATTCACTGCATATGTTTCTGCGCATGCGGACTGGGAGTAGGGTAACCGAAGCTAACTCGTTAACAAATTGGCTGAATTGGGTGAAAATCTGCAGGTATAGGTGAAATACGGTCGGCCAACCCATCATATTTTATAATGTATCTCCTTTCTTCTGGTCATGCCCAGTCTTTATTTAACAAAACAACCATTATACGTGTGGTTATCTATGTGATGACATGAACAGAGGGCAAACGTGACGCAGTGTGCAGAGACATGCTAATGTAGCAAAACATGGGCTTACACAGGGGATTGAATGGAGCCATAATGAGAACACAAAACCTGAAACTCCAACATTGCGTTGTTATAAGTATACTGCTGAAAACACTCGCCTGTCAATCGAACTGTTTGGCTAACGTACATTGTCACCGGCTTCTCCTGCGCCGGAGCGGCACCTGCCGAGGCCGCAGGCCGAGGTTGTCTGTTGTTGTCTGTTCTGAGCGCTGGTATCAGAGACCTTAAAATTTTGTGGATAGAAAGCACTTCCAAATGAATAAGCACCACGGTTGTCAATTTTCAAAATTTTCAAAATTTTGCCCAGAATTTTGCATTATGTGATTTTTAACTTTTATTTTTCTATTTTTTTGGTATTTCATCTACAGTCTTCAAACTTGCACCCTTTTACATCAGGCAAATTTGTAGTTCACACAAAAAGTTGTAAAGAAAAAGCTTTAAATTTAGGGCTCTAAATTAGCTTTTAAACTTTGCACCCTAAATTTAGCATAAAACTCATGGTCTAAACTACAGGCTCGAAATATCTGAAGCTACGGCAGTTCAGGTTCTGAGTCAAATATCAACTTAAAGGCCGGTTTGTGCAGTACTGCACAAACACAGAAACAAAACAAAAACGGAAATTTAAGGGTCCTTTTTGGCCCATTCCG
The DNA here is from genome assembly GCA_034440635.1 of Lepas anatifera. Taxonomy (NCBI): domain Eukaryota; kingdom Metazoa; phylum Arthropoda; class Thecostraca; family Lepadidae; genus Lepas; species Lepas anatifera. Next base: position 452,091 of record JAOTON010001302.1, read on the forward strand.
TGAAGGTCTGCATTTCCGAAAATATCATTCAAACCCTTATATCTTCCGATCTAATTGATAAAAATTAGTTCCCATTTTAGATAATAAAAAAGAATAGCCTCCTTTATTATATAATTAGAGATAAAAATTTTCAGACTGAAACTTTTTATTTTATAGGCAAAAATAAAATATAAGTTTTTACAATTTTTATTCTCAGCCCCCTGCTTTCCAGACCATGATAGCTACAGTATTGAACTTAACACGGCTGGATAGAAAACTTCGTTGCCGTCATTTTTCTCACTCATACCCCCACTTATCTCTCACGGCTTCCGCGCTATAAGCCGTAAAATACATTTCAAAGTGGTAATTTTATCAGTTCATTTTTGCTTCACACCGGGGTTTAGGGTGGTTAGAGTCATTGGAGGGAAATTAAATTTTGCATGCAGCTAGGTAAGAGACATACGTCGACATTCCATCTGCATAGATATCAATGAAACACCAAGTTACCTTTACAAACATGCCGTTTCTCTACGCATCGTTGTAGCAAATCACCACGCGTCACCCCTGCGTCCGCGTCGCAGCAACGCCGGCGATCGGAGCAGCCGTTTCTGTTTATTTATGGTCTGGTAAAAAAGTACCCAATACTACCCATAATGCATCACAAGTAATTAGAGTACCGTAAAAGTCCGAGTTTACAATAAGAGTATTATGTTTCTGTTTTTGGACCATGGGTGGATCCAGGGAATAAGTAGGCTAGGTGCCCCCCCCCACCCTTCTCCCCCATCCCCTCCCCCAACCCCCAATCGACCATCGGCGCCCTCTGAAATTGTAAAGACACGTCTCTCAAGGTCGATGACGCTCCCTGAAATGTCGCTTCCCATACGCGGATCCAGGTTTGCTGTCACCAAGATGGGCTCTTTGGTGTGGCTGTGAATTATGGTTGCGTAGCGGTTAGGACCTCTTCGAGGGCGATGAAGATACTTTTTGTACTAAGTCCAATTTATTTTCCCACGTTTAGCCTGGCGTTGTGAACAGGCCGTAACTCAGGAGCAGTTCCAACACTCTGCACTGTCAGCAGCCTCCTCGTCACCACTGGTCACATGTTACGGAGCTGACCGGCAGAACTTCCCCGTCGCAATGGCGAATGCGAAACACGACTGTCTACTAAGCGCCGAAGGCGGCTGTTTATATACGGTTTGATACCGGATGCTGACGAGTTGACTGAGAACATTCCATCATCCAGAAATGAGGGCAACTGTGGATTTCCGAGAATACTGGGTACCAGAGTACGCCAGGTGTCTGCGAACCGGGGTGTGATGGGGTCCAATCTTAATGCAATATCCTGTCGGCACTTCAGATCTGCATAGCACTAATGGAAGTCCATTAGTTTTATGAGCGCTATGAACTCAGTGACTGCCATTCCCATGCCAAAGGCACGAGGATTTGGCGTCTTGGCCTTGAAGCGGTCACCTCTAAGCAGGGTTAACGCTCGGTGCGGCCACGTAGATTGGCACATGTCGGTGCAAGTTTGCGAACACGTCGGTGCAAGTACTCAAGCATGCTCTGACTGGGTGTAAAGCATTAGGTTTGACTATGGAGAGGGCTGTTTTTAAGCTTTATGAATTCAGAAATTTAGTAGTTTTAAAGGGGTGAATAAAATCTTTATTACATCACAGCGCGAGGTCCTTTAGATGAAATTTTGATGTTCTCTTCAAAATTTTCGTCTCTGTTTCAGTCGTCTCATCCGATCCAATACCATTACAGAATTCAAATAACCTAGAGTATTTACATTATATGAATATATGACAAGACAGCGAGCAGTTATCTTCAATTCCGGTGACCTTATACATGACATACATACATATATCACTGCAACACATACAAACATTTACATACTGAAAATGTAACCTAAAACAGACATCTCGTCAAGGGATGTGTTAAATAGCCTTTCTGATTGACCACTCTCAATGTCACGTTTCGGATATAACCTAATTATGGCCATACTAACCATATGTCTTGCCATCCGATCACATCTGACATCTTGTCAAGGCGTTTGCATCTAATAGTGAATCCATTTCTATCAAATGTCTGATTATTCCTTTATGTCGAAACTCACATTTCACTCGCAAGTGAAGAACACGGATTTACGTATCACATATTACTTGAATAGCATGGCAGCCATGTTTGCCATATTTGCACTGAACAGTTTAAACATTTTCATTCTCTGTTCATTACTCAGAGAGGTACTGGAAGTTGTCGCATTGCACTTATTACCGTTCATTACGTTCTCTTTATCAACAGTTTTACACTGTGCAACATTACTATTTACATTATTTACATCAATGTCTGATATATCAGAATCAGACGAGTCATCTGCAGCGATGACTTTATCAGGGGGACTATCGTCTTCTGAATCTTCCGAATCTATTTCTCGGTCACGCTTGACCGGCACATACTCTTCTGCGTTTGGATTAAGATCCGAGTCCATTGATTCACAGTTACGTTTGGCATCAGGTAACGGCGATTCTACGTTACGTTTTGAACATAATTCCTTTTCATCCTGAAGTTGCTTAGCTAATTTTGGTAATGGAATGTCATCTTCTTCATCTGAGGTGGGGTTATGCATTCTTTTTGCCAACCGAGAAAGTGGAATGTTATCCTCATCTTCAGAGGTTATATCAGATTTTGATCGGCCAGACCTAGTACGAAACTGAGGATCAGGTGATGCGGGTTCTGAAATCCTAAATGGCATTGGAATTGTATCCATATCATCATCATAAGAAAATCTCGAACTACGTGGTGGCTGAACTCTAACGGGGATCTGAGATTTTGATTTCTCCTCATACTTTTGATTAATGTGAGTCAGTTCGTTCGAAATGTTACACCACGGTGTATTGGGATTTGCCATTCTCAGGCTCTAAGCGTTTACAGTTTTTGTACCACCTTCTAGTTGATGCTTGATTACAAATGTTACATCGCTAAGCGCTTTTACGATACGATAGTATGGGCGCCAATGAGAAGTCAATTTAGTGGTTGAACCAGGGGCAATAGATGAAACTCGAAAGTAAACCATGTCTCCAATTTTGAACTTGATAGGCTTTGACTTGCGATCATAGTATAATTTATTTTTCTCGTGTCCAAAAGCCAGATTATGTCTAACTTCATGATACGCGCGGCTAATATTTTCTAACATAGTGGGAACGTAATCCTCACCTTGATACCTGTACTTATGTGAAAGCAAAGTGTCCATTGGGAGAACAGGGTCACGACCATATACAATGTAGAATGGACTATGCTTAGTTGTTTCGTTTTTGGCAGTACGATAGGCCGAAAGTATTGATGGTAACTTTGTATCCCAGTCGCGTTGATTTTTGCCTACTAACTTTGCTAACATATCATTTTGAACACGATGGTACCTTTCACAACGTCCGTTTGACTGCGGGTGATATACAGAAGTCCGAATTTGTTTGATATTAAAGAAGGCTAAAATTTGTTCTATTACTACGTTACAAAATTCTGTTCCATTGTCCGAAACGATGACACGTGGGCATGCATGCCGAGAAATAATGTGTTCTATGAGTATTTGAGCGACTGTTTCTGCGCTTTTGGAATCAGTAGCGAACGATTCGAGCCAACCTGAAAATAAATCAACTATATTGATAATAAAACGATTTCCATTGTAGCTCTGTGGGAATGGACCACAAGTATCGATGGCTATCATCTCGAATGGATATTTCGGGATTTGCATTTCCTGATGGGGTGGGCGTTGCTTTTTGAGTTTCCGCATATTACACGCTACACAAGTTTTCAAATGATTCACTACATCACGATACATACCAGACCAATAATAACGAGATCGAAGTTTATCATACGTTTTGTCAATGCCTAGATGACCTCCAAAATAACCTGAATGAATTTCTTCAAACCTGAATGAATTTCTTCAACTAACGGCTTCTGCAGAAATTTGGGGATGCACAATTGAAGACCGGGATGTGGGGTACATTTAGAAGTATCTGTAATACGGTACAGTATACTATCTAGTACTACATAGTGTTTAGAAATATCACTATGATTTGGATCGTCTGGGTCTTGCAAGATTTTTATAATCTTCTGGATTTCTTTGTCCTTACTCTGGAGGGTTTCAAAATCAGGATGCTTCGCCAGAAATTCCTGGAATTTCTGCTGCGGGTCTAAACTTTCATCAGAGGGGCATGATTCAACTGTGGCGTCCAACTTCACACGTGGTGCATGGTCGGAATCGATGATATTTATATTCATGGGTTCATCTCTCTGAGGTTCCAATCTAGAGAGGCTATCGGCCACAGTATTTTGTCGACCCGTGACATATTTGATGTCACATCCATATTCGTCGAGTATAATTGCCCAACGTTGAATTCGGGGATTCCTCATCTCTGCAGTGAAGAGATGTTTGAGCGGCTTGTGATCTGTCATGATTGTAAATTTTGAACCGAAAAGGTAGGGACGGAGTTTTTGAACGGCATACACGATGGCGTATCCTTCTTTTTCTATGACAGGCCAATTGAGTTGGGATTTGTTGAGCTGATGCGATACGTATTGTATCACACGTTCACATTGATCAGGTTCTTGAACTAGGGCAACTCCGATTGAATGGTTCGACGCGTCTGTGTACAATTGATAGGGTTTTCTGGTATCTGGGTAGGCCAAAATAGGGGCGTCTGTCAACACTACTCTCAAAGTATCAAATGATTCCTGACATTGGTCAGTCCAGTGGAAACGTGCGTTTTTCTTCGTCAACTCCGTCAGAGGCTTTGCAATTTTCGCAAACTTTGGAATAAATCTCCGATAATAAGAACACATACCAATGAATGAACGTACCCCTTTGAGTGTGGTAGGTGCTTTGAGATCTCGAATGACTTCTACTTTAGACTTGTCTGGCTGAATGCCACTTGCTGAGACTACATGTCCAAGATCTTTCACTTCCTGTTTGAGGAAATCGCATTTTGACATTTTTAGCTTGAGGCCTGCCTTACGCGGCCTGTTGAACAGGTCCTCGATGTGTTCCAAATGCTCTTCGAACGTTTTTGAGAATATTATGACATCATCGATATACGCGATTGCAAATTTGCGTTATATGCCTTGCAAAACTTTGTTCATGAGTTCCGAAAATAGCGCAGGAGCATTTGTTAATCCAAAAGGAAGAACATTCCAAGAATAATGTCCGAAAAAACATGTAAAAGCAGTTTTATCAATTGAGTCTTGATCGGCCATGGCAATTTGCCAATAACCACTTTTTAGGTCCAGAGAGGTGAAGTACCGTGATCCTTCAAGCTATGCTAAGATATCATCAATACGCGGCAGTGGGTAACTATTTTTGACAGTGGTCTGGTTAAGTTTTCGATTATCTACGCAATAACGCTTTCCACTGTCCTTTTTGTCAACAATTACAATGGGACTAGCCCAGGGGCTTTGGCTAGGTTGTAGGACTCCAGCTTTTAGTAGCTCCTCAATATGGTCTTCTACCATTTGCCTTTGGCTAAACGGCAGACGATATGGTCGTTGCTTGATTGGAGCATTGTCCCCAGTGTCGATTTTCATTGTTACCAAATCAGTACGGCCTAAATCTGTTTCAGTTTTGGCAAACAAGTCTGAATTTCGTTCAATGAGTTGCTCAATTTGATTTTTCTGATGTTCCGGGACGTGAGAAAGATCCGCTTTCTGAATTTTCATGGCAGGGTCCAATTCAACTTTTGAAGCTACGTTAATCTGCTCACTTGGTTCGTTTGATTCGCTTGGTTCACTCTCTTGAACAGCGTTGATTTCCGATGCATCAAGCACTTCAGCAAGTCCTATGACTTGTCTGGAAGGCAGAGTGTGGTCACGTGTGGTAGTGTTTACAATCACAGCTGGTAGGTGACCTTTTTCATTCAGTCTACTCACTGAGTTGAGCAGTATGAGGCCAGGTTCGTCGCAAAAGTATGGAGTGTTACTCAACGGTTGTATCACACAATCCTGATCGATGAACTGAACGCGATTTACATTCGCTGGCACCTCTACATATGACTGAGCGGGGATGGTTGTTTTCTCTGGTAACCTTACCAGGGAGGTGATCGACTGACAATGCAAGTGCTGAGGGCGCAGAGGAATGACATGATTGTGAATATTCATAGTCTTCTTTCCGAAATCTAATTTGACGCCGAATTCACTAAGAAAATCATTACCTAAGATGCAAGCATGTTTTAGACCTTTGACAACTTGAAATTTGAACTTTCGACAGAATTTAGAAACTTCAACTGGAAGAACAGCTGTGCCAAAGTTCTTAAGTTTCTGTCCAGTAACAGATTCAAGGGGAGCACAGTTTTTAGAGAAGTCAGATACATGTTTGGATGAGATTTTGTCGAAAAACTCCTGTGATACTATTGAAATGTCGGCACCTGTGTCTACAAGAGTGTACGCTTTCCTATTTCCTAAATAAATCCAACACATTGGGGTATCTCGTTTTATGAAAATTCTGGCGATATTGTCCTTGGGACCTGGGGTTTCTATGTTTTCCGTCTGTTCAGTCCCGACAACAGATGGACCATTCAGTTTTCCGGCTGCTGAGGGCCAGAGAATGCGGCTTGCCTTGCTCTGCATACGCGTTGGGTATGTCCAGCCTTTTGGCAATATTCGCAAATGGGACGACCATCAGGGGTCCATTGAAACTTTTGAGGCGGGTCAGTCGGTCTAACATTGGGTGGAACATTTTGCTGACTCTGCAAATGAGTCCTTGGAGGCTGACTTTGATTTTGCCTGGGCCACTGGTTTGGCTGTTGTCGCTGAAATTGGCGGTCGTTCCGGAGAGGCGCCTGGAAATGGCGTGAATTTTGAGGCTGTCCCTGATATGGACGTCGAGAATGTGGCTGAGTTTGATGTTGAGGTGGACTAGGATGTCCAGCTCTTTGACTTTTACCTACGGTTTTCGCCAACTTGTCGATTTTTGAGCCAACGTCAGAGAGGCATTTTTCTAACTTATCGATCCTTTCGCTTTGAGCGTCATTCCGAACTATGTCTATTTCCATAGGTTCCTCTATGTCTAGCTTACCGCGGCAGAGTTCAAATGTCCTATCAGTTTGTCGTTCATCACTCGCGAACTTTACTGCTTCCTTCAGGGAAGTGAACTTCTTTCTAATAAGAGCTCTGGCTAGACGGTCGTCAATTACCCCTTTTTTAAATATCTCTACCAAAGTGGTTTGCCAATCAGGACTGTTGAGATTGTCGAAAACGTCGCTAGCAACGTCCTGAAGCCGTTCTGCAAAATTTTGCATGAGTTCGCCTTTCTTTTGCCTAACTTTTTGTAGCTTCTCCCGTGCACAGTAGGGGTCTTTCAGATCCCTATACCTGTCCCTCAGGTGTTTTCGTAGCTCCAGCCATTTTAGCTTTGGGTTCTCAGAGATCAATTGGCAGGCCAATTTACCTGCAGGTCCATTCAAAGTTCGGGTAGCCAAAACTAACATTCGCGAATCGTCGGTTGAGATGGCAATAGAATCCATATCCCTAACCCAATCATGAAATTTATTAGAACTTTCGCCGGAAAATGACCTGACGTGCTGAGTTAAGCCTTGAACTCGGATCTCCATTGAGATGTCACGCATGGTGTCAATTAAAGCTTTATCAGCTGTAGTGGCTATAATTTCTATCAGTTGCTAACAAGATTAATAATAAAGCAATGCAGATTCAACAGTTTTCAAGGAAATGGTAAGGATGCACCTTACTTGTGGTTTTGAAGCGGTGGCTGATGGCGAACACAGTGTCAAAACAAAACTTGAACTTCAGATGATGGCAGAACGATGCGTTGAAAAATATCTGGGAGCGTTGAAAAATATCTAGAAGCGATGAAAAACCACTTGAAGCGTTGAAAAACTATTGAAAGCGTTGAAAAACTGCTAGAAGCATTGGAAAACTTTTCTAGAAGTGATGTTAGCAGACTTGAAGCGGAGAAGTCGGCTTATAACTCGAAAAAGTGGAGTACTAGTAGAGATGTTGATCAAACTTAAAGAAAACTTGAAGTTCTGGATGAGTTGTTGTACACTTAAGTTGGATGAAGATTTTTCAGAATCCTTGTAGAGCTCTAAAAACCAGATAGACGTATTGCTGAGACTGTGCGGATTCCAAAAATATATAGTTTATATATACTAAAATTTGATGTTGTTAGCACCTTTTTCCCTATGTACGCCACTGCTGGTGGGTGCTAAAGCGAGCAGCTGAGTCACTCGGGTCAGCGACGGCGCAGGCGGTGATGATTAGTCACCACTAGCGAGCGACAGCTGACACAACAATGTGGTGCGGGGGCTTGGCGTTCGATGACCTTGACGTCGGTGGTAGTACGGCGGCGGCTCGCGGCGGCGCGCGGGCGGTGTTGCGTCACAGCAGCGAGGGGTGACGTCAGGAGCGTGTTATGCGCGGCTACTGGCAATCGAGCGCTCTGTAGTTTTATAGGCTTTTGCGAGCGTTTTTGAACTTGGAGATAAATTTTTTCTTGCCAATGGGGTTTGTGGAGACGAATTCTTGAGACTGGCAGGGAAGTTGAGTCGCTGGTGACGAGTTGAGTCTTTGATGACTTAGACCCAAAGTGGAGTGCTGGCAGGAGTGTGGATGTCGATGGTAGCTGGCTGGCTGAGTCCAAAAATTTTTCTAAGTCACGTGGCTTAGAAAATTAAAGTTGATAACTTGGTCCGCTTGCAGTTATATTATAGATGTTATTAGATCCGGGTCACGAAGCGCCATTCATATGTCACCAAGATGGGCTCTTTGGTGTGGCTGTGAATTATGGTTGCGTAGCGGTTAGGACCTTTTCGTGGGCGATGAAGATACTTTTTGTACTAAGTCCAATTTATTTTCCCACGTTTAGCCTGGCGTTGTGAACAGGCCGTAACTCAGGAGCAGTTCCAACACTCTGCACTGTCAGCAGCCTCCTCGTCACCACTGGTCACATGTTACGGAGCTGACCGGCAGAACTTCCCCGTCGCAATGGCGAATGCGAAACACGACTGTCTACTAAGCGCCGAAGGCGGCTGTTTATATACGGTTTGATACCGGATGCTGACGAGTTGACTGAGAACATTCCATCATCCAGAAATGAGGGCAACTGTGGATTTCCGAGAATACTGGGTACCAGAGTACGCCAGGTGTCTGCGAACTGGGGTGTGATGGGGTCCAATCTTAATGCAATAGCCTGTCGGCACTTCAGATCTGCATAGCACTAATGGAAGTCCATTAGTTTTATGAGCGCTATGAACTCAGTGACTGCCATTCCCATGCCAAAGGCACGAGGATTTGGCGTCTTGGCCTTGAAGCGGTCACCTCTAAGCAGGGTCAACGCTCGGTGCGGCCACGTAGATTGGCACATGTCGGTGCAAGTTTGCGAACACGTCGGTGCAAGTACTCAAGCATGCTCTGACTGGGTGTAAAGCATTAGGTTTGACTATGGAGAGGGCTGTTTTTAAGCTTTATGAATTCAGAAATTTAGTAGTTTTAAAGGGGTGAATAAAATATTTATTACAATTGCCTATCGGGGGCGAGGTGGAAGGGGAAACTTCCTGGTGGGCGCTATCTACATCAGGGACGCCACTTTTGGCCGGAAAAACCTATCAAGTAGGCGCTAAAACCTATCAGTAGACCCCGATACCTGCATCTCGGGGAAAACGACATTTCAGGGGGATGCCATCGAACTTTCCAGGGGTTTCCGGGACAATTTCAGGGGGTGCTAAGATTCTATGGAGGGCACCTGTCCCCTTTCCCCCTTGGATCCGCCTATGTCGTTTCGCGGGGGGGCACGGAGGTGGGGTCGTTACGGGTGTGGGGGTAAGGAGCTCGAGCATAAGCGGATCCAGGACATCAGCATGGGGGTAGGGGCTAAAGAGTTCGAGCATAGGCGGGCCCAGGACATCAGTACGAGGATGGGGCTAGGGAGTTAGAGCATAGGCGGATCCAGGACATCGGTACGAGGGTCGGGCTAGGGAGTTAGAGCATAGGCGGATTCAGGACATTAGTACGGGGATGTGGCTAAGCAGCTGAGCATTAGCGGATTCAGGACATCAGTACGGGGTGAGACTCGGGAGTTCCAGCATAGGCGGATCTAGGACATCTGTACGGGGGTGGAGATAAGGAGCTCGAGCATAAGCGGATTCAGCTGATCAGTACGGGGGTGGGGCTCGGGAGCTCGAGCATAGTCGGATCCAGGACATCAGTAGGGGGTGGGGGCTAAGTAGTTCGAGCATAGGCGGAACCAGGGCAGTACAGAGGTGGGGCTACGGAGTTCGAGTATAGGCGGATCTAGGACATCTGTACGGGGGTGGAGATAAGGAGCTCGAGCATAGGCTGATCCAGGACATCAGTATGGGTGTGGGGCTAAGGAGCTCGAGCAGAGGCGGATCTAGGACATCAGTACGGCGGTGGGGCTAAAGGGCGAGTATAGGCGGATCAAGGACATCAGTACGGTGGTGGGGCTAAGAAGCTCGAGCATAAGCGGATTCAGCTGATCAGTACGGGGGTGGGGCTTGGGAGCTCGAGTATAGTCGGATCCAGGACATCAGTAGGGGGTGGGGGCTAAGTAGTTCGAGCATAGGCGGATCCAGGGCAGTACAGAGGTGGGGCTACGGAGTTCGAGCTTAGGCGGATCCAGGACATCAGTAAGGGGGTGGGGTAAGGAGCTCGAGCATAGGCAGATCCAGGACATCAGTGGGGGGGGTAGGGGCTACGGAGTTCGAGCATAGGCGGATCCAGGACATCAGTAAGAAAGTGGGGTAAGGAGCTCGAGCATAGGCGGATCCAGGACATCCGTAGGGGGTAGGGGCTAAGGAGTTAGAGCATAGGCGGATCCAGGACATCAGTACGGAGGTGGGGCTAAGAAGTTCGAGCATAGGCGGATCCAGGACATCAGTACGGTGGTGGGGCTCGGGCGTTCCAGCATAGGCGGATCCAGGACATAAGTAGGGTGGTAGGGGCTAGAGTTCGAGTATAGGCGAATCCAGGGCAGTACGGAGGTGGGGCTACGGAGTTCGAGCATAGGCAGATCCAGGACATCAGTTCGGCGGTGGGGCTAAGGAGCTCGAGCATAGGGGGATCCAGGACATCAGTGCAGAGGTGTGGCTCCGGAGCTCGAGTAAAGGCGGATCCAGGACATCAGTACGGGGGTGGGGCTAAGGAGATCGAGCATAGGTGGATCCAGGACATCTGTACGAGGGTGGGGCTAAAGAGCTGGAGCATAGGCGGATCCAGGACATCAGTATGGGTGTGGGGCTAAGGAGCTCGAACAAAGGCGGATCCAGGGCATCAGTACGGGGGTGGGGCGAAGGGGTTCGAGTATAGGCGGATAAAGGACATCAGTACGGAGGTGGGGCTAAGGAGCTCAAGCATAAGCGGATCCAGGACATAGCACAGGGGTAGGGGCTAAAGAGTTCGAGCATAGGCGGATCCAGGACATAAGTACGGGGGCGGGGCTAAGGAGCTCGAGCATAAGCGGAGCCAGGATATCAATACGGGGGTAGAGGCTAAGGAGTTTGAGCATAGGCGGATCCAGCATATCGGTACGGGGATGGGGCTAAGGAGATCCAGCATAGGCGGATCCAGGACATCTGTACAGTGGTGGGGCTAAGGAACTCGAGCATAGGCGGATCCAGGACATCAGTATGGGTGTCGGGCTAAGGAGCTCGAGCAGAGGCGGATCCAGGACATCAGTACGGGGCTGGGGCTAAGGAGCTCGAGTATAGGCGGATCAAAGACATCAGTACGGGGGTGGGGCTAAGGAGCTCGAACATAAGCGGATCCAGGACATCATTAAAACAGGTAGGGGCTAAAGAGTTAAAACATAGGCGGATCCAGGACATCAGTACGGGGGTGGGGCTAAGGAGCTCGAGCATAAGCGGATTCAGGACATCAGTACGTGGGTGGGGCTCGGGAGCTCGAGCATAGGCGGATCCAAGACATTAGTAGGGGTAGGGGCTAAGGAGTTCAAGCATAGGCGGATTCAGGGCAGTATAGAGGTGGGGCTACGGAGTTCGAGCATAGGCAGATGCAGGACATATGTAAGGGGGTTGTGTAAGGAGCTCGAGCATAGGCGGATCCAGGACATCAGTTCGGTGTTGGGGCTGAGGTCTCGAGCTGGGGCATAACTCGGTAACAAATAGGCTGAATTGGGTGAAAATCTGTAGGCATAGGTGAAATACCGGAAAACCCATCATATTTTATATTGTATCTCCTTTCTTCTCGTCATGCGCAGTCTTTGCCTAACAAAACAAACATTGTATGTGTGTTTATTTATTTGATGACATGAACAGAGGGCAGGCGTAGTGCAGTATGCAGAGACATGCTAATTTAGGGAAACATGGGCCTAGACTGGGGATTGAATGGAGCCATAATGAGAACACAAAACCTAAAACTCCAACATTGCGTTGTTATAAGTATCAAACTGCTGAAAAAACTCGCCTGTCAATCGAACTGTTTGGCTAACGTACATTGTCACCGGCTTCTCCTGCGCCAGAGCGGCACCTGCCGAGGCCGCAGGCCGAGGTTTCACTATTTTTTCCAATTTCCACAAGATATCTGGTCTGGACCTTAATTACCGCAAAACACAAGCCCTCTGGGTGGGGAGAGGAGCCCGCTATCAAAGTAAAATCTGTCCTGAGTTTGATATTCAATGGCCGGAAGACACTATGGAGGTTCTAGGCGTTAAAATATCAAATGATTCGAATACAGATATGGCCAGAATAAACTACGAAAATAAATTTGAACGCCTGAAAAGCCGTTTGACGCCATGGAACGGTAAACATCTGACAGCTTTCGGAAGAATACACCTTGTCAAATCCGAGATGCTGTCTCAGCTTGTGTACCTTATGACTATCCTCCCGGCACCTAAACCAGATTTTGTCAAAGAGGTTGAACGGGTGATCTTTGGCTTTGTTTGGGGCAGTAAGAGAGACAGAATCAAGCGAGCAACGCTCAAATCAAAATATAAAAATGGAGGACTTCAGATGCCAGATCTGATGACCCAAGCAAAAAGCCTGAAAACTCAATGGATATAGAAATATGTTGATAGAGATAATAAAGCTAAATGGAAGACAGTTATGGAAGATAAATTGTCTCTAAACGATCATATCACCGTTTTTCACTGCTGTGGAAACCTTAATCTTCTACGGCGTGTTGTCAAAAATCAGTTCTGGTTAGAAGTCGGCTTAATGTGGATGGAAATAAACCAATTACAGGAAGACGACAGGTCATGCCTTTTCAACCAGGTTATGTGGTGCAACAAGTATATAAACCTAGAACAGAACCAGGCGCTAAAGAGAAAATATATAATTGAGAAAGGAATACTCAAAGTCAAGGATCTGTTCAATCACGCCCAAAATATGTTTCATTCGGCGAACGAAATTGCCTCCAAATATAACATTCACCCAATGAAAGCTCTCTCTTTACTAAGGTCGGCACCTCAACAGTGGAAACAAACGATTATTGCCAACCAAGCAATTGTTTCTGAAGAAAATGATTGTTTTGAATTTCTTAGGGCCCCGCCAAAAACAGCTAAATGGTCTTACATGTGGTTGATGGAACGAGAGGAAGATCAAGGAAACGAAAAATGTAACGATAAATGGCAATTTCAGTTAAACGAACAAGAGCCCATTCAGTGGTCAAAAGTTTATGAAAGACTGCATAGCTCTACGGAGGATATTAACTTGAAATGGCTGCAGTACCAATGCATAAAAAGAATTTTGCCTACCAACAGACTCATGTTCATATACGGGCTTTCAGAAAGTGACAAGTGCAAAACATGCCCTATGTATTCTGAAACAATTATGCATCAGTTTTGGTACTGTCCCTCTATTCGAAACTTGTGGAACGGAGTCGATACACTTCTTGAATAACCAAGTCATATTTCCTGCAGACAGGTCTTCTTTGGTATAGAACTAGGCAATACGAGCAAATCACACTTAGCCAACACGTTGATTATGCTCACAAAACAGTTTATCTGGCAACATAGAAAAAATCACAGATACCTGACCTATCAAAACTTTCAGCGGCATTTAAACAAATACATTGCACTCGAGAAATACACGTCAAAAATAAGGGGAAGAGAGGCAAAATATAATCAGAAGTGGGGGCAATTAAACATTAGATTGCAACAGACACAACATTAACATAAGTACAACCGATAACCCACACACGCACACTGTACACAAACAGCACTCAGGCAGCTCACAACCTTGGAAAGTAATACGTCGAAAAGTTGTGAACCTCCCGTGCGCCCGTGCCGCGCCGGGAGTTGGCGAGCGATGTGATCGGTGCGCCAGGCGGCTGGAATATATAAGTGTTGTAAAGTATGTTGGGCTTGTGGTGGCTGGATGTAGTGTGCGGGAGCCATTTGCCGGAGAGCTGCAGTGGCACCAAACGAGAGTATGGCAGAAAATATGGCGATGACGTGTTAACCTGTGTCAAAATAGTTCGAGTGTCCCTATAATGCGCGATGGTAGAGATTGGTGTTATGATACCTACTTGAAACTGAGCCCACTGGCGGATGCTCACTGACCCCTGCCTGGTGCTCCGGCGGCGGGCGTTCGGCACCAACGGTAGTGAGTGGGCCCCGCATCACCGGGCTCCCTGGGTCCGTGGATGCGGGGTAGGCGCCGGGCTTGCCCGGTGCCTGGTGCCGGGGGCCTGCCGATGGTGACTGGTCATTGTCGGCGGCTCTCCGGCGCGGAGTCTCCTGCCGGCCCCCGCGTCCCTTGGGCCCCTTGGGTCTGGGAGCGCGGGGCGGGCGCCGGGGTCAGGGCCCTGGCGTCCGCCCCGGGGGTGGTGCCGGGCGTCCCGCCGCCGGGCGGGGGTCGCGCGCGTGTGTATGTATGCTGTGTTTCACAATCCGGGGAAAGTGTATGCTACGAACGTGAAAGCGCTACCTGTTGTGCCAGCTCAAGTTCAGGAAAATGACAGCAAATCGATGCAAATATACCACCGGCGGCAAGCCGTGGCAAACTGAAAAAAGACCACCCCTTCAGGACATGCAGATCCCGAAATATCCATTCGAAATGATAGCGATCGATACTTGTGGTCCTTTCCCTCAGAGTTACAATGGAAATCGGTTTATCATTAACATAGTTGATCTTTTTTCTGGTTGGCCCGAGTCATTCGCCACTGATTCAAAAAGTGCGGAAACAGTCGCTCAAATACTCATTGAACACATCATCCCTCGACACGCGTGCCCCCGTGTCATCGTTTCGGACAATGGAACATAATTCTGTAACGTAGTAATTGACCAAATCTCGGCATTCTTTAATATCAAGCACATTCGAACTTCTGTGTATCACCCTCAGTCCAACGGACGTTGTGAAAGGTACCATCGCGTTCAAAATGATATGTTGGCAACGTTAGTGAGCAAAAACCAACGCGACTGGGACACAAAGCTTCCTTCAATTCTTTCGGCGTATCGTACTGCCAAAAACGAAACAACAAAACACAGCCCCTTCTACGTTTTGCATGGACGTGACCCTGTGTTGCCCATGGACACACTGTTGTCACCCAAGTATAGATACCAAGGCGAGGACTATGTCCCCACCATGTTGGAAAATCTTACTCGTGCATATCACGAAGTTCGGCATAACTTATCCCTCGGACACGAAAAGAGTAAATTGTACTATGATCGAAAAGCACGGTCAGTAAAATTCAAAGTAGGTGACATGGTATACTTTCGTGATCCATCCACAGCCCCTGTCTCCACAACAAAATTAACCTCACATTGGAAAACCATACTACCGTTTAGTAAAGGCACTTAGTGATGTCACTTTTGTCATCAAACACCAGCTAGAAGGTGGTACTAAAACCGTGAACGCTCAAAATCTCAGATGTGCTGACCCCAATACGCCGTGGTGTAACATTTCGAACGAACCAACCCATATCAATCAGAAGCATGAAGAGAAATCAAAGTCTCAGATCCCAATCAGAATTCAGCCCCCTCGCAGTTCAAAATTATCTTATGATGATGATATGGACGTAACGCCTGTGCCAGTTAGACTTTCGGAACCCGTGCTATCTGACACTCAATTCAATTCTAGTTCTGGCCAAGCAAAACCTGATGTACACTCTGAAGATGAGGATGATATTCCGCTTTCAAGGTTGGCGAAACGAATGCATAACCCTACCTCAGACGAGGAGGATGATATTCCTTTGGCGAAATTAGCCAAACAGATTCGAGAAGAGAGAGAAAGAGAATCAAAACGTAGTTTAAAATCTCCAATACCGGATGCAAAAAGAGTTTGTGAACCATTGGATTCGGATCTCAATCCAGATGCAACGGCATATGTGCCGGTCAAGCGAGACCGCGACATAGAATCAGAATATTCTGAAGATTATAATCCCCCAAATAAAGTCATCGCTGCAGATGACTCGTCTGACTCAGAGATATCAGACATTGAGGGTACAAATGTAAATATTGCCGATGTAGATCTTGTAGATGTTGTACATAATAAACCTGTTGTAAAGGATAGCGTAGAAAAGCCTGACAAAGGTAATTCAGATGAAGTTAAGCTGAGATCCCCGCTGAATAAGTCAGTGGATGACACTGTGTTAACCAGTCAACAGAAAGTTGATATGTTTATGAAAATGGCCGCCATGTTGTTGAAGTAGTATGTAATGATGTTATTAATCGGATTCTTCACCTGAGAGTGAAATGAGTACTTAGACATAACGGAATCATCAGATACTGGATGAAACGGATTCATTAATTGGATAATGGTGATTTGACAAGATGTCAAATACGATCAGATGATGCCACAAATGGTGAGAAGGCCATGATTAGGTTATGTTCTAGTTTAAGTTACAATAAGTTTCAAGTGTTTAAATGTGTGTTTTCTGTGTGTTACAGGATGAGAATTCAACAGTTACTAATATGTCTCCTCCTACTAACTGCCCTCCAAACAACCCTGTCGAACGTGTTATTCGTACCCAAAGGTCAGATGTATGCCTCTTATGATCACTGGACTATTCATGTACCAGTCCATACGGCAAACTTAAAGGATGCACTCACATTTATGAGCCAGCAAATCGAGCAGTTTGATATGAAATTTCACATGAAAATTGCAACGTACAAACATGAGCTTGAAAGCAACCGCGTGAATCTCTTGATCTACCGCTTGAACAAAGAGAAGTCCTATCTGAATGGTGAAATCCAAAGGACGCGCGAACTCTTCAATCTGTTGGATAACCCTATCAAGCATCGAACGAAAAGATCTCTACTCCCATTCGTTGGTGACATAATGTCTAGCCTGTTTGGAACCGCCACCAATACGGATGTCAAAGACATCCTGAAACATGTTCAATATCTGGAGGTTAATCAGAAAAGTTTGATTCACGTCATCGATGAAAACGTTAGTATTTTGAATGAGACCACTCTAGAGGTTAGAACAAATCGTAGAGTTTTGAATAAGCTTATGAACTACACCAAGACGCTTGATGAAAAATTAAGATACCTTACCCGTGTACTTTCAAATGCCATGATGGCATACACGGAAATCTCAGACGAAATGGAAGACATATTTCATGATCTGTTAGTATCTCTCCAGGATCTTAAAAGTTACCTGTCTGACTTGGAACTCCACTCTAGTCTTGCAGAACATGGTATTCTGTCAAGATCGTTTCTAAAACCTGTTCAGTTTCAGAAAACGCTAGAGAGTATTCGTCACATCCTCCCAAATTCTGTTGCTTTACCGTTTCAGCCCGAGGAGATCGAAAAATGTTATTTGGTCAGTCATACATCAGTTTCCAGGAATGAGTTTGGATTCTATGTCAATATTTTCATCCCTCTGGTAAATGTTCGCGATAGATTTCAGATCTATGAGATTCTGAACCTTGCATCGCCAAAAGTTGTAAGTGGAAAGAACTATCTTGCAAACTTCACAACCGAAGACTTCTCGTACATTGCTCTCTCAGATGACAACCTGAAGTATATGATTTTGGAAAAGAACTCTGTGGATGTCTTCATCAAAAGCACCCTACCGTTCTACCCAGTGCAAAAGCCGCTTGAAATCGTTCAGGAATCGGACAAGTGTCTTCCGTTTTTGCTCACAAAAAATAAGGAGAAAATTCAAAGATATTGTGATAAGGAAATATCAAGTAAGGAAACCATCAGGCCTAAAGCTCAGTATGTTGGAAATCGAGAATGGTTGATTATAATATCCGAGCCTCTTGAAGTTATCACGAGATGTAAAAATGGAACAGAGACAAGGATGTTCACTGAAACCATAAATCACTTGCAGTTAGAACTCGGTTGTTCAGCTCAGACGAAATTCTTCACGCTCCCTACCTTTCGACGCTTCGACTCAGAGATCTCTTTTTCCGGTGCATTCAGTTACATAGCTGACGCCCATGATGTGTGGCATAACATTCTCAGTGACTTGGAGAACAATACTGAAGCTCTATCTCTCGCTATTGAATCGCTTCCTGTCGTACCCGATAATACGTATCGGTTAAGTCAGCTCCGTACCCAGCTAAGGCGCCTGGAATCCAGCCGTCTCAGCTTCCATTTAAAACCCATCGCTGGCACTACAATAGGCATTGTGTTAGTTATAGTAGCCTCAGCATCCGCCGTGGTGATCATAAAACGCAGACGTAGGTCAACATGTCCGAACCACTCCCAATCCTCCCCGATACCAGCACCGAGCTCAGCAGCATCAACATCAACGCCAGCGGAAATGCAGTCAGCAGCAATCCCACTGACATGTCTTCGGGTGGAATAAAAAGCTCAGACTCAACCATGAGCATCAATCAGTCAGTCACCATTCATCCAACAAGCAGCATGAACACTAATCCAGCTATCCCAGCCATTCAGTTTGCCGTGGACCACTACCACGACAACGATGGGCAGGTTCACTTATTAGTGAAGTGGGCAGGACATCCCATGGCCTGCGCCAGTTGGATCCTTGAAGACTAAGTACCTGTCCGCATCTCGCGACAGTACTGGAAGTCAGCAAACGAAGTCGTGCCCCAAAGGATACGACCTGGCTGTTGGAGCCTAATCAACGCCAGTGTCCCAACAACCACCAACACCGCTGCCAACAACAGCACCGCTGCTCACAACCACACCACTGCCGAAACGGTCATCGCTGACGAAAACAACACCGCTGCCGAAACAATCGCCAACGCTGCTGCCGATACCAACGTCGCTGCTCCCGACGCTGCCCCTGAAGTAGTGTATTACATCAATCAGAACTTCCCGGTAGACAGTTTTGATTCAACAATGGCAGTTGCCGGATCGGATGTGGACTTTGACGTGTAAATTATGAAAGGTGTTGAAGAAGAATGTTTTACGTAATCAACTAGTTATAGTATGTTATAGTATGCAGATGTTCAACTCACTCATGTAACCGTATTGCTTAAATGTTTAAATGTAAAATATATCATGCTTCAGATATTGAGATGCCTGTAAACAGAATCAGATCAGGTGAACGAAAATTTTAGACAACAATCCAAAATTTCATACAAAGGACCTCGCGCTGTGATGTAACGAAAATTTATTAACTACTTCACTTTAATTACTAAATGACGCGATAATTAATGGTCCTCTAGTATGCATATTCATTTCTCGTCCCCCTCCCGTTACAAGTGCAGTCACACTCAGACAAAGAGCTCTGCCAGTTACTGCGCAGTAGCCTGTCGGTTCATGACCACGGGTCCATCGTACGATGCACCCCAGCCAACGCCCTATGACGTATCGAACGTTCATTGGCTCACGAGATCTGACGCTGGTGTCACGCCACTGTCTGGCCTTGGATTGCATCAGCATTTCATCAGCCTCCAGACCAATGCATCGAACCATACTCTGTCGCCTATGACGTATTGTGTTGTGATTGGTCGGCGTATTTCAATGGAAAATCACAATGCTAAGGCATAGCGATTTTGACCATTGACAATCGCCTTCGATTATGTAACCAAGCCTGCCGACTCGGCGTATATAAGGAGCGCTGAGCTAGCGTCCCTCATAAGATGCAGTGTTGCACCGTAGTACTAGGCAGTACTATGCCGAGTCAGCCCAGACTTCAGAGAGACATGCAGAGACAGTGAGAGAGAGTGTAGTGGTAGAGATACCTGTGTGTGTGCAAGGACAGCCACAGATCAGCAGATGTGAGTACGGACTGATGAGCTCAGCTCATAGTGAGGCAGACGCCCACAGTGCTGCAGAAGATAGTATGTCAGTAGAGTGAGGAAGGACTCATAAGGTCAAGTACAGACAAGAGAGTGTTGGAACTTTGGCTAAGTTGCACCACCTGTTCACAACGCCAGGTGCAAATAAATCGACAACTAAGGAAACAACGTAATCTTCGTCGAAATACGATCAGAGGTCCTACCAACTTGAAAACCATCATTCACAGCCATACCTAAGAGCACTTCTAGGTAACACGCTTGTAGTTGTATTATAGATGTAATTCGATCCGGGTCACGGCACCATTCATATGTCACCAAGATGGGCTCTTTGGTGTGGCTGTGAATTATGGTTGCGTAGCGGTTAGGACCTCAGTCGTGGGCGATGAAGATACTTTTTGCACTAAGTCCAATTTATTTTCCCACGTTTAGCCTGGCGTTGTGAACAGGCCGTAACTCAGCAGCAGTTCCAACACTCTGCACTGTCAGCAGCCTCCTCGTCACCACTGGTCACATGTCACGGAGCTGACTGGCAGAACTTCCCCGTCGCAATGGCGAATGCGAAACACGACTGTCTACTCAGCGCTGAAGGCGGCTGTTTATATACGGTTTGATACCGGGTGCTGACTAGTTGACTGAGAACATTTCATCATCCAGAAATGAGGGCAACTGTGGATTTCCGAGAATACTGGGTATCAGAGTACGCCAGGTGTCTGCGAACTGGGGTGTGATGGGGTCTAATCTTAATGCAATATCCTGTCGGCACTTGAGATCTGCATAGCACTAATGGAAGTCCATTAGTTTTATGGGCGCTTTGAACTCAATGACTGCCATTCCCATGCCAAAGGCACGAGGATTTGGCGTCTTGTCCTTGAAGCGGTCACCTCTAAGCAGGGTTAACGCTCGGTGCGGCCACGTGGATTGGCACATGTCAGTGCAAGTTTGCGAACATGTCGGTGCAAGTGCTCTAGCTTGCCCTGACTGGGTGTAAAGCATTAGGTTTGACTATGGAGAGGGCTGTTTTTAAGCTTTATGAATTCAGAAATTTAGTAGTTTCAAAGGGGTGAATAAAATCTTTATTACAGCTCGACCTTCACAAAGAATAGAACCGATTTGATGTCGTATCTCGGAACTCAAGCTCAGGGACTGGTACTTACATTCAGTCTTGTGTAACTGTTCTTCAAGTCGTTTGAATGTTCCCTCTTTTTGTTTTAACTGTTCTTCAATTATATGAAGTCGGAATTCTCCCGTAAAGTCTTGGTATGCAATGCCTTTATCGCTCAGTTTTATATTTGCATATGAAGGCAATAGTTTTTCTTTTATGCAAGCCTTATTGAATGCGATTGCATATTTTACTTTTATAAGTTTCTTTTCCAACTTGTCTTTTTCCTAATAACTTTCGTTTGGTCTTCACTCAGTTTGTGTAAAGTTTCGCCTAATGACATGTGTAATGTATTACAACGCGTTTCAATGGCCCTCCACCATCGTCAGGTAACGTTATCACACAAGGCAAGTACAATTATTCACATATTGTTAAAATTTAAACGTATAGTACAAAAAAACATGATTACAAGTGTCCTAGTTACAAATCTACCACTCTCTCTTTTTGCGCTGAATGTTCTTATTTGATCTTGCGCTCATTTTGACGAGGAAACCTGCACATTCACGATGTTTGGAGCATCCTTAAAATATTTTCCCAGACATGTGTTCAACCGCTATTGAGGGTGATGACGCCGCGATGTTCTCGCTGGTCACACATGCTGGGAAGGAAGTGCTGGATGTAAGCAGCTTCTAATATTTTAAGTCGTCTGTGGTTAGTTTCCCTGATCAGGATGGACGTGTTTTGGGTGAGGTCACTCCTTGTCAGGTTCTGGTTGTGGATGGATTTTGAGTGCTCAGCCAAGCGGTATGTAGATGACATCTGCTTGCAGATTGACAACACGAAGTCCCTCGAAGATCTGAGGGCGAAATTTCAACATGAATCTGTTCTGAAATTTACTTTCGAGACCGAAAACAACCGGAAGCCACACTTCCTAGACGTGGATATCCAAGCCACAGATGGCGCGTTCATCACCAGCGTATATAGGAAGCCTACAGACAAAGGAAAATGTCTAAACGCTCGGAGTATCTGCCCACAGTGGTACAAAACAGGAGTTGTGCGCACCTACGTACGTAGAGCCCTTACCACCTGCAGCACCTGGCAACTGGTGCACAAGGAGTTGCAGTATATCAAACAGATGCTAACGAACAACAACTATTCATGTCAGGAAATCGACGAGGAGATCAAAAGAGCCCTCGAGTTATTCCATGCAATCCCGGACCAGAAAAGCAAAGACCACCCAAGCACAACGAAGATTCACAACCTATTCTACATGAATCAGATGAGCAGTGGCTACAAGGAGGATGAGAAGGTGTTGAAGAGCATAATCAGCAAGAATGTGAAACCGAACGAAGGACACAACATCAAACTACTAATCTATTACAAATCCCCAAAGTCATGCAATCTAGTTCTACGCAACAATGCGAAAAGTAGTTTCCTGAAAGAGACTAACGTCGTCTACAAGTATAAGTGCCCCTACGGAGATTGTAAGCTCCGTGACACAGGCTCTTACATAGGAGATACTACTACCTCCTTGTCGCGCCGACTAACTATGCACCTTCAAACTGGTGGCCCGGCTGAGCACTCAAAATCCATCCACAACCAGAACCTGACAAGGAGTGACCTCACCCAAAACACGTCCATCCTGATCAGGGAAACTAACCACAGACGACTTAAAATATTAGAAGCTGCTTACATCCAGCACTTCCTTCCCAGCATGTGTGACCAGCGAGAACATCGCAGCGTCATCACCCTCAATAGCGGTTGAACATACGTCTGGGAAAATATTTTAAGGATGCTCCAAACATCGTGAATGTGGAGGTTTCCTCGTCAAAATGATTCGCAAGATCAAATACGAACATTCAGCGCAAAAAATAGAGAGTGGTAGATTTGTAACTAGGACACTTGTAATCATGTTTTTTTGTACTATACATTTAAATTTTAACAATATGTGAGTAATTGTACTTGCCTTGTGTGATAACCTTGCCTTGTGTGTTGACAATGATGGAGGGCCATTGAAACGCGTTGTAATACATTACACATGTCATTAAGCGAAACTTTACACGAACTGAGTGAAGACCAAACGAAAGTTATAAGGAAAAAGAGAAGTTGGAATAGAAACTTATAAAAGCAAAATATGCAATCGCATTCAATAAGGCTTGCATAAAAGAAAAACTATTGCCTTCATATGCAAATATATATATATATATATATATATATATATATATATATATATATATTAGATATATATATATATATATATATATATATATATATATATATATATATATATCCCTCACCTAGAGAAGTCCTCGGTTTCAGCCTCCACCTGCTCTCCGTCCAGCTCCAGGAAAGCCCCGTCCATCCACTTTTTGAGCGTCTTCTGCCACTTCAGTGTCGTGGTGAAGAGATTGCCGAAGGGATCGATCGCCGCCTGGCAAAACATGCACCACGGCCAACATTAAGGTTTGAAGCTGTCTCTGAGCTCTGGCGGATTATAACGCATGATATTCCCCTAATTCTGGTTTGGGATAGGAAACCAAAGACTCCGTCCAGGCGATTGCCCACTTTGCATTTTATAGCAAAATAGTCCGGTAACAGTTTCCAAGGCCCGCATTTTTGCATTAATGAGACGCCCAAACAGCGTATTGTAACGGACAAATATAAAATTGATTCACTCTGCACTGGGGAATTCAGAAAAGGTTTCCTTATCATTAAGCAAAAAAGGCATTGCAGCAAACTTTCAAAACTACAAAAAATATGAGCGCAGCTTAATGCAGGCCATGGAGAATCTAAATATCAACATATCAACAAAGTGTCCAATAATCAGCCGCCCAATGCAGGGATTTTACCGAGCAAGATCATTAGAGATCATTACAGGAGCTCGGTTTGGCGAATAAACATTAACCAGCTCATGTTTTCATTTACTCAAATGCCTTAACATCACGCACTCAGTTGTTACGGTGTTGGTCTGTCTTCTCGAATCCTGAATGCATGTACATACCTAGGCTTCAGCAAATTTAGCGTGATCATAACTTTGGGCATAGCCCTTAAAGGGAATGTGGCACCTTCACAACGTGATTTTAACTGAGATAGCCAAGTTGTAAAGCAGGTCGGAAAACCCGGTACTCCATATTTCATTTGTCTTGGAACTCGATATTTCCGTAGAAAAAAACTAAAACCTACCTGACACCAGCCCACCTCAGCCCCCCGTCGCCGGCGGCCATTATTGTGAGCTACTGGTGTGACGACATATGCTGACGTCACGATAAGCATCAGCCAATCGAAGCCCTTGAAGCGTTTCAAGTATGGTAGTGGTTGCCAGATCGTGAAATCATCCACAGGCTGATATTTATTTCTTTTTCTAGAGGAGTATTTTTAACAACCAAATATTGAGCTTATTGTACATTTTTCAGAGAAATCGTGAGTGGTTTCATTATTTTTTTACTAAAAGTACGCCTAATAACACTAAATTCCAGGATTCGACCAAGGTGCCACATTCCCTTTAATAAGAATATTCATGTAAGCAATAGATCATAAGCAAAATTTTTGGTTATTGTGTGAGCAGCAGTGTCGAAGTCAAATTGAACTCAATCGGAGGATGCGGCTCACTCAATGGCCGACATTTTTTAACGGTCTATCACCTACAAGGAGACTCTGATGAAGGGTTGTGCCCGAATTATGATCTCAGTAAATTTGCGAAAGCTTAAAGCCAGGATTCGAGGAGACAAGCCAACTAAAATCGATTTATAATCATGCTCCTCAGTGCAGCACTGCGAAATCCATCACGCTCTTGTTGAAAATAATACACCATGTTGAATAACAGGTTACATAAAAATGGACAAGCGCTACAAACAGCAGAGGACTACCAAGTCAGGCGGTTAACTGCCGAATAGCCTCGAATGTTGGTTCTTGATTAAATGGTCCTATCGTGCAGTTGTAGCCATTGGTGTGCTATTTTGTTGTTTTTTTTAATCCAAACACAGACTAAACATAATTTTAAATCATTGTTTGACCCCATGTGGTTCCTCCTCAGCACACATTGCACGTGAGTTTCTATTTTAAGGTCGTAGTGTTGGCAGACACGACAGAAATAACTTCATTGCTTTTGCAGCTCAGCTTATCTCCTCCCAGCAAAGCATTTAATGAGGCCCGGAATCTCCCGATAAGCCCGTATTTAGCTCCTGGTGGCGCCAAAGCAGCGAAACGGGACCAGATACCGCGATCCTATCTCTCGCACTAACTATTGTATAGGAATCATTATATGTTAACAAAATAACTATACATTTATCTATACATTTTTATTTTTGGTGAAAATACCACCGCCCGAAATCAACAGCTTTTGATTAGTCCAACAGCACCGCACAGATCTCGCGATACCACCCAAGAACCGCATCAGCCCACAGTGGTGCAGGAGGCCCCAACAAAACGGAAAAAACCTCTTTCAAAATCCCATGATAATGGAACGATTATTTTGGACTCAAATTAAACTTTTCCATCGGGTGGTTCAGACAAACACGCGTAATGTTGGCATTCGTTTTCAGGTCGTCAAATGATCATTTAGTGGTGCCAGTAGCGTATCAAAATTATGCATTGGTGATGATCACTTCTAAGAACTTACGATGCTAGAATGATGTTTGCTTCAATTGAAAGCTCGGGGGGCGCGGTAGTGGAGTGGTCAGCACTGCTGGCTTCCACGCAGCCGACCCGGGTTCAAGGCCCGGCGGCTTCCCTGAACAAGGAGCAAGCTGGCTCCCGAGAAACCCTTCCAACAGGGAAAGAGTTGGCGACGCCATATGACCCTGGCAGTTGGTGCGTCGATAAGCCCCATTAATTATTACAATTGAAAGCTCAAGGTCAAATATTTCAAGCAAGTCCACAAATATTGGTTTTCGATTCCAGTTTTTCGGAAGATTATGATTTAGTGATGTCACTAAACTGCTACAATACAGGTTGGTGATGGTCGTTTTTCATCAAAAGCGTATGCCCGCCGTGCATTGCTTATAGAACCTTGCCTTTAACCTGCTAGAAGGCTTCTGGTTGAGCAATTCAAACAAACGCAAAACAAAACTTGAGTTCTCAATTCAAGTTTACCACAATTATACCCTGCTGACGATCATTTATAATTCCCTTACAGATACTATTGAGGGTACTTGATGGCTCTGATATTCACTACAGCTGACATAATGACAAAGTAGACGACAAATATAACCTAGCAACAAGCTGAGTAAAAGTTGTGATTCATACGGACACGTGTTGGGCGATTTGGATCATATCGTCAACAGTGGCTAACCCCATCTTCTGTGCCATTATATTCGCACGTGTGTAAAATCACCAGATTTTTTAGAACTTTTGCAGATTACTAGAGACTTGAGAAGTGACAAAAATACAGTCACCAGCCTCTACCAAATATACAAATTACGAGAAACGCATTAGAGATCGATAGCTTTTTCAGACTCGTATGTCCTATTTTAGTCCCTTAGCCCGCGCCCCACCCGGGGTCCGGTGCCACCTTCGCCGCACCGGGGGCCATCGATGCCCCCTCTAACTCCGAAAATATGAGGGTTAGCGCAAATCTGCAAAGTGCATTAACCCGCGCCCCACCGGGGTCCGGCGCCACCTTCGCCCCACCGGGGCCATCGATGGCCCCCTCTAACTCCGAAAATATGGGCGTTAGCGCAAATCTGCAAAGTGCAATAGAAAGCTCGCGTGAATTCAGTAAGAAATTACTTCGCATGTTTTAGTGCTCAGGTCAATGGTTTGACCTCCAGAGGTCAAATTAGGTCAAGATCGGCTATTTTCACTCAAATATGCAATGATTAAGCAAACTGGGCATAACTCTTATGTCATTAGAGCTATTGAGGCCTGGTAAAGTACATTTGATAGCAAATTGCCTGTACTTTTTCCGCTATGTGGAACGTAAAGACCTCCCGCCAGTGGTTTGACCGCCAGAGGTCACCTCGTGACCTAATATGACCTGAGGTCACGAAAGGTCAAAAGTGACCTTGCCGTATATCAAATGAAAGCCAGTGACAAGACAAACACGATGGTGTTTGTTTCATTGCTCTAGCTCAATTAGGTCAAAAGTTATTGTCAAAATACTGTTTTTGACCTCCGGTGACCTTGGATGACCTTGGAAAAGTCAAAGGGCAAATATGACCCCTGGGATCCGTGAAAGGGTGTCCAAAAACGTTGTTCTGAGCAGTCTGAGTATTTGCAATCATTTTTGTGGCTTTTATATCATGAAATAGCTTTTCCCATGCTTTTCCAATGGGAGAGGTCGCCTCGTGACCTGACCTCGGCACGAAATCGAAAATCCCGGATATACACCTTGTAGACCCTGGAGGGGTCATGAAGTGTAGGAAGTTTCAAATCGATCGACTTTGAAATGTAGCTCTTACAGAGCTCTAAAGTGAAGCGAGGTGACCTTGGTTGACCTCGTCTGGTGACCTGACCTTGGGTGACCCGGTAAAAATTTCAGGGATGATGAGAAAATGATGCAGTGAGAGGTAGAGCCCTCAACCGCGGTGCTGCGCCTCGTCGTTTTCTGCTATCCCGAAAAACCTTAGGGGGCCATCATGGCCCCCGGTGGGGCGAGGTTAAAAAGCTAGCGTGAATTCAGTAAGAAATTACCTCGCATGTTTAAGCGCTCAGGTCAATGGTTTGACCTCCAGAGGTCAAGTTAGGTCACGATAGGCTCTTTTCACTCAAATATGCAATGCTTAAGAAAACTAGGCATAACTCTTATGCCATTAGAGCTATTGAGATCTGGTAAACTACATTGGATAGGAAAATGTCTGACCTTTCTCCGTTATGTGGAACGTAATGAACTCAAGCCAGTGGTTTGACCTCCAGAAGTTACCTCGTGACCTCATATGACCTGAGGTTATCAAAGGTCACAAAGTGACCTTGCCGTGTATCAAACGAAAGATAGTGATGAGAAATACACGATGGTGTTTGATTCAGCGCTCTGGCTTAATTAGGTCAAAAGTTATTGCCAAAATACTGTTTTTGACCCCTGGTGACCTTGGAGAGGTCAGAGGGAAAATATGACCCCTGGGATCCGTAAAACGGTGTCCAAAAACGCTTTTCTGAGCAAGCCGAGCATTTGCAATCCTTTTTGTGGCTTTTAGATCATAAGACAGCTTTTCCCATGCTTTTTCAATTCGAGAGGTCACCTCGTGACCTGACCTTAGGTCACGAAATAAAAAAATCCCGGATATACACCTCGTAGACCCTGTCGGGGCCATAAATTGTAGGAAGTTTCAAATTAATCGACTGAGAAACGTAGCTCTTATAGAGCTCAAAAGTTGAAGTGAGGTGACCTTGGTTGACCTCGCCTGGTGACCTGACCTTGAGTGACCCGTGGTAAAAAAAATCAGGGATGGTGTAAAAATGATGGGGTGCGAGATGGAGCCCTCAACCGCGGTCCTGCGTTTCGTCATTTTTCTGCTATACCGAAAAAACCTTAGGGGGCATCGATGCCCCCCGTGAGGCGAGGGTTAATCCCCGCCACTCTCTTCCTCATATTGATCTCCAGGAGAAAGCTTATGACGAAGCTATGACTTTCGAATTCCGCCGTTTTCCAACTACCACGCTAAGCTTGCTAGGGCGACGCGATCTCACTATGTTGTGGAGACCAGCTAGAACCGTATTTGTATTACCAGGTCACAGACACTTCAAAGTGGTGTACTTTTACTATGAATGGCTAACTATTAGCATTTGTGAATCTTGTTTAAAATCATGTCGTTATTTTTGGCAAGATTCCAATATGTAGCAACATGAAACAGGCTTCATGTTTCAGTATCTGTGAAATCGAAGTAGCACGCTAAAAGAAGGAAATAATCATGGTTTCCCGTATTCCCATGAATTCTCAGACGAATCATATCAACTTCATATCGCTTCTGAAGTCACTTTTAGGCGTGTTGTGTTGTTATGCGCCAGCTTCGTAATTCGTGCGCCAGATTGGCGAAGTTCCAATTAACTGCTGACGGCAGCGTTACTATAAATATATTGATTAGTTGTCAAAACCGACAGCGCTGCATTGTTTTGACTCGTTCTTAGATAAACAAGACTTCCGGTTTACACACGTGTCTCCAAGCATGGTGTATATTTCCGATTAGTATTGGGAACGAGTTGCATGCTGCCAATCACTGCGAGGGTTCCCAGCAAGAAGAACCTAAGTGTTGTTTTTCCAATTGTACAGGAGACACAAAAAAACTGATTTCTTATTCTGTATATTGGCGTAAAGCAACGATACTTGGTGTGGAGTACAAGTAGTGCATGCGCATCATCACAATACCGTTCAAATAATGAAGCATTAATTACAAAATGAATGCGACGCAGGTAAGGCCTTCTTCCTTGCGAGAACTTCATCTCCCACCACATAACTTGTAGGTAAGGACAACCTAACCGTCTACGTCTGTACAAAGTTCTACATTTATATGCACCAAACAAGTGCTATCAATCACTATGTGGTCCCAAAATGTTCAGCCAGAACACAGCAGTTTTTTTCTTTTCACACGTCTGCTTTCTCCTCCGGATCCTGGCTGTCACTCTCCGGGAGGATGCCCACCTGGCCAGCTGAGTGAGGAAAGGTGCGGTACTTATATCAGAAATCTGCGAGATGTTCCCGTCGCCGCAGGGCTTTATGAGGTCCCGATATGTTTCCGCACTGATGTCCACACGCTTGCTGTAAAGCTGCTGTGGCGGAAGGGTAGGTGACTCGGTGCCAGCGCGCCAGCCGAAATTTCGTAGAGAGCGTATTCGGATGACCGTCTCTTAATTGCTGTAGTCAACCTCCACGGTGATCGTTGGTTTCCCACGAACGATGGTCACTCTGCTCATCTTGACCCGGGGCCCACCTTCGGTGAGACAGCTCCGCTGGATTGACTGCCAATCTCCCAGTACGTGAATTGATGCTCTGTGACATCATATCGGAAGGTATCGTGCCGGGATGTTCGAATGAGGGTGCACCAATCACTTGGAGCGTACACAAGGTGATGTCGAACCCTAGCCTCGACGGTGGTGTGCATGGAATCATAGGGAAGGTACGTATGCCCTTTCAGCAAGAAGTACAGAGTGATTCTGTTCAGGTTTCCACACGACTGCAGTGCGAAGCATAGGCGTAGGAACCGGGGGCCAGGGGGGCCACTGCCCCCCCCCACTTTTCTGTGATGGCCCCCCGCAACGGAGATAAGAATATCAATAACTGTAATATCAAGCAAGAAACTCAAACTGGTCCGATAGCTTGCCCCAGAAACTCCTTAAACTTACCTGTGCCCCTAACTAAGCTGAGGTCCTATGAGTCGATTTTAAGGTCCCCTGAGCCGCTCGGGCCCCCTGAACTGGCCTCTGATGCCATACGAGCAAATCTGGGCCCCTTGAGCTGAACTGAGAGCCACTGAGATGGTTTGGGCAGCATGAACTGTTCTAGGAGTCCTAAGCTGGGCTAGGAGCCGTGACCTTGAACAGGGCCCCTTAATTTGGCCAGACCCTATATCCGCCGACCTGGGGGCCCCTGAATTGAGCTGGGACCGAAAAGTTAATATTGTCCCCTGAGCTAATCTGGGTCCCCTGTGCCCCACGGGAGGCCCTAAACTTATCTGGGGCCCCTGCACAGTAATAGGGCCCCTGACCTGAACTTGGGGTTGTCGACTTTAAGTGGAAACCTGAACTGTTCTGAAACCCTATATATGCCGACAAGGGGCCCCTGAGCTGATCCGGACCCTTAAGCTAATCTGGTCATCAGAGCTAATATGGGGCCCCTGTGTTGAACTGAGGGCCCCTGATATGGTCTGGGACCCCCTATAAGGCTTTACAGCTACTAACCTGGCGGCCGTGAGCTTGAATGGCCCCTTGAGATGTTCTGAGACTCTATACCAGTCACCCTGTGGCTCCCCTGTGCTGAACTTCTATGGGCCCTGTGCTTATGTGGGGTCCCTTGATAAGCTGGTCCTGAGGCCAATGCACTGGTCTGGGCCCCCTGAGCTGACTCATCTGGGTTCCTGAGCCATGGTCTGGACCTTGGGGCCCTCTAAGATAATTTGGCGGCCCTTGGGCGGTATAGGCATAAGAACCGGGGGTCAGGGGGATACTACCCCTCTTTTGTGGTGCCCCCCGCAACGAATATAAAAATATCAGCAACTGTAATATAGAACAAGAAACCCAAACGGGCCCGATAGCTTGTCTGGGAAAGTTCCAGTTCCGTAGTACACCGCGTGCAAGCTCCTGGAGGAGGAGCGCTTCGTGAAAAAGGCCAAGGTACCTACTACCCGAGTGTTTCCAAATGAACTCTGAGAACTGGACCCAATCAAACTCCATCTCATATCAATCCCAACACAAAGCATGCATCGGACACGCACCCCGCACCAAATGCCGAGCAACAGTCGTCCCTGAGCCATCGAAAGGCGCGACGAGGCCGGCCGTCTTCTACTGCGAAGTAAAAAAAAAAACAGCAACACGGAACTGTTCAATGAAAGGAAACAGCGGAAAATAACGTAAGAAGTCATGGAAATACCTGGTGCATGCCGGTATCTATTAGGTTGATTCAATATATGGAAAATTGAAAAATGCAACTTTGTCCCATGATTTCCAGTTCTATTATCGTCTAATGAAAAATAATCAAAGCCATAAAATGGCCTAGGCCTTTTTACCTGTCCCGTTTGCGACAAAAAAATGCCCTTTAGGTTTTTTGGAGGCATTCAAACCATTTTCACCAAGAGCATTGCTCTTTCTATTTGCAGATGTTTCGGCTTTTTTTATCGTATTTACAAACAAGTATTTAGAAAAACACAGACAGTGCCCTGATATCAAACGACCAAACTTCGCTATGCCTAGATAGCTTTGAATCAATTATTTCATGACACAAACGAGACGAGCTGTTTAGGTCATTACGGACTCCTTTACAGCAGCAGGAATTGATTCAGGGAAAGGATGGTCACGATAAGTCTAGCTGTCTTTCAAGGCCTAAAATAGAGTTTGAGATTATTTGCAAGTTCCATCTATTTGATCGTCAACTTTGCGATGCCGAGGAGGTCCTGCTTGCTGTCGATCCTGAGCATCAGTTTGGTGTGCTGGGCCAATCGCCTGATAAAACCATTCCTCTTCCAGTACGACATACATAATTGGCAGCTGCCATTTGCTTTACAGACGTGGCAGCTAGAGTCATGGCCTGCGTGTGGCAGACGAAGTGCTTACCCATGAACCCTGGGAACTTGGATTTGATCAAGCTGCAGATGATGATAGGCTTGGTGACCCCATCCCAGTCAATTATATTTTTAGCGTGGTCATCTGTGTGTTGACGTAGGGCAGGGTCCGCAGCCTGAGAGAGGTGTTCCCCACCTCCTGCTCCCCTCTGATGGAGATGATCTTGTGGAAGGTGGTCCTCCCCTCCTCCTCCTCACTGCATAACATGTCATGTTCACCCAGATCTCTTGGGAGTGAGTGAACCATTCAAAGGAGCACACGGTCAGCATGGCAGTCAATTGCACCATCTAGGGCTGGATCCTAAGGCATGAGAGCTAAGATAGGACGTTTCTGGGACCGTCTACCAAGTTGTTGATAACCTTCATCTGGGGTCAGTATGGAAATTGGAACTTGGTAGGAGATCTTCGCTATCATTATCGAGCCTTACTTTCCCTACTGGCTACAGGTGTAGACCAGCAACGACTGGCTGGACAGCCCTCGGAAAGTCATGTTCGAGCTCTCCTGCCTTCGTACCCAGCCCAAGGTGGTGCAGTTGAATGCCATGCCCGCCGTGTGCACATCTGCAATGTTCGTTCACACCGAGGCGATCCTGATGACATTGCTCTGCAGCGAGGAGGAGGAAGTTCGTCTTTGTCAAGAATCTCCATCAGAGGAGAGCAGAAGGAGGCCACCTCCCTCAGGCTGCGGGTCATGTCCTGCCTCAACACACAGGCGTCTCCCCTCAATAATATAATCGTCCGGGAGGCCACCACCGAGTTTATCATGGCCTGCAGTTTGACCAAGTTCAAGTCGCTAGAATTCATGGGAAAACACATGAAAGTAGAGTACTTCCCCTGCCGCCCACACATAGGCCATAGAGAGAGCTGTAAAGGAAGTGACAGCTGGAGCCAGTTCAGTCTGTAATGCTGAGAGGAGGGATGGATTTATCGGGCGAAGTGTATAGCACATCGAACTGGTGCTCAGGATCAATGCTGGACCTCCTCGACATAATAACAATAATTTCTGGGGCTTATCGACGCACCAACTACTAGGGCTATATGGCGTCGCCAACTCTTTCACTGTTGGAGGGGTTTCTTGGGAGTCGGCCGCGTGGAAAGCCAGGCTGCTAATCACTATAATACCATGCCCACACCTCCTCGGCATCACAAAGCTGGCCATCAAGTACATTGCACTTGCAGTCATACTGGAACTCTGCATCTTAGGCATCAACATATAGCTAGGTAGATTTAGGGTTGCGGACCAAAGTACGTAAGGAAGAAGTTCGTATGCCTAAAGTACATACATACGCAAAAGTACGTATGGCTAAAGTACGTAGAGATAAAGTACGTACGTGTATAATAATCGTAATGGAAAAAGTTCGTATGGAAAAAGTTCGTAAGGGTTAAAGTAGGTAGGGGTAAAATGTTCGTAATGCAAAGCTTTTGAAACGAAAAAGTTTGTACGGGTTAAAGAACGTATGGGTAAACTGTTGGTAATGTAAAAAGTTCGCATGGAAAAAGTTCGTACGGTTAAAGTACGAAGGGCTAAAATGTTCGTAATGTAAGAACTTCGTAAAGAAAAAGTTCGCACGGGTTAAAGTACGTAGGGGGAGGCATTCCACGACATTTCAGCACAGGCCTTACACCCTTGTCTCCGATTTTCTTAAAAGAATATGAGAATAGGGTTATCGGCAGGGGACACATAGAAGAACTGACGCATAGAGGTCTGCATTTAAACACTTAAACCAACACAGCAGGCAGATGAACGCGTTTCGACAAAAATTGTCTTCTTCAGCATCTATGGTGGTTAAGCAAAGAGAGAGAAATAATAATAGTTGTATATAATAATAACAAAAAAACAATAATGATGATAAAACAAAATAGAGCATTATTTATAACAGTGATAAGTCTACAATGTCTTATATCGAAGCTTGCTTGTATACATTATAGAATAATTCAAGAAGCATTATTGGAACATACCCAAAAACGGTGCCTTTACAGTTCTGTCGCACGATAATGTTGCACAAAAATCCAAACGATGAAATTGCTGCACGTCTTGATGACGGGTTCCTTATCCCTCCTACCATAGATGCTGAAGACAATTTTTGTCGAAACGCGCTCATCTGCCTGCTGTGTTGGTTTAAGTGTTAACACGCGCATTGACGGGGGTCTGAGCCACCTTCGCATTGACGGGGGGCGGGTACCCCCCTAAGATCTCGAGAACCACGGTAGGTAGCGAAAAATGGTAAAGGGCGTTGGGCTGCCCATCCACTTCTCCATCGAAAACATTTGTACCATTTTTTTGTCAGGTCACATTTAAGGTCACGAGAGGTCAAAACACGCCGTCATAGGGATAACATGTAAATTCAGTTTTTCAGTCATTACATCTGAACAAGTAAAGATAGAGCAAAACGACTTAAACTATATAAATCCTCTCAGCAGGCCGAATCGAATGATGTATAATTTGACCTTGCTAGGTCAAATCAAGGATTTGACCTGACCTGAGGTCAGGTCAGGGTCAAATTATATAAAATGCATATGATTAGAACCGTACAGCCCAGGTTAGTCTAATGCAGCTAAAATAAATGCTCTATCACCATCCGTTACTGAGTTATTCCGCAAAAAACCATTTTCCCATGTATTTCCAATGGAGAGGTCATGCCTCGTACCTGACCTTAGGTCATCGATATAAAAAATAACGAAACATATTTTAGAGAACTCGGTGGGGCCATTATGTGATATGAGTTTCAATCGTATAAATTCACCCTGCTCCGACTTATGCTATCTTAAACTTTTTTTGAGGTCGGGTCACTTGACCTGTACTGGTGACCTGACATGACCTAACCTTAAAATTTTCACAGAAGTTGTAAAAATGATGAGGGAAAAGGTATGCCAAGCACGGCGGCGCGTAGCGCCGCCGTTTTTCTTCTACCTCCGAAAAACCCGAGGGGGCGGGTATCCGCCCCCGTCAATGCGCGTGTTAATATCTGTCAACCACTGTTATACAGAGGTCTGCATGGGACGCTTTTTCAGTCTCCATCCCCTTCTCTCCATTTTTTTCTATTCCAAACCATTCCATCCCTAAAATGTCTATAAAGTCCGTCCCATTCCGTCTCACTCCATCATTTTTCCTTGAAATCTGGCCGAAATTTTGTTCCATTGAGCCCTGTTCCTAATGAGCCCTGGGAAATTTCGTCCCATTCCGTTCCATTTCTGCAAAATCCTATCCCATTGCGTTCCATTCCTATTCCATGCAGATCTCTGGTGAACAATCCAGCTCGCAAGTGCTAATCTCTACTACATCGTAAGATGAAATTGGAGGCGCAGTAGAACAACAGCCTACGCGAGTCTGGCCTTTCCCAAGTCCGGTCAAATTCTCTCGGCGGGGAAAATATGCGTGTTTTAATACCAACGGTATCTAAATATCACAGGCTTCTTTGTTTCCAAAGAGAAAACAGAATCTAAATCTTTGCTTCCAAAAACATAATCTGAACTAAAAAAATATGTTTCAAAGGGCTCATATGGTTAACGGAATACGACACTATCTCGGGATAACCCACCACAACGATGGTAATTTCAGAGTTCGTTAAATTTCTAACTGGGAGGACAGAACTGTCGTGATCATACAGGAAGACGTTTTAAGGTATCATGACAGGAGCGTTTTGCTTACGCAATTTTGGCATACGAGTTTTATACCCTTACGTTCACTTGCTTACGTATTTTTGCATACGTACTTTTGCATACGTTCTTTTGGCATACGGGTTTTATACCGTACGTAAATTTGCTACGAACTTCTACGTACGTACTTTTATACCCTACGTACATATATTTGCTTACAAACATATGCATACGAAGTTTATCTATAAGTACTTTAGCTATACGAACTTTGGTCCCTAAATGCAGATTTATTGTGATCAGTCTTTACCTAAATCAATCTCTCCGGATGTAAAGAAGGGATCCGTAATAACCTAAATAAATGTTCCCATTTCTTTGTCATGAAATAAGTAAATACAAGTTGATTAGGCATAGCGAAGTAAGGCTATTTGGTATCAAAGCATTGTTTGCAGTTTTCTAAAGTTTTTAATTTTGTAAATATCATAAAAAGGGCCGAAGGATCTGTAAATGTAAAAAACGTGTTCGTGATAAGAAATGATTTAAATGCTCCAAAAGAGCTTAAGAAATGTATTTCTTATTTGAAAAAGATATGGATAAAAGGCCAAAAATATGTTTTGGCTTTTTACTATAATTTATAACATCATAAAAGGTAATCTAAAAATCATAGGGCAAAATCAAATTTCTCAATTTCTCATATATATATTGACAACGTAGTGTGCATGGGTGCCTTATTAAAGCCAAACGAGCTATCAAAAATTGTTCATAATTATGAGCCCCTTGGGCTGGGCCCCCTTGAGGTGGGCCCCCTCTAAGGTTGCCCCCCTTTCCAAACCGTTCCTACGCCCCTGGTGCGAAGTATAGACTCACGATGAGTCATGTTCTTATTCTGTCCCGGACAATTATCGCAGAACAGTTCTGAAGCCCTTGCTCTCTCGATGGCCTCGTCAACGGCTTCGACGTAATGGTGGGGAATAGTTGCAACGTTCGCGCAGTCGCGCCTCCCGTGAGTTTAATCCCACACGTGACAAAATCCATGCCTGCTTTCAGTCTCGCACAAGGTGAAGTGGAAATAGGCGAATTTCCTGGCGCAAAAGATGATCACAGATTTTCCGTGCGGTGTCGTTAGAAGCTTCTCTACGTCCAAACTGGTACAGTGTAAGCTTAGGTCCTCTCTTGCGCGTGTCATCGCCTCGTTGTGCCGGGTTTTAGTTGGCTGCTTTAGAGCGCAGTGGGCATCGCTTCTCTCCTTTTGAAAGTAGAGGCATGCGCTTAAGTATACGGGGACGGTTCGGGTGTTCTTGCCTTCAAAGCTTTAGTCAAAAGTACCAGAGAAAGGTTCCAGAGAAAGGTTCGCCTCCGGAAGGCATTCCTGTTCTGTGGGGATTTAGAGTACTAGGGTGCTGAACCATTTGATTTCAGGTCTTTTGTGGAATAACATGTATTTGTATTGCGCTGCAAATACATCTGACAAGTAAATGCCTGCATGTTAAATCCCGTCTACCGCTCTTATACGCACGCATATGCCACGCTGTCTTTACTGGTAGGTTATGCACCCCTTTCATCCAAATTTAACAAGGGGAGACTGCAACGCCGAGCGGCCAATCGCGCCCGAAACATGAAATCTTTAACCGTTTTGAGGCGATCTTTCCCGCTTTCGTAGACGCTTGGAATGTGGCTCATTGAAATCAGAATGGAATATATAATGGGAAAAAAGTGGGTATGAGTCTGAATAGTAAAGAAAAGTTTTTTTAACGACCCTAGGGCGTCATCGACTGGCATTTGCCTGGGTATTGTGACTGCGAAAACTCTCCCTAAGGTTGCGTCTGATTCTGTTTTACAAAATCTATAACATAAGAACGGGCTGCGTCATTAGCCCCTACCAGTAGTCTGTGACCGCTGTTATTTAATGTGTTTGCATTATTTTCATGGTTTACAAGGATTCCCCAAATGTAAAAAATATGTCCATCTATCAAGCACAGCCTACCACACTATGGTCTTTCCTTAGCCCATTAACTTGAACTGAAGTGTGCCTGGGTAGGACAGAACGACAGAACTAAGCATACAGGCGGGTTTGAGTACTCCGATTATACTGACGCATGTACGACATATAGGAGGAAAGGTATACAGATATGAGGGAACAACCGTCTTGTATATATTTTATATTTACTATATATTTTAATAATTCCATGTGCTTTGTGCAGTAATTTCTACCAGAGCTGACGAACCGGAATGTTATATTATGCATGTCACCGGTACGCATTGCAAGCGTACAGGCGACAAGGCACATTATGGTAATGGACTGGCTGAGGGATGGGAGCTCATCCCCTACTTTCTAACACGCCTAAGACAGTCAAGACGGAACTTTACTCCCCAGAGCCTAGGATCTTCCCTCTCACTACCCGTGCACCATCGCACCTCAACAATGCATCCCCCGCACCTAACTGCTTATTTGGTGACTAAGTAGTCAAGCAGAGCAGTACTGCTCTTCATGTTTTTACCGTCCCACCGAGTAGGGTTTATTTCCATAACACCAGAAACACAAACAGACACTTGTTGTCAATCAGAAAGTGACACAGGTCAGGGGTCTGGTAACCACGTCCTTCGTTGATTACATCCATATCCCTTTCACATATCATTCAAATGGTTACGGATCTGATATAAAAGATGACTGACTCAACTAATGGAGAAGGTTTCCAGTGCTATCTGTTTTCTTTAAGGGAGTGTCCCACTTTTATGACGGGTTTTCAACTGAGATAAGTTTTCTAGAGCGTGTCTAGAAACCATTATTGGCATATTTAATTTCACCCAAAACTCGTTGTATAAAGTTTTTGCAGGCTTTAAAGTTCGAAGTAGGGGGGGGCTTACTACCCTATCTCAAACCATGCAAGAATCCCTTTCCATCTGGCAGTGCATATCGCGTGATAAATGTAAACAAATGGCATGGTCACGCAACCTTACATGATGCAAGCTGCAATATTCGTGATTACACACGATGCTTGGGTCAACCCAGTGTAGAAAGACAAGAGGCGATATATTTGTTTGGCGTGATTGGAGGTGGAAACAAAGTGCCGTTCTCTGATTTTCAGACCTATTCTGCAAGAAATAAAAAAGAATAGCCGGATGGACGAAGGTTACTCGTCAACACAACGGCTAGCGTGTTCCATCTCTGTTCAGCCGAAAGATGATTTATAGACACCAGATCGAGTGGCACGTTTTCCACTCCTCTTCCACTACGAGCTGTCTGCAGGCACCAGGTCGAGTGACATCACCTCCGTTTAGAGTCGCGCGTCATCGACGTCATTAGCGACCGGGCCAAATCGTCGGCCAACAGCCGGGCAGCCCGTGACACTGGAGACGGTTTACAGGCGGTCCCCCCAGCCGGTGTACTGGTGACGGTCGGCAGGCGGTCCCCCAGCCGATGTACTGGTGACGGTCGGCAGGCGGTCCCCCAGCCGGTGTACTGGTGACGGTCGGCAGGCGGTCCCCCAGCCGGTGTACTGGTGACGGTCGGCAGGCGGTCCCCCAGCCGGTGTTCTGGTGACGGTCGGCAGGCGGTCCCCCAGCCGGTGTACTGGTGACGGTCGGCAGGCGGTCCCCCAGCCGGTGTACTGGTGACGGTCGGCAGGCGGTCCCCAGCCGGTGTACTGGTGACGGTCGGCAGGCGGTCCCCCAGCCGGTGTACTGGTGACGGTCGGCAGGCGGTCCCCAGCCGGTGTACTGGTGACGGTCGGCAGGCGGTCCCCCAGCCGGTGTTCTGGTGACGGTCGGCAGGCGGTCCCCCAGCCGGTGTACTGGTGACGGTCGGCAGGCGGTCCCCCAGCCGGTGTACTGGTGACGGTCGGCAGGCGGTCCCCAGCCGGTGTACTGGTGACGGTCGGCAGGCGGTCCCCCAGCCGGTGTACTGGTGACGGTCGGCAGGCGGTCCCCCAGCCGGTGTACTGGTGACGGTCGGCAGGCGGTCCCCAGCCGGTGTACTGGTGACGGTCGGCAGGCGGTCCCCCAGCCGGTGTACTGGTGACGGTCGGCAGGCGGTCCCCCAGCCGGTGTACTGGTGACGGTCGGCAGGCGGTCCCCCAGCCGGTGTACTGGTGACGGTCGGCAGGCGGTCCCCCAGCCGGTGTACTGGTGACGGTCGGCAGGCGGTCCCCCAGCCGGTGCCGACACGGTCAAAAACAGCCCATGCAGGCAGAACTCGGCCCAGCTCCGGAAATGGCCGCGATCTCGCAACTGAATGTCCGGCAAGTCGAAAAAGGTCAAGTCCGTATCGGACGCAATTCTACTAATTCGGTGTTCATCTCATTTCGAAATACCGAATCGAAACACGCATATGTAGTCGTTATTCAACGCAGAGTTATTACTGAGGTCACGCAAGGTCAAACCATTCATTGAAGGTCAAGAAATGTCATGAAATGTCTAGCCTGATAAAAGTGATCCTCGATGCTTGGAAGAAAATATTATGGGCCAGTTCATGAACACTTACTTACTTACTTATGGCTTTTTATTAGGCGTTCTGTGCATAGCACCTTTGCCCGCCTCTAAAGGAGTGTGTGGGAGAATTTTAGAATTTAGTGTGAGGGCAAGCTACGTTAGTCTGTTAAAGCAATGGGAGTTATTTCAAGTAATGGGTTGCAAGATGTTTTAGCTTGCAAATGGACGGTCGTGGCAATGGCATAGCCATGCCAAGGGAGGTCTTTTAATAAGTTTAGACCCGCAGAGTGCGAAGGTTATTTCTGTGGTTGAAGACCTTATAAATTTAGAGTTTGAAATTTAGAATTTGGAATTTAGAATTTGGAATTTAGAATTTAGAATTTTGTGTGTCAGCTATTGATGTCCGCTTGTATACGTTACTCGAAAACCTCCGTTAACTCAATAATTTCGTATTTTAGAAAGTGCGCTAAACACCTGGCCAGGGTGCCGCGAATTTACCCTGCAACCCGGAGGTGAAGTTGCAGCTCCCCTCTTCGGCTGGGCAGCCGCCGCGCAGAGAAAGAAGTGTGAGAGGATAGTTAGATTGTTAGTAAGAGTATAGGTGTGGTTAGTATAGACCCGCAGTGAAAGGTATCACTGCGGTGAAGAAATCTAACCTATCTAACCTAACCTGATTTCAAAGTTAGCCTAACATAACCTATCCTTAGCCTACAATGAACCATTTAAAGGTTACAAAACTATTGCTTAAATTTCGCAGTTCATGAACAAATGCTGCAAAAGAACAATGAGAGTCTGGAGCATTCACGTGAAAACGGGTACAGGCACCCAAATGACCTCAACATGCTTCCAATCTTGAGGTCATAGCTCCGTGACCTTGCAAGGTAGGAACAATTTGTTTTAAAAACATGTGCAACGAATGCCCCAGAAGCTATACAAACTTTCAAGGCTCTAACTTAAAAAACTAGTTTTCAATTCTTTAAAAACCTTAGGGGTGCAACAACTCCCCCCCTGTAAGTGCAAGGGTTAAGATCAATCAGTCACCAATACGTGATTCAAGCCAAACCTGTTCCAAAACTGCCACCCCTCCACAGGGAAAGATTTCATGCTGACGTGCGCCCCATGCCGTTATAAACTTGTTCCCCATTTTGACTATCGGTCCCTGTGCTTCGCATGCTTGCCTCACTTACAGAACCGGCCACTTCTTCGCTATAAGAGAACGGCTCGACCTCTGCCCGTAATGTGCCGCCCTCTCTCCTTACGGAACAAACCGTACAACGATACGCTGCACACCGGTTTTTCTTACTCTTGATGATTTTTACATGAAGAACTTAAACTGCAACGGCGAATACCAGGCCTTTAGAACAATTGCGCTCGCTCCCTTCACTTGCGTTTTACACCCTAAGACAAATAATGTTTTTAACGTAATAGGTAGCCGCTCCGGCCAATGTTTCCCCTCCAGTAACCTGCCGCCCCCTGGCCGCCATGCCACCCTCCATCAGCCTGCCACCCCCCCTCTTAATCAGCCAGGCCCCCAAACAAAAATCCTGGATGCGTACCTGCCGACTACTGATATCACGCGCAGTGGAGAGGGGTCTGGCGTCAACGCGGAGTGGAGAGGGTCCTAAAGTCCCCCCGAGATCTCAGAAACCACGAGGGTTAGAAAAACACGTGTTAGAAGATGCGTGGGGGGGGCGATAATGATCTACATTGTGTTCAAACTTTACTGACCTAGGTCAATATCTACAAGGTCAAACGAGGTCGTAGATGTCAAACCTGAGCCGTGCTGTATAC
Source organism: Lepas anatifera (assembly GCA_034440635.1). Taxonomy (NCBI): domain Eukaryota; kingdom Metazoa; phylum Arthropoda; class Thecostraca; family Lepadidae; genus Lepas; species Lepas anatifera. Next base: position 494,328 of record JAOTON010001302.1, read on the forward strand.
CTATTGGGAAATGCCACGAGTATACGAAAATAGCCGAAAATACACCAAAAGCCGACTAAGGTCATAGAGGGAAGGTATCACACAATGCTCTCTGAAATTTTGAGGTCAAGGTCATTCAAGGTCAATGACCTATGACGTAACAATATGAAATATTCCCAATAATGTACAATTTAACTGACAGGCTCTGGGCGAGCATTTAGGGGTTGACCTTCCAGAAGACCTTTGACCTTGACATTTCACATTGACCTTGACCTTGATTAGCCGTAACTATGAGCAATAGCGTAACATACTTCATACTGACAAAGACAAAGACTGAATAATACCATCTGACCGGAATGCTGAGGTCAATGACCTTGTCATGTGACATTTTACCTTTGCCTTCATGTGGGTTGACCTTAACATATGACAGGACTATATGACGTTATGACGTCACCATTCGGTCTACAGTGCAAGCGAACTGGTGCGTCCGCGCGATTGCGACGGTCTCATAATGTAGGGCTAAATCTGAAAGCATATAAGTTCAAATGTTAAAGCATATAAGTTCAAATTTTCCAAATTCATTCACCAATCGACGCGCCGCTCATGAATTCTCTCAAATGTGGCCAAGTAGCGTTTTTGGCGGCGAACGGTTGTCGGGCCACCTTGTAAAAGTAGGTCGGGGGGCACTTTAGGACCGCCTCCACTGTGCATGATATTTCTCCACTGGAGCAGTATCTAACCCAAAGCTCGCCCACACGGTTCACTGGGCTCGTCGGGAAATGATGCCCACATCAGTGGGCACAGCGGCGCGCCGAGCAGACCCACCCACCGCTCCTGAGGTAAGGCCGAGCCTGCCAACTGCCAAACCTGGGACTGTGTCGAACCTGTGGACTGGTGGTTCTTGAATTTTCTCAGACCCCGGCGCCCAGGATATATAGCTCGAAAGGCCAAGCTAATGAAGGTACCAAGAAAAGTCCAGGCCAGGAGTTCCGAATAAAGCCCAGGTGTCGTGAAATTTGTCAAAATTTGACTTTATTTTTATGGCCTTTCACTGGTTGTGCTTATCGCCCCGATCAATAAACGCACTAATAAGTGTTTTAATGTCTATCGTATAGAGCCTGAATCGCAGTCTCATTATCCCAAAAATGGACCCCAGGTCATGTATCGCACTCTGGGGGGCCGCTGAACTTTGACACCAATCCCAGGAACGGTAGAACTGTGCATTGCACTGATGGTGTGGGGCTGAGAGCACGGACCAACAGAGAGACAATCCGACCAATGAGCCAGTGCCGCCTCCCACCTGTAGCTGGTGTATCTCCGGGTAGGAGGAGACGGGGAACTTGAAGAGGGTCTCCTGCTCGTTGATCCACTCCACCACGCCCTCCAATTCCGTCAGCTTGCGGCGCAGCGCTCGCATGTCGGAGACGTACAGCGGCGTGTTGTTGACGTCGCCCAGGTCGTCCAGCTCTCGCACCCGGTTCTTCAGCTTCTCGATGTCGGAGACCAATCCTTCGGTGCACTCGGTCAGAGCATCCTCGAACTTCATCTTAGAGGCTTCGATCACCTGAGAACGACACGAGTCAAGGTCACGTGGGTGGAGCGCCGGTGCGGCAGCGTCAGGAAGAGAGTCGGAGCCCCAGCAATACTCCAGCCTGTATGCACATCGGAGACACACAGTCATATATTTCTCCAAATTCACATCTCAACACCACAAATGTGGCCGGTTAGCACACATGTGCAACTAATGCACCTATCCATGGTACCATTCGCAGAGCTGGCATCGAAGTTGGAGAGCACCAGGAGGCAGTCCAATGCCCGTAAAACCTCTGCAGTCAAGAAACGTTTCAATTCCTGGTACTACCATCCTTCGGGCAAAACGTTATTACTACATCAAAGCCAGCACGGCATAGAGCAGAGTCTGCCCGAACTGTCAAAAGCCTAATGCGGGCAACCCTAAGCGGGGCTACTATTTTGCATGGATGAAAACTATTGCGCATCATAAAGCCTTGGTCTTTACATTATAGCGGCTGCGACGGACAATGTTAGCTCTTCCCCAATTTTGAAAAGAAAGTCCCAAAGCACCTGTGACAAGCTGTGAGTGCTCATTAGGGTGGCGCATATTTGATGAAGTTTTGAAATTTATAGGTGGGGGTGACTTTTCCCGTTATTTGGATCATTCTGAGTCCATTGACACCAAAATCAGCAAAATCAAATAATTTCTAGGGGTCGCCCATCGAGGCTAAAGTTTTCAATTTTTTGAAAAAAGAGCCAAAAAACAGAGAGAATTATTTATAAGTAATCAACCACATTGTGTAGCCTAATTTTGACGTTTCCATGTTCAAGAGGGGCTATTTATTTTTCAATCTGTGCTAGTTAAATTTGCTTACATAGGTTGGTTCACCTTTCAGGTCATTTTTTGTGTAATCTTTTACGTTTTCCTGAACTTGGGCCTCAATGCGCCTATATATAGGACAGACAGCCATACAGCTCGAGTTTTCACCACTATTACTCTTAAGGACCGCGCAATTGCTGTTATATACACTAGCGGATCTAGGGAGGAGGAATAATTGAGCTGTGGCCCCCAATCCGAAATATAATATTTTAACCCCCACCAAAAATGCATATTTTTGGCCATTTTCTTGAAAAAACACTTTTTGCATTTTCATACGATACTAGGATCTAACCGGTTTTCTTCACGATGTACTCTATTTTTACCACTCCCCCTTAGCTGTTGATTTCCCCTCCCTAAAAGGTGTTTCCCCGATCCACGGATGATTATCTTTAATTTTTTCGAAAAACAATTAAATCATTCTGGACACGTCAAAGCAGATTTGACTGGCTTGTGTCTCATAACACCCATGTAAGAAAGCATCCTCAGAAAGAGGACATAGCCGTGTCACTGAAGCACCCTAAACCCCAGCACATACAAAGTTTTAACTAGCTGACCAGAAACTTCTTCTCCTGCAGAATCCATTTTTTCATAGATGCCAAATACAACAAGCGTGATAACCCCTTCCTTGACCAACCGAGGGCAGAACATGGGTAGTGAGGGATCAAAATCCGAACAAGAGGGGAAGAAAAAGCTCCTCCCCGAGTGGTATTTGGTGGGTCAACCAGCATCTTGCATTGAGGCACCAAAACGCCCAAAAATGTAAAGGACAGACATTCTTCTTCCAAACTGTGCAATAAATCCGTCGACAGACAAGAGCCGTTCGAAGGAACCGTGGAAAATATCATGGTGTTCGGGAGCATGGCGCGCACTTTGGAAATTTCTAACAGAGGTTCCTGCGACAAGCTTTCACAACTTTGGGAGGAGTTGCGTGGCTTACAAAGGAGTGGAGGACATAGCGGGAGATAACGGATACAAAAAGGAGGACATATCCTTCTAAAATGTAGGACACATCGTAGAAGATGTATAGTATGTAGAAGGCTATGACGTCCTTCGTTTTATTGGTGGGTGTGAGCACTCGGTTTTTCTTGATGTATTCAATGGCATCAGGCGGTCCTATATCTCAAAGTTTATCCAAGTTTCCCGGAACTTCTCGCGTCTTGCGGTGTTATTTGGTGGGGACTGTTACTCTTCGCAAGCCACGCAACTCCTCCCAATTCGTGAAAGCCTGGTGCAACAGCCTCTGTTAGAAATTGTCTTAGTGCATGCCATGCTCCCGAACACTATGATATTTTCCATGGTTCCTTCGAACGGCTCTTGCATGTCGACGGATTTATGTACAGCGTGGAGAAGCATGCCAGTACTTGACGTTTTGTGGGCAGTTTGGTGCCCCAATAGAAGATGCGGATTGGCCCACCAAATAACGCTCAGTGGAGCAGCTTTTTCTTCCCCTTCTTGTTTGGATTTTGATCCCTCACTAGCCGTGTTCTGCCCTCGGTTGGTCAAGGAAGGGGTTATTGGCGCTTGTTTTATTTGACATCTATGAGAACATGGATTCTGCAGGAAAAGAGGAATTTGGTCGATCGCTGAAACTTCCTGAAAGTGCTTTCTTACATGGGCGTTATGAGGCACAAACCAGTCAAACCTGCTTGGACGTGTACTGGCAGAGTTAAAGGGAGATACGCAAAAAAATTATTGAGGTTTCTTGCTATTTGAAAAATATTCATAACGAAACTCAATTATTTTTGTATCTTCGGCAAGATTTTTGGAGGCTCCTTAACTACTATTGAATTTTTAAAAACATGTTTTGCGTTCCCGGCCCGGGAACATTTTTATACATTTGTACCACACACACACTATATATGAACACGGCAGCGGGGCTTACGCTTATCGGCACCCTTGCGCGACAGTCATGTCCGCACGCTCCATGCCACGCGCCCCACTGTACCAGGCAGTGGAGCTATCACGATTTCCCGGGCCCGGCGGAACAGAGGACTGCTCTGGTTACACGCGACGAGGCAGTGCCCTCGGGCGGTGCCACCGGACCGGTGGATCTATTTAAAGGCAGATCAAACCCGTGCTCCCAATAACAAGGGCGCTGGTTGGTCAGCGGAAGTCCTTAGTTTTTTTTTTTTTTGGAAGACCCTAGTCAAGGCGGGCACTATCCAGTGTACTCCCATCTCCTGGGTAGGAGGCGGTCGAGGAAAATGCTGCCAGAGGTCAGCTTTGCTCCAAGTACCTCCCACACTTGACCGAGGCGCTTTAACCAACTGCGCCACGGCAAAGGTACTATTGAAATATGTTAGCGCTCCCGGTCAAAGGCTAGAACCTGCTCTTTATCCCAATGTTTTCAAAAACTGTTAAAAGTTTTAAGGTAATTGTTTTGTCATGAAAATGTCTTTTCTCCTGTATTTGTATCTGAATTGATTTTACTTAGCCTATAAGAAACTAAAAATGAATCACTGCCCTAAAAGTGGAGCATAAAATAATTACTCAGGCCTTCAATCATTTCGTACCTCAGGTATTCAGTCGTTTTCTACAAAATTCCCAGGATGACGAAATGTTTGCGTCAGATAGGTCTCGTGACCCATGTATGAGAATTCCTGGACTTCTGATTGGTCAATTGATTTCTTTAAAGTCCTATCTTTCTGTTTCAAAAGAGTTTTGGAATGCTCTTTTTGTCAAGTAATTTTTCTGTGATAGTTCGAGGTTCTACAGCACTGAAATTGTTAATGTAATGGAAAATCGCTTTATTTCCTGGTTTTTCATTGTGAGTTAGAACTTAAATTAATATATTATGAATGCATTGACCAGGAAAAAAGACCTCAAAATAACTGAGGACAACGCAGACCTCAAAATTGCTGAGGCAATCCACATTCAAGAACTAAAACCAACTATGAACAATGTAATTTACCCGTGGAAATTAATTTGATTCAGTGGTACCGCAGTTGTTGCATTAAACCTCTCCCAATAATTAAAAATGTATAACCATGTTCCTTGCGTTTATTTGTCAGCCCTCTAAGAGTGAAGTTTTCCGGACTGTAAACCATGTAGACTGTGTCACGATATTGGATTTTTGTGCTGATATTTCTTAACAATTTTATTACTCCAAGAAGATGGTGGAAGCCGAAACTTGTCGGGTTTTGTAATACAGCTAAAAAAGTATAAATTCATTTTTTCCTGGTCAATGCGTTCATAATATATTAATTTAAGTTCTAACTCACAAAGTTCTACAGCACTGTTTAGGACAGATACGACCTAGTTCTTAGAGAAATTGAAGAACAGCCGATTCTACGTCATTTGATCGGTAGTGAGAATTCTCGATAAGTAGTCTAGAAATTGTTTCTTGAAGCCATTAAAGATAACCATTGGTGGGTCTGGGAAACACCTTTTAGGGAGGGGAAATCAACAGCTAAGGGGGAGCAGTAGAAATAGAGTAAGCCGTGAAGAAAACCGGTTGGATACTAGTATCCAGTGAAAATCGCAAAAAGGGGTTTTTAAGAAAAATGGTAAAAAAATGTGCCTTTTTGGTGGGGGGTCAAAGATGATATTTTGGGTTTTGGGGGCCATGGCTCAATTCCCCCGCCCCCTGAATACGCCAGTGTATATAACAACAGTTGTGCAGTCCTTAAAAAGAGTAATAGTGGTGAAAACTCGAGCTGTATGGTTCTCTGTTCTATATATAGGCGCATTGAGGCCGAAGTTCAGGAAAACGTAAAAGGTTACACAAAAAATGACTTGCAAGGTGAACCAACTGATGAAAGCAAGTCAAACTAGCACATATTGAAAGATAAAGAGCCCCTCTTGAACGTGAAAAGGTCAGAATTAGGCTACAATATGTGGTTGAATATCTATAAAAAAATTTTGTCCGTTTTTGGCACATTTTTGGAAAAATTGAAAACTTTGAGCTCGATGCGCGACCCCTAGAAATTTTTTTATTTTGCTGATTTTGGTGTCAATGGACTCACAATGATCCAAATAATAGGAAAAGTCACCCCACCTATAAATTTCAAAACTTCATCAAATATGCGCCACCCTAGTGCCCATCCCGGTGGTCCGGTCGGGAAGCTGTGAGTGCCCATCCCGGTGGTCCCTTCGGGCAGCTGTAAGTGCCCATCCCGGTGGTCTGTTCGGGCAGCTGTGAGTGCCCATCCCGGTGGTCCGGCCCGGGCAGCTGTGAGTGCCCATCCCGGTGGTCCGGTCGGGAAGCTGTGAGTGCCCATCCCGGTGGTCCGGTCGGGCAGCTGTGAATGCCCATCCCGGTGGTCCAGTCCGGGCCCGTCCATCGACACATTTGCGTGAAACGCTTTAGAAGGCGAAATAAATTGCGGAAGTCTCTGCAGCAGCTCGGCCAAACGCTTCGTCATTAATGTCCTGGCCAATTCATGAGACCGGCAAGATTCCCGCCTAGTCTGCCCCAGCCCGGTTAGATAATTTTGGTCGCACCATGCATCAATATCCGCTGCGGCCCAGAGCCAATTAACGACCTAGTGTCAACACCCAGCGATCATTATCAGCCAGGTCATGGGGTTGAGGACAATAGCCCAGCAGGCGCCGACAACACGCTTCAAAGCCAGCCCATTTCAAACAGGCACAGCGCATTCCATTTTCCAGCGGGTGTGCAAGATTTTCGGGACGGGGAACGCCATTCTACCCCAGGGGGTACCTTCGGCTCCCAAGGGGCCCCCACTCATGGGTGAGGGTGCCGATCCAAGTGGGCGCCAACATGATTTCCCTGCGTTAAATGGATAAAAGTAAGCGAAATTAAAGGGGTACAACCCACGGAAAACGGGCTTATTAGCAACATTGGTGTCTTAAGGATTTTCTGTGAGTGTTTTTAATTTACACAGAGTCATCAGGTAAGCAGTGTTTAGGCCTGATTTTCTCTTGACCGGCCGAGGGCACTGCTCAAATCCGGGGAGGGGGCCTCCCCGGACCAAGCAAAAACCAGGTGTGCAAAAAATACTTAAGCACACTCTCAATTTTTTCAGGGCGTGCAACTGTTCACCCTGCCCCCCTTCCCCACCCGGAATCCGCCGTCCCTGATTTCAAACATACCGCCACGGCCAGATGTCTTCCTTTCAGTCTCCGTGATAGGTGAAAGCAAATGTTTAACAGCTAGCATGTTATCCTTTCACTTTGTGTGCCTGCGCCCAATGCAGTGGTCGGGTACACGGCCCCGCTGCCGGCCTGCGACACGTGACGACACCCTGCGGCATGGCAGGGTGTCGACGTTCAGCGGCGCGGCCACTGACCTCAGCACTGTGGTCGAACGTCGGCTTGATCCGCTCTATCCACAGCGCAGTCGCCGTGTTTTCGTCAATTTCGTCCTGCGTGAACTCCACGCACTCCAGCATGTACAGCATGCGGTCGTTGCTCTCCTGAACTTTCTCTCTGCAGCATGCAAACGTTACAGAATTGTGCGAAAGAGGCATTGAAAACAAGACGGGGCTCAGTGCGTGCGTATATTCAAACAAACTGCACAGCAGGAGCACGCGTCGGCACAATACGCTACGCTCGTAATGGATAAACGGTTCTCAGCAAACACATCAACAGTCGTTTCTAAGCATTCGCTGCGGCAGTACACAATCGAGGCAGGAAGAAGCAGCCCGCTCAGGTCAGAGCGTCACGTTCAAACAGAACACCCATGAATGAGCCAACACGAAAAGCCAATGGTTCCCGGTATTTTTCACTAAAACGCATCGGCGCGCGGGATGTGCTGATTGAGCCTGAGAGCGTATTTCAACTTCAGTTTTGTAGCTTACTTGCGTCCCAAACGAAAAGAGAGTCGAGATTAAGAAAACAACAGAGAATATTGGATTTGTTGTTCCAGTTTTGGGAGAATATTGCTGTACCCTGTCAGCCTTCACGTATATAATTAATATATGACGTTGAGGACATGACACCAGTTAAGCGTCGCGCATTAACACGCGCAGTGGAGAGGGATCTGGCGCCAACGCGCAGTGAAGGGGTCCCACAGTGCCCCCTCCTGAGATCTCGGAAACCAAGGTGATTAGAAAAACGCTTATTGAGGTATGCGTGGGGGCGATAGTGATCTACATAATGACCAAGTTTCATAGACCAAGGTCAATGTCTTCAATGTCAAACGAGGTAGTAAAGGTCAAATATGGGCCGTGCTAGTGACCTATTGGGGAATACCATGATAATGCGAAAAAATACCGGGGAGTTCACCAAAAGCCGACTAAGTCATAGAGGTGGGGTACATCACAATGTTTTCTGAAATTTTGCGGTCAAGGTCATTCAAGCTCAATGACCTATGACGTAACAATATGACATATTCACAATAATGTACACTTCAACTGGCACTATAGCAGCCTTTGGGCGGGAATTAAGGGGTTGGCCTTGAAAAAGATCTTTGACCTTGACCTTGAGTAGCCTTAACTATGAAGTCATAGCATAAAATACTTCATTCTGAATGTCATCTGACCGGAATACTGGGGTCAATGACCATGAACTGTGAACTTTGACCTTCATGTGGTTTGACCTTGACACATAAACTGATTATATGACGTCACCACTCCGTCTACGGTGCAGGCGAACTGGTGCGACCACACGATTGCAACGGTCTCAAAATATACGCCTGATTTTGAAAACCTATGAGTCAACAAATTATTGACCGATTTTCACAATTCTTCAGCAATCGACGCTTATGAATCTCTCACATGTGGCCATGTAGCGTTTCCCGGCGGCGAGCGGTTCTCCGGCTACCTCGGAAAAAGGAGGGGGCACTTTAATACCCCCTCCACTGCGCGTGTTAACACCCGTCCTGGAGAGGGGTCTGGCACTAACGCGCACTGGAGAGGGGGCCTGGTAGCTCCCCTAAGATCTCGGAAACTAAGAGGTGTAGAAAAACGTCATTTGGGAGGTGGGTGGGGGCTATGGTGATCTACATCAAGACCAGTTTGCATTGAACTAGGTCAATATCTTCAAGGTCGAGCGAGGTCATAAAGGTCAAATATTGGCCATGCTGGGAACCGATTTATAAATGCCGTGATTATACGGGAAAATGGCGGGAATAAGCTAAAGGCGGACCAGGGTCATAGAGGGAAGGTCCCAAAGAGCCTTCCGTAAATTTTGGGGTCAAGGTAATTCAAGGCTATTGACCTTTAAGGTCACAAAATGGTATGCTACTTATAATGAACACTTTGATTAACACTATAGCCACTGTTTGGCGGGACATGAGGATTGGCCTTTCACAATGACCTTTGACCTTGACCTTTGTATTGAGGTACCTTAACGATGACGTCAAAGCATAAGATACGTCAGACTGGGTAACACCATTTGACCGGAAGCACTGGGGTCAGTGACCTTGAAAGTGCAGATATAACCTTGAACTGTGACCTTTGACCTTGACCTTCATGCGAAGTGAGCTTGACATATCATCCCGGTTATATGGCGTTATAACGTCACCACTCGGTCTCCAATGCAAGGTAACTGGTACGGCCGCGCGATTCCGGCGATCTGAAAATGCAGGTCTTACTTTGAAAGCCTATAAGTCAAGCAATTTCCAACCGATTTTCAAAGTTTTCTGCAATCGATGCGCTATTGAATTCTGCTAAATGTGGTCAAGTATTGTTTTCGGCTACAAGCAGTTCTCTGGCTACCTTAGAAAAACAGGTGATGGAGGGCCTCCGAGCCCCCTCTCCAGTGCGCGTGTTAACACGCGCATTGATGGGGTCTGAGCCACTTTCGCTTTGACAGAGGGGCGGGTACCCGCCCCCCTACGATCTCGAAAACCGCGCTAGATAGCGAAAAATGGTAAACGGTGATGGGTAGCCCATCCACTTCTCTACGAAAATATTTGAACCATTTTTTTCAGGTCGCATTTGAGGTCACTAGAGGTCAATAAATGCCGTCATAGGGATAACATGTAAATGAAAGTTTTCGGTCATTACATCTGAAGACGCAAAGACAGAGCAAACAAAATTGAACCGAATCCTCCCAGAAACCCGAATCAAATGATATATAATATGACCTTGCTAGGTCAAATATGAGATTTAACCTGACCTGAGGCCAGGTCAAGGTCAAATTAGGTGAAATGCATATCATTAGAACCGCAAGGACACGGCAAATCTAATGAAGTTACAATAAAAGCTCTATCGCCATCCATTAATAAGTTATTCAGTTAAAATCATTTTCTCATGTATTTCCAATGGAGAGGTCACGGCTCGTAACTGACCATAGGTCATCGATATCGAAAAAACCGGAACAATTTTTTTAGAGAAATCGGTGGGGCCGTTATGTGATACAAGTTTCAATTGGATAAGCTCATCCTGCTCTGGCTTATGTTATCTTTAACTTTTTTAGGTCAGGTCACTTGACCTGTACTGGTGACCTGACCTGAGATGACCTAACCTTAAAATTTTGACAAAAGTTGAAAAATGATCAGGGAAAAGATATGCCAAGTACGGCGGCGCTACGCGCCGCCGTTTTTATGCTACCTCCAAGAAACCGAGGGGGCGGATACCCACCTCCCGTCAATGCACGTGTTAATGAGTCTGGACGCCTAGGCAGCTGGGCGGCGCGACTCACCTGAGATGGGGCAGATTGACACCCATCGCCTTGGTCATGTACTCGGCCAGCACGATCATGGCGGCCGTGTCCTCGGGCGGCACGTGCGCCGTCCGCTCGATCTCCAGGAACGCGTCACTGATCCTGCCGCCGCCACACCGTCGTCACCACATACTGCCCAAATGGTGCTACCCACCGCACACCCATCATCTGTAGACTTCAGTGGCCCATTCAACGGCCAAATCCACTACGTACCGCCCCCTCCCAAGAATTTGGTAATGGTTTTTAGTTTTTACTCAGTAAGTTTTTGCTAACTTTTGCCTACTTTTGAACGATTTTGGTCAATTTTCCAAGAAGAGAAGCACACATAGTTTTCAGGATTTCATTCAGCACTGTTTGCAAAAATTGGTTAGTTCCAAATACTATCGCTGTCTCTATGTATCACAGTCATCTAATGTGCCACTGGTATTGTGTAATTACTGTGACCTTCGGAACTTTAGAGCCTAAGTCGGGTATTTTCTCAAACAACTGAGTTGCTGTCACGCTCCCATGTCTGATGATATTATGAGTACCATTTAAACACCAGCTAATAATCAATCACATGATTAGTTCGTCTTGAAATTATAAAGGCAAAAAACTTGATTTCAATATATGCATAGCAAACATATTTGGGCCATTTTCTGGTCTCTAGATTAACAACACGCATCCTCATTAAAAAACTTGTCACTTCCACGTCTTGAACCCCCAAATCGTAGCTCTGCAATATGAGGTGGGTTGGGTGCTGGGTTCTTCAACCAGATGCATACATGTACAGGATTATTACTCAGCTCATGCACAACACGATGAAAATACAACCACCGACCTTTTCAAGTGTCATGTCATTGCTCTGAATCACGAGTAATTCGCTAAGAGGGCGTCGCCGCCGCGACTGATGCTCTGCTCGACATTGATGAGAGCAGAGCAGAGCAAAATATTGGAAAACCGGAAACAGAGGTGTTAATGTGTGTTCCAATGACGTCACGGGCTTCCCGCTGATCCCTCTTATACCGGCACCGCCTGGGCTCTTTTCGCAAGCACCGCCTGGTGGAGTCCGATCAGACCCTCCTACGATCTGAAGAACCGGAGGCGATGGGAAAAATTGAAACGCCGCTAGAAGCATCTTACCGTCTTCTACTCTCAAGCCGAGTTTGAATCATATCCATTGACCCCTGATGTCAGAAAGGGCGAAATTGGGTCACATTTTTACCAATTTAGGAAATCCTTCATAACTCGGGAACCATTAGACCTAGAACAAGGTCAAAGGCATCAATGTGTTTGGCATGGCCCAACGATAGGAATGATATGCCGCCTGGCCTTGAAAGGTCACATTGTGACAGTACCTCGGGTCAATGTCAAATAACGACCTTTCAGTGTCATGTTGCATATCACTCAAATCCTTGGGCCATGGTTGTCACTATGATACCAAAATTATTGTTGTATCTTATCTCGTTCAAATTATAGATACAAACCATTAAAAATGTGACATTTTGTGACCTTGTTACTAGCCTGAGCACAAAATGGATGTCATCATGCAGATTTTTCTTATCAGAACTTTGAAATTGTGCTTAGAAACTTTATCTACCTATTCTAGAAGCCGAGTTACACCCTGGTTTTGTTGGCCTCATTTTAGAAGACCATAATCGCCATACATGGGTTTAGAAATGATGCATAACTCATTGGTCTACCCTGACCTGGTGCCAATTTTTGGTCATAAGTTGTCAAATCAATCATCCTTGAAGTATGCAAAGTGGCGCACCTCTCATGTATATCGGCTCAGAATCATTCGCGAGAAAAACCGAGGAGGTCCGATCGGACCCCCAGGTTAAAGACGCTTCACATAGTCTTCATGAAAGTACAAAGTACGCATTGTTGACGGCGAGCTCAATTACCATATTCATGCCTTTCGGCTGGTCTATTCTCATCTATTCCTCAACAGTCCGGTCGAATCAAATAGGATAAATCGAATGCATTGCGCCCTTCCTTCCCCCCTCTTAAGGATATCGCTCGCTAGACGAATTCCTCCCACTTGAGGTTTCGAATAGAATTACAAACATTGATGATTTGTTTGTCAGTGAGAAAGATTCGCTGACATGACAGTGTTCTATTTCAAGATTGAACTTCGATTTAGTTAAGCTATGGAAAGCGCGCATTTACCAAAGTGTAAGGTAATTGCGCCTGGGGGAGGGCGCGTTTCTATTTAGTTGCGTCCCCAACGCATGCCATGCCAAGTGAATGACAGAGCAGAAATGAGCATGATCATTTGAACAAATGGAGGAGGCTCCCTCCCAAAATGTTAATCTGCTGTGCCTGTATGGGGTTTTTGAGGCAATATTTTTGCGTGTATAATAACTTGTAATCAGAAAACATCACTTGCACGGAAGTACAAATAACACTCGTCAACAAAATTTAACTTTGGTCATGGATCCAATATAAAATAGCCCGTTTCTAAGGTACATTGTGGCGCTGAGCACGAATCTGGCAGCAGAAATGGCGCATCAGATCAGAATTTTGAGATCAAGTATGTCTGTGTGTGGTCGTTGTGCAAGCCTGCTCGGTATCAGTGACATTGACAGTGCAAAACCTATGAGGTCTAGGAAAATGAACGTTTAGGTGCTAGTGGAGACTAGGGTATTCTCCCTTAAAGCCATTTTCATAGACCTAGGTCAATATATTCAAGGTAAAACTATGCCATACAGGTCAAATTCTGTCTGTGCAGGGTAGCCATTGGAAAATGTCATGATTATGCGACGAGAAGCCGGATATGGAGAGAAAGTGACCTAAAGTAACAGAGGAAAGGTCTGATGCAATGTTCTCTGAAACGTTTAGGGCAAGGTCGTTCAAGGTCATTGATTTCTGACGTCAAAATATCACATTTTGCCTATAACGTGTACTGCAACTAGCACTATGGTAACCGTCGGGCGGGAAATAAGGTTTGACCTTGACTCATGACCTTTGTCTTGAACCTGCGACCTTGAGCTCAAGATTGAGTGGCCTAGCGTATGACGTCATAGCACGATATGTCGTATTAGGCGGCATCATCTGACCAAAGGCACTTGGGTCAATGACCTTGAAATGGTGGTATGACCTCGAAATGTGACTTTTTACTTAGACTCGACCTTCAAGGGAGGTGACTGACATAAAATCCTCATCATATAATGTTGCGACGTCATCTCTCGGTCTACAAAACCGGCGAGCTTGTGCGACCGAGCGCAAACCTTGTCCAATGTACAATGTTCATGCACTTGAATGCGAGGTAGTCTTCCGTTGCAATAAATTCACATATATATTGATAAGCTGCATTGTCTGGGAGCAGATAATCCGGATTCTCGACATCCTTGATCTAGATTTTTTCACAGAAGGCTAGGCTTATGACAGTGTGTGGAAAGTGTAGGGGCTATACACCAGGTATGGTCTGGAGAAGAAACCAGATCCAATGGCAAAAAACGGTTACTAAATTTGCAATCAGCGGTATAGAAATAGGCAGAAACAGGTGTTCACGTGCCGGACCTATTTTGGCTGTTGACCAGTGTAATTTAATTTTGAAGCATGTGTATGTATAGCGCGCATTTGGCCAGAGTGCATTGCTTTTTGTGCCGAAATCAAATATTTTGTTTTATGAATACGTTACCAGGGAGAATATATATAGATGCTATGCTCAGAATATGCAAAATATTTCTGGTATTGACATTAAAACTATCGCCTTTGCTCTGCTTCATCCGTATTCTTAACTTTCAAGTTTAAAACCTGTTAAAACCATAAGTATTTAATTAATTTCTCCATTAATATACTTCTGCAGCTGACTGAAAAAGGGAGACTGATTCGTACTGGTACGAATCATTCGTAAAACTGGGAGGAGGAGGAGGATATCTGATCCAGATATCAAAGGAAAAACAATTGTCAATCGCATTTTTCTCTGGAGTTGGGGCCACAATTAGTCGGGAGAAGGGAGACGCAATCCACGTATTTCCCTTGCGCAAATCTAATAAAATCACCTCACATTGATCTTAAGGTTTATCAGTAGGTTCATAAAAGGCTAAAAGAATATTCAAAGCATCGTAGATTGAGCTCCACACAGAGCAAATAATGCAATGGGTATATCGGAGTTAGGATACTGGGGGATTGGAGCACCAAACAAGACTGACTTTTATGGCCAGGACAACAAAGAAGCAGGGCTTCACATGTCTAGTAAAATGGCTTAACCCGCGCCCCACCGGGGGTCCGACGCCACCTTTGCCCCAATGGGGAGCCATCGATAGCCCCCTCCTCCAACTCCGAAAATATGGGGGTTAGCCCAAATCTGCAAAGTGAAATAGAAAGCTCGCGTGAAATCAGCAAGAAATTACTTCGCATGTTTAAGCACTCGGGTCAATGGTTTGACCTCCAGAGGTCAATCTAGGTCACGATAGGCTATTTTCACTCAAATATGCAATGCTTAAGAAAACTGGGCATAACTCTTATGCCATTAGTGCTATTGAGATCTGGTAAAGTAAATTTGGTAGGAAATTGGCAGACCTTTTTTTCGTTATGTGGAACGTAAAGAACTCCCACCATTGAGTTGACCTCCAGAGGTCACATCGTGACCTAATATGACTTGAGGTCACGAAAGATCAGAAAGTGACCTTGCCATATAGCAAATGAAAGCCAGTGACGAGACATAAACGATGGTGTATGATTCAGCGCTCTAGCTTATATAGATCAAAAGTTATTGTCAAAAAACTGTTTTTGACCCCTGGCGACCTTGGATGACCTTGCAGAGGTCAAAGGGCAAATATGGCCCCTGGAATCCGTGAAAGCGTGTCCAAGAACGCTTTTCTGAGCAAGCTGAGCATTTGCAATCGTTTTTACGACTTTTAGATCATAAGACAGGTTTTCCTCATGCTTTTTCAATGGGAGAGGTCACCTCGTGATCTGACCTCAGGTCACGAAATCGAAAAATCCCAGATATACACCTTGTAGACCCTGGAGCGGTGAAGAAGTGTAGGAAGTTTCAAATCGATCGACTACGAAATTTAACTCTTATAGAGCTCAAAAGTTGAAGTGAGGTGACCTTGTTTGACCTCCCCTGGTGACCTGACCTTGAGTGACCCGGAAAAAAATTCAGGGAGGGTGGGAAAATGATGGGGGAGAGATAGAGCCCTTAAACGCGGCGCTGCGTCTCGTCGCTTTTCTGCTATCCCGAAAAAAACCTTAGGGGATCATCGATGGCCCACGGTGGGGCGAGGGTTAAAACCCACCCCGGTGGGCCTCCAAACCACCTTTGCCCTGGTAGGGGGGTTCAAACATCCTTTTGATCTTGCCTCCTATGTGGGAGAGTGAAAAAAACGTGAACGCTGGTGGATAGCTCATACAAATCAATAAAAATTCTGCTTTATTCCCTTTTTGCCTCAGGTCAATATTGAGGTCATGACAGGTCAGAGAAGGTGACAGGTTAGAGAATATTTTCATGGCTCTGGCGTCTTACAGAGTTGAGTTCTAATCAATTTTCAGGTACCATTCGCTTCCTCTTGTTACGACGAATCAAATGATGTATGATATGACTATACCAAGTCAAACCATAAAAATTGGCGTGACCTAAGGTCACATCAAAGTCACCATCTCACCTAGCAGAGTCAATATGCATATCAGCAGACTCACAATAATAATCAAAACGTAATGGTATCAAAATAATAAAAAGCTTTATCGTCACTGACTGCGAAGTTATTGACCCAAATCTGAAAACATGCTTAGGTAGTCCCGTATGACCTCTCAGAGGTCACAGCTCTAAACTTGCAACATAAACCTAAATCGGGGCCTAGAATGCTAGGATTTGGAGAATATGAAGGTATCTAAGCTGTATCTACCGAAATAGAGGAATTTTCGCCCTTTTGCCGTTTTCCCATGCATTTCCAATTTAGAGGTATCCATTCCTGACCCTAGGCCATCGATATGAAAAATCCCGTAATGTTTTGTAGTACTCGGTGGGCCCATGATGTGGTATGAGTTTCAATTGGATAAATTCACTTTGTTCACATCTACGCTATCTTTAATTTTTTGGAGGTGACGGTACTTGACCTGAACTGGTGACCTAACCTGAGATGACCCAACCTTAACACTTTAAGAAATGTTGCAGAATTGATCAAAGATAAGGCGTGCCAAGTGCAGCGGTGCCTCGCGCAGCCGTTTTTTTTGTGCCGCCGGAAAACCCGAGGGAGTGTTCCAATACTCCCCTCCCCAACCGGGCGAGAGTTGGACTCCGGTTCGACAAGTCTTCGAGTACTAGGTCTCGGGACAGGCAAGCCCATCATGGACTGGTGATGTGGAATGTCTATCTGGGTCGGAATTTCTGAGACCGCTATCGTCGTATAGCATCAAATAAAAATACGGAGAAAAGCACACCCAAGTTAGTAAATATTTGGTACGTTTTGAGTTGGTGAAGCCGTTTCATCCCATCAATGCAGGAGTTCATCAGTGGATTTGAACATCTTTCTTTGGACGTGGTATATGAATATTGTCCACGTGCAATTATATAAAGCTGCAATTACATAAAAGGTGGGCACGTTCAATGCATCGGCCGGCATCCTCGAATAATGTGGTGCTGAAGAGGATCCTGTTCAGTCCGGTAGTCTCAAAGTCACGGCACCGGGACACAGGGACCAAAAGCAGAGCCCCTTAACCCTATTTCCGTCAGGCTCCCGGCTACCCCCTATTTCCGGCAGGGGGGGCAATATCGCCCCCCCTAAGATCTCGTAATCTAACCGGCCGATTTTGAAAATTCAAAGTGCTATAGATTCCCCTGACGCTAAACCTTATTTTGAAAAAAGAAAATTTCAAAATTTTGATTTTTAAGGAGAAAGTCGTGCAAAATATACAATTTTTGTGTATTTTTTAGATTTTCCATAACCCTTGTCTCTGTTGTACGATTTTCACAAAACTAGTTCAGATTTACAAATAATTGACCCAAAATTGTCATATGCTCGAGTTACGCAAAAATTCGAAATTCAATGGCAGTTCCAGGACCAGGACTATGAGGGGAAATATATACAACCTAAAAAGTTTTTGTTACGCGGATTAGAAGCCGTGATATACTGCTTGGCATCTTTGACACATAAATAAATGAAAAAAAGTGAAAAACTCATCAGGGGCGGATGCAGTAAGGTAAAACAGTGGGGTAAAATACATCCCAACAATATGCGAGTGGTATGCATGAGTATATTAGTCCCTCGACTAGTTGAAATTTATTTCTGATAATTTTTACCCTCCCATGGCAGCTCTGGGAAAGGGGTGACATAGGCGGATCAAGGACTCTCGTCGTGGGGGGGCGGGTGGGGGTGATTGGAAACACATTTTTAATATACAACGATATTGAGTCGCGGCGGTGATACTGGCTGGGAATATGCATTTTGAAAATGTGTAGTGACTGGACACGCCTCTGGTAATCTAGAATTTGGTTATAACTATTTTGAATTTTCATATACCGAATTGTATTCGCCCTGGCACGGCTGTAAGCAGTCTTCTCACTTACTAACGTTTAGTCCTTCTTGATAACATTCCCCCCATTTTGAACTGCTGTAACCGCCCCTGATGAATACAAATAGTGACAATTGTGAATGCACTATCATCTCACATAAAAAATGATATAATAAAACCATATAACTGGTATCAGGATCAGCAGAGACGGCTTCCTTTTACAAAGAACCCATCGCATACGATAATACTTGGTTTGTGGATAGAACCTCCCCAAAAACCCAGCCATAGCTCCGCCCCTGGTAAATATATAATATTGACAATTTCAGAAAACCTGCCTGTACTAGTTTTAGGAAAAGTCAGGAAGTTTCAAAGTTATATCGCAAGCCGTTTCGGAGATATTCTTGAAAAACCTTAGGGGGGGCAATATTAGCCCCCCTGCCGGAAATAGGGTTAAAGCAGGGCTGACACTTCCACGATTCTCTGGCACGCATTGGCACGAACTTGGTCGTACCAATGCGCATACTAATAATACACTCGCGTGAAGTGTCCGGAACCCCGTCGTTACTGCGTGACATGTGTAGGCGAAAGTGCACGACACATTTTTTCGCGACCGGTTCGTAAACTAAAAAACTAAACGCAAACTGTTCGTGAACTTGTCGCGAACAGGGCGCGACAATGCGGGATGAATCGCACCAATGCGTGCCAGTGTGCGCCATGCCATGACATGCGCGACCTGCGACGCAATGTTCACGAAGGGCTACTAACTGTTCAATACTTTTCGACATGTTCAGGCAATGGTGCATGTCGCAGCGTGGTCGTGCATTTCCCATGACGCGTTCACGTGTGCTTCACGCCCCGGTGGCACGAGCAGTTCACGACTAGTTCACGCACTTCACGAACAGTTTGCGCATGGTACGAGCACTTCACGAAGTGTTCTCGACGAGATTGTGAATGGCGAGGTTGTGCAGGACACAGGTGCACATCGTGATCAGCTTGATGTTGTCGGGGTGATGTTGCATTGTTGTCAAGAAGCAGCGGAGCCTGTGAGAAAATATTCCAAATGGCCAACCATTCCCTGGCTCACACTTCTTGTGATGTCCTTCTTCGAGGTGGGCATGGGCGTAGCCATCACTAGGGACACTAGGGACAGTTTCCCTACAAGTTTGGAGACCCCCGAAAACTTGTAAAGAATGCCCCTACAAGTTTTGAAGACCGGGAAAGATATGACAACTGCAATATGTTAATTTTCCAATAAATCTTCCAATTGTACCTACCTACCTACTTCTCACGTATGCAAATCCGGACAGCGTCATTCGTACCAAAGATATTGAAAATAATGATTTTATAGCCTTTGATTTTACTTTTTCCGTATTTCCCAGAGCTGTCCCACATTTCTGTACCGTATAAAAAATAGGAGTGACGTTAACCGGCGCTCCACCAGGGGTCCCAGGCACCTGTCCCTCTTTGCCCCCCCTGCCGGATCGGTCTATGACATTACCAACGTGTAGAGACATTTTTATGACATCACATATATATATATATATATATATATATATATATATATACATACTTATATCACTATATATTTCTATATACATATGATATCACTACCCTATCATAGGTTGTCGAAATCTGGAATCGAAAATTGATATTTTGTGTTTTGATTCAAACCATTTGACCATCAGTTTTCAATTGAAGAAAAATCATCACTCTATCGTCATAGGTTCTCAATCCAAAGTGGTTACACAATTATGATATTTTACTGACATCACAAAATTGTCATTTGTCGTAAGCCCAAACCACCCGATAGAAAGCCTTCATTTGAAACTAAACTCATCGTTCTATCGCAATTGTTTTTTGAGCTAGGTGTTCCAACCCGTTTTGTTTTGACCTCCTGCATCACTGTGTATTGGTACGATATAGGAGGTATGTTCAACTCCGCTGCGCATGGTCAGTTTTCGAGGCTCGAGGAAACCAAAACCAGTTCTGAGCAGCATTTAGCACAAATAATGGGAATCTGGTGGACTATTTTGCAAACCTGGGGGGTGTCAGTAAAATGAGCAGCCCTAGGGGGTCCGGCGCCACCTTCGCCCCACGGGGGACATCAATGAACCCCTCTAACTCCGAAAATATGGGGGCTAGCCCAAATCTGCAAAGTACATTGGAAAGCTCTTGTGAGTTCAGCAAGGTTTTAACTTGCATGTGTTTAAGCGCTCAGGTCAATATTTTGACCTTCAGAGATCAAGTTAGGTCACGATAGGCTATTTCTACTAACATATGCAAAGGCTTAAGAAAACTGGGCACAGCTCTTATGCCATTAGAGCTATTGAGGTCTGGTAACTACATTTCATAGGAAAATGTCAAGGCTCTCTCCGCTGTGTGGAACATAATGCCCTGCCGACAGTGGTTTGCCCTCCAAAGGGCACCTATTGACCTGAACAGGGGTGTAATTTTCCCAAAATCTTTGGGGGTGCTCAGCCAGTGGGGGGCGGCACCCCATAGGGGCGGCAGCGTTGGGGGCGGCACCCCTTCATTGCACCAAATCTATTATTCATCGCTTTTTTGCGCCTTTTATAGCACAAAGAACATTCTATTTTAATGTTGGGCAGGTATTCTACAGCTTTTGCCAAACGTTTTTGCTTTTTAGGCGACATCCCAAAGCTAAATATACGTCTTAAAATAATCCAATCTGAGCTTTAAACCTTTCCACGATCAGGGGCGCAGCCAGAGCTTTGGCATGGGAGAGCACACCACCTTTGAGGGGCACCCCGGGAGAGAAAGGGCACTTTTAACGTAACCTAAAAAACTTACTATATCTTAGTTCATATCAACTTTTGGGTACCTTTGGTCCAAGAAAAATGGAAATCAAGCATTGACGGAGAAGGAAGACTGAATCCAAACCAAAAAAAGAAAAGTGTAACCGGAATATCATGAAAATATCCAGAAAACGACTTTCTGGGATAGATTTACGGACAAATCAGCCAACTCATGCAAGTTCTTGACATCAAAGAAATCAGTGGAGCCTGTGATATCTGTCACTATGTGCAAGATAAGACATATTAGAGTCGAAAATTCATTTGTTATGCCCACTGGTTTTGTCGTGACGAGTGAGCCCTGGTTGAACGCAGAGTTCCCCGGCTCCCACAATGACCGTGGGAGGAGGTGTAGCATGGTGGCATTGGATGAATACAATTTTTGTTCCCGGAATAATTTGGGAGATACCTTTTTAAGGCGTTTAAAAGTTCTATATTTTCAAGGATCGGTCCCAGTTGAAGTAAAGAAAAAGTAAACAGGCTGGCTGTTTGGATGGGGATGATGTGACAGGGCTGAAAATTGTGAAAAACTAATTATTTATTCATTGAAATTAATTAGTAGAAATCCTGGTTCAGGGGACTATGCTCTGAGCTCAGGGGCACATGCCTTTTTATCACCCCTCCCCAGAATCCACCAGTATAATAAGTAATTTATCTAGCCCAGGGTGCCTAAGCATCACAAGCCTATTCCTCGTTAGCTCCATTTTACAAGGGGAGTTTGCACTGTGTCCTTATTCCCCATCTATTCAAGACCAGCTTAGGGGCCCCCTAGTGTGGATCAGAGTCCTCCAGAGCAGCTGCCCCTCATTCCCCCAGTTGTGCCCCCTGGGATTAGACTAGCCCCGTGACCCCCCGAGGTGATGGGAGTTGGCCTTGTGTTATTATTCTCTGTCTATTCAAGACCAGCTCAGGGGGCCCCTGGTGTGGATCAGAGCCCGTCAGAGCAGGTCATGCTCGGCCCAGGACAAGACTAGCTCAGTGGCTCCAAAGATGGGGGGGGCGGGGTCATGAGACTAGCTCAATTGGCCGCAGATAGGCTCATAGGGCCTTGCACTATATTAGCTCAGGGGGACCAGATCGATCAGCTCGGGGCCCACATAAGCTCCTAGTCCCCAGACCAGAGCAGGGGTCTAGATCAGCTCAGGGAGCACCATATCAGGGAGCACCATATTGCACGGTGTGCAATTGCACACCCTGAAAAAAATTAGGGCGTGTAAAAGTATATTTTTGCACTCCCGGTTTTGGCTTCGTCCGGGGAAGCGCCTCTGGATTTGGGCGGCGCCCCCGGCCGGCCAAGAAAACATCAGACCTAAACACCGCCTACCTGAAGAGAAAGGGCCCTCTGTGCAAAATAAAAACAGTTTCAAATATGAATGGTGTTCCCTTTCATCAAAGCCATCCCATGGAGAGCAAATAGACCCAATTTATCGACTCAACGCAGGAAAATGATGTTGGCAACCCCCGCCCCCCGAGTGGGCGCCCCTAGGGAGCCAAAGGTGCCCCCTGGGGATGGAAGCGCCCCCTTCCCCTGAGAAGGAAGGCGCCCCCTCCCGAAAATCTTGTAAAACCGCCCGATAATGGAATCCACCGTCCCCGAGCTGGGAGCGGCAGTCATGAACCCTAGGGCGGCACGAATTAGAGCGGAAGTGATAAGTCAGGGATGGCATTCATTAGCCGAGGCGATAGTGATGAGCTGGGGGCAACATGAAACAGGGTGGCAGTGATAAGCTGGGGATAGTACTGGTGAGCCACTGGCAGCAGATATGAGCGGGGTGCTGTTTGAATCAGAACGGCAGTAATAAGTTAGGGTTGGCAAGAATCACGGTGGCCGTGATAGGTGGGAGGCGTCAGTGATGAACCATGGCGGCATGATCACAGTGGTAAGACGGAGGCAGCATGAATCAGAGCAGAAATTCTGAGCCGAGGGGCGACAAATGTATTGGGGGTGCTCTCATTGTGATTAGGGGTGCTCGCACACCCAAAGAGATAACAAATTTCACCCCAGGCTGGCACTAAAAGAGTAAAAGCACGGCAGCAGCAGTCTACCATTTACTCGGCTCGGAGAATTCCTCCAATAGACAAACAGATAACGATTAGACGATTGTGGGCTGCTGTTTGCTTTCTGGAAGGGTGATAACTGTGAAAAAAAAACTGTGCGGAAACTGTGCGGACAGTAGGGCCTAAGTTTGACCGGTTTTCGGGGCCATGGCGGGACTGGTCTCCTCGGCAATGATAAACCAGGGGCGGCAGTGATCAGCCGGGGGCGGCAGTGAAGATTGGAGGAAGAAAGTGTCTAACCAGAGGCCGCTCATATATGGGTTAATAATAAAAACGGGACAGCATTGATCAGCCCGGGGCGACGTGAATCAAGGCAGGAATGATTAATCTAGGCGGCAGTTATGAACCAGGGGAGACAGTGATCAGCCAGGGGGCGGCAGTGATGAACCAGGGGCGGCAGCGATGAGTCGGGGCGGCGCGCATTTGGGTCAAAAGCGATGAGCCAGAGACAGCATGAATTAGGGCGGCAGTGATAAACCATGGGCGGCAGTGATCAGCCGTGAGACGGTCCATCATCATATTTAAGGTTGTAGAGCGCGCTGACATCTAGGGTCATACGGCGCCCTTAACACTAATAAAATACGAAAATAGGACATTTCCGCACGAATTTTAACAAGTCAGGTGGTAAAACAGGTCAGGTCGTGAAAGTTGTATCAGAAGATTATATAAAACACGCAAAAGATGAAATGAAATACAATAAAAATAAATAGAATGAACAAATAATATATAAAATAAATAATGAAAATGACAGAAAATTTCACACGGTATACTAAAGTCAGAGATTATAGGTAACATGAAACTCGACGTTATGTAAAACCTGAAAGACTACTAGGATGAATATATGACATTAAAACTAACGCTCCTCAGATATAACATGATGTTAGTGATATCCACAAAGGATGCTCCTCCAGAACGTTCACCGCCCAGATATCCCCAGGATGCTCACTGCCCCGGGAGCAGTGGCGAATCTAGCCGGTCGACTTGGGAGGGGAAAACCAAAGTAAAAAGTCGAAAAACAAAAAAAAACGTCACGCCGTGACAGCTGTGCTACAATATCACTTACCGGTAGGATTTTGCGTATTTGAGGGGAAAAGCAAAAAAAACGTCACGGGAAGAAAATATGGGCTCGAGATACTTTTTTCCAGTCGAAGGCCCAATATTTACACTGAACTTAACTGGTTCTGTTTGAAGTTGAGAGTTGAAGCACCAAAATCTTGCTTATAAACGAAAAAGGAGTCGGGGAAAAAAGGAGGTCGATCACTTTGGGGGTGGCAAAAACATACTTTTGCCCCAAGCTTTTCCGTTTGGGGGGCAAATGCCTTTTTGTCCCCCCTGGATCCGCCACTGCCCGGGAGACGGCAGTGATGAACCAGGGGCGGCAGTTATCAGTCAAGGGCGGCAGTTATCAGCCAGGGGGCCGCAGTTATCAGTCAGGGGGCGGCAGTTATCAACCAAGGGGCGGCAGTTATCAGTCAGAGGCGGCAGTTATCAACAAGGGGCGGCAGTGATCATTCAGGGGCCGCATTTATCAACCAAGGTGCGACAGTGATCAGACTGGGGCGGCAATTAGCAGCCAAGGGGCAGAATTAATCAGTCAAGCGGCGGCAGCTATCATCCAGGGGCAACAGTTATCAGCCAGGGGGTGACACTTATCCATCCGCCGGTGGAGGCAGTGATTAGCCAGGGGCGGCAGTTATCAGCCAAGGGCCGGCAGTTTTCAGTCAGGGGGCGGCAATGATCAGCCAGGGGGCGGAAGTGATCAGCCAGGGGCGGCAGTGATCAGCCAAGGACGGAAGTTATCAGGCAGGGGGCGGTAGTGATCTGCCAGGGGGCGGCAGTTATCAGCCAAAAGCCGATAGTTTTCAGTCAGGGGGCGGCAATGATCAGCCAGGGGGCGGTAGCGGTCAGCCAGGGGCGGCAGTTAGCAGCCAAGGGGCGGCAATAATCAGCCAGGGGGCGGCAGTAGTCAGCCAGGGGCGGCAGTTAGCATCCAAGGGGCGGCAGTTGTCAGTCAAGGGGCGGCAGTGATCAGCCGGGGGCGGCAGTTATCAGCCAAGAGCCGGAAGTTTTCAGTCAGAGGGCGGCAATGATCGGCCCAGGGGGGCGGCAGTTATCCGCCAGGGGCGGCCATGATCAGTCAGGGGGCGGCAGTAATCAGTCAGGGCGCGACAATAATCAGCCAAGGGGCGGCAGTTATCAGTCAGGGGCGCCAGTGATCAGCCGGGGGTAGTGATCAGTCAGGGGGCGGCAGTTATCAGTCAGTGGGCGGCAGTGGTCTGCCAGGGGGCGGCATTGATCTGCCAGGGGTGGAAGTTATCCGCCAGGGGCCGCAGTTAGCAGTCAAGGGGCGGCAGTTATCAGTCAGGGGGCGGCAATGATCAGCCAGGGGGCGGCAGTGGTGAACGAGGGGCGGCAGTCAGCCGGGGGCGGCAAAGATGATTCGGTGGGCGACAGTGACTTACCAGGAGGGGCAAGTATATGAGTGTTAAAATGAACCGGGGTGTTTAGCCAGGGGCGGCAGTGATAAACCAGGGGTGTCAGTGATCAGCTAGCTGATCAGTGATGAACAAAAGGCGGCAGTAACCATCCGGAGGGGGGCGGCAGTGATTAATTGCTGGCGACAGTGATCGGGCGGGAGCGGCAGTGATGTGGTGTCATAAATCAGGGGGCAATGATCAGTCAGGTGGCATTGATTAGCTAAAGGCGGAACCAGTCAGAGTGGAAGTAATGAATCCGGGACGGGAAAAACATGTGAGGGGCGGCACGAATCAGGGTGGCAGTGATGAGATAGGGTGACACTCTTCAGAGTAGCGGTGATAAGCCAGGGGCGGCACATGTATTGGGGGTGCTCAGCACATGATTGGGGGTGCTTGAATTAGGATTGGGGGTGCTCGGGCACCCACAAAGAGATAGAAAATTACACCCCTGGACCTGACATGACCTGAGGTCACGAAAGGTAAAAAAGTGACCTTATCGAATATTAACCCTCGCTCTGCCGGCACCCCGGGAGTTACGCGCCCTGCCGGCATGGCTGAAAAAACCTCCTCTGGTCTACTGATAGAGAACTTGAACTGTAGGCGGTTGTATGTGCCTTACAGGGACTCAAAAGAAACCTCAATCATTTTTCACCTTGTCGTATATGTTTCACACATGAATTCCTATCAAATGTGCCTAAATTAGTCCTTTTAACCAAACCTTGCAGTTTCATCCCGACCACAGCGGCCGCCACGCGCGGCGCGCTGCCGCTTCCCCCGTGTCCCGGGTACAGCCTCAAACAAACGGTGCCGGCACCTGGCGCCGGTGCAGTGCCTGGGCGCTGAGTGTGGCGGCCGGGCCGACGAGCATGTGCATTCGCTGTGGGATGGCGCCCCAACGGCGAAACAATTATATGGGACCATTTCAAAAGCGGAAAAGACACCTTTTGACGTTTGATATGCCATCTGTATAAACCACTAGTGACCTGTCGGATATATCCTATCAAACAACTGTCGCAATCCCCTCTACATTCTACTTATACACATTGTGAACATATGGATTTTCGGGGAATTAATTTGACATGTTTAGATTTTTCGTGCATAGTCTTGTCTTGGATACTGACGGAAAGATCGCACCTCGGTTCGCTAAACCTAGCCGTAATGACATGCGTTCTACCTGGCTATAGATGAAAGAAAATGGCATCCATAGGGAAGGGATGTTTTCGGGGAATTCGGACACGAGTTTTCACAGCGTGACGTGGTGCCAGAAATAGCTAAATAAAAAGGAAATGTCATAATCTAGGCATTCATGGAGAAAGGGTGTGTATGTTTTTCGTCATTAAATATTTCTTAATCACATGAGGATTCAATAAGATGTACAGGAAAATTCAAGGAACTAAAAGGCTAGGGATAATTGCACCATTACTACCAATGGATCTTTTTACACCCCCATCCGTTGACTACCCTATTACACGGCAAATTGTCCCTTTGCCATCCAGCTGTGAACTTGGCACAATGTCAAGTTTGGCGTGGAAATCTCCCCTGGGTAACCATGATACAAGGAGGGTGGCCTGAGACCACCCCTCTCACTCCATTAGCCCCTGCTGATCTTGTCGAGCCCCCTGGCGCTGTCGCCATGCTGTCTGGGGACGTTTTCCAGGAAGCAAGCTTTAGAGATGCTGGCTGGGCCATTGTTCCGTATTTTCACGTGTGTCCTTATCGTCCCCTCGATCGCTATCAGCTGACTAAACCACGAAAATTGTCACCCTTCTACCTGCCACCTGCGCTGACGAGCCCCGTCTGTGTCAGAGTCTGTCGCGGGCCCCAGCGGGCCGCGGCACCGGCCGCTACTGACCGGCGTGAGTAAAACAGCGCGAACATCATCTCGATAACTTTCGCCTTACCGAAAAGTTGAAAAGGTATCTACTTTCTGTTTGTCGTGAATGGTGCAGAATTGACAAAGGAACAGCTACCCCGAGCATTATCATCGGGACGGTTAGTTGGATGTAGATTTTCGCATTGAAACGGCGAGAGGAGGAAAAACCAGCACCGCCGGCAGGGCGCGGGTTAAATGAAAGCCAGTGACGAGACATACATGATGACGTCTTATTCAGTGCTCTAGCTTAATTAGGTCAACAGTTATGGTCAAAATACTGTTTTTGATGCCTGGTGACCTGAGATGACCTCAGATATGTCAAAGGGAAAATACTGCCCCTGGAATCCGTGAAAAGGTTACTAAGAATACCTTTCTGACAAATTTGATAATTTGCAATCATTTTTGTGACTTTTGGACCAAAAGACAGCTTTTCCCCATGTCTTTTTATGGGAGAGGTCACCTCGTGGCCTGACCTCAGGTCACCTAATTGAAAAATCCCGGATATAATTTGTTTCATCCTGGAAGAGCCATCAAGTGAAGACAACTTTAAATCAATTGGCCAGGAAATGTAGCTATGCTAGAGCTCAAAAGTTGAAGTGATGTGAACTTGTTTGACTTCGCCTGGTGATCTGACCTAGTGTGGCCCGGGGTAAACAATTTCAAGAATAGTGGGAAAATGATCTGGTGAAAAAACCTTAGGGGCCATCGATCCCCCCATGTGGTGAGGGTTACGAAGCCACATTCTTTCACCAGCGCCGATTCCAGCAAGGCGGAAAAATACTCCAGTTGCAAGCTGATCTCCGTGAATAGGATTGGTCACCATGACAACGTCGGATTGTTAATTCCCGCCAGGGTGGGGGGGCTGTGTTTGAAAACCCCTGGGTTGCTCCAGGGGCACGAAAAACGGTGAAGCGAAGCGCTGCCGTACTTAGCACACCTTATCCATGATCGATTCCGCAACCTTCCCCAAAATTTTAAGGTTGGGACATCTCAGGTCAGGTTACCAGTACATGTCAAGTGACCTCACCTCCAAAAATGTTTAAGGTGGCATAAGTAAGAAAAGGGCGAATCTATCGAATTGAAGCGCATGCCACATAAAGGGCTCGCCGAGTACTACAACTAATTTCGGAATTTTTCAGATCGTAGACCTAGGGGCAGGTACGGATAATGAATGGCCTCAAATGCATGGGGAAAACGGAAATTGGCCGAAAAATTGAATTAATTTTGTAGATGCCGCTTGTAATACCTTCGTATTCTTCAGAACATACTATCCTAGGCCCCTTTATAGGTTCATGCTGCAAGTTTGAACGTGCGACCTTACAGGTCATCTGGGGCTATCCACTGCAGGTTTTTCAGACTTAAGTTAATAACTTCGCACAAAATGATGAAAATCTTTTATTTTCACAGCATTACGTTCAGAATGTTATTGCAAGTCGATTTATACGCATATTGATTATGCTAGGCTAGATGGTGACCTTGGCAACACCTCAGTTCAGGTCCTTTTATGTTTTGACCTAGTACAATAATATCATACATCATCCAATTGGATGTAACGAGAGAAAGTGAACTATGCCTAAAATGATTCTAACTCAATTCTGTCAGACGCTAGAGCCCATAAATTCTTCTCTATCATGCTATATTCTTTGACCTGTCATGACCTCAATATTGACCTCAGCCAAAAAGTGACTGATGTAGTTTCTTCATGAATTGCAATGGGCTATTCACAGGTGCCCCACGAGTTCCGCCCCCAGTGGATAGGTGACTGTATATCAACACAGGGCTTCATATGGAGAACACAGAAGCCCGATTGCAATGATATAGCTACGCAATGCTCTTGCAACATTGCGTTGAACTTATTTCCCTTTCTGAACATTTTTTTAGCTTTTCCCCATTTTTGGAACATACCTTTGTGGGAATAAATGGCATGTCAGCTCTCCGATGTTCATAGGTAGGTGGCTGGGCTCCGAACCCAAAAGCCCGCCTACTTCCACCGTCACCGCTTGTGGGGGGGGGGCAAAACACTTACGTGGGCCATCCAACCCCCATACCAAAGAATGCAAGACCCACTAAAAATCTCGCATTTCCGCGAACGTTTCAACACGCACAATTCCTTACAATTGTTATCTGTTGACAATTGTCGTACAGGGGAATGCAGTGGCATATAAAAGGGGGGCTAGGGGGCTCAAAACCCACCCCTGAAATATGCTAAAATGTATTAGAAGTATGGAATAACTTTCCAGGTACAGGATACCAAAACCCATGAGGACTAAATTCAATTTAGTCATAGCCTAGCGCTCATTTCGCTGTAGTTATAGTTGGGATGCAACGTGGGTATTATAGGGTAAGGGCGGGAAAGAGTACGCAGGAGATAAGAGTACGCAGCAGCTGTTTTGGTTACTTAGCAACCACTGAGATGGTGGATACCCTGGTATAAAAAAGCAAGGTCAGTGCCTAGGCTGTACACCAAAATTCAACGTGCTCCTGTTCTTTCCGCGGGAGTACAGAGCAAAATAAGTTTCTGGGCACCCTTGAAGTAATATTTCTTAACTGGGTAAACTTGTAGACCATGCTTCAATTATCAAAATTATTGTATTACGGTCTGTCATCAGTAAGAAAGCTGAGCTAGGAGTGTGCTCTAGGACCGGAGCTCACGCTAAAATACTTGCCAACATGTTTATGAAGACTTTCTTCCTAAGGGAGCATGTCCGACAAGAGTACGCAGCAGACCATTGGGCAAGACTGCGCATACTTAAGAGATAGGAAAATTTAATTTTCGCTCGGAGCAGAGTCCGTGATTCATGTTTGGAAAACCAAACGTTGCAACATAGTTCTTGTATATTCAGAACGATATAAAATCATACAATCGCCTAGTTTGGCGACAAAAAACTTCGCGACGTGGCCTATGCACCTAAAGCACAGCGGGGCATCAATGCGTACTCCAGCCTCCTCTCTTGCGTACTCTTGCCGACCCACTCCGGCAAGAGTACGCACGTGACTTTATTTTTGATGGACTCGTGGCGAGTTCCTTTCAGAGACATCGAGTTGAAACATGGGCCATACATAAACAATTCTTCAGGCTAAGCAACCACATACAAATTTTAGCTGTTAGACTCAGGAGAAAAGTGAAAGCCTGTAGAAAGTTAAGTGCGTACTCTTGCACGGACTTCCCCTATGAGCGCAAAAGGACCACACTGTGTGCTCCTAGAACCCAAATAGCTACGGATGGAACCATAATTTGATTCATGGACTCATCATCCGAATTTAAACAGAGCGGGACTAATCAATAC
Source organism: Lepas anatifera (assembly GCA_034440635.1). Lineage (NCBI taxonomy): Eukaryota > Metazoa > Arthropoda > Thecostraca > Lepadidae > Lepas > Lepas anatifera. Next base: position 525,221 of record JAOTON010001302.1, read on the forward strand.
GATAATAAACAGCTCTTAGAAATTTCAGAAGCGCACATTGAAATATACGGTGATTAGATTTAGTTTGAAGCTTCAGCAGCCACTTACTCTGAGTGGACGTTTCCTCTTAAAGAATTGAACAAAATGCCTCTTCAGGTTACATCCTCAGCAAGTCAAATGATAAAAATAAATATCAACAATGTCAATGAATGTTCACACACGCATTGACGGGAGGGGTGGGTACTCGGCCCCTCGGGTTTTTTGGGAAATAGCGTACAAACGGCGACGCTTAGCGCCGCCGTATCTGGCACACCTTTTCTCTGATCATTTTTACACTTTTTCCAAATTCTAAGGTTAGATCAACTCAGGTCAGGTTACCAGTGCAGGGCAAGTGACCTGACCTCAAAAGAAGTTTATGATAGCATAAGTCAGAACAGGGTGAAATAATCCGGTTGAAACTCATATGACAAAATGGGCCCACCAAATTCTTTAATATGTGTCCCAGTACCTTTTATATAGATGGCCTAAGGTCAGATAGGAGCCAATGCCTATCTATTGGAAATACGTGGGAAAATACTTTTAACTGAATAACTTAGTAATGTATAGTGATAAGGTGTTTATTTTACATGAACTAGATTTTTTCTTTGAGGTTCTAACGATATGTATTTTGACCTAATTTGTCCTTGACCTGACCTTAGGTCAGCTCAAATCACGTATTTGACCTGAGTAATGAATCCGAACTCATCACTAATCATAACCACATTTAAGAAAACTGGTCATCTCTATGGCACTATGGTCTCCTCGCCAAGCGTAAACATAGTATTGGGGATTTAGGGCAACTCTTGCAATTGATTCATTTATACTTACCAGGACGGAACCAGGGGGTAATACTTAACAATAGCTCATTACCAACGCTCTCAACATCATCAAAACCATCCGTAACCTCATCTCCAACATTATTATTAGCATCATCAGATGTAAAAGAACTAAAATCAGGATGTGCACAGCGATCCGTGCTCGGCTCATTATTCACAATAATTTGCCTACCTTGGCGGTGCGTTTACTAAATCCCCAAATCCCCTCTCTCAAAGCGCCTCACATACTTCATGACATAATGACGATTCAGCATTGCTGCTGCAAAGACATGGTGGACATTTATGGATAAGGCCAGGTGTTGGCTATAACCCACAATTCCGTCGAAACAATATAAACGATTTGTTAAACTTAAAACAGTCGATCCCCGTTTAAAATTTGGCGTATAAATTTTCAAACGTGATAAAAAGAAACACTTCGGCTTAGTTCTATCCAAAGATCTGATTTTCCTCGACCATATCAACAGGTCAACAGGTGGACAGGTCAAACGCCAACTTAGTGGCCCCAGAAGAGGTCGAGTTTGTCAAACATTTTTCTAGACAACCCTGAGTGCAATCACAGGCTTGCTGATTGCAGTGGCGGATCTATGTTAGGAAAAAATGGGGAATTGCCCCTAAACTAAACATGGGTGGGCTGTAAAGTTATGTAAAGATGCAGATACATTAATTGACATACAAAGACATTACAGAAATAGCGTTAAGTCTGGTGCAAAAACCGCAGTGGGCTTAAATCTTGGCGGCGCTCCCACGATAATTTTAATAAACCCATGTTTTCATTCATACACGTTCAAAAGAAACAAATCAACTAACCAAACATCTAAAGCAGGCGTTCAATATAAAATAGTTTAGGACCAGCCGATTTCATGGCGCTCCTCCGATGGCGACAGCCATGGGCAGAAGCCTGCCGGAAACGCCCACCAACAGGCAGGCACACGCGACCGTGCCAGCCGGCGTCCTGTTACCGCTCCGCAGATCTCAAGATAATCGCCTTGTTTTGCTAAGTAGGTCATGGAGTACTTTGAGCACTGCTGCTCGTGTGAGCCGGTGAGATAGGCTTCCTGAGTGGGCCAGAATGTTAATTGACGTTTTTCTTTTATGCTCGAGGACTTAGTACTGGGATCTGATAGCAGTCAAGGCTGAGACAGGCAGCAAGGTTTATATCCATACTTCTTAGACACGCAAATGGCCGCATTCAGACGCTTTCCCAATCCAACATACAGTCTGTGCTAGGGTGGGGTGTTAAATGGTAGGTGAAGGTCAAATGCCAAAATTGGGCTTAAAAACCCCTCAAACCTGATACTAGGGACAAAAAAACATTCGCCGACAATACTGGATACTTTTGAGCAACAAAAAAAGTCCGGCCACGGCAGCATTACTTTTTCATGAAATTATTAAATTTTAACCGGCAGTCCTACAGCTATATGAAAGACTTTTATCATACACTTGTTTTCATGACCAAGCAAGCATTTAAAGTGAAATTGGTCATTCATATTGTGACAATTTGAAAGGCGTCGATCTCAGGCAGCTCTGTGGAGGGCAATGTGGGCATGGTGCCCCCAAATTCCGGAAATAAATATTTTGGTTATGTCCCTAAACGGTCGGACGTCAAGACAAAAATAAGATCCAAACTGAAAAAGCATGTCAAACCTGACATCACTATGCAGATGGACATGGGGATGGAGGTGCTGGCGGCCAGGAAGGGGTTGACTGCCAGGGAGGTCTACCAGATGGTGGACGTCCACATGACGGACAGCACAGAGCACAACAAGGGGATTTCGCCATTGCTGGCAGAGCTGTATGACCTGGAAACCCCCGCCAGGCAGGTCTTCTGCAACACTCACACCACTCTGGACTTCTCCTCGGGGATGAATAAGGTTATGAGGAACGTGGAGGCGGGGACGAAGATGGAAGAGGTGGTGAAGTCATTCATGGTCGACATCGACTACGACACGAAGAACTCCAGTATCGCCGGCCAGGCACTTGACATGATGCTACGACTGGTTGCTCCTGAGTGCAGCCACAAACCATGGAACAGACATGGACAGCTCATGGTCTACCTCAAGCAAAGGGGTTGGAGCACCCGGCACCTCTTCGCCTACAAGGATGGAAGTGTGACGGGGAGCACCGCTGAGCGACCGTGGCGGCGGCGGTCGGATGCGCGCGACGGTCGGCTGGCCGTCCGGCATCGGCCGGCGACGATTTGCGCCGGTGGCGAGCGCCATTCGGGCGATATGCAGTGCCAGGTCCCGTGTGTATTGGTGTTTTAGGGCGCTTTCAGCAACTGGGCTATACGCGCCCACCATGCAGTGCCAGGTCCCGCTGGTGGCGGTGTGCATACGTCTCTGCCGGTCGTCCATGTTGCGGGCGCAATACACAAAAAATATTTATAGTGTGAGAGGCAACAAGAAGGTACTGCACCGCTTTCGTAAGCTCAGACACACAAGCTACAGCAGTTCAACCCCCTCCCCCTCGACAAGTCCAAGGGCTGGATTCGGTTTACAACGACCCACCCCTCCCGGCTGCTTGAGTAGCCTGGTCCGGATTTAGGTTTTTTTCTTCAGAAAGTAACGGATCGTTGTTCATTAGATGCATCTTTTGGTGCTGATTACGATGCGCTCATCAGAAATGCAATTTTCGGAAAACTTTTGGTGGCCCACTCGAGTTGAAGGTTTTGAATTTTGCCCAATTTTCCACTTTTTCGCTCACCATCAACCCATATTACCAACGAGGTGCAAACAATTGCACTGGGTTGGTAGTTTGGTTCATTGGTGTTCCATTCGCTTTGTTTATGTTGTTATAACTTCCACATATAACGGTTATTTTTTGCTTATTATCTCCGCTTTTAGTTGAGTTTGCACTGGCTCTCCATAGATGGCGCTAGCGGCGTGACATTGTAAGTGAATACTGATTTCCTCGGGGACCGGGAATGTGAACAGCAACGTGAAAGGTGAGAAGCAATTGCGAATTGGATTGTATAAACGCACTTAAAGAGCTGTTTTCAAGCAGCAATGAAGTTGTTAACACTGTTTCTCAGGTATTTTAAGCATGCCATGTCCAAATATGCTGCTGCTGCTGAAGTCCCGACCATAACCCTTTACTAATAGACGCAGGAACCGTGGGGGCTGTGGTGGTCGCTGTTGCACCCAACTTTCAGAGTGTGGCAGCAGCTCTAACCCCGCCTCCCCCCCAGTTTGAGCCGATTCTGGAGCTTCTCTATTAACATTTAAGTGATATGCCTAATCACCCCCGGCCATCCAACGCGGAAGCCCCTTCCTCCAACTTACACCTTTCCTCCGACTAAAATAGTCTCTCCACCTATGCTTTTACCGACTGAATTCTTCCGTATTTGCGCCAAAAAGAATCTACAGCAACCCTACTTTGACTGAAGTGCGAGGGCATCAGTTTTGAGGCTAGTGACCTGTAGCCCAGTCTCCTCTGACATATTTGGAGGTCGTTGTGGCCCAGAGGAGAATTATTTGTCTTACGTGTACGGATAGGATTGATAATTTTTAACGTTGTGGTCCAGCAGAAAAAAATCGACCGGTTTGGCATTGTGCGAACATTTTTTTTTACAAACATGGCATTGGTCACCAAGTTTTAAGGACTGAAGGCAATATGTTGTATGAAATCACAAAATAAGTTTTCCAACGTTTACGCACCTTGCACTAGCTGCGTTGGATAATAATCTATAATCATATGATAATCGATAATCATCGGCATAATCTAAGTGCTTACGTGATATTTTCCTTTCAGTTCTCTGATCGAAATTGAAAATAGAGGGACGGTTATATCTGCAAGAAATAAAGGAGTCTTACCGTGAGTTTGGTATATCATAGGGCGCCTTCTTATGACAAGAATTGAGCTCCGCTCATGGCTTTGCTCCGCTCATGGAGGAGCGGAGCAAAGATGAGTGTCATATTCCTATGGAAGAATGCAAGAACAGGGTAACGGCTGGGGTTATGGATGTGTGTGTGCCAGCGTATCACTCCATACACGTGCAAATCAGGCCATACTGAAGGAACTAAGAGAGCTTTGGAAAGAAAGAGTACAAAAAAGAAGCATGTACACAGGTTTGGCAAGCGAGCCTGCTACATCAACTGCTGCGATGGATTCTCTGTTTGATACCAGTAGCCGAGAACTTGAGCCTGGACTAGCAGAAGACAGTGTTTCTGGCCGACCAGCCAAGTGCCAGACGTCTTCAGACAGACATCCTCGATCAGGAAACCACAGCGCGATGGCAGAGGAGAGCTCAGCGAGCGGGTCGAGCAGTCATAAGAGGAGCAGCCGTCACCTCCCTGAGTCAACAGGCGACGGCCGAGACAGCAAACATGCCTGTGGAAACTGGTGTTTCATTAACGCTATCATCTGCTAAGCTATAATGACTCGGTAATCCCGATCAAAGGGGTATTATCTGTGTATGAGCAATGCTATTTTCAAAAACCAGTCTGCTCATCAATTCTAACAAAACACTTACAAGCTAGATGTATATATATTTTTTTCAAAATACTGTCCAAGTCGTTCACAGTCAATAGCTCATAAACCATAAGACATGGTACGCATTGCTTGTCATTCTCCTATCCTTCCTTACGGTTCCATAGCTCATGAAACATAAAAATGGTAGGCATTACTTGTCGTTCTTCTACGGCCTATTCTTCCTTATGGTTTGTGAGTTATGGACTGTGAACGACTTGGACAGTGTTTAAGAAACTATATAAATATATAGCTTGTGGGTGTTCTGATAGGATTTATGAGCAGACTGATTTCTGAAAATAGCATTGTTCATACACAGATAATATCCCTTTAATCAGGATTACCAAGTCATTATAGCTTAGCAGATGATAGCGCTCCCTGAAACACCAGTTTCCACAGGCGTGTTTGCTGTCTCGGCCGTCGCCTGTTGACTCGGGGCGGTGACGGCTGCTCCTCTTATGACTGTTCGACCCGCTCGCTGAGCTCTCCTCTGCCATCGCTCTGTGGTTTCCTGATCGAGGCTGCCTGTCTGATTACGTCTGGCACTTGGCTGGTCGGCCAGATACACTGTCTTCTACTAGTGCAGGCTCACGTTCTCGGCTGCTGATATCAATCAGCGAATCCATCGCAGCAGTTGATGTAGCAGGCTCGCTTGCCAAACCTGTTTACATGCTTCTTTTTGTCTCTCTTTCTATATTTTAATGTTCTTGGCTATTTACCCAATTCTTTTTAATGAGCCCCACAAAAGCATCCCAGAAATAAACGAGGCTTCCGTTCCAGGTATCTTTATTCCATGGTATTAACCTGAGCAAAAAAAGTTACTGACTTAGCATCCTCATAATTTTTCGTGGGCTATTCAGCGCTTTCGCGTGTTTTTTTTTGCTTCTTCTTCGAGGAGCCGAGTTCAAGGGGATGTACAACACGCGCATTGACGAGGGCAGGTACCCGCCCCCATGGGTTTTTTGGAAACAGAATAAAAACGGCGAAGCGCAGCGCCGCCATTCCGAGTATAGCTTGTACCTGATCATTTTTACAACTTTATTCAAAATTTCGCGGTTAGGTCATCTCAGCTCAAGTCACCAGTGCAGGTCAGGTGACCTCACCTAAAAAAGTTTAAGATAGCATAAGTCAGAACTCAGAACAAATAAACTTGTCCGATTGAAACTCGTATCACATAATAGCCCCACCATATCTTTAAAATATATTCCGGTATTTTCGATATCGATGACCTAAGGTCAGGTACGAGCCATGACATATCTATTGGAAATGCAGGGGGAAATGGTTTAAACAGAATAACTTAGTAATCAATGGTGATAGAGCTTTTATTATCCGCTCTGCTCTGTTCGTATCTTTACGTTATGTATTCTGGGGTGGAAAACTTACGCATATGGCCGGAGGTTCCAAATTTTACGCCGTGGTTTCTCGGCGCAAATAAACTTTTATTTCCCCCTGAATTAAAACCCTATTACCTCCCTTACCTATTTACAGTATAGGAATGAATTTTTAACGACAATTGTTTTTAATTCCATACTTTTGATGAGTTCATAAACACCAGGGCTATTGAATTCGGCTGGAGAGGCACTACTTGAAAAGTGAGTGGGAAAAACAAAAGTAAAAAAATAACACACGTAATTTAGTGGAAAATCCAACTTGTTCAGTTGCGGATTCCCACCCAGCGCCCTGAGATTTGGAACTGGACGAAAGTGGATCTGAGGCACAATGGGGCGGGTATTAATAATTCTTGTGGGTAATTGAAACTCCTAATTGCGAAGGGAATGCTCAGAAATCAAATCACAAGATTCAGTGGACATACGTACCTTCCGTAGCGTCTTCCTCAAAATTGTGGTGTTGCAGGTATTATTTTACGTCCTTCATACGAGTGCCAGGTGGTCAGAAATTTTCTTCGCGCGAACGGGAGACACCTAATCAAAAGGACCCCGTTCAGGCGGCACCATGCGTGGCTAGGATTTTTCCACTCCCCATATACCTAAAAAAATTTCGTTCGAGCTGAGTGTGATCGGAACCAAGTAGCTGTAAAAAGTACAACGACGCATTTTGTAATAGATTCTTCTCAGGAAACAAATTGTCTATGAAATTTGAAAATGAGGGTTGATAATATCATGAGCATCGCCACCTGCAAAAAATGAGGGGGCCAGCCAAATTTCAACCTCATGCGGACAAGAAATTTACCACGTTAGGAGAACAAGCTCCTCGAACATGGGCTCCTCGCTGCCTTCCTCGCCGGCTGGTTATAAAAAGATCCGATATTCTCCCATTTTGACTGAGATCAGGAATTGTTTACCAAAAAAGGGCCCAATGCCTGGTGGAATAAGAGGAAATGTAGTTCCAACCTAGTTTCCTAGTCAAAGCTCAGTATCCCTAGATCCGCGCGTTATTTAACATATGCTTAACTTGATACGAGCAACATGTCGTGCCTGCTCCCTCGGCTCGTCGTGCTTGCTGCTGGGGCTATAGTTTAACAGCCCCCTACAACAGCAAGCGCTGAGCGCAGATCACCGGATGTGACGTGACACCTCGTAGCATATAACATAGGAAAATTAAATGATTAAATATCCAAATGTTTGCAAAAAGAGGCAAAGAATTTAAGATGAAATGCTTATTTATTGAATTTGGGATAAACTTGATTATCGTGTGTCCTCACATATTTTAAGCGGGCAGTGCCATTAGCAGCAGTTTGACACACGGCCTAAAGGTGAAGGAATTCCTCCATGCCCGTGTGAGTCACTCGGGCGTGAAGGAATCCCTCTTGAACGTACTTTTAAGTAAAGGTATCTTGGTAATTTAAGATCTTTAAAGGGAAGGTGGCACCTTCATAACGTGATTTTAACTTAGATAGCCAAGTTGTAAAGCAAGTCGGAAAACCCGGTACTCAATGTATCACTGGTCTTGGAACTCACGGTTTCCGTAGAAAAAAGCTAAAACCTACCAGCAATGTACCCCTCATGTACCCCTAGCAGCAGGCCACAGTTGTCATGGCTGTTGGTGTGACGACATATGCTGACGTCACGATGAGCATCAGCCAATCGAAGCCCTTGAAGCTTTTCGAGTATGGTAGTGGTTGCCAGATCATGACATCATCCACACGCAGATATTTATTTCTTTTCCTAGAGGAGCATTCTAAAAATCAAAATATTGAGCTTATTGTACATTTTCAGAGAAATCATGAGTGGTTTCATTATTTTCGGCTAAAGGTACGCCTAGTTACACTAAATTCCAGGGTTCGACCAAGGTGCCACCTTCCCTTTAAAGCGTAGGACTTTAATATTCTCTTCCATTGCTGCTGGGTGTCACTACTCTAAGGTTTCATTGAGATAATAATTCGATTATCTATACATATGCTGGGCCCATTCAAGCATTAACATGCTAATTGATGTTGTATCTAACTTGGTTTCGTATGTTTCAATGGTTGGTGCTGATTATTCTGCTTTGTGTGGCAAGGAGCGTTCAAACAGCGGGAGCACAAATACATTATTGATACATTATACATATTAAGCAATTAGTTTAAAGTCAATTGCTGTATCGTAATAGGACTGAAAACTAACTCCAAGTAAGTCTTTAAGCATTCTTTGACCTAAGCCATAGGATTCCAAAAAAAAATATATATATATTTTTTTGGAAATGTTTGTCTCTTGTGGAAACACCGCAGTGAACGGCTTGACACTGGGTGCTGTAACCACAGCACAGACATGTTTAATGTCCGTCATACAGCATATAGTGTCGTGTTTTGAGTTCTGGATGATGATGAGGTGAGAGAGACTGAAAATGAGAGCATGAATGAGTATATTCCCTCCGTTGCCCCGTCGGGCCAGCAAGCTAGGAGAAACCTGTTGTTCGCCAGCCTTCAAGGGCAACGGGGAGAATAAATGATTTTCGCGTCTAGTTGTGGTGCCCAGATGTCGTGTCAGAAACAGAAAAAAACGTCAAGTCTATACTCACCTGTTTTGAATTTTGGTGGGTGATAATGAGGTGCGAGCGACTGAGAATGAGAGCATGATTTTTTTACATGTGTGTCATGCGTGGGAGCACCACAGTGTGACTCGACACCGGGTGCTGAACCACCGACATGTATAATATGCGTTATCAATAACGCTTATGGTTCGATGAATGATGCAAGGGCGCAAGGTCCCGCGGCCGCAGCCCGCCAAGACAAGGCCGGGCGGACCCAGATGAACCCAACCAATTCAGAGTTGGAACATCAGTTGTCCCTAACGAGACATCAGTGGCACTATATATCATCAGTGGCCCGGAGTATCCACGGAGAAGGCCCAACGAATCGCAGCCGACGAGACCCCACGCCCCCGCGCACACAGCCGCCCGCAGAGAGTGCGGGAACATCACTATTTGAGCAATACTTGTTCTAAATTGCACGGTAGGAATCTAGGAAATTTTTGTATTTGTATTTGTATTTGCGTAAACACCAACAGGATGTATCCCAATTACAGGTGCAGTCAAGTGGTAAAAAAGGTAAATAAGTTATATAAGCGTAGTAGCACGAACAATACATCATTAAACGACGGTCTAGACATCTAAACATCTGTAAAAGTGTAAAAGCGGGTCATATACATGCCTATAGGCCTAACAAAAGACATTTCCACGGTCACAAAGCGCACTCATTGTAATCACACAAATGGCCTTAGGCTATTCGCGAATTGTCTGGCCACCGATTTGAAGGTGAAATGCGTTGAGTAAAAAAAAATCAACATCTCTGCTGGAGTTGAGAAAATCATTAGTGAGCACCGGAATCCTGCAGAATAAAGACCTCTTTACAGAGTTCACTCTGGCGTATGGAACATTCCACAGCCTCCGTACTCGCGATACACGCTCCTGCACTAATAGGCCGAAACATCCCATCACATGGGGACAGTCAAGACGTCCAGAGAAAATGTTATGCAAATAAAGCAAGTCATATTGCGCGAGTCTCGAACGAATTGAAGGAAGCTTAAAATGTAGTAAAAGCGTGTTATAGTCAGTGACTGCGATTGGTCTGTCCGACTTCACCGCCAACCACATAAGGAACTTATGCTGAATCCGTTCCAGGCGTTTCAGGTTGGTGACAGCTGTAAATACTCTTTATAAAATACTCTCGCTCAATAAAATACTCTTTTATTAATTTTTTCATTGTTATTATATTTTTTGGAACTTGCTCAATATTTCTGAATCGGTTGCCGAAGACTTCATCCAATAGCCGTGGTCCATTGCAAGCAATTGTAAATAATCTGTAGTTTCTATTTGAAAAAGGGTGAATCAGCATGTTTTGATGCCTAATATCATGGCTTGGTGGATCTATTATTCTAAATATGTTATAAAAGTATTTGGTAACCGATTTGTCAAAAATTTGTGAACAAACAGCAGTGTTTGAGATTTTGCTAAATCTGTCAATTTGAGGAGACTATTTTTTTAATATTGGTTCGGAGCTTTGCGGAATGAAGCTACGTTCCATCACTCGCATTGCTCTTTTTTGAAGGACAACTAGTTTTTCAAGCGATTTTCGTAGTTAATCCCCAGAGAAGACAACAGTAATTTAGATGAGGGAAAACAATAGTTATAGAGCAAACAGGCTATTCGATTATCTATAAAAAATCTAATTCCACTAATTATTCCAATATTTCTACTAATGATGTTTGCAACATGATTTATATGAGCGGTAAACTTAAGTTGCTGATCAATTATAATTCCGATTTACTTAACCTCATTCATCATTTGAATTTCTTTTTCATTTATCTTCGCGTTTAAACATATTTCTCTTTGGTACGGAGAATAGCATTGTATAAGGTGAATTGTACTAGTATTGAGAGTGTGGTACTAGTACTAGTAGTGAACTAGTATTGTGAGAGAGGAAATTTGTACGAAACCATTGAGAGACTAGATCTAGTGTGTTTGTGATATTGTCTTGGAGGCACTCTAAGTTTTGATGCTTGAAAAGAAGAGCAGTATCATCTGCATATGTTAGGCATAACATTTTGCTGCTAACTAAAGGCAAATCATTAATGTACAGGATGAATAAGAGCGGACCAAGGATGGCGCCTTGTGGCACACCAATATCAATATTTTTGAGACTTGACTTAATGCTATCGATCTCAACGCATTGTTTTCTATTTGTAAGATACGACTTTAATATAAGGTGTGCATTGCTTATTATTCCATACTTTTTCACTTTGTCTAGGAGAATATTATGATCAACTGTGTCAAAAGCTTTTCGTAAATCTATGAAAACACTAGTAACATAATTGTCTTCGAAGCTTTTCGTGACAAAATCTTGAAATAAGATAATTGGCATATATGTTGATTTATTTTTCTGGAGGCCGAATTGGTTTTGATGGATAACTGAATGTTCTGTAAGGTATTTTTCTAGTCTAATGTGAATAAGTTTTTCAAGTGTTTTAGAGATGAATGGAAGTATACTAATAAGCCGGTAATTATTGAATTTTGTGTGCTCCCCTATATTAATAATATAGTATATTTAAATAATATAATATAATATAATAAATAATATAAGTATATTTAAATAATATTGCTTAGTTCTTGCTGGGTCTTACCAGCGAAAAGTCAAGAAAGACAGCTAAGCGATGAGGAACTCCTGTGATGCCGAACAGCGCCGCTGCACCGTTCAAAAGGGAGTATAAGGGTAACAGCGATTAAAGACCTTTTTAGACATATATTTTTGTATTATCAATAATAATTCACATCTTCTTTTTATTCTTAAAAATGTGGCAAAAAGTGGCAAAAACTAGTTACGCCAGCCGGTTTTAACCATGGTAAATATCGGTAAAAACCACTCAAGGGCAAAAACCTGCCAACTCTGCGTAAAAGCTTGTGAAATATGTGATGATGAGATGATGCCTCCAAAAACTTTACATAAAAACAAGATATCACTTTGGTGGCGCCTAGCCTGAAGGGATTGCACATTGTACAAACTAAGGAGCGACTTGTAGTCAGGGCATTTTTTAAGGAAAAATCAGTGGGGGGCATTTCTTGTGCTGGCCATTATAGTGTCTTTAGGGGATCAAGACCCCATTTGGAGGCGGGGGGAGGAGGGGGTAATAAGACTTAGAGGCGTCAGTGTTAAAAAAATGTTTCCCAATTTTTGTGCTCTTCCATATTCTAGAGATTATAGATGCTGCCCACGGCTGCCAGTTTTTTCGGCGGAGAAAGGCCAAACTGAGTTAGAAAAACGTTCAAAAGGGGGCAATTTTTTCACAAAATGGCCAAATAAACACCACAAAACCCAGATATGAGGCTAAAACGACCAGAAAAGCTACCTGTATCACCATTTAAAACTAATTTTTGACGGTTTGATATTGACTTGACGCAGTATTTTTTTAGCACATCACCATTAATAGGATATCACCATTAACACATCACATTTAATAGGAAGCCAGCAGTGCCCTTCCAATCCCGCGTGGCCATCAAATGATTTTATCCACAGAACCAGAAAATGTTTTAGCATCATCCATTATCTGGGTCACACCACTCCCCCGCTAACATTTAATATTTTGCATGTTTTTCCAACTGTGAATTTTATGCTCTTGAACAGCGGTGGATCTGGGATTTTGATAATTTGGGAGGGCGGAGCCTCAGAGGATGCACTTTGCCGCCAACTTTTCACCCAAAGGGCGCTTACAGTATCGCATGCCTGGCATCCGGTTTTCGGTGACAGTCATTTTTGTGGATTGTATTTTTACCAATTTCTGTCCCTCCCTCTCACCACCATACTAGTTTTTTTCTGCTGTTTCGTTTCCTTTTTTGGTGTTGGAACATCTTTTCAAGAGCATAAAAGGCCAAAAGAAGTCATATTTACACAAGGGACAAACCAAAAATAGCCTAGATCCCAGCTACTAGAAAAAGGGCCAAAAAAGGCAAGATTCCAGGAACGTACCAACAGCAAAAATCGCAGGGCCCAACACGACAAAAAGAAAAAAATCGAGATATTTGACTGATAAACTATTTTCTTATTTTTCTTAATGAGTGTGGCAAGGTAAGTAAATTCCTAAAATATCGAACGCAATTGGTTTATAGTCTAAATTGAGACAAGCTTTTACGTGTATACATACCTACTATGATGTGTGGATGTTGCTGTCAAAATCATATTGGGAATGTCGTGCAAAAACCAGTTAATAATTTTTAGGGCTTATCGACGCACCATACATCAGGGTCATATGGCGTATCTAACTCTTTCCCTGTTGGAAATGTTTATCGGGAGCCAGTTTGATGATTCTGACAAAGGGGTGTGGCCGAATATATAATTTATCCCAATTTTCAACATCAATGAATGGATGAGAAAGGCCAAGTCCTAACAACTTATCAACTTTACAGAAAAAGAATGTATGCAGTAATCTCACTATAGAGTTTACGTATGCTCCCACCACAATAATAAATAAATAGGCTGAGCGCTTCACACCGCCACACCAGCAAACAGTCTGACGCGCTTTGACTAAACCGTGTCCCGCCTAATACACGAACGAGCGCCGACAACTCACCACTGGCCACGTATTAAATGAGAGCATCGTCATCATCATCATAGCTGGGGTTTAGGGGGCGCCGACACCATAGGTCATATGGCGCCCATGAGAGCATCATGCAATTCCACGGTTCTGGCTGGGACGTGGGCTTCTGGACGGAAATGGAACACGATGTTCGATTGCTTGTAGGCTATCTCCAGCGTTGGGATTAGTTGGGGCTGCTTTGCCGGGATTTCCCGTAACTACGCACTCTGTTTCGTTTTTGCACGATGGAGTAGACGGCTACTGGTGGAAATATGTTGACACAATTTTGGACTGTCAATTTGGGACGAGCAATAGAACAAAATCATTATTATTAGGCGGTGTTTTCTTGTTTTCGTTAGGCGAGTTTGCGTTTGTTCAATTTAAAGCATCTCTTGTCTATCAGAAGCCGTTTCACTGGGGGGCCAATTTCCGGGCACTGGGGGGGGGCATTTCGGCTGACTGGGGGGGGCATTTCGGCTGACTGGGGGGGGCAAATGCCCCCCAGTTAACATGTTAAAAAATGGCCTGCTTGTAGTCCAGCACAGCACTGGAAGGCTCAGTATGTTTGGCTAGCCACATGAGGAATTTATGCTGAACCATCTCCACGCGAATGAGATGACATTTTGCTGCTCCGCCCCAAATGACGGAGCAGTATTCAAGAATTGGCCGAATATTTGCGTTGAATACGGATACGGCCGCACGCTTGTCCAGTTTGTGTCTGGGGGAAGCTGACTGGAAGGTTCGAATGAGAAGGCCTAACGCCCTATTGGCTTCTAGTACTATGGAATTTATTTGCGCCTGAAAAGTGAGTTATTGGTCCAGAATAACGCCTAGATCTCGGATGTTGTCAACATTTTCTAGAATTTCACCGTTGATTTTGTAAGACGAAGGGATGAAATTGCGGTTTAGAGTGATTTTCAATGCTTTACATTTTGATGCGTTTAGCTTCAGCTTCCAGTCCGCTGCCCAGCGCGCAACCGCATCCAAGTCTTTTTGAAGCCTGAGGACGTCATTTTGGGTGTCAATTTGACCGGAAATTTTCACGTCATCGGCAAATATCAAACAGTTTGTAGAGATTACAGATGGGAAATTATTCACGTAGAGAAGGAACAGCAAAGATGAGATATGTTTGCCTTCCGGCCCCCGAGACAGCCGGAGTCCACTCGGACATCTTGCCATTTAACACCACTCTTTGCTTCAGCCTCCCGAGGTACAATGTGAGCCATTTCAAAGCTTGTCCGTCCAGGTCATACATACATCGAAGTTTATAGACAGTAGGCGATGATTTGCGCTTCGGAAGGCACTGGAGAAATATGTGTAAGCCACATCGAGCTGAGATTTATCTTGAATGGCCGCCCATCCATGTGCAATGAAAGATGCCAGATTGGAAGCGCAAGATCGATGCTGTATAAACCCGTGTTGAGTTTCCGAAAGTAGAGGTCTGACGTGTTGACAAATCTGATCGCTGACAATTTTCTCACACACTTTTGCACACAAAGGCAATAGTGAAACCGAACGATAGTTTTCTGGATTTTTTCTAGAGTCTTTTTGTAAATGGAGACAATATTTGCCTCTGCCCACTGTTCTGGAAATATACCACTAGCCAGTGATAAGCGGAAAACCTTGCACAGAGGAACGGCCAATTCCACCGCACACCGCTGGTGTGCGGTGGAATTGAAATTTTGAATTTTGGAATGTGAATTTTGCAGTTCTCATGATATGCATTTTATCTTTACTCGACCTGACCTCAGGTCAGGTCAAAACCTTTGTTTTGACCTAGCAGGGTCATGTTATATATCATTCGATTCGGCTTGCTGCGCGGATTCCAATGGTCTAAATTGTTTTGCTCTATATTTACTTGTTCACACGTAATGACCGAAAACCATAATTTACATGTTATACCTATGACAGCATGTTTTGACCTCTAGTGCCCTTAAATGTGACCTGAAAAAAGTAGTTTGCATATTTTTGATCGAGAAGTGAATGGGCTACCCAACACCGTCTACCGTTTTTCGTTACCTAGCGTGGTTCTCGAGATCTTAGAGGGGGCGGGTATTCGCCCCCCCCCCACAAAGCGAAGCTCAGACCCAAGGCAATGCGCTAAGAAAGTTCTGTCCCTCCTTCCCACTGCCATAAGTTTTTCTGCTGGTCCGGAAAGGCAAAAAAACATCTATACAAGGGACAAACCAAAAATAGATTAGGTGCCCGCTGCTAGAAAAAGGGTAAAAAAAGTCCAAGAAATGATCCAAGGTCCAAGGAAAAGGATTCCAAGAAAGGGCCACCTGAAAAAATCGCGGGGCTAAGCAAGACAAAAAAGACCAAATTTAAGATATTTGGTCACAAAATAGCCAACCTGACAGCCCTGATGCTGCTACAATATATTCCAAATGAATAAACTGTTTTCGTTTTTTTTATTTCACCCCCCACAGGGGCGAAGGTAAAGTCATCTCCTGTCTTTTTCACTGTGGGCCAATTTCTGGCCACTGGGGGGCATTTCAGCGGACTAGGGGGTGGGGGAAAATGGCCCGCAGTTAACATGTTAAACAATGGCCTGGGAACGAGGCATAAGCCGTTTTGGATCATATTGAATACAAGAGGATGAACAAAATAACAAGATACGACGACATTTCCTCGCCAGGCGCATGCTTGATCTGGTTTCAGTGTTTCGAACCAGGTTTCGTGCTGAGAAAACCCGCTGCCGCCAGCCGCGAGCGAGTTGCCACACCCGTATTAGGGAATACACAGCGCTTCTCCTGAAGATCGCCTGACTGGAAATATCATCGTGCTTTATTTCTGAAAAAGACATTTCACAATACTTTAAATATCTCACAAAACGCAGTTCCAGTATTAAAAACATAAGTTGTACTGGAAATTCACATGGAGAATTTCCGCCTGGCGGATCGGTCGATGGCCAGGGCCTGAGCCTGGGCCTGGATCACACCGTGGTCCACCGAGTGTCGTGCGCTCAGCATGGCGCGCACTCGCCTCACGGCCGGGTCGCTGGCTTGTGATGGCAGCTCGCCGCTGCGGCGGATGGTCAGCAGACTGAGCGACGTGTCGGGCTTATATAGCGGCCGACAGCACAGCAGGTGCAGGTAGGCGCGCCGCAGCTCGCCGCACCACAGGCCGAACACCCAGCCGTTGAACACGTGGTAGCACTGTCGCATCAGGCCCGTGATGACGAACCACAGCGCGGCGCCGTGGCCGGGCACAAACAGGTAGACGTGCAGCGCTACCTGGAACGGCAACACCAGCGCCAGGAACAGCAGCACCAGCTTCAGCACGGCCACGTAGCTGCGCAGGTGCACAGAGCGAGTGGTCCTGCGTCGTGCCTTGGCCGGGTGCTGCCGGTCAGCCAGCAGCCGACGCCGGTGGTGCAACGCCGTACAGATCACCGCCACGTTCAACGACACGATCAGCAATACTATCAGGTCGGTGCTGAAGGCGGTCACCACCATTGCCATAGGCTGCAGCGCTGAGAACACGTCACACACGCCGCGCTTGGGCATGCTGCCGGGTCGCGTGAGCACTGCCGCCAGGATGAGGGCCTGCAGAGCGCCGGCCGCCCAGCAGAGTGGCGCCAGCCGGCGCGCCCGCTGCGCAGACATATGCACGCGGTGCCGGAGCGGTCGCAGCACCGCCGCGCACCTGTCCGCGGTCAGCGCCAGCAGGCCCAGCATACTGGCCGTGTTGGCCGCCAGCCGCGTGTAGGCCAGCGCCACGCAGAGCGCCGGCGGCAGCGGCGCCGACACCCGGTTCAGCACCGTGCTGGCCAGCGTCGTCACTCCCACACAGATGTCACTGGTGGCCATGCCCGCCAAGAAGATGTACATGTTGTGGCGGCGAATGTTCTGGTAGTGCAGCAAGGCGATCACGGGCAGCGCCGAGTTGAGCACAACCATCACACACATCACGATCTCGAACCAGATGCCGAAGAGGTGTACCTCGGCTCTGGTGCGCGGGTCCAGCACGTCTGTGGGTGTGGAGGTGTTGTCTAGTCGCTGCAGCAGCTGCTCCATGGTGGCTGTGCCCGCCGAGGCGTTGGTAGCAGCTGCCGCAGCAGCCGCCAGCTTTAGCTGGCTCAACCCAGACGCCAGCTTGTGATGGGTGATTAGTGTTATCCGAAGATGTTCTGGTAGCAAATAATGACTTCCAAGGTAGATGAGCTCTAACGATTCTTGGCGAACATGACGCCTATTTCTATCGGACCGATGCCCTCGAAGTCTGTGCTCGTCGCAAAAAAGCGGGTACCGTTGATGAGGATTTCAACCCGAATCCGAACGTTTTGAGATAAGGACGACCTCACGTTAAATATTCTAGAAATAGGTAAGTGGCATCGTTCGTCTCCGGGAGAAAGAAAGTTGGGTGGCTAGTATTTCGTGAACACAATTACTAACCTCCCAGTGCTCCGCCGATTCAATAGCAAGAAATGAACTTAATAATAGGGCCAATGCTAAAAAATGATGTTTCAAAAAAGGGTAAAATCACTAACCACAAATCCACCCGCACGCCACATCACTGTTTCCAGAATCGTCTGCTACCCGTCTGTCTGAGACAAAGCTTCGGTAACAATCACCAGTCACCAGTGAACACCATCCGCCAGCTGCACTCATGACTGGCACTGTACCAGCACCCGGACATCGGTAGCTGCGGCTCTCAGTCTCCGGTCCGAGGGTGAAACAGGTGAGGTGCCACAGTGCTCTGCCGCTGCCCACACGCGCCCGCCCGCCGCCGGCCTCTCTGCCGGCAGGTCTAGCGCGCAGCCGACGCGACGGCGGCAGAGCGTCGCAGTCGACGGCGCAGATGAGGGGCGCGGCCCGGTCTCCGCCGCAGCGCACCGGCCGGTCACGGACCGTAGCTGAACGCAACAACGCTCTCCCCGAAACCCCGCAGTCTTCACAGCTGAGCGCAACGCGCAGCACTCCGTTACAACGTTTTCCGAGAGTGATTGGTGTTATAAAATGTGTATGTTCCAGCAGCGTTTGCTCCCTTGGAAGTGGCACACAATCAGCACGAGGCCGTCTTAATTTAAGGCAAAGCCAATTTAAGACGAGGTGATTTTCAAAACTTGGCCGATTGACACGCACAATGCCCTGGCGAAGATACGCAGGTCGCGACACCCCGCTGGAGCCACTGGCTACACCTGACTGCTCGGATAGCAGCCCTTTCTACGGCACGGTGAGCTCAACCTTGTCAATGATGACTTAGGTGATGAAACGAATACCGTGCTCGTTCGAGGTGGTATCACGTGAAGGCCACTTTCCGGAATCCGATCCGGCAATATTGCTTCAGTGATTCAAAATCACCGCATCCTAGCTGGCTCCAGCGTGACGAGCACGTGGCCGTGCTGCCTCAAGCTGTAGATTCCTGGCTGGCAGCGCTCGGCTAAAAAATGTTTGCATGGCCTAGCAAAGAAGTAATCCTCCAGATCGGTAAACATAATCAAAGACATAACTCTTGTTTTGTTGTTTGTTAATTTGTTTGTTTATTCTTGTTGCTTTAATTTTTGTTGTTGCCTGGGTGGGCAAACCTTTCAGAGTCGTTCTCGAATTTGATGTTGGTACGAACCTTCCAGCGTGTTGTGTTGCGCCAATGGTGATCGGCTATTATTGCTCTCGATTGCAAGTCACTCCAAACCTACCTACTTGATCTAATGTTTATAAAATTGGCAACGCTACATTCCCGGAAACTCGGCCTGTTCCCTCTGTGTACTATCATGGCGTGGATGTCAGCCACTGCTGCAGCAATAGACACCTGAAGACATACGGTTGTGTTCCCCACGAGTAGATACCGGTAAGACACCACATAAATTTTGGCGACCAGATTCCGAACGTATCATGGCGGAAGGGGTTAGTGGTATCATTCCACCGGAGTTTTTCTTGCCCCACGTGGGCGCGCCGCGATTGCCTTGGGAGCAATGGAGGCAAGTGTGGGATATCTACTTGCTGGCGTCAGGTGCTGACTCATTCCCAGATGCGAGGAAGCGTGCGTTGCTCCAGCACTGTTTAGGTAGCGAGGGACAGCAGGTGTTTCCCACCTACCCACCACTGGGGACACTTGCAAGGCCGCCCTCTTGGCTCTCGACGCCCATTACCTCCCAAAGGTGGATGTGGTGTGTGAGAGGTATAAGTTTCGACAGAGGTGCCAGGGCTCAGATGAGCCCACAGAAGTGTATGCCACTGCATTGCGTGGACTGGCAGCCAGATGCCAGTTTGGGGAGCTGACGGAGGAGATGATCAGAGACCAGATAGTGGAGAAGACTCCAAGCCCTCACCTCAGAGAGCGCCTGCTGCTGGAGCCAGATCTGACGCTGGAGAAGACGCTCCTCTTGGCAGCCCAATTGGAGGCAGCTTCCCGGCAGGCCAGGGAAATGGAGGGGTCGGACAGTGTTGGGGCAGTGCGGAGGGAGGTGCATAGGAAGCCACAGTCTGCAGCAAGTTGCTACAGGTGTGGATCCTCCAGTCACACCGCCAAGTCCTCCGAGTGCCCAGCTGTGTCTGTGCGCTGCCACAACTGCAACACTGTTGGCCACTATGCCAGAGTATGTAAGTCGGGACATAGCCAAGCTGGATATAAGAAGCCGAAGAAAGTGAAGCAGGTAGATGTGCTAGAAGTAGTATCTGGAGAGGGACAGAAGCTGAGGAAAACTGTTACCCTGTGCCATGAGAGTGGTACCAGCTTCCAGTGAACTATGCTGTGGGACACTGGGGCGCAGGTGTCCAGCCTGCCACTTGAACTTGTGCGCAGCAAGCTTCCCAAACTCAAGCTGGGTTCTGCATCGAAGCAGCTGAGAAGTGTCACAGGACAAGTGCTTCCAGGGCAAGGAGTGCTTCCCCTGACTGTGGAATGTGCTGGGAAGAGAGTGCAGTCGGAACTGTATGTGATCGAAGGAGTGTCTCCAATCTTAGGCATGGATGTGATGAGCCAACTGGAGGTTACTGTGACAGTGGGTGCTGTAGAACAGTGCCTGCCGAAGATTGAGGGGTTCATACACCAGCCGAAGGTGAGATCGGATGTGAAGCCTGTTCGCCTTCCTGCAAGGAGACTTCCCCTGAGTGTGCGGAAGTGAAGCAGGAGCTGGACCAGATGCTCCAGCAGGGAATCATTGAAGAGGCTGAGGCTCCCGAGTGGGTCTCTCCGCTTGTGGTCACCAAGAAGAGGAACGGGAAGGTTTGCATCTGTGTGGACCTGCGTGAACTGAACAAGGCTGTGGTAGATGACCCTTTTCCGATACCCCGGATGGAAGAGATGTTCCAGCGACTGAAGGGTGCCAAGATGTTTTCAACGCTGGATCTGAAGCAGGCCTACCATCAGCTTGAGCTGCATCCCTCTGCCCGTGACCTCAGTGCCATCGCGACTGCAGGTGCTGTGTATCGCTTCAAGAGATGTCCCTTCGGGTTGTCATCAGTACCAGCAGCGTTCCAGAAGATGATGACGAAGGTGCTAAAGGGCCTGAAGAACGTCCAGTCCTACCTCGATGTGGTGGTCTACGGTGCTACAGAAGAAGAGCACGACCAGGCTCTGACTGCAGTTATGAAGCGTCTGGAAGCATACAACATCAGGCTCAATCTGGAGAAGTGTGAGCTGAAGAAGCCGGGTGTGTCCTACCTGGGACTCATCGTCGACCAAGATGGAACCCATGTGGATCCGGAGAGGCTGAAGGCAGTATCAGCAGCAGTGGCGCCCACCTGCCGTGAGGAGCTCCAGTCCTTCCTTGGAGTGGTGGGATATTATGCACGCTTTGTGAGGGACTTCTCCATGGTAGTGGAACCCCTACGAGCGCTGCTCCGAGGAAATCAGCCATTCCAGTGGAACGAGGAAGCCGAAGCCGCCTTCCAGGAGGTGAAGACGCTGGTGGTGCAGAGTGGACCTCTGGCTGCGTTCGACCCCATCCTGCCCACCAGAGTGACCACAGACGCGTCCGGCACTGGGCTAGGTGCTACACTCTCTCAGAGACATGGGGGCGTGGACAGAGTGGTTGCGTTCGCTTCCCGCACCTTCTCACAAGCTGAGCGAGGATACTCCACTGTGGAGAGGGAAGCGCTGGCAGCAGTGTGGGCAGTGGAGCACTGGAGGACGTTCCTGTGGGGCTTCCGCTTCCAGCTGCTGACAGATCACCAGGCTCTGATGACGCTGTTGTCACCAGCAGCCCATGGACGTGCTAGCATGCGCATTGCCAGATGGTGTGCCCGCCTGATGGCCTACCAGTTTGATGTGGTACATGTGAAGGGGGAGGACAACACCGTCTGTGATGGACTCAGCCGCCTCAACCATCACGAGGACCAGCCTGTGGAGGCTGACGAGGACTGAGTGGTGGCAGCAGTGCAGCAGAGTGCCATCCCTGAGAAGGAACTGTGCACCGCCTGCAGTGAAGGCCCAGACATGCTGATGCTACAGGAGCTGCTGCACACAGGCTGGCCGAAGCGGAGCCAGCTCCTGAGCGGATGAGGCCTTGCTTCCAGGTGCGCCAGGAGCTGTCCGCCTCCAACGAGCTGGTGTTCCGGGGCGACAGACTGGTCCTGCCTGTCACCCTGAGGAAGCAGATGGTGCAGCTGGCCCATGAGCCCATCAGGGCATCGTTCGGACCAAGCAGCTGCTGCGACAGCTGTACTGGTGGCCAGGTCTGGACGCAGCTGTGGAGGAGGAGGTTCGGCAGTGCAGCTCCTGTCAGCTGAACGAGAAGACTGTTAAGTGTGCGGCTACTCCTCTTCAACCGGTGAACCTACCATCAGCCCCCTGGCTGAAGTTGGGATTAGATATAGTGGGGCCCATGGCAGGTCCCAGGCAGCAACAGTTTGGTATTGTGCTGCACGACTGCTTCAGCAAGTGGCCTGAAGTAGCACTGGCCGAGGAGGTAACTACCGCAGCCGTCATTACCTTCCTGTCAGCAGTGTTTGCCAGAGAGGGACTGCCGCAGGAGGTCACCACTGACAATGGGACCCAGTTCACCTCCCAAGAGTTGGCGGAATTCCTACGCATCCATGGCATTCGTCATGTCAAGTCAAGCAACTACCACCCACAGTCCAACGGAGCAGTGGAGCGGTTCAACCAGGTCCTCAAGGGAGCTGTCCGTGCCGCACAGCTAGACAGGAAGCCACTGATGCCAGCACTCACCGAGTTCCTGCAGCAGTACCGTGCGACGCCCCACGCCACGACTGGAGTCTCGCCGTCGGAGCTGCTCCACGGACGACTGATGAGAACCAAGCTGGACATCCTGCCGCCACAGCCAGCTGTCGACGGCAGCCTCCGGCGCCGAGTGGAGCAGAAGCAGCAGAAAATGAAGGCCCACACTGATGAGAGGCGCCGAGCCCGACCGTTGCGTGTGTCCGTGGGCGATACAGTGCGTGTGCGCCGCGCGGGCAAGTGGTCGCAGCCACTGAAGGTGGTAAAGCGAAAGGGACTGTGGACATTCCAGCTGTCGGATGGCAAAGTGTGGAACGCATCCAAGATGTCGCGTTTGCCGTCCGCAGCCTCGAGCGCGTGGGATGGTGTGCCGCCGCGATTGTCGCTCGACGCGGGCTATGACGCGATGCCGCCGTGCGCCGTGCCGCCGCCTCCGTGCAGCCCGCCGGAGCAGCATCCGGTGATCAGCCCGAGCCATGACCGTACCGAGGAACGCTCACCAGCGAGGCGTCCGCCGCCGTCATCGCCGTCGAGCCGTCCGCGACGCGAGCGCCGCGCACCCCGTCACTTTGACGATTACGTCCGTCACTGATTGTGGGATTGTGATGTGACGTGTTTTGTTCCTGTAACGTAAGGTTAGGCTTGTTCGTTACTATATGTATGATTGTTTCCGTAATGTAAGGTTAGGCGTGTTCGTTCATTGTTATGCACTGTGTCTAACCTTTCTCCCGTCGTTTCCAGAACCCAACCCAACCTGGACCTGACTGCCTTTCCTCAAGAAGTGCCCCTGATTCCTGTGGACGGGCGCAAACTCAACCGGTCCTACCGTTCATACCTGACGCACTCCTGCTGGGTCGCGGTCGTCGCTGCAGTTCCTGCACCACCCCGTCCTTTCTGTGAGTTCGTCGCTGGTATGCTTAACTGTTGCGTTTTCATTTTCATTTACAGAGGGGGAAATGTTGTGTTGCGCCCATGGTGATCGGCTATTATTGCTTTCGATAGCAAGTCACTCCAAACTTACCTACTTGATCTAATGTTTATAAAATTGTCAACGCTGCATTCCCGGAAACTCGGCCTGTTCCCTCTGTGTACTATCATGGCGTGGATGTCAGCCACTGCTGCAACAATAGACACCTGAAGACATACGGTTGTGTTCCCCGAAGTAGATGCCGGTA
Organism: Lepas anatifera; assembly: GCA_034440635.1. Lineage (NCBI taxonomy): Eukaryota > Metazoa > Arthropoda > Thecostraca > Lepadidae > Lepas > Lepas anatifera. Next base: position 549,344 of record JAOTON010001302.1, read on the forward strand.
AGACACCACACGGCGGCGTGCAACAGACGAGTCGGAAGTTGCGGACCAACAAAGCACCAGTTGTACCAAGTTTTGTTTAATCAGTAAAACACACGGGGCGCATTGCTTCACACCCGATGTTTTGGGTCGCCTGGGACGCCTCGGTCTCGGGGTAATTGTTTTCCAGCGGCAGCGAGTCCCAGCAGTACACCATACAAACGCGTCTCGGTATTTCTGTCCTGGCAGTGCAGTGAGATGACGCACTGACGATGTTGCACCGGCGTCAGACGCAGCCGGCAGGGTTCAACACAGCGGACGCTGACGTCTCGGCATCGGCGCCGGCGACACACGGACCAGAGCAGGCACGGGCCGCTGCACAAACAGCCCGGCCGTGGGACGGGCATCCGGCCAGTAACACAGCCGGCCTTGGAACGGGCATCCGGCCAGTAACACAGCCGGCCGTGGGACAGGCATCTGGCAAGAAACACGGCCCGGCCGTGGGACAGGCATCTGGTCAGTAACACAGCCCGGCCGTGGGACAGATACAGGTACAGGCAGGCCAGTAACACGGCCCGGCCTGCTGTTACTGACGGGTACCCTCTGCTCCTCCTCGCTCACAGAGGCATGCCGATATTCCAGCCGAAGCTTTCAACTTTGGGATCGATTTCGAGTCGAGCTCCATCTCCGAAACTGTGGAGCACAGTGTCCCATTGTTATGGCCGTTTTGTAGGGCAACAAAAACCTGGCAGCCGTGCTACAACAACCGCCCCAAACTACCGTGCTGGGCAAGACCACGGCCAGACGTTTGATCTGAGCCGGTCCCACCTGGTGCTCGCTGTTGGCTGTGGTCAGTCGGCTCAAGCCACGCCCCAGCTGACAGCTCCGGAAATGGCTGCACTGGGAGGCCAGACTAACCGGCAGTCTAACCGACTGGCGTCACCAGGCCTTTCGTAAACTAGACCCAACTCGGCCACACACACGCCTCTGCAGACGGAGACCGTGGATGGCGCATCAACTCTGGCTCAGGGGGCTCGATGTATATGGGGATGGTCCAGGCCCTCTTGCGAAAATCCGAGAGCTTTTGGTGCCAGGTGCTTTGTCAAAAATTACCCAAGACAAAAAACGCAAGGGATTGAAACACGTGAGTCATAATTGTCATAACCAAGAACAAGGCAATGATAGCACATTCGGTACATTTCTTTGCGTCACTTATCTTTGGTATTTTTCAAGGCCAGTTGGTATTTTCTGAAAAAAATGTCTGGCACCGAAAGCTCTCGGATTTTCGCAAGAGGGCCTGAACCAGGGTATATTTATACATACTGGCGACCCAGCTCCGTGTATGGGGGCTTTGAGCTGTGAGCTTTCTTTTCCATCCTTAGCGGGCCGACGCAGCGAAATACAACTGCTTTCTTCTCGCCTGCGTAACGGATATTTCCGCCGCCGAATCTAAGTTTTGATACTAAAGGCTCCTTTGTCCGCCACCTTTGATTATCAAGGGAGAGGAGTCTTTCCACTTAAACCAGTGTCTTTCACCTCAGTCTTTCGCTAATGCTTCACGTCCAGCTTATACGATCCTATTCCACCAATATTGAACGTCAGACGCGGTGTCCTCCCTGACTGGATATTCCACAAGGCCGCCAACCCCAAACCTCGCACATTAACGTGATGCAGCGGTGAGCGGGAGCACTCGGCAGTCTGGGTGGCACTGCTTCGCCGCAGGCCCAGCGCCGCTCACCCTGGTGGAGGCCGCCCTCGCATCATCACCAGGTCGCTCCACCCTTTGCAGGTCTGACACGTGGAATCAATCCGGGACCGTCACTACAATGGGAGTGAGGCGGAGCGAATACAAAATGACATGCCTAAATTAACTGAGGATTCCCCGCTAGCCATGCCATATTTTCATCCTTCTGTAGTGTTTTGCTACTAAACGATCACGCTCAAAATGTTCAATCCAAAGTTGTATTTTGAAAGCGAAGGGTAATCAGACAGCCACCTGCCCATATAACATTTCATGAAGGACGTCACTACAATTGAGTGGCGCACGCCCTCTAAGTTTGCTTGTCTCCAGCATTGAGACTCAAATCAATTTGCAGTAGGCAAGTAAAACAAAAATCCTACTCCATGTAAATTTCGTCCGAATTTACCAGATTTCCTGTTTCAGAACGAAAATGTTCCAACCATAGGCGTAGGAACCGGGGGGCCATGGGAGGCCACTGCCCCCCCCACTTTTCTGTGATGGGCCCCCCACAATGGAGATAAGAATATCAACAACTGTAATATCAAGCAAGAAGTTCAAACTGGCCCGATAGCTTGCCCTGGAACCCCGTTAAACTTACCTGTGCCCCTAAACTAAGTTAAGGTCCTATGGGTCTATTTTAAGGCCCCTGAGTTTCTCGGGGCCCCTGAACTGGCCTCTGATGCCATACGAGCTAATCTGGGCCCCTTGAGCTGAACTGAGCGCCCCTGAGATGGTTTGGGCAGCATGAACTGTTCTAGGATGCCTAAACTGAGCTAGGAGCCGTGACCTTGAACAGGGCCCCGTGAGTTGGCCAGACCCTATATCCACCGACCTGGGGGGGGGGCTGAGCTGAGCTGGGACCGTAAAGTTAATATTGTCCCTTGAGCTAATCTGGATCCCCTGTGATGCACAGAAGACCCTAAACTTATCCGAGGCCCCTCCACAGTAATAGGGCCCCTGTCCTGAAATCGGGTTATAAGCTTTAATTGAAACCCTGAGCTGTTCTGAAACCCCATATATGCCGACAAGGGGCCCCTGGATGATCCGGGCCCTTAAGCTTATCTGGTCATCAGAGCTAATATGGGCCTCTGTGTTGAACTGAGGGCCCCTGAGATGGTCTGGGACCCCCTATAAGGCTTTACAGCCACTGACCTGGCCGCCGTGAGCTTGAATGGGCCCCTTGAGATGTTTTGACAGTGGCGTAGCCAAGGGAGGGCGTCCCTGGGGTCCGCGGACCCCCTTGGGCTGATCTTATACACTAAAAACACGAGCATTGATCTCGGGGGCCCCTGAGCTTGGTCTGGGGGGGCCTTCCGAGCTTGGTCTCAGGAGGTCCCCGATAATCGGTATCGAGGACTCTAGAGTACCGAATACATTGATGTATTGATGTATTGATCTTGGGGGACCCCTGTGCTCAGTCTCAGGGGTCCCGAGCTTGGCCTCAGGGCCCCCGAGCTTGGTCTCAGAGCCCCTCCCCCGAGCTCGGTCTCACGGGCCTTTCGATCTTGGTCTCACGGGCCTTTCAATTTCGGTCTCAGGGGCCCCCGAGCTTGGTCTCAGGCCCCCGAGCTTGGTCACAGGGGCCCCGAGCTTTGTGTCTGGGGGCCCTCCGAGCTTGGTCTCAGGGAGCTCCCGAGCCTGGTCTCAGGGGGCCCTTCGAGTTTGGTCTCAGGGTCCCCGAGCTTGGTCTCAGATAACCCCCGAGCTTGGTCTCAGGGCCCCCGAGCTTGGTCTCAGGGGACCCCCGAGCTTGGTCTCAGGGGTGCCCCCAAGCTTGATCTCAGGCCCCCCTCTCCTCGAGCTTAGTGTCAGGGGCACCGAGCTTTGTCTCAGGGCCCCCGAGCTTGGTCTCAGGGGCCCCGAGCTTGGTGTATGGGGCCCTCCGAGCTTGATCTCAGGGAGCTTCCGAGTTTGGTCTCAGAGGGCCCTTCGAGTTTGGTCTCAGGGCCCCGAGCTTAGTGTCAGGGAGCCCTCCGAGCTTGATCTCAGATAACCCCCGAGCTTGGTCTCAGGGGTAACCCCAAGCTTGGTCTCAGGCCCCCTCTCGCCGAGCTTAGTGTCAGGGGGCCCTCGAGCTTGGTCTCAGGGGGCATCTGAGGGCATCTGATGCATAAGGCTGACCGTATGCACTGGAAAACACGAGCATTGGTCTCGGGGGGCCCCTGATCTTGGTCTCAGGGGGCCCCGAGCTTGGTCTCAGCGCCACCGAGCTTTGTCTCAGGGGCCCCGAGCTTGGTGTCAGGGGCCTCCGAGCTTGGTCTCAGGGAACGCCCGAGCTTGGTCTCAGGGGACCCCCGAGCTTGGTCTCAGAGGCCCCTGATCATCGGTATCGAGAACTCCAGAGTACCGAACATTGAGCTCGGGGGCCCCCTGAGCTCGGACTCACGGACCTTTCGATTTTGGTCTCAGGGCGCCCCAGAGATTGGTTTCAGCCCCCCCCGAGCGTGGTCTCAGGGGAACCCTGAACTTGGACTCAGGGGCCCCAAGCTTGGTCTCACGGACCTTCCGAGCTTGGTCTCAGGGGGCCCCGATCATCAGTATCGAGGGCTCTGGAATAACGAACATAGATCTCGGGGCCCCTGAGCTTGGTCCCAGGGGCCCCGAGCTTGGTCTCAGTGGACAACGGAGCTTGGTCTCAGGGGGGGGCGCAAGCTTGGTCTCATGGGCCTTTCAATGTTTGGTCTCATGGGCCTTTCGATCTTGGTCTCACGGGGTCTCGAGCTTGGTCTTAGGAAACCCCCGAGCTTGGTGTCAGAGGGCCCTCGAGCTTGCTCTCAGGGAGCCTCCGAGCTTAGTCTCAGGGTCCCCTCGAGCTTGGTCTCAGGGGCCCCCGAGCTTGGTCTCAGGGGTTCAGGGCCCCCTCGGGGAGCTCCCGACTATTGATATCGAGGGACTCATGAGTGAGGCACGAACATTGGCCTCATAAGACTCAGAGTTTGGTCTCAGGGTCCCCCAGGCCTGGTTTCAGGACCCCCGAGCATCGGCTTCGAGGAGCTCCAGAGTACCGAGCATTAGTCTCGGGGGGAGGGGGCTCAAAATATTGATCTTGAGGGCCCCGGAACATCGGTGTCGAGTTACTCCTGAGCAAAGTGCGAACATGGGTCTAAGGGTGCCCCTGAGCCTGATCTAAGTGGTACCCCGAGCTTGGTCTTAGGAACCCCCGTGCATCAGTTTCAAGGGGCTCCAGAGTATTGGTCTGGGGGATCAATTATTTTAGGGGCCTCCAAATGGTGAATTTGGAGGGCCCCCGAAAGTGTGGATGCAGTGGTGTAGCCAAGGGGGCCCTAGGCGTCCGCCGATCCCCCTTGGGCCAATCTGAACCACTGCAAAGGATTCTCTGATCACGGTGTCCCCAGAGTCAGTCTCAGGGGCCCCTGAAGATTCGTTCTTAGGGCGTCCCGAGTCGTCCTCAAGGCCCCCACCCTGAGAGTCGGTCTCAAGGCCCCAAAAGTAGATTTCGGGGGCCCCAGAGGGTTGGTCTCAGGGGCCCCGGGAGTCTGTCTCAGGGGAGGGGGGCCGAGCTAGTCTCATGGGCCCCCAGAGCGTGGTTCTCATGGCCCCGCAAAAGTCTATTTCAGGGGGCCCTGAGAGTCAGTCTCAGAGAACCCCAAGAGCCAGTTAAGGGGACCCCAAGAGTCTGTCTTAGGGGACCACGAGATTCGGTCTCGGGGGTCCCCCTGAGAGTCTGTCTCAGAGAACCCCAAGAGTCAGTCTCAGAGCACCCCAAGAGTCGGTCTCAGGGGGCCCTCATAGTCTCACGGGTTTCTCTCTCAGGAGTCAATATTTACTTTCCGGTGGCCCGAGAGTTAATCTGTGGGTCTGAGAGTTAGTCTAAGTTGATCCGCAGAGTGCTGGTTTTAAGGGGGCCCAGAGGGGTAATTTTTGGAGCCCTCAAGATTTAGCCTCAGGCTGTGCCCCCCCCCCGAGGTTTGGTATAAGCGGCCCCGAGAGTCAATCTCAGGGAACACCCAAAGTTAGCCTCAGAGGGCTCCCGGTTGTCAGTCTCAGGGACATCCGATAGTTAATCTCGAGGTTCTGAGAGTAATTCCCAGAGGTGCTCCCGAGTTTTGGTCTCACGGGCCCCGAGTGCTAGTCTGGAGGCCCGTGAGAGCTAGTCTGGAGCCTCCGAGAGTCAGTCTCAGGAACGCCAAAGGCTCAGTCTCAGAGGTAATTTCACGCCCCCCCTGGGGTGTTTGTCTCAGGGGCACCCTAGAGTAAGTCTCAGATGGATGTCGAAAGTCAATCCCAGGCCCCTCCCCACCCCAAAGACAGCCTCAGGGGACCCCAAGATCTAATCTGGATGGCCACGATAGTCAGTCTCAGCCCCCTCCCCTCCAGAGCAAATCTGGGGGGCCCAATAATTAGTCCCAGAGGTGCCCCCGATAACTAATCTCAGGAGCCCCGAGAGATTCTCAGGGGCCCCCAGTTTTGATCAAGAGGCGCCGTGAATCGGTCTCAGAGACCCTCTGAGATCTAATCGGGAGAGCGACCGAAAATTAGCTTTGTGAGTGCCGCCAAGTGTTGGTCTTAGGTGGCTTCAGGGCTCAAATAAAGATTTTCAAAATTATATTCCTAAGAAAAAAATGTATCTACCCCTATTGCGTACTAAAAAAAGATAAATTGAAACATGTCAACCAGGCACCATTATCAAAGGAAAGGCAAAAATTAATCTAATTTTACCATAAGAGCAAATCGAACAGGGATTTTGGCACTTCAGTCATTTTTAATCTATTAGCTTAACACTAATAACTACATTCCTAAATATTCTGAAATAAGCAACTTACAAATATTTTCGTAGGAAACTAAACAAACAAGGGTAATGACAGAAATTGATGAGCATAATCCCAAAAAGAAAACTAGGTATGCAAGGTTGAAAATAAAAATAACAGAGTGAGCCAAGGCGATAGATATCTTGGGCGCCTTTTGTCTTGGTAATTTGTTCGTTTACTGGATAGCAAGGGTAAGCAAGTAACTGGATCTCAACAGGATCTGTCGACGGAATAGAGGCTATGTAGCGTTCGGGGCACACTACCATATCTCTTGCATTTTTACTCGCTTTGTTCCGTTTCTTTGGAAATTTCCTGATTAAAGAGATCATGGATTCGACACCAGGAAATATTTGCTAATAATTTCCCGTACAAGATCATTTCTTCGTACTCAAAACGACTGACCTCCAATTGCATGTCTGATTGCACGAGTGAATTGAGGTAGACTCAGGTTATGCGCGCATCAACATTGAACTTCCCGAAATATGGCACAAAGCTGTTATTATAGCCACGCTATCATACAAGATATGCACCATCCTTAATATTTGGTGGCCTTAGTTTACCAACACTTGGTCGGATCGAAATTATCAAGCTAAAAGCAAAATAAGAACAAATGCTTAAGAAGGCACAACAAAATTTCCTTCGTGTGAATGTTATAATGTTAAAATACTATAAAAAGATATAGGAGACGGGCCCCGGTTACTAAGGGGACCTCAGCCTGGGCCCCCGACGGCAGTGTCCCAAAACCTGGGGTGCTGGGTGCAGAAAGACACCCAGTCAAGCAGAATTTTCCACTCACTTTTATATATTTTTTGCTGAATTTTCCCCTCACTTCCAACAATACTTACTACTATTTAATTTTACTCAGCAATACTTACTACAAATGCCAGTTCCATTACCTCCTCTACCAACGTCCACTGGAAAAAGAGAGCAGCAGAATCGACTAAGAGGTCGCCAAATTAACTCGGCTCTTATGCGCTTCTCTGGCTTTTCTGCAAGAAAATCTGGCGATTTCTATTTTTCTAGCCAATTATACCTGGCATCCTTATATCCACCGATTTCAGTGGAACAACTGAATCGAAATTCTGGCGCGGGCAAGACGCTCAGTGCCCCCTGCCCCACCGGAGAAAGTTCCAATGGGTGAACACCGCCACTAAATTCCACCACTCACAAAATTGGTGAGTGGAAAATTAGACACCCTAGCCATGTGTTGCCAAAAAAATGAGCTGACCGATTTGAAACATTCATTTCTGGAAAGCAGTTTATCTGTGCACATGACTTCTAGGCTTACGTCCTTCAAAAGTTGTTTTTGTATTTTTGGTACCGAGAATAGTGAAAAACCATTTTTGGTCATCTTGTCGTTAAAAGCAATTATCTTGAAATTTGTATGCTAAGCAGCATATTTTTTTGACATTGTATGGTAGAGAATTGACCATTTATTTCGAAGAAAATAATTTTTATCCATATCAGCCCTTCATTGCTGCGTCCACGCCCAGTGACACCCAAATCCACTCACGACACCCTACGACACCCTAGGCATAAATACGCTGATATTTAAGTTCAACTGAAAGTGTCCGGTATTTGAATACATTGAAACTCTACATTTTCGTGAAATGATTTTTTTGGGCAACAAGAATGCATCCAGTTACCCTTCAAACATCGGCACTTTTTTGTATGACTGGTCTACGGCGTGGACTTACCAAATCGCCGTCTTTACATCTAGTAAATAAAAGCGGCATCTTTAAGCTTTTTGAAAGGCCGGTTTCATATTCGTTATTGACAAAACATTGTTAGTCTTCCTCTTGGTGTGCTTTTAGTTGTATAATTTTCTAGTCTATAAGGATTTAGAAAATTAATTTAGAGCAATTTTTGAAATGCAAATTATGTCACTCATGCGACCGGCAAGCGGAAAGCGATCAGAAATTTAAATTAGCAGTCGCTCTGACGCTGTCGCAACCCGCCGCGCCTGGCTGATGGTAGACGAAAGGAAAAAACAACACAGAAAGGAGGCTGTAGCATCGATTAGATATTGATAGAAAGCAGCATATTCATATGAAGGTGAGCATATATGTGAAAAGAAGCGGGGAATTGACAGGTAAAGAAAAGAAACTTTTAGCAAGAGTCTGGAAGAGTTTATTGCCATGATAGAAAGTTTGTAGTTTCGTTTGGGTTAGTTAGGTGTAAACCAAGGCTCTACTGGGCCCTAGCATAGGTGTATGCGAGGTGCAGTGATTGAGGTCAGGAGTGGCCTCCAAAATTCCGATAACTATAGGTATAGGTATAGGAGGGGCGTTGTCCCGGACAGAAAAACTATACAGTGTATGCTTAGATAATTAATTTTGGCACTAGGTATTGCATGAAAAAATCCCTTTTCATTTTTTACCACCTGCCGATCTCGGAGGCCCCCTCTGCAGAATTGGTCTAAGGGGCCCCCGATATTTCGTCTCAGGGGCCCTTTAGAGCTGGTCGTGTGGGAGAGGAGAGGAGGGGCACAAGAGTTGGTCTAGGGAAGCCCCCCAAGAATTGATCTTCCTCCCACAAATGTTAGTCTTGGTGACTCCCAGAGTTCTTTCCCCCAAAGGTTGGTCTCAGAAGCCCCCAAAAAGCTTTTTATTTGTGGAAATTCACCAATTCCTTAAAAAAAATTTGAAGACTGCATCAGGGGGTTTCAGTTGATAAAGATTTACCTGCTTAACCCAAATTTTTCACATGGTAATGGTCAAACAATGCTGCTTGGGGACGATTTAAAAATATTTACTTTGAGAAAATTAAAGGAAATATCCATCCCTCAGTTCAAACAAGGGCTCTGAGAGTTTACCACCTGAGTACCCAAATTGGAAATTTTTACTCCGCCATACATTTTGGGGGTGAATTTTCCACTCAATCGCCATACATTCCGAGCTGAATTTTCCACTCGACACCCTAGCGCAAAACCTATTTTGGGTCACTGCCCGACGGTAGTCGGACCCCTCCTTGGCCGAATCCTGGCTACGCCACTGTGTTCTGAGACTCTATATCAGCCACCCTAGGACCCCTAAGCCTAGCTGGGGCCTCTAATCTGGTATGGGGGCCCTGAACTCTTCTAGGGTCCCTGGGCTAAGCTGGGGGCCGTGGGCTTGAATGGAGTCCCCTGAGCTGGCATGAGAGGGGACCCTATATCAGACGATCTGGGCCCCTGAGCTGAGCTGGCTTGTGGTGAACAAGAGCCCTGAGCTGGTCTGGGGCCTGTTCTAGTCATTGAGCTAAGCTGGGATCCGTGAGCTTGAACAAGCCCCTTGAGCTGTTTTGAGACCCTACATAAGTCGACCTGGGGACCTCCGAGCTGAACCGGGCCCCTAAGCTAATCTGGCACCCTGTGTGAATCGGGCTCCCCTGTGATGAGCTTCTAGCGGTCCTGCGCATGTGTAGGGTCCCTTGATAAGCTGGTCCCGAGGCTAATGCACTGGTCTGTGTCCTTGAGCTGACTGATCTGGGTTCCTGAGCCATGGTCTGGACCTTGGGGCTCTCCGAGATAATTTGGCGTCCCCTGGGCGGCATAAACATAGGAACCGGGGGTCAGGGGGATACTGCCCCCCCTTTTGAGGTGAGCCCCCGCAACGAATATACAAATATCAGCAACTGTAATATAGAACAAGAAACCCCAAACGGGCCCGATAGCTTGTCTGGGAACGTTCAAGTTCGGCAGTACGCTGCCTGCAAGCCCCTGGAGGAGGAGCGCTTCGTAAAAAAGCCAAGGCACCTACTACCCGAGTGTTTCCAAATGAGTCCCGAGATTGGACCCAATCAAAGTCCATCCCATCTCAATCCCAACACAAAGCATGAATCGGACACGGATCCCGCACCAAATGCCGAGCAACAGTCGTCCCTGAGCCATCGAAAGTCTTTCGATGCCAGGGTTATATGGCGTCGCCAACTCTTTCCCTGTTGGAGGGGTTTCGTAGGAGTCGAATTGCTCCTTGTACAGTCTGTTGCGAAAGTATCGTTCCGTTCCAGGGGTGTCCGACCAGGCGGAAATATGAAGTTTGGGAACCACAAGTCTGAGGGCGTGGCCTGTTCGGCTGGTCGACCTCCCCAGCGGTTAGCGGGTCGGACTGATGAGGCTTGGGTCAGCCGGGGAGGGTGGGGTGACCCAGTGCTTTCACTTTCAGTCGTGGAAACTCCTGTATTTGAGCCTCCCAGACAGAGAGGCGAAGCACCATAATGGTAATTTCTCGGTTCCGCTGCGGTGGGCCACCAAGTATCCCTCCCCACTATTGAGAGCTGAATCCCAAATACCATTGGAGGCAGTACCGTGTGTTTTAGGTTAGTATTACTGCCAGGAGGCGGAGGGGGAGCAGAGGTCATATTATTGCCAGAAAGTTGGCAGGAGGGGGGATAAAATGGTTTTCGGGGGGTGCAGAATGGGCAAATGCAGGATTTCTTATGGGAGGACGCATGATTGAAAGCGGGTCGCCATCCGAGCCAGAAGGGGAGGGGTGATAAACCAAAACCTATCGTGGGGTGCTTATTTTCATCCTGACGGAAAGAGTAAACGGGTGGCAAACGAAAGTTTTCATGGCGCCACTGACATTTTAGGAGAAGCCGCGACCATTTAAGGGGCGTCGAGGCTCAATCTAGGGAAGGGAGCAAGTGCCCTCACTTGCCTTCCCTGAATTCACCCATGAGGTGCAAGGGATGCAGAACTCAAACTAATTAATGACTGATGAGCCAGCCCCTCAATATGATCGGTCTCTTGACACTTCGCAGCACCATCTTACCTATGATAGGGACGTCACAGTGGTTACAGCGGATTGTTGTATCTTAACTGTTCCGAAACATCGATTTCAATAACATTTTGGGATGCCAGTGCTTCTCTTGAAATTACTTTCTGGCCCACTCCAGCGTTCAACGCCAGATTCCGTCACCGCGAGTGTCCTCGATCAGTCGGAGGTACTGGCGGCAGAGTCACGTGACCTCCAAACGGGTCGCCTGTCCGGACTAGTGGGGTGGCGGCAGCGTGCGGAGCCGTGGTGTAGTGGGTAGGATGTTCCGCTCTCTTACAGAGCATGCTGGTTCGAACCCGGGTTGGCTGTGCATAGCTTGGGAGTTTTTTTTCCAAAACTGAATACTGATGCCAACCCATCAAATGATGTTTCTAGGAGCAAGCATGTTTAGCTTTCCACACATTGTCATGTCGGAGACGACCCTCGCCGTTACGTGACCTGAGGGGGTGGAGCTGGGCTGACATCGGAATGCGGGCAATGTAACCTTGTGACCCAGCGAAGGGGTAGCAGATGTCACGCAGCGCATCGTTCAGGGGCGATAGTTGAGACCCTATTGGATTGTGATAGCGCCTTTGCATACGTTTAGGGATGCGCGACTTTAAAAAGATTTGATGCCAAATTTAGCACGTTTGTGAAACCTTGGTTCTAAATTATCCGACCTCCATTTTGCACATTCAAGGGCCGTATTTCGGGCGAGCATTAAGTCACCCCGGCGCCATATGCAGCACCGCGTCCAGGCTAAGATCAGCGGAAGGCCTGGCCTTTCCGCCATCGTCATCATTAGCGTATGTGCCGCGTTAGATCTAACTGGGGGACCTGTCTTTCATACTTTTATATTGTATGTTTGCCTACCGTTGTCTCTGTATGCTGCCGCCCCTGCTGCCACGGAGCTGAGTGGTCTGCGGAGACGACCCTCACTGTCACGTGACCTGAACACGGAGCTGAGTGGTCTGCGGAGACGACCCTCGCTGTCGCGTGACCTGAGCGGGTGGTGCCGGCGCGAGTTGAGCCGGCATCGGATTGCGGAGAATGTGATCTTGTGACCCGGCGAAGAGGTAGCAGGTGCTAGGAAGCGCGCCGTTTAGGGGTGATAAGAGAGCCAATTGCACAGTAACTGTACCATTGTATAGCTGGGGACGCGCGAATGTAAGGCACGTTAATTCCTCAGCACGGGGCGTGCTGTATTGTTTTTCAAACTGCTGCCCCTTTGTGCTGTGGTTTGCCTGCGCGAGGAGGCGTACTGAGCGTGCCCTTGACTAACTCGGACAGGTGCATGCTACTGGGTTTGTTGCGTCCATACAGAAGAGGTCGGGATTAATAGAGACGGATAGAGATCGATAAGCATGGTGATCAGTGGTGATAGATGAAAAGGCAATTGAAAATTAACAGCAGGAGAAACCGATGGGTGACATCGGAGGTTTTAAGAAGCATTCGAAAATGTAATCGCAATTCAAATTGGCTAAGAAGCGTGACAGGGGGAAAGCTGGGAAAGATGGATGGTGCAAAAAATTTAGCGACGCATGTCCAGTTTAAGCAAAATCCATCTCAATATCACAATAGATAGGTGTCGGCTGGCTTGTCTCCTCGAATCCGGATGTAAAAAAACCCTTAGATTATTCGAGGATTAGGATTCGAGGAGACAGGCCAGCCAACACCATATCTACTTATGATCATGCTCCTCGCCGCAGCACTCCAAAACCTATCAATATCACAATACATTGAAAACCATTAATAGGACGGCAGAAACTTTTTATCACAACCCCTTTGCTCTATGACTCCGGCGATTTAGTCTCTGAGGACACAGAGAAAGCAAGCTTGCGAAACAAATATTGCGCTTCGTTATTCAGGCCACACATAGATGATCAATCCCAGCCTCACATGGACACAAACAGAGAAATCAGCCCTCCTTTAAACAACATCGTTATCGCCAAGCGAGAAATGTTGAACCAACTCAACTGGGGGCGCGGTAGTGGAGTGGTCAGCGAGGCTGGCTGCCATGCAGCCGACCTGGGTTCAAGGCCCAGCGGCTTCCCTGAACAAGGAGCAAGCTGGCTCCCGAGAAACCCTTCCAACAGGGAAAGAGTTGGCGACGCCATATGACCCTGGCAGTTGGTGCGTCGATAAGCCCGAATAATTATTGAACCAACTAAACTCACTCAATTTCAATAAATCCCTAGGTCCCGACGGAATTCCCCTCGTGTTTTGAAGCTAACGGCGATACTGATCTACAAACCACGTACCGCTCTTTTCAACAAATCCCTTAATGAGGAGAAATGTCCATAATTGTGGAAACAAGTCACGATCCAGCCCATTAAAAAAATGGTTCTCCCTCTGGCTTAAAAATTACAGACCCATTCCGCTTGATACCATTAGTCTGCTAGTACCATATCATATGTGAGCCTACAGGGACCGAACGGAGTTAGGTGCGGCTGCGGAGCGAAGTCCTTTACTTTATTTTCGTTCAGAATTACATGTTAGAACGTGTTCTTCTGAATGGTCTTTGAAACCACTGGAAAGTCAATCATGATGTCATTAGCTGCATACAGTTAGTTGTGATGACAACTGTGCTTTTTTAGTACACGTAACTAACACTGAAACACAAGGAGTGCCTTTTGACATAAATATGTCATATTGTTATTAACCCTCGCCCCGGTAGGTGGGGTGTTTGAACAACCCCTTCGAACTTGGCCCCTATGCGGGATAGCGAAAAAACGCGAATGCTGCTGGATAGCTCATACAAATTCATGAAGAAACTATCTTAGTCACTCTTTGGCTGAGTTCAATATTGAGGTCATGTCATGACAGGTCAAAGAAAGTGGCATTTTGGGTAAAGTTTTGTGCTCTAGCGTCTGAGAGCTGAGTTAGAACCATTTTTTGGGCACCATTCGCTTTCTCTCGTCACGGCGAATCGAATGATGTAGAATATGACCATACTAGGTCAAAACACAAAAATGGCCTGACCCCAGGTCAGGTCAAGGTCACTTTTTAACCTAGCATAGTCGATATGCATATCAATCGACTTTCAATAGCAACCTGAACGCAATGACATCAAAATAAAAGCTGTTTCATCATTTCATGCAAAGTTATTGACCTAAGTCTGAAAAATGCTTAAATACCCCCAGATGACCTCTCAGAGGTCACGGGTCAAAAATTGCAAAATGAACCTGGAAAGGGGCACAGGACAGGTACTACGATTTTGAGAATATGAAGGTACTCTCAGTTGTATCTACACAAATACAACCCAATATCTTTTATTCCATGCATTTCCAATGGAGAGGTCATGGTCTGTACTTGACCTTAGGTCATCGATATTAAAATCCCGGAATATATGTTTTAGCGCTTGGTGGGCCCATTATGTGGTATAAGTTTCAATTCGATGAATTCCCCATTTCTTACTTATGCCACCTTAAACATTTTTGAGATGAGGTCACTTGACCTGCACTAGTGACCTGACCTGAGATGACTTAACCTTAAAATTTGGCGGGAAGTTGCGGACTTGATCAAGGATAAGCTGTGCCAAGTACGGCGGCGCTTGGCGCTGCCGTTTTTCTTGCCGCCGGAAAAAACCGACGGGGTGTTCAAACCCCCCCACCGGGCGAGGGTTAAGATCTGACCAACGGATCGGAAGATCGACTCCATCCCGCGGCGCAATTGAAGTTCACATATTAAATGTGAAACTTGAACCTTCTGTCCCTCGTCGTTCGAGAGCTCATGCACAATAATGACCTTCGAATTAACCAGCACGAACTTGTGAATCTTCAATGTTCCTTCTCTCGTGATTGCCTTATCGAAGCATTTTCTGAGCTCAGTAGCTAATTTGAGTAGTTTTTGTTTCTGCAAATACATTTTAACGATGGCAATAACTTTGCTCTTGTTATAGTTTGTTAGCCATTACGATACAATATTTAAGTTTCCGTTGTATTCTTATGGAAACATACCTTGTCCTCCGAGACCACAAAAATGACCTGACCGAAAAGTTGTATAAGCATTTTTGGTAGAGATCGAGGGAAGCAATGGAACACTGCTTTCCTTTTCCCTTCCAAGCATAGTTGCTGACATCGTAGGGGGATGAGTACCCCCCCCATGCTAGTAAAGGTGGCCTGGGACCTCATACCAGCGCGTGATAACAAGCACACTGGAGGGGAGCCTCGGAAGCCCTCACCTACTTTTTCAAGGTGGCCGTAGAACCCTTCGTGGCCAAAAATGCTAAATAGCTACTTTTGAGAATATCCAATGGCAGGTCGATTGGTCAAATTATCTTGAAAATCGGCCCCAATTTTGTAATTATAGACTTTCAAAAATAAACCTTTTATTTTGAGATCGCTGCAATCGCGCGATTGTACCAGTGCGCGTGCATCAAAGACCGACTGGCAAAGTTATAGCGGTATATAAAATGAGGTTATATGTCAAGTTCACCCAACATGAAGATCAAGCCCACAGTTCAACGTCATACCAGCATTCTCAAAGTCATTGGTCCGGTGCTTCCGATCGCATGGCGTTACCCAGTATGACGTATACCATGCTACGACGTCAAAGTTAAGATAACTCAATGTAAAGGTCAAGGCACAGGTCAAAGTGAAATGTCATGGGTAAAGGTCAATCCTCATTTCCCATCCAACGGTTGCTATGGTGCTAGCCATGGTGAAATTATAGGGAATATGTTATATTGTGACGTTATAAGTCAATGAAATTGAATGACTTAACCCCAAAAATTAAGTTTACATTTTTGGAACGTTCTCATTATGACCTTGGTCCGTTTTTAGTGCATTCTTAACTTTTTTGCGCTTAATCACAGCATTTCTAGAAAAATCCCCAGCACGGCTCATACATGACCCTTATGACCTCGTTTGAACTTGACGGTACTTTCCTAGGTCAATCGAAATCGGTCATAGTATTGATTTCAATAGCTCCCACCCAGCCTCCAACCGGAGCTTTTCTACGTCTCTTAATTTCCGAGCGCTCAGGGGCCCACCAGTGCGCGTAAGTGTCAGACCCCTTTCCAGTGCGGGTGTTAAGAAATGGGACATTAATTACAATTTATTGTTTTAAATACATCCTTACCCTCATGCCCCACGAATCCCATCGTTGACACAAGTGTCATGGTGGGATTCGTGGAAAAGAAGGTATTTTTCGTGACCAGAGACGTTTGATAGTCGCAGCGACAGCGGGCCGCGCTGGCGCACGAACCTCACAAAAGTGGGGATCGGGACATTTGGGAACTCAGAACTCGCGATTGGTTATATTGGTTAAAGACTCCATTCTTTTTATTGCTGAATCTTATAGAGAAAAGTATAAAGAGTTATATGAGCCTCAAAAAGTTTAAAATAAGGCATAGGAAAACAATTTTTCATAGATTTTGAAAAAAATCAAGAATGTATAATACATTCAAAATTTTATTTTTTCAATTATATTTCTCATGAGCCAAAATTCGTATTTCATCCTTAAGAGACCTAGATCAAGTCTTCATGGTATTTTTAGAATCATACAGGTAAAATTTCGTCTTTAAAAAAGACATGTAAGTGAATATGATCAAAATGCTTGAGGCTAAAATTTTCTATCCGTAAGTCAGGGAGCAAAATGAATAGAAAAAATGGTCATCAGCTTCATCAATAGCCCCCTCACAAAAATATACACCGAAATCTGAGATATGAGGGTGTTATCGACTTGTCGATCTGTCATGGAATGCCCCCTATACGCCATGGACAAACTGTGACAGTGATGTCCAATTAAAGTAGGCATCTTGAATGATGCGTTCGATGATGATGCCTTTCTTTCGGTAATTACACATATATATATTTAGGTCTGAATTCGTATAGTTTATTTAAAATACCAAGGTAGCATCAATTTTCCCTAAATATCTGTTTCTAGGTTGATCCCCGAACTGGAAAAAATCAAGAATGTTGGGAGATTTTGATTCAAAGAAATTTAGAATTACCTGCGAGTTTGAACTGGTGGTCTGGGGGACAACAGACCTAAGAATCGTAAAAAAAAATTATGCAAAGAAAATAAGAGAAAACCGTGGAAATGGGATAGGTCAATGTCACCCTTGATTAACCCCCTCAATCCGCCACGCTCTGCAATACCCAGTAGCGCACCCAAGGAGAGGGCCAGCGGGCTCGGGCCCCCTTCCCCCAAACGCTTCGACTCTAAAGTGCCGGCCATCGGCCATGTCTGGCGTGGCACTCGACGTGGGTTCTGATAATAACTGACCGCTGCAAGCACCCATCAAGAGCAGAAATGAGGCTTGATCTGGCTTTTAGTTCTAGTTCTCCTTTCACCTTACCGCCCCTGCTCACAGTGTCTCCCCTCCGGTGAATTATTCACTCAATATGTGATTCAACCACAGGCCAGGTTTATAATAATTGTATCACCTTCCATAAGCGTTGGAAAAGGGGGCCAGGGGGGCCTGGTCCCCGACTTTTCGGCCAAAAATTTACTGATCTCAGTCAAAATGGGAGACAACTGCCCATGCTTATAACCAGCCGCTGCGGAAGGCAGCGAGGAGCCCAAATTCAGACAGTTTTTTGTCCTGACGTGGAAAGTTTTTTGTCGGCATCAGGTTGGAGTTTGGCTGCCCCCCCACTTTTTTGCGCGGTGGCGACGCTTATGACCCCTTCACTTGCGTTTTACACCATACGACAAATATGTATGGCTTTTTACCTGATAAGTACCCTCTCTGGCCAATTTTTCCCCTGCAGTAGCCTGTCACGCCCTGTCAAACATGCCACCTCCCATCAGCCCTCCCCCTTCGTCCGCCGGGCCCCCAAACGAAAATCCTTGGTGCACGCCTGGAAATATCCCAATTCTATAGATCTCAAGAGAGGCATAAAGAAACCCCGTTAGGTGGCATGTGATGCGAAATTTCGTCCATTTTAGTTCTAATCTGCAGTTGTAGCACCCATGTATAACTGACCTCAACTTGACCAAAAATGTGTGAGGCGTGCGTTCCACCCCTCCTCAGCTGTCATCGCCCAATGCCCGCCCACTCGCCCGGCTCAGCGCTACAGCGTACAGTGACTTTCAAACTAGTGGGTCGGCAGCGGAACGATACTTTCGCAACTGACTGTACAAGGAATCTGCCGTGCCTTAAACCCGGGTTGGTCGCGTGGAAGGGAAGGCTGCTAACCAGTATAACACCATGCCCACACCTCCTCGACATCGCAAAGCTGGCCATCAAGTACCTACATTGCACTTGCAGTCATGCTGGAACTGCATTTTAGGCATCGAAATATAGCTAGGCGTATTTATTAATGATGGAAAAAGGGATCCGTAATAACCTAAATAAATTTTCCCATTTTGTTATTAAATAAGAAAATACGAGTTGATTAGGCAGAGCAAAGTGAGGCTATTTGGTATCAAAGCATTGTCTGTAATTTTCTAAAAAGTTTTTAATTTTGAAATGTGATGAAAAGGGCCTAAACATCTGTAAATATAAAAAACGCGCTCGTGGTAAAACATGATTGAAATCCTCCAAAAGAGCTTAAAAATGTATTTCATATTTGAAAAGAGTCTAGGTAAGAAACCAAAAAATGTTCTTTTGGCGTTTGACTATAATTTATAAGATCATAATTGGGACAACTCGAAATCATAGGGCAAAAATTAATTTCTCAATGTTCCACATATTGACATCCTAGTGTGGAGGCGTGCCTTATTGACACCAAAACGAGCTAACTGATTTTTTTATAATTATGGGCCCCGTGGACTGGGGCCCCCTCTAAGGTTGCCCCCCCACTTTTCAAACCGTTCCTACGCCCCTGGTTCCAACTATGTATAGCAGACAATTGCATGCATCTGTGGTAGCATTAGAGCTGTGACTACCGAATGAAATTCGGTATTTCAGTATGTCGGTACACCGACAGTAGATTTATATACCGCTACCGAATCTTCGTTACCGAATCTTCGGTACCAAACCTCTACCTCTACCGATACCGAATGGATCTACCGAATGCCTTTCTTCGGTACTTTTGAATTTCCCGAATCTTCAAAGAATCTTCGTAGCAGATGGAAGTCTGACCAGGAGTAAGAAGAGGAATATACCAAGACCAGGACAGCTTTATTTTTGTAAAAAATAAGCTGCTTTGTAAAACGTTTAATGGTAATAAAAATGTGTTGTAATAATTTAATTATCAAAGTTTTACTGCTAACCTTTTTTCCAGTTGCATAGCCATATAAAAGTGTTGCCGAATGTAGTTAATCAGTTTCTTACGCTTAAAAACTCTTTAAAATATTTAAAAATTAAAGGAAATGGGCGCAAAGGCTCAGAAATACTAAAATAAATTATCTAGAGGCTCTTAAATGCAGTTAAAGATTTAACATAGTTGTTTTATGGGCTATATATATATATATATATATATATATATATATATATATATATATATATATATATATATTTTTATATATATATATATATATATATATATATATATATATATATATATATATATATATATATATATATATATATGGGCCATTCCATGCCAACTCAACCAGTAAAAGTGTGATTTTACACGGCACCCCCTCAGATCTCTATGAAATGAGGTGTATAGGGGTTCTTCATAGTCTAGAAGCCGAATATGTGGTCGAAATGAACCTCCGGGATTTAGTTTCGTTGCAACAGTGACGTCAAATTGTAACGTCACTCCGTGATTGGTAAAATTCAAAGCTTTGTACCTCAAAAAGTTGCAAAAATATTTGAAATCGGTTAACGGTTTTAGAGGGAGGATACTTGGTGAATACCAATGATTGGCAAAAATAGTTTCTAAAAAATTTTAATTGATAATTTAAATAAATAAAAATGGAAATTTTTATGAGCGAGGCCTTCGATTTTCTTGAAATTTAAATATGTAAAACCTGCATGTGTTCTTACCCTGAAAACATAAAAATAATGGGTATCCGATTAGATCATATCGTAACCTGTGCCAGAATGAGGGCTATTATCAACTTCTTTAAGATTCTTCGCCTGGCGCCGAGAGACGGAGGCGTGCAACGCGGCCGTACTTGGCATACGTGCTCAGGGGTGGACGCAGGAACGCCGTTTAGGGGAGGGGTCAACTCTGGAGAAATCGTAAGAACATAATGTTTAAGAAAATCGGCCAAAATATCGCAATTTTGGGGGCGGTTATGGGCCTTTGCCCCCCCTCCCTTCCCCCTCTGCGTCCGCCAGTATAAGTGCTACGTGGTCATTGTTGTAGCCTTTGACACAATCTAAGGTCCCGGCAATATCAGGTCAGGTCACCAGTCCAGGCCAAGTGACCGCAAAAAAACGTTTATAGGTGCCGCGGTGAGAAAAGAATTACTCCTACGATCTGACATTCATCTCACATAAGGCCATCGAGTACAACAATGTGTCGTAATTTCTGATATCGATGACCTGAGGCCTGTCTAGAGTCCTGAACTCTCGATTGGAAACACATTGGGACAAACTGGTTTAGATTTGATAACTTCCCTTACAATGGTGATAGAACGTTTATTTTGACGTCATCGTGTTTGTGTTTCCACTGCAGTATGAACTGTAAGCATTATAAGCTATAATAATGTTGGCCTGACCTAAGAACTCAAAGACCATTTCATGTTTTAATCTCACTAGATAATAGGATAGGTTATTCTTTCGTGCTCAGCTAGATGATACCAGTGGTGCTCCTAACTGTTGTGTAAATTTTTTGTCAGTCGTTACGACACAACGCAAACTCTTTGTTCTACTATACGAGACCATTGCGCTGAATTTTTTGATGAGCGATGTTTAGAAAATTAACTGAACTATAACGGATATTGTAACAACACTTCAGTTCTGTATTAACTAAAACACATTGTCGTATTGTGGTCAGTGCCGCACAGACATGTTCTGACGGTAGCATTATTTACTACATCTTGCTCGATGTCTTTAACACTAGCAGTGCCGTGAAAGATATTGTGCACGAGACTACAGAACAGAAAATTACATAGAGATCTACTATAACTAGAGAGGACATCCTCTACAAAACGGTAATACCCCGACGTCAAAATTGAAAGTTTTGTTAGTACAAATCTTGGCCAGGTTAATTGGAGAACCACGTGCTAATTTCAATGAGCGCTTCTGGATTTAGGCCACGACTAAAAAAATTTCGCAGAGAAAGACAATATTCATTGCGAGGATTCTTGGCACATTAGGTCGTTGTCATGACAACCTTTCTGGAATTGTGTGAATTGAATTAAATTGGATACCATTAGAAGAGAGGTATTTCAGTAAACAGTCAGGAGCTTCCTCTCAGAGGTCCAGATTCGTACTAACAAAACGTTCAATTTTGACGTTCACACAGGTGTGCTGTCCGCTCTAGTTACAGTGGATCTCTATGGAAAATTATCATTCATTTCTATGGTTAGAAATAGGGTCGTGCCGGAAAACATGTTTTCCGACACGGCTGTCCGGCACGGCTCTCATCCAAGGCTCTCAACAGCTGAACGTCACATACAAATTTGGACCAGTGTTCTTTATTACACCAGTAACAGCTGAACAATCAACATTCCTTGCTTTGTTTTCTCCTGTATGTTTAGAATCACTTTTTTCATGTAAGTTATCATTTCCATCGGTTCAAAATATCTTGAGGTAATGAAAATGTTGGCCGCGACATAATATAGTTCGTTGTCAATTCAGTGGCGTAGCCAAGGGGGGGGCCCTTGGGGTCCGCGGACCCCCCCATGGGCTGACATTATGCACTGGAAAATACGAGCATTGGTCTCAGGGGGGCCCTCCGAGCTCGATCTCAGGCCCCCCGAGGTTGGTCTCAAGGGACCTCCGAGCTTGGTCTCACGAGCCCCCCTGATCTTGGTCTCAGGGGGCCCCCCGAGCTCGGTCTCAGGGGGCCCCCAAGCTAGGTCTCAGGGAGCGCCCAAGTTAGGTCTCAGGGAGCGCCCAAGCTTGGTCTCAAGGGACCTCCGAACTTGGTCTCAGGGCCCCCGAGCTTTGTCTCAGGGGGCCCGAGCTTGGTCTCACAGGCCTTCCGAGCTTGGTCTCAGGGGCCCCCGATCATCGGTATTGAGGGCTCCAGAGTACCGAACATTGATCTCGGGGGGACCCTGAGCTTGGTCTCAGGGGCCCCGAGCTTTGTCTCAGGGGGCCCCGCGAGCTTGGTCTCAAGGGACCTCCGAACTTAGTCTCAGGAGGCCCTCCGAGCTTGGTCTCAGGGGCCCTGAGCTCGGTCTCAGGGGCCCCAAGCTTGGTCTCAGGGGCCCCCGAGCTTGGTCTCAAGGGACCTCCGAACTTGGTCTCAGGGGCCCCCAAGCTTGATCACAGGGGCCCCCGAGCTTGGTCTCAGAGGCCCCCGTGCTTGGTCTCACGGGCTTTCCGAGCCTGGTCTCAGGGGCCCCCGATCATCGGTATCGAGGGCTCCGGAGTACCAAACATGGATCTCCGGGGCCCCCTGAGCTCGGTCTCAGGGGCCCCCGAGCTTAATCTCACGGGCCTTTCGATCTTGGTCTCAGAGGCCCCCGAGCTTGGTCTCAGGGGCCCACCGGGCTCAGTCTCTGGGGCCCCTGAGCTCGGTCTCAGGGCCCCCCAGGTTGGTCTCAGGGGGCCCCTGATCATCGGTATCGAGCCTCTAGGGAACCAGACATTGATGTCGGGGGCCCCTGAGCTCGGTCTCAGGGGCCCTGAGCTTTAGTCTCACGGGTCTTTCTATCTTGGTCTCAGGGTCCCCTAGCTTGGTCTCAGGGACCCCCGAGCTTAGTCTCAGGGGCCTTTCCATCTTAGTCTCAGGGGGCCCTCCGAGTTTGGTCTCACGGGGCCTCCAAACTCGGTCTCAGGGACCCCCGAGCTTGGTCTCAGCCCCCCCCCCCGAGCTTTAGTCTCACGGGCCTTTTGATCTTGGTCTTAGGGGGCCCCGAGCTTGGTGTCACGGGGCCCTCCGAGTTTGGTACCAGGGGATCCCCGAGCTTGGTCGCAGGCCCCCAAGCTTGGCCTCAGGGGACTCCTCGAGCTTGGTCTCAGGTCCCCCTAGCTTGGTATCCGGGGCCCCGAGCTTGTTCTCAGGAGGCCCAAGCTTGGTCTCACGGGCCTTCCGAGCTTGGTCTCAGGGGGCCCTGAGCTTGGTCTCACGGGCCTTTCGATCTTGGTCTTAGGGGGCTCCAGAGCTGGTCTCAGGGATCCCCCGAGCATTGGTATCGATGGCTTCGGAGCAGCGAACATTGATCTCGGGAAGTGGGGGGGGGGACAATATTGATCTCGGGGTGCTCCCCGACTATCGATATCGAGGGGACTTATGAGCGAGACACGAGAATTGGCCCCATAGGACCCAGATTTTGGTCTCAGGGGCCCAGGCTTGGACTAAGGGTACCCGAGCATTGGTATCGAGGGGCTCCAGAGTTCCGAGCATTAGTCTCGGGGGGGGCTCCGAATATTGATCTGGGGGGGCGAACAACGGTGTCGAGTTACTCCTGAGAAAAGCGCAAGCATGGGCCTAAGGGTGCCCCCGAACCTGATCTAAGTGGAACCCCGAGCTTGGTCTTAGGAGCCCCGCGCATCAGTATCCAGGGGCTCTGGAGTATTGATATCGGGGGGGAAGCAATACTTTCAGGGGCATCCAAGTGCTGATCTCGGCGGGCCCCCGAATGTGTGGATGCAGTGGCGTAGCCTAGGGGTTCTAGGAGTCCGAGGACCCCCCTTTGGGCCAATCTGAACCACTGCAAAGCATTCTCTGATCACGGAGCCCCAGAATCAGTCTCAGAAGCCCCTGAAGATTCGTTCTCAGGGCGTCCCGAGTCGGCCTCAGGGGCCCGCCCTGAGGGTCAGTCTCAAGACCCCCAAAAGTGGATTTCAGGGGGTGCCTGAGAGTTAGTCTCAGGGGATCCCGAAAGTGGGTCTCAGCGGCCCCGAGAGTCGGTCTCAGGGGCCGAGCTCGTCCCAGTGTCCACCAGAGAGTGGTTCTCAGGGCCCCGCGACAGTCTATTTCAGGGGGCTCCATGAGAGTCAGTCTCAGAGAACCCCAAGAGTCAGTCAAGGGGACCCTGAGAGTCAGTCTTAGAGGATCCCCGATATTCGGTCCCATAGTCGTACGGGCGTCTTTCTCAGGAGTCAATATTTACTTTTAGGTGGCCCCGAGAGTTAATCTGGGGGCCCGAGAGTTAGTCTCATTTGATCCGCAGAGTGCTGATCTCAGGAGGCCCCCGAGGGGTAATCTTGGGAACCCTCGAGATTTAGCCTGAGGCTGTGCCCCCCCCCCCCCTAGTTGTTGCATAAGAGGCCCCGACAGTCAATCTCAGGGAGCACCTAAAAGTTAGTCTCAGAGTGCTCCCGGGAGCTAGTCTCCGGTTCGTCCAAGAGCTGATTTTGGGGCTTTGAGAGTAATTCCCAGAGGTGTTCCCGAATTTTGGTCTCACGGCCCCGAGTTAGCCTTAGGCCTCTGAGGGCTAATCTGGGCTTCCGAGAGGCAGTCTCAGGAGTGCCGTGCCAAATACTCAGTTTCAGGGGTGCTTCCACGCCTCCCTCCTCGAGTGTTAGTCTCAGGGAGGCGCCCCAGGGTTAGTCTCAGAGGGCTGTCGGAAGTCATTCCCAGCCCCCCGCCCCACAACAGAGATAGCCTCAGGGGACCCCCAAGAGCTAATCTGGATGACCCCGAGAGTCAGTCTCAGCCCCCCTCCCCAAAGCAAATCTGGGGGGGCCGATAATTAGGCCCAGAGGTGCTGCCGATAACTAATCTAGGGAACCCCGAGAGATTCTCAGGAGTCCACAATTTTGGTCAAGAGGCGCCGTGAATCAGTATCAGAGACTCCCTGAGATCTAATAGGGAGAGGGGCCGGAAATTAACCTTGTGAGTAGCGCCAAGTGTTGGTCTTAGGCGGCCCCAGAGCTACTCTCAGGTCCCCCAAGAACTGATCTCGGAAGACCGAGTTATTTTCAGAGGACCTTTCAGTTCTAGTGTAAGGAGGGCCGGAAAGCTAATCTCAGAGATCCGACAATTAGTCTCACGAGGTCTCCAGGAGTTAGTCTCAGGGGTCCGCTGAAGCTGCCCTCAGGTGTCCCCAAAAGCTAGTCTCAGCGAGCACTCCTCTCCTTCCTCCCCCTTCCCCTCAAAGTTATCCTCAGGGCCCCAAGAGTAAGTTCCAGGGAGTCCCAGTAGGTAGTCGCATGGTACCCCCAAATGCTGGTTTTGGGGGACGTAAGTACCGATTTGCGGGAAAAGTGTTGTTTTCGGGTCACAGATACTGGTTTCGGCACCGTGTCAAGTGCTAGGCCCCTTGAGATCTCTGCTCGACCCAGGGGTGAGGGAGGGGGGGGCGGTGGGCGACGGTCCTGGATGGCTTAACACTGGCATAGCAATACAAGCCCTGTACAAAGCCTATCAGAGACCTAAAGTCCAAGGAAGTACTCACCTCCTCAAGCCCCCGGGATCTCCAACCAATGGCTAGGGAGGAGTAAGTGAGCGGTTTCATCAGAAGACCGTCCATGGAATAGGTCTTATATAGCATCTGGGGCACACTCATATATCCTTTTTATTGAGCGTCCTTTTTCCTTTCCATTTCTTTTAAGATTTTAGAATACAATCCAGAGATATCGTTTGAGATCCTACGCTCAAAGAATATTTTCGAAAATCATATGCCTCGGAAAAATTTATATTTTCCCATTGCGTACCAAAAAAACACAAATTGAAACATGTCGATCAGGCATCATTACTGAAGGAAAGGCAAAAATTAATCCAATTTTAGCATCCATAATAGGAAATCGAACAGGGAATTTGGAACTTCAGCTGGTTTTCACTCTATTAGCTTAGTCCCAATAACTACCGTCCTAAATATTCTGAAATAAACAACTTTCAAATATTTTCGTAGGAAACGAGACAAACAATGAAAATGACACATATTGATGAGCATAATCCCAAAAAGAAAAATAGGTATGAAAGGTTTAAGTTAACAATGACAGAGTAACTCAAGGCGATAGTTATCTCAGGCGCCTATTGTTTTGGTAATTTGTCATTTAAAAACATAGCAAGGGTAAGAAAGTAACTGTGGTGAATCCATCAGGATCTTTCCGCGGAATAGACGTTATAGGACGTCCGGAACACACCACCATCTACCATATCCCTTGTATTTTTTATTAATTTTTTTCCATTTCTTTGGAAACTTTCTGATTAAAGAGTTCATGAATTCGACACCCGGAAAAAATTGATAATCATTTTCCGTAGAAGACCATTTCTTCGTACTAAAAACGACTGACCTTCAATAACTTCATACCTGATTACCAGCGCGAATTGAGGAAAAGTCAGGTTTAACATCATGCACGTAGCAACATTTGATTTCCCGAAATGTGCCACAAAACTGTTATTATAGCCACGCTGTCATATAGGTATGGGCCAGCCTTAATACTTGGTGACCTAAATTTACCATCACTTGGTCGGATCGAGAAAAATCAAACTATAAGCAAAATAATAACAAACACTTAAAAAAGATAAAAAATATCCGTCGTGTAAATGTTATGATGCCAAAATATTATACGACACATATAGGAGATGGGCCCCGACTACTAAGGGCCCCCGGCCTGGGGGCCCCCGACGGCAGTCGGACCCCCTTGGCCGAATCCTGGCTACGCCACTGTGTCAATTCAAGATGTAGTAATATATATTACTGCACGGGGCTCGGAAGGTAAATTGATATAAACCCAGGTTGGTTGAAATTTCCGGCACGCGGCCGAAGGCCAAGTGCCGGAGATTTCAACCAACCGAGGTTTTGATCAATTTACGCCGAGCCTCAAGTGCAGTAGTATTTTTACTACAGCCCGTACGTTTGTAGGCTTAGTTTGAAAGTAGACATATCATGAGTGTCCCTCGTTTTCACTTAGCAGAAGATATAATGAATGAGGTGAATGACATGGTAAAAAAGATCGAAAGAGACACGCTGAAAGCCGTCGAAGAGACAACAAGTAAAGAAACAATACTAAAGACTAACTTCTGGATCAATCAATTGAAAGAAGAATCCTTTTCACTGGGATTTGGACGGGATCTGCTCAGCCTTCCCGAAAATGAACTGAATGCAGTACTTGCCAGCTTTTTGCTTACGATGAAACCAAAGGATGGAAAGGATTATGAAGTATCATCCATCCAAAATATGTACTGCCTGACCCTAAAGTACTTTAGGGAAAATAAATACCCTAGTGATTTGGAAAGTCATCCAGTATTCAAAGGAAGCAGGGATGCAAAAAGCGCAAAACTGAATAAACTCAAACTGCTTGGACAAGGAAATAGGCCCAACAGGTCAGAGTCGATAACGTTTGATGAGGAAGATCAGCTTTGGCAATCTGGTCAGCTGGGATATGAAAATCCCATGTCCGTGCTCAGGACGATTTGGTTGTACCTGACGATGCTGTTTGGTCTGCGAGGACGTCATGAAGCCCGCCAGATGCGCTGGGGAGACGTCAAGGTAGAAGCAGATGCGAGTGGAAGGCGGTACTTAAAATTCATGGAACGCCTCACCAAGACCCGCACTGGAGAGGGTCAATCAAGAGCCTTTATTCCAAAGGCATTCGAGAGCCAAGCAGCAGGGGATGGCCGTTGCCCCGTCCAGGCATACGAAGAGTATGCAAAGCGCCGTCCTCCTGTTTCTTGTGTAGACGACGCGCCGTTTTTTCTTGCGATCAACCACCAGAGGAAGAGCGACAACCCGATCTGGTTTTCCAACGCGCCTCTTGGTGTCAGCAAGCTCGGAAGCTTACTGGCCTCTGGATGTCATGCAGCGGGCATCAAGGGCAAAAAAACCAACCACAGTGCCAGAAAGACGGCGATACAGCGCACTTTGGATGCCGGTTGCCCACCCGCCTACGTGGCTCAAATGAGCGGGCATAAGTCTGTATCAAGTCTCGCCAACTATACTGACGCGACAGTTGACGTCCAAAGGGCAATGTCGCTGAGCATCCTCGAAGGAGCTCCTCTGACGACGGCAAGATCCCAGTCAATTTTCGCGCTTTGGGACAACTTGTCTTTAACAACTGTTCCGGCATCACCATCCACATGAAGTGATAAGGTATCTGTGTTTTGTCTAATGTGTCAGGCGGCAATCGCCGGACTTAGTCTGGTATTGAAGATTACTGCCAAGATGTAGTAATGATTGCATTTATGATTATTATTATGTGTTGTTCTGTGCACCGCACTCCAATGATTGTTATTATGTGTTGTTCTGTGCACCGCCTCCAAGACCAGCCTGTTGGAATACACGCGAGAAGTCAAGATTACTTTACTTTATAAGGTTAGTCAACTAGAGAATTTTAGGTGCCCCAATCGACGTCATCACGGCGAGAAGTGTTCCTGCTCTTTTCATCACTGCCTTGGTCACCCGTGCAGTAAAGCCGTGCAGTAAAAAGTTTTTCCGGCACGGCTTGATTTGAACCAATGAAAATTAATAAGGAATTGCCGTTCATAAAATCCTCGTGCAAAAATTACATCACGGCACTGCTAGTGTTAAAGACATTAGCCGGGATGTAGTAAAAAAATTACTGCACTCTAGCTCTGAGTAAAATGATCAAACCCTCGGTTGGTTGAAATCTCCGGAACTCGGCCTTCGGCCTCGTGCCGGAAATTCCAACCAGCCTCTGGTTTGATCAATTTACTTTCCGAGCTCCGTGCAGTAATCTATATTCGCGTGTGTGTTACTTCATCACACGGTTGGAAACATCCGGCTTAAAGTGATGCAGACGTTGCGTAGGCGTCCTCTGTTCAGTAGTCTACTGGCCTAAAACAGTGGAAACCCTAGAGGTCTTTTATGTTCCGGTCCTTGTGCAACCTCGTGTTTAGTTCTGCAGGGCTCTGTTCGGTAAGCTTCACTAGAAAATAAATGCCACTTCGCACTCTAGTGAGGCTTTCGCTACGATGACCTCGCTTAGTGGGTTCGGTCAGCGGCACTAAAACGCGCCCTTGCCAGCTCCGGTACGGTCTCCGGCTGTGCTCGATACGTGGGGTCCCATCAGGTCACGTAGAAAGTGCGGTTTCTGAAAAACGGAAATATAAGCCCAGTTGCTAGAGTCACTCCAATATAATAAGACCACTGTCCACAATGCAAGGCACTAGCGGGCGTGACACACGGCTGTCTGCTGCGATGCCCGGTGACCGACCGGCTCAGCACAGCCGGGACGGGGAGGGTGAAATGTCAGCGCAGTTTGGGATTACAATCAATATTTTTGCGATTTTAGGGCACCTAAACTGTGAGGAGGTTTAGAAAAAAATGATTCAATACAAAAACACCATTTATATTTTTCATGTGTGCTTCCCTGCTCCATTCGGTGGCGGAAGCCAAAGAAGTCATATGTCGCAATGTTACTTTATACTCTGCCAAAGTCAAGAACACCGTCACGTATTTCTAGGGGAGCAAGGCAACCCTCTTTCATATTTGTATTCAAAAGAAGGATAGATAACTTTTAGGGATTTCCCAGCGTTAAGATTACATTTAAAGGCTAAAGCCTGTCTTTAACAATTATTGGTATTGGTTATATGCTAAAGGTGAAAGACCGTTAATTTCCCCAAAACGTGGGGTTCGGCCTTCCGGTGGGGGTGGGGGTGTGGGGTCTTCCTTCCAATGGCGAAGCCACTGGCTTAAAGTAAAAACACCTGGCATTAAGGTGAAGTGTCAAATAAAGTTACCTCCTCGACCTATCTCGCCTTTCCTTACCGTGGATAAAGCAAACAAATACATCCCATCGCAGTTCACTTTTCTCACCTCCGGTTAGGCTTACTGCCAAAACTCACGCCCTCAGTTTCCCGTTCTCCCAAGAAAGCGACAGTTCCCAGGGTCGGCCATAATTAGCAAACAGTTATAAAAATGCAATAAGGTTTTTGTCGCCACGAGTACTGCTTTAAACGGAGTAAAACATTTTGAAGCGTGACGGCAGGTAGCTAACGTATTGAACCGTACATACAAGATTCGTAAAGGAGAAACATACATATTTGTCAATGAAGCCAACCGAGAATGACAGAAAATAGTGACACCAAGAATTCATTTCAGTTTTCGTTTTTCCTGTTTGCAGAACAGCAGCTATAATAAAACAGTTTCAGATTTTACTGAACTCTTACAATGGTCGAAAACTATAAGTAAGCCAATGCAGACGAATAAGCATGGTACCCTATCTCAGGGGCGGATCCAGGGGGAGCCGCGGGGGCCGCGCCCCCCCTCGCTGGTAAGGCACCCCTCGGCACTATGGCACCCCGGGGCCGCCTCCATTTGCTCCACGTTTGCATGTCTAACGGAAATACTGGCGCCCCGTGGTAATGCTTCTGCATGCAAATACCACATCTTGACAACCATCCCTGTATCACTGGCGCCCCCCCTTGGTGCATCATTGGTGCCCTTGTTTCACTCCACCGACGCCCCAAAGCCTCATCGTGGGCTCTTTCACCTCTTGACATCCCGCTGTGTACTACCGGCACCCCACTCTTCACTACGGGCGCCCCCATCTTTGGAAAATCCGCTCTAAACCACTGGCGCCTCCATGGTGCAGCACTGATGTTTCGTTTTTGCTCCAACGGCGCCCCCACACGTCACTGTGGGCGCCCCATCTGTTAAAACCCCGCGTGTACCACCGGCGCCCACCCCATTGGGCATCATTGGTGTCTTCTGTGCACTCCACTGGTGCCCCCGCGCTTCACCATGGTCGCCTTTGCTTTTTTAGAGCCGCTCTTTACCATTGGCCCCTCCGTGGTACATCATTGGTGCCTTTTAGCTCAAATGGCGCCCCCATGGCTCACTGAGGGGTCTTTACCTTTTACCAGCCCGTTTTATGCCAATGGAGCCCCCACTGTCTCTCCTCTCTATTTTCTACTGGATCCCCACTTCCCACTACGGGCGCCCCCACCTCCTAACAGTGCGCTCTATACCACTGGCGCCCCCATGGTGCATCATTGGTGCCTTCGTTTCACTCCACCAGCGCCCCCAAGCCTCATCGTGGGCTCTTCTACCTCTTGACATCCCGCTATGTACTACCGGCGCCCAATCCTCACTACGGGTGCCTCCACCTTCGGGAAATCCGCTCTATACCACTGGCGCCTCCTTGGTGCAGCATTGATGTCTCGTTTTTGCTCCAACGGCGCCCCCACACGTCACTGTGGGCGCCCCATCTGTTAAAACCCCGCATGTACCACCGGCGCCCACCCCATTGGGCATCATTGGTGTCTTCTGTGCACTCCACTGGCGCCCCCGCGCTTCACCGTGGTCGCCTTTGCTTTTTAGAGCCGCTCTTTACCATTGGCGCCCCCCCGTGGTACATCATTGGTGCCTTTTTGCTAAATGGCGCCCCATGCCTTACTTGTGGATCTTTGCCTTTTACCAGCCCGTTTTATACCAGTGGAGCCCCCACTGTCTCTCCCCGCCATTTACTACTGGATCCGCATTCCCCACTACGGGCGCCCCACCTTCTAAAAATTTGCTCTATACCACTGATGATCCACATGGTGCATCATTGGTGCCTTCGTTTCACTCCAACACCGCCCCCAAGCCTCATCGTGGGCTCTCCCACTTCTTGGCATCCCGCTATAAAGTATTGGCGGCCCAATCCTCACTACGGGCGCCACCACCTTCGGGAAATCTGCTCGATACTACTGGTGCCTCCAAGGTGCAGCATGGATGTTTCGTTTTTGCTCCAACGGCACCCCCACGCGTCACTGTGGGCGCCCCATATGTTGAAACCCCGCAATTACCACCGGCATCACCATTGGGTATCATTGGTGTCTTCTGTGCACTCCACCGGCGCCCCCACGCTTCACTGTGGGCGCCCCCTGCTTTTTGGACCCGTTCTTTACCTCTGGCTCCCCCATGGTGCATAATTGGTGCGTTGTTTTTAATCTCAAACGGCGCTAACATGCCCCACTGAGGGGTCTTCACCTTTCAACAGCCTCTCCTATACCACTGGAGTCCCACTCTTATGATGCATTATTGTTGTCTGCTTTTAGTTTTATGGGCGCCCTCCCCCGCCTCTTTCCATTTTTTGGCACATCGGTCTGTATCACTGGCGCCCCCATAATGAATCATTGGTGCCTGTTCTTTGCTCCACCGGCGCCTTCATCTCCCACCGTTGGCTCATCGGGAGCGCCCCCACATTTCGACAAACCACTCTGTCTAGCGGCCCCCATGGTACACATTGGCGCTTTTCTTTCGCCCCATTGATGCCCCCACACCTCACTATAGGCGCCCGCACATTTCTGCTGATTGATTGGTGCATCATTGGTATCTTACTTTTTCAGGGGCGTCGCCACGGGGGGGGCAAGGGGGCCTGACCCCCTCCACTTTTTGGCCAAAAATTTCCTGATCTCAGTCAAAATGGGGGAAAAATTTGGTCCTACCGTGGAAAAATTTTTGCCAGCGTCAGTTTGAAGTTTGGCTGCCACCCCCTCCCCCACACCTTTTGACCGGTGGTGACGGCCGTAACTGGCTAATTTTGCAACAAAATGCATACGGTATGCTGCTTTAATATTACCAAATATACCTTCCAAGAAAAGTTCCCGTCGATGCTGCATTTCGCAGCAAATTGTACATTTGTCACGACAGAGCAAGGTGGCACGGTCTCTGGCATTGACTTTTACGGCTTTCTTTCAAAATTGCAGACACTTTGATAACAATAAAGATAGTTGTTTCAAATAATTTGGTTTTGAGCACTTTGGTGGCTAAACAAATGTCCAACATTATATTTTTTTGTTGAATATTTCGGAAACTGCGGGGGAAAAACATTTTTTGTAAAACACATGATTACAGAAAAACTGCGTCAAATCAGTGGGGGAAACTGTGGTCAGCGTTCCCAAGAATGACTACGTTCCCAACAATGGGAACAATGACCCATATTTGGAAACGCATTTGCCATCGTAGATTCAAACTTGAATTTCAGACAGCTTGAAACAAATAAAGGTGTATATCTACCGAATTATTTCAATATGTCAGTTTTCCGGAAAAAATATGGCGGTCATAGGCGGATCCAGGGGGCAAAGTGGGCACGTGCCCCATAGGCGGATCCAGGGGGCAAAGGGAGTTTGTGCCCCCCCCGATCGACCCTCTGCGCTCCCCGAAATGGTCATGGGCCCCCCTGAAATGCTGTTTCCCACCCCCCCAGGATGCGAAAATCGGCTCCCACCGATAGGATTTTGCGCCCCGAGGGTCTTCCGGTAAAGAATGGCGCCCCCGGGAAGGCGTCCCCCGATCGGAAATCCTGGATCCGCCTATGATAGCGGCCCAAGTATAAAGGCCTGCCCCTACCCCTGCATGAAGCAGGCTCAAAGGAGTAGAAGGAGGCATAGGCGGATCCAAGTTTTTTTTTCGAAAGGGGGCGTCATCCGAGCAGGGGGTGCCAAATTCTATCATAGAGTGGCCAATTCTCACATCCAGGACTTCTTGGGGGGGGCTAGGGGCTCAAGCGTCTCCCGCCATAGCCTTCGATCAGTCTCCGCGTATGTTTTTACTACATGCACTCTGATATCTTGAGAGGGGAGCTTGAGACCCTAGGGAACCCCTATTAGGTGGGCGCAAAATCTTATCAGATTTTCGCATCCTGGGGGGGGCGGTGGGAAGCGACATATCAGGGGGCGCCATCGACCTTTCAGGGGGCGCCGTGACCATTTCAAGGGGCGCCGAGGGTTGATCAGGGGGTCGCCGAGGGTCGATGGGGGGGGTGCCGAGGGTCGATGGGGGAGGGGCGCCGAGGGTCGATCGGGGGAAACGTGACCCTCTTTCCCCGCCTGGATCTGCCTATGAATGAAGCACCCCAGTAGAAAATATCGAGTTGATGCATCGGCGCACCATAATTCATCAAAACACTACGGAATAATTCAAACGATCTTGGGGACAAAAACTACTTTTCTTTCTGATACAAACCAATATAAAAAAGCTTAGAAAATGCGAAAATACCACTTTTAAGCACTACTTACTTCATAAACAGATGAAAGGCACGGGTTTCCTCTATTTCCTCATTCGTCAGCACATGGTGGGCAGCAACTGTGTGACGCCAAGAGAAATATTTTTTTCCGTCTACAATTTTGGAATTTTGTTTTTATACTACTATTTTTTCATTGAATTTCCCCAAAATTATCTAAAAATATAATAGCTGCCTGGCTGCACAGTTTCAGAGCAATCTTTTCATCGTTCTTTACCGTTGGGGCTGGATCGCGCAGTTTAGACGAATATTTGAGGGAGGGTTCAAAGACAGATTTTCTAATTCAAAGTAGAACTCCCCCTCAAATTTTAAGAAGAGTTAAAATTGACCAGGTAGAAAGATTCCCCTTGTCTTTTCTAAGCTCCTGTTGTGTTTTCTGAAAACATCGTTCCGGGCGTTCCCATCCTTGGGAACGTGCGTTTCCATTTATGGAAGAAGCGTTCCCAAATATGGGTCAATATTCCCATTATTGGGAACGTAGCTATTCTTGGGAACGCTGACCACAGTTTCCCCACTGAAATACGGATTTTGTCGAATAAATATTTGGATCTTTCGCATAAAACTTTACTACAATAAAAAACCCGGGTAGATGGTCGGGTGATTTTCCATATTAGCTGAAGTGACGTGTAATGTAGTCTGTAACCTTTCCAACACAGTGCATGGGAAACAGACTTCTGGTGGATGGTTTTGTCCTAAACTTTTGCGGACGGCTCAGTTCGAGAGATGATGGCCAAGTTCTGAGCCATGACTTCTGCCACGAAAATGCCTGGTGATCGGGGGAGGTGAGTTGATTGGGTGATGAAGCTATAGTAGGGAGGGCCAGAAACGTAGCAAAGGGGTGAGGCGGCTAGCACAGTCGCGTGAGAGGCACCCGAAGGGAAAATATCGCGCAAAGGGCAGCCGGGTTACGCCAGTCTACGACCAGCCGTAAACCTCGGGGACCAGCATGACTTGCTGTTACAAGCATGACTCTCAGTGACAGACGACGCCCTATATGTGACCGTCAGGGTCCCCAAGGGGCAGAAGAACACTCTTTAATTAGGTGGGTCACCTGTTTTTAACAGGGCCTTCTGTGACAAGCATGACCAGCACATCATTCCGTGGTCGGCAGGGCTTAATGCAGCCAGAAGAGCCTTCTGTAAGTAGGGCCCTCTACGGCCAGCAGGTCCTTTGGGACCAGGAGTGTCCTCGTTATCGATAGGGCAATATAAGGTCAACAGGGATCTCTGTAACCAAATGAGCTTTCGGTCGCAGTCAGGGCCATGTCTTGCCAGCATGTTTTTTTTTTGTCGGACAGGGCGATACCCCTCGTGACCATTAGAACACTCTGTATCGTAAAGAGATATTTGGAACTGAACGCACAGTCTATAAAAAGGGTACTCCGGGACCAACAGGTCTTTCCGTGCCCAGTAAGGCCTGCCATATTCCTGTGGAAGGTCATGGGGTGACCTGAGGTTAATCGGGAAGTCGCTGGCCCCCTGCATCCAGGCGGGTAACCATCCATGACAGTCTTTGGCTGCTGTGAGTGCGACTGGTGAAACCCTTAAATCCATTAGGATCTAATTTGCCAGTTAGCGAACCCCTGGAGAAAGCCGGAAAGTGTTCAAGTGTACATTGTGCACGACTTCGAGTTCACTTTGGTCAGTCGAGGGTCCTATGTCGCTGCCAGAGCACAGCAAAGACAGGCCAACGGCCAAAATCTGGTTATAGCTAATTATAGTTCCTGCAAAAATTCAGGTAGATGCCGCTGAAGGGAGACACACACAAATTTTTCTGAGTTGATCTCTGATGTGGAGTATCCCTAAACTGGGCCTTTGCTTGCCTTAAGGTTGCCAGGGGCCATATTCTGATGCCGAGAATACATAAGAATGGGCGCACGTACGTCGATATTTTATTCTGATTTCCAACCTGCGCCCGCACTGCGCAGGTGGGGCCAAATCAGCATTGTGATCGTAGTACGCACCTTAGATCGGTATGCTGATATTCTGCGTAGGCGAGGTTGGTACTGGTCCCTGTGCATCCCGGGTACGGTTGTCCTACATCGAGCGTGGCTACGCACGGAAGGAGGTCAAAGTACCCCATTGGAATACGGCAGGTTACTTGTCTCAGTCATGTCTTAGGAGGGCATAATATTAGAATAAAGCCTTCTTGAAGTAAGCCACGGTCCATGAACTTAAGTCGATAACTTAAGTCATTCATGGCTGGCTAGCTCAGATCGAAGGGAGCTGGGATCACTACTCTGACCTAGTGGTTTATTAGACCCTTATGGCTAGGTAAGGCCCTGTGTGCTAATAATCATCATATAAGCAAAATCAGCTAATCATCATCATATAAGCAAAATCAGTAGTCCTTGTAACCATCATGGGGCTTCCCAAAGTGTATCGGGATTTTATCTGACATGTCCTGTTAAAACCTTATCCCCAATGGCAAACAAAGGCCCATTGAACGAGACGGGCCGATTCTAAATATTCGTTGGTCTTCTAAATACAGTTTAAGGCTCCTGAAGATAATTTTGTTCACTGATTGGGGAGAAAATAGACCCCGTGCAGTCTCCCCAGGTCCCAGAGTGTGTTTACGATCCGTGGTTTCCAGTGGGAGTGGCGAACCTGACAGGCTTGTTGATTATATTGTTATATATTATTATTATTACTTTATATATTTTTATTATATATATATATATATATATATATCAATAAAATAAACGCTAAAGAAATACATTCACTTTTTACCACTTCTGAGATGTATTTTAGATACATTCAAAGCTATGATCATTCCTCATCTTTTCTCAGAAAATATGAAGCTCCAATTACCTCTTTGACCCTCGCTTCGGTGGGGGGCCTGTTTGAACACCACCCCTCCGGTTTTTCGGGCGGTAAGAAAAAACGGCGGCGCAAAGCACCGCCGTACTTGGCACACCTTATTCTTGATGGATTGCGCAACATCCCTAAAAATTTTGATAAGGTGGCATAAGTAGGAAATGAGTGAATCTATCGGATTGAAACTTATAACACACACCCACGCACGCACGCACGCACGCACGCACGCACGCACGCACGCACGCACGCACGCACGCACGCACGCACGCACGCACACACACACACACACACACACACACACACACACACACACACACACACACACACACACACACACACACACACACACACACACACACACACACACACACACACACACACACACACACACACACACACACACACACACACACACACACACACACACACACACACACACACACACACACACACACACACACACACACACACACAGATAGAATAGATAATATATATATATATATATATATATATATATATATATATATATATATATATATATATATATATATATATATATATATATATATATAAGCTGGGGTGAAATGACAATTTTAGAGAATCATCCCAGCTCAGTATTCTTTTAGTGCATTCGAGCACGCTGAATCCAAAAATGATACTTAAAGTTGTCAAAAATGTCCACGATACCCGGCCACTTTGGTTTTTGTATGGTCTTGATTTTCGCGATTTAGCCATATTGTGCGTAATCTTCCAAAAACCGTAAGTATGCAAAATAGTACCTCATTTGAAAGATCTCGATGAGATATGCCGATTGAAACCCATCAAAATCTAAATTAGAGGAATATCTTAGAAAATATTTAAGCTTAAAATGTTCATAGCAAGTTGAATTTAAGCATAACAACGTAGTGCATTTCAGCTTCAGTTATTTGGTATATACCTATGCGCAAGCAGGTGCTCAAGGTACATGCAATTCATCGCTAACAAATACACTTACATTTTTCCTCTATGTAAACAGAACGAACATTCTCAAAGTACCCGTATATATATATATATATATATATATATATATATATATATATATATATATATATCTTTGAGGCAATGACAGTTAAATTGAATAGCACTCGAGCACTTAGATATTTTTCTGTGTAGTTTTTATTTTTCTTACGTTGGTTTTATGTCAGTCGTTAATTCGTTTAAAGGTCTCCAAAACTCATTAATTAGGACTAGTTTCCACTGTATTATCAACAGTCATCTTCAGCTTTAAGTATTCGCTCATAGTTTTCATTTCACATTTCGAAAACATTTTTAAATATCGCGAGAACGAGCATTATAACAGTACTACTTCCTTATTGGCTACCTTACCTATTATAAACGACGCATCTAGGCATACCTATAAGAACATTTCAATACACGAATTACATAAATAATTACATTTTACATTAGTTACATGTGGCATATATTCATTAACAATGAACATTGATCATCATCTCATCCCCCAAAGCGTAAGTGTTCGGTGTGTTTTATCTGCATGTTGAGTGAGGGCTTTTGTTCGTGTATGTGTAATGCTTCGAGGATTGCTAGTTTTCGTGTGTCATTGGTGGAAGCGATGATGTGTGTGTTCTGCACTAGTGTTTGCCTCGTGAGTTCTGTGTTGTGTGTAGTTTGCATATGCTGCTTGATGGCTCCATCCTGCAGATGATGGTGAGCCGTCGAGACAATGTCGTTGTAGTCACACCAATGTAGTGTTCAGCATGAGGTCTACAACCCTCATGTGGACATGAGAATTTATACACCACATTGGTGCGCTTCAACGGCACTGTCTCGACTGGCTTGTTAGTCATGACAAGGTTGCGTGTTTTCTGTGTTTGGTAGTATATGTGAAGTTGGAGTCTTTCTAGGTTTTTGCACTCTACGTTGCCTAATGATATCCTTAAGTATTCTCTCATCTGTTTTGTGAGCGCTGCTCATGTTGTTTCTGTAGTAGATGTGATGTGTCTGTGTGATGGTTGTCTCTTTTTCTGTTTTCGATAGTTGTCTGTTTATTTCTGTGTTATGTCATGATTTGTGTAGCCGTTGGATACTAGAAGTTGTTTTGTGCGATTCAGCTCTTCGTGCATCTTTGGTAGGTAGAACAGTGTTTAGGGGCTCTTCTAATGAAGGCTTTAAGTACGCTACGTTTATACTGCTCAGGACATTCACTATCCCCATTCATTGTAATACCTTGGTTTGTGGGTTTTCTATACACACTGGTTAGAAATTTACTGTCTGTTGCTTCAATGAGAACATCTAGGAATGGTAGCATGTTGTCACGGCTGAGCTCAAAAGTGAACTTGAGCACCGATGCATGTTCAAGTTTATTGATAAGGTGATTGAGCTGTTTTAAGTCTGTGATTTCTGTAAATATGTCATCAACGTATCGAACATATGTTAGTGGGGCGGTTTCCGTTTCCCGCAAGACTTTGTTCTCAACGTGGGCCATGTAGAAGTTTGCGAAGAGTGGTCCCAAGGGTGACCCCATGGCCACTCCGTCTTTTTGGACATACAGGCAACCGTCTGGACTCCTGAATGGAGAGTCTGCTGTACATGCATAGAGGAGGTCTCGAGAATTTTCTCCGGTAGGTTAAGCGTTGGGAGGCCATTGGTATGTGAGTGATAAACTTCGTCTATTATGATGTCTATGGTTTTGTTAATTGGTACATTGGTGAACAAGCTAGTTACATCAATTGAAGCGAGAATTCCGCGGTTTCTTTGTCCTCAACAGGTCAAGGAACTCATCTACAGATTCGACAGAGTATTTAGCTGGAATGTACGGTTTCAATAGGTTGTTCAATCTTTTGCGAGTCTATAGGTGGGTGTGCTAATCTGAGAAATTATGGGTCTTAATGGGTTTCCTCTTTATGGGTTTTAACAGTACCATAGATATATCCAGGGGAATATTCACCAACTATTTTAGAAAAGTGAACTCCTCCATTTACGCATTAGCAGCACTGATAATACGGTTAACTCTCACCTTAAGTTTGTTCGTAGGATCGGCTGTGATTCGCTTAAACTTAGTTTGATCAGAAATTATATCATTTAGTTTCTGAGAATAAACACTTCGATCTAATATCACGAAGACAGGCGACTTATCGCTTTTCGTATAATAATACGCTTGTCTTCTCGAAGTTCCTAGCGGCCTTGCGTAGTTCTTCAGTCAGAAGTTTACTTTTATCGTCCCCTTGGCTTCGAGCCTTCTCCGATTAGCTGTCCTTTCAGGTTCCTGCTTATTCTGATCTTGTCTCATTTTCTAGCTTAAGTAGGTCTTCATATAGTATTTTAGTTCGGTCCTTTTTCTATAATCTTACGCTTGGATTGGAAGTGACAATTTAATCCTAAGTTTAAGAGGGTATGTTGGGCTTCGTCAACTGCACTGATGAAAAGTTAATGTTCCTTCCTTCTTATCAGATAGAAGAATTTCCCACCATAGAGACGAGAAAGCTTTGGTTATCCTCACCTTGTCTGATGCTGGGTGTTTTCATACTTTTCTTCTAGTTCTTTTACAATCCGTTGCTTAGTTTCTAGCTCAATATCACACTCTAGAAAAGCATTGTATATCTCTGTTAGTTTTTTCTTAGTTTGTCATTCTTCCGTTCTTTTCCTTCAGTTGAAAGCTTATTAGGTTTCTTCTAAACTCCTTGGTAAGTGCTTCCTCTTGGCTGCCGGGTCGTGAAGTCGTACATTCGAATAGTTCGGCAATATGTTCTCTTTGAGGCAATGACAGTTAAATTGAATAGCACTCGAGCACTTAGATATTTTTCTGTGTAGTTTTCTATTTTTCTTACGTTGGTTTTAATGTCAGTCGTTAATTCGTTTAAGGTCTCCAAAACTCATTAATTAGGACTAGTTTCCACTGTATTATCAACAGTCATCTTCAGCTTTAAGTATTCGCTCATAGTTTTCATTTCACATTTCGAAAACATTTTTAAATATCGCGAGAACGAGCATTATAACAGTACTACTTCCTTATTGGCTACCTTACCTATTATAAACGACGCATCTAGGCATACCTATGCGTCGTTTATAATAGGTAAGGTAGCCAATAAGGAAGTAGTACTGTTATAATGCTCGTTCTCGCGATATTTAAAAATGTTTTCGAAATGTGAAATGAAAACTATGAGCGAATACTTAAAGCTGAAGATGACTGTTGATAATACAGTGGAAACTAGTCCTAATTAATGAGTTTTGGAGACCTTTAAACGAATTAACGACTGACATTAAAACCAACGTAAGAAAAATAGAAAACTACACAGAAAATATCTAAGTGCTCGAGTGCTATTCATTTAACTGTCATTGCCTCAAAGAGAACATATTGCCGAACTATTCGAATGTACGACTTCACGACCCGGCAGCCAAGAGGAAGCACTTTACCAAGGAGTTTAGAAGAAACCTAATAAGCTTTCAACTGAAGGAAAAGAACGGAAGAATGACAACTAAGAAAGAAACTAACAGAGAT
Organism: Lepas anatifera; assembly: GCA_034440635.1. Taxonomy (NCBI): domain Eukaryota; kingdom Metazoa; phylum Arthropoda; class Thecostraca; family Lepadidae; genus Lepas; species Lepas anatifera. The sequence continues at coordinate 590,762 of JAOTON010001302.1, forward strand.
ATACAATGCTTTTCTAGAGTGTGATATTGAGCTAGAAACTAAGCAACGGATTGTAAAAGAACTAGAAGAAAAGTATGAAAACACCCGCATGCAGACAAGGTGAGGATAACCAAAAGCTTTCTCGTCTCTATGGTGGGAAATTTTCTATCTGATAAGAAGGAAGGATACATTAACTTTCATCAGTGCAGTTGACGGAGTAACATACCCTCTTAAACTAGGATTAAATTGTCACTTCCAATCAAGCGTAAGATTATAGAAAAAGGACCGAACTAGAAATACTATATGAAGACCTACTTAAGCTAGAAAATGAGAGCAAGATCAGAATAAGCAGGAACCTGAAAGGACAGCTATCGGGAAGGCTCGAAGCTAAGGGGGAACGATAAAAGTAAACTTCGACTGAAGAACTACGCAAGGCCGCTAAGGAACTCAGAAGACAAGCGTATTATTATACGAAAGCAGATAAGTCGCCTGTCTTCGTGATATTAGATCGAAGTGTTTATTCTCGAAACTAAATGATATAATTTCTGATCAAACTAGTTTAAGCGAATCACAGCCGATCCTACGAACAAACTTAAGGTGAGAGTTAACCGTATTATCAGTGCTGCTAATGCGTTAAATGGAGGAGTTCACTTTTCTAAAATGGTTGGTGAATATTCCCTGGATATATCTATGGTACTGTTAAAACCCATAAGAAGGAAACCCATTAAGACCCATAATTTCAGATTAGACACCCACCTATAGACTCGCAAAAAGATTGAACAACCTATTGAAACCGTACATTCCAGCTAATACTCTGTCGAATCTGTAGATGAGTTCCTTGACCTGTTGAGGACAAAGAAACCGCGGGAATTCTCTTTGATGTAACTAGCTTGTTCACCAATGTACCAATTAACAAAACCATAGACATCATAATAGACGAAGTTTATACTCCATACTAATGGCCTCCCAACGCTTAACCTACCGGGAAATCTCCGAGACCCCTCTTGCATGTACAGCGACCTCCATTCGGAGTCCAGACGGTTGCCTGTATGTCCAAAAGACGGAGTGGCCATGGGGTCACCCTTGGGACCACTCTTCGCAACTTCTACATGGCCCACGTTGAGAACAAAGTCTTGCGGGAAACGGAAACCGCCCCACTATGTTCGATACGTTGATGACTATTTACAGAAATCACAGACTTAAAACAGCTCAATCACCTTATCAATAAACTTGAACATGCATCGGTGCTCAAGTTCACTTTTGAGCTCAGCCGTGCAACATGCTACCATTCCTAGTGTTTCATTGAAGCAACAGACAGTAAATTCTAACCGTGTGTATAGAAAACCCACAAACCAGGTATTACAATGAATGGGGATAGTGAATGTCCTGAGCAGTATAAACGTGGCGTACTTAAAGCCTTCATTAGAAGAGCCCTAAACACTGTTCTACCTACCAAAGATGCACGAAGAGCTGAATCGCACAAAACAACTTCTAGTATCCAACGGCTACACAAATCATGACATAGACACAGAAATAAACAGACAACTATCGAAAACAGAAAACAGAGACAACCATCACACAGACACATCACATCTACTACAGAAACAACATGAGCAGCGCTCACAAACAGATGAGAGAATACTTAAGGATATCATTAGGCGCAACGTAGAGTGCAAAACCTAGAAAGACTCCAACTTCACATATACTACCAAACACAGAAAACACGCAACCTTGTCTGACTAACAAGCCAGTCGAGACAGTGCCGTTGAAGCGCACCAATGTGGTGTATAAATTCTCATGTCACATGGGGTTGTAGACCTATGCTGACACTACTTGGTGTGACTACAACGACATTGTCTCGACGGCTCCATGCATCTGCAGGATGGGCCATCAAGCAGCTATGCAACTACACGCAACACAGAACTCACGAGGCAAACACTAGTGCAGAACACACATCATCGCTCCCATGAACACGAAAACTAGCAATCCTCGAAGCATTACACATACACGAACAAAAGCCCTCACTCAACATGCAGATAAAACACACCGAACACTTACGCTTTGGGGGATGGATGATGATCAATGTTCATTGTTAATGAATATATGCCACATGTAACTAATGTAAAATGTAATTATTTATGTAATTCGTGTATTGAAATGTTCTTATAGGTATGCCTAGATGCGTCGTTTATAATAGGTAAGGTAGCCAATAAGGAAGTAGTACTGTTATAATGCTCGTTCTCGCGATATTTAAAAATGTTTTCGAAATGTGAAATGAAACTATGAGCGAATACTTAAAGCTGAAGATGACTGTTGATAATACAGTGGAACTAGTCCTAATTAATGAGTTTTGGAGACCTTTTAAACGAATTAACGACTGACATTAAAACCAACGTAAGAAAATAGAAAACTACACGAAAATATCTAAGTGCTCGAGTGCTATTCAATTTAACTGTCATTGCCTCAAAGAGAACATATTGCCGAACTATTCGAATATATATATATATATATATATAAATAAGTACACACATATATATATATATATATATATATATATATATATATATATATATATATATGTTACAGGCAGGGTGAAGAACCAGGCATTCTGCAGAATGCCTAGGCATTCTGCAGATTGCCCAGCCAGTTTGGCATTATGCAGAATGCCTAGGCAATCTGCAAAATGCCTAGGCAATCTGCAGATTGCCAAAGCGTGTGGGCATTCTGCAGAATGCCTAAAATTTCAGGCATTCTTCAAACTGCCTAACGCAGTTTGCTCAGATAAGCATCCAATCAGGCAGTTATTCACTACCAAATAATCTATTTCATCTCGCCCAGTGTTCCAAACACTCCACAGGCCAGGAATCACTTTATGGAGCCTGTGGTTCCCAGTTACCGTTTTCAAAAATACATAGGTTTTGTGACTAATTTCTTTGATCAGGTACACCTTCAGTAGTTTGATTTATACAGATCAATTTCACCGCTGGTGGGTCCGATTAGACCTCCCTTGGTTTTTCGCAAATGCTTCCGAGTCAATTTAAGTGAGAGCCTCGTCACTTTGCACACCTCTAGAGTAATTGACTCCACAACGTATGACCAAAATTGGCATAGGGCAGGCAAGGTCAACGAGTTTTGAAGACATTTCTAAGCCCATGTGAGACGATTATAGTATTCCAAAATGAGACTGAAAAAACCAGAGTGTAACTCGGCTTCTAGAAAAGCTTGATCAAGTTTATTAGTGTATCTTATTTGTTAATTAAAGTTTATATTATGCAAAACCTCTTGAAAGGACAAATCGGCATGCTGGCATCCATTGTGAGGTCAGGTGGTCAATAAAAAATTCACGAAAGATCACCAAAGGTCATGGTTTTGGAGTTTTTAGTGTCTATAACTTTTGAACAAGGTATGATACATCAATAAATTTGGCATGGTAGTGACGAGCATGACGCAACGAGTCAAATGATGTGCAGCATGTTTTTGAAAGTTCATTACTTGGCCTTGCCCTGAGGTCAAATTTTGTTAGCCTTGACCGGAGACCAGGGTCGCGATGGGACCTTTCAAGGTCATGTTGAATCTCATTTAAATCATTGGGTCAAGACAAACACATTAATGCCTTTGACCTTGTTCTAGGTCTAATGGTTCCCGAACTATAAAGGATTTCCTAAATGGGACAAAAGTTTGACCCATATTTGCGTTCTGGGACGTCACAGGTCAAAGGATATGGTTCAAACTCGTCTTTGGAGCTGTTTTTTTCCTTTCCCAGGTGGTCACGACGATTATGGACATCATTGATCAGGTCGCATAGATCACTGTCTTTTGCGGCTTCCAGGTCTAAATCCTTTTGTCAGTTTTACCTCATCACCAATTTTTGTCAGTAAGTGCTTTTTTAATCTTGCTTAGTGCTTCTTTTAATAGGGTACCCCATACTCCTCTTCTTCCCGAAGATCGTGAAAAATTTATGCGTGCTAGTCATTTGCTAGCATTGGTGTGTTAGCCGATTTGTCTGGTTTCGCACGTCGAGAAGGCTTTCGAATCTCACACGAGACATGATGCTGAAAATTTGAGATCTAATCAATTATTTGTATGTTTTTCTCCAGTGGTAAATTACAAACATTATAAATTTTGTAGATCGGTTAGCAGCCTACCAGAAATATCTTAGTTTTGCAATGCAAAATATTTCAAACATATTCAGTACACCAATGTTTGCTGGCCACACATTTCTTTTCAGGATAGTTAAAAATCCGTGTAGAGTGATGCTTTCGAAGGGATGCATCCTCGGAACTGACTTGGAAACTGTTACTTCTAGAAACATTGGTTTCATCATATCTAGCAAGAGTATCGAAATGTTTCAAAAAATAATGTTGGGGGATTTGCGTGGCAAATTTGAAACCATTTTTCAACTTTATTGTCATCCGACATTTTTAAACTACAAGTATCATGTCATCATTTGTTTCCAAATCAACTTTATTGTCATCCGACATTTTTAAACTACAAGTATCATGTCATTATTTGTTTCCAAATAATTTTCGAGGCCATACTAGAATTAAACCAAGCTTTCTTAAATACCTTGCTGAAAATCATACAATATCAGTCATTCAAACAGAAATATTACAAAGTTTCCATTGCGGTATTTAAGCAAAACACTCAACAGCAACTTATTCCTAATATCGCAGCACTTCGCAGTGCAACGATCCAGATCACAAAGATTGGTAGCTTCTTCGAGGGAAAAGAGATTAACTCCGTTCAATCCAGTACAGCCTACCACATGGGCACAATATGCGTATTCAGGACGACAAGCATGCGATAGAATGAGCCAGTTTTGATTTCCTGATTACTTGCTCTGTTTCCCATTGTCTCGCATTAGATTCTCACTGTTAACCCGGCCCCTCCTGGGCTCTTTTTGGTCACACCACCGCCTGGGAGAGGGGTACGATCGGACCCTCTAGGATCTCAGGAACCGGAAGTAGGTAATACGAAACAAAATAGAACGGTGCGGGAAGTGCCTAACCGTCTTCTACTTTGGTGCTGAGTCTGAACCAGTTCCGTCGACCCGTGGCGTCACAGTGGGCCAACATGAATCAAATTTAGACCAATTAGTTAGTTAACCCGTGTCCCACCGGGGGTCCAGCGCCACCTTCGCCCCACTGGGGGGCCATCGATGGCCCCCCTCTAACTCCGAAAATATGGGCGTTAGCGCAAATCTGCAAAGTGCAATACAAAGCTCGCGTGAATTCAGTAAGAAATTACTTCACATGTTGTAGTGCTCAGGTCAATGGTTTGACCTCCAGAGGTCAAATTAGGTCAAGATCGGCTATTTTAACCCAAATATGCAATGCTGAAGCAAACTGGGCACAACTCTTATGCCATTAGAGCTATTGAGGTCTGGTAGAGTACATTTGATAGAAAATTGTCAGTACTTTTTCCGCTATGTGAAACATAAAGACCTCCCGCCAGTGGTTTGACCTCTATAGGTCACCTCGTGACCTAAGATGACCTGAGGTCACGAAAGGTCAAAGGAGCTGAGCGCCTGAATATGGCTGCCGCCATGATTCACAGCTCCGCTTGTTTTTGAGTGATTTGACCGGTTCCGCTGCTTGCTAGTGTCTATAAATTGGCGTATCAGTGTCTTTAATAGTCTGCTTTAAGGTACCTGAAGTGTTCGATGTGAATCCCAGCATGGACTCTTTTTGGACTTGTGTTTTTCCTTGGATTCGGTTCCCTAAGAAGGCCTCACGCTCGATGTTTCGTTACTCTACCGGTTTCGGAAGTAGTAGAACTACACAGCAGCCAATCAGCCAACAGTAGAATACGGACACCGACTACTCTCTGAAAAGTCACACTGCCTACTCCACCATCTAGCGGCAGTTTACCGAGGCTGGGACGCAATGGCGTCTCCAGCAGACATCGAAGGGGGAGGCGAGGAGGACACCGGCTGCAGCAACGACGGGCGGGACCTCCTGAAACCCGTAACAGCCGTCCCATTCCCAGCTATGACCGACCAAACATTGCCATTCCACTGATAACTCCTGAAACCGCCCATGGCGATGCCCCACATCACATTCCAGTGTTGGTGCAGCCTCGCCAAACAGCGCCACAGCGCAGGGCCGGGGTGGGGAGTGTTACGGAGGTGGCTCCACAGAACCAGTATGGTGACGGAGACAACCGTTGTTTGATCCAACCGCAGCGCCTGAACCAGCGCCAGACACAGAGAGCTGGTATATATGGAGCAGCTGGAACGGTACTTGGCTCAGCCAAATCACCTAGCAAAGGGAAAATCAAGTTAGAGCTATTAAACATCCAGTCACTCCTGCCAAAACTTCCGGAGGTCCGAGCAGACGCTCACCAACGGAAGCCGGATCTACTAGCCTACACAGAGACAAATCTTAAATCATCGACCCCTGATAGACTACTTTCTATCGACGGCTACAAGATTTTCAGACAGGATAGAACCATCGGTCGTAAAAAATCAGGAGGAGGAGTCGCACTTTACGTGAAGGAGGAACTTCAAACACAGAAAATAATTCCGAATTCCACAGTAGGAAAGGAGTCACACGTAGAATCACTCTGGGTTAAAGTAAAATTGGACAAAAAGAAGGCGGCATTAATTGCATGTTTATACCGGCCCCCCTCGACCAGCCATCCGCAGGTGCAAGCAGACTTTAATGATATAGAGGAGCAGTTACAGAGCATTGTCACAGCTTACCCATCCCAGCGAATCATTGTTGCTGGTGATCTGAACGCTGACCTACGCACAAACCCGTTCGCGTGTGAGAGATTACGGGAGCTGGAGAGATATGGCCTGAATAGTTTGGTCAATGAGCCTACCTTTTATCGTGGTGACTGTGAATCGAAACTTGATGTCATTTTAGCCTCGGATTCCATCAGCAGTGCGTTTCCCCAACCAGAGTGTAACGTAGAACACTGTGATTATTCTAATCAGCATCGCCGAGTGTGCCTGAATGCTTATGTTCCCCGAGCGAAGAACAAGCCTTCGTATAAAACTGGTCGCAATTGGCGTGCTTTTAATCCAGACGCGTTTTTATCTGATGTGGCATCTATCGACTGGAGCAATGTTGTGAACCAAAATGATGTATGTGAGTTGCAATGGGACATGTTCTCATCCGCTGTACTGGATATTTTGGATAGGCGTGCTCCACTTCGACGTTACAGGGTGTTTAATCCTACACCCCCTCCAGTGTCAGAGGATACCTTAACCTGACACCAAATGAACTAAACAATTATTTCACATCTGTGGGCCAAGATACCAGAAGTAAAGTGGAATCGGAATTCAGGCACTCTGGACGCCAGTCACTCAATACTCGACTGTCGCGGGTTAACGCAGGCAGTCTAAGAATTTCACCGGTTACCATCGAAGAACTCAGAAAAATCTTGTTTTCCATGCCAAACAAAACTTCACTCATCAAGGATGATATACCGGTAAAAATTTTCAAATTAGCCTTCCCATTTTAGGACGACATTTGCTTAGAATCATCAACAAAAGTTTTGTTTCAGAATCCGTGCCATCGAAATGGAAGGAGGCTATAGTGGTGCCATTGCACAAGAAAGGAGATGCGTCGGTTGGGGCAAATTTCAGGCCGGTTACAAATATTCCTACAATTTGCAAAATTGTTGAAAAATTGGTACTTCTTCAGCTTAGTCAATACCTCGACCAGCAGCACGTTTTGGCTGACGACCAGCATGGCTTTAGATCTGGGCGCTCAACAGCCACTGCTCTTTTAGAAGTTACCGATGAAATTTTAAAAGGGATGGACCGCTCAGAAGTGACTTTACTAACCCCGATTGACTTGAGTCGTTTCTTTGATGTAATTGATCATGGGTCACTTCTGACTAAATTAGAGCTTTTACAAATCCATCCGGGCTGGTTTCGGAGCTATCTTAGCGGACATGTGCAACGAGTCCAAATCGGGGATAAAATGTCGGAATCCCTCCCTATCAACATGGGTACTTTTCAGGGCACATGTTTGGGCCCTGTGCTCGCAAATATCGCGGGTAATGATCTAACGTGTCACATCCCATCACATCGTAATGGCTTTCGAGTTAAATGTATAAGGTACGCAGACGACATACAGCTAGGAATCACTGGTCCACGTGGTCGTATGCCTGAAATGAAAAATTGTTTGGAAGAAATTCTGGAAGTGATGACCACATGGTTTCAACAAAACGGGATGTTGGTCAATGCCAGCAAGACGGAGCTTCTCCTGTGTGGCGACCAAAGGCAGCTAAAACACATATCGCAACCTGTACACATTCAGTTTATGAATGAGGAAATTGGAAGTAAAAATGTAGTTAAAAATTTAGGGGTATTTATGGATCGCAATCTTTCTTGGTCTCATCATGTCAAGTGTATATCGGATCGCTGTTTTGGTATACTTATTGCTTTGTATAATGCCAAACATGTTCTGCCCACTGAAGTACTCCCTCGTGTTATTGACTCGCTTGTATTTTCACATGTTAGGTACTGCATTCAGGTCTATGGAAGCACAAATTCTGAATCAAAGAACAAGATGCAGAAAATCTTTAACTTTGCGGCCAGAATAATATCAGGTCGAAGGAAGCACGACCATATCTCGGATGTCATTGGAGAGCTGGGATGGCTCAATGCCCAGCGTTTTATCGAATATTTTGACATGTGTATGCTTTATAAGTTAATAACGACAGGTTGCCCTTCGTCCCTGGCATCGAATTTTCGTTTTAACCGTAATGTTTTGAATCGGGAGACAAGACAATCGGAAAACTTGGCGCTCCCAAAGCCGAGAACAAATTATGGAAAACGTACCTTTGTTTATCGTGTCTCATCGCTTTACAACAATATTTGTGTACTTGTTGGAAATCCTCGGGCAACAAACTATTATGTCTTCCAAAAGAATATCAGGCGCGCTGTGCGGGGTGATCGGAGGAATTGAGTGCTCGTAGATACATAGTATCATATTTTACATTTCTATTTTAATTTAGCAATTCTCATATCATGTTCGGGCATGTGTGTAGTTCTTGTGTTCATTTCGTGACGATGTGCTGGGGCACTGACATTTGACTATGTTTTTGACAAAGGTCTAAGAGTAACCCACTGTGTGCGGAAAGACCTGCTGATGTGAATACATACATACATACATACAAGGTCAGAAAGTGACCTTGCTGTATATTAAATGAAAGCCAATGACGAGACAAACACGATGGCGTTTGTTTCAGCGCTCTAGCTTGTACAGGTCAAAAGTTATTGTCAAAATACTGTTTTTGACCCC